>CM052809.1:97280395-97447246 GCA_028533885.1 Nasua narica
GCAGAAGGTTTTTATCTTGGTGAAGTCCCAAAAGTTCATTTTTGCTTTTGTTTCCTTTGCCTTTGGAGACTTGTCCTGAAAGAACTTGCTGTGGCTAATGTCATAGAGGTTACTGCCTATGTTTTCCTCTAGGGTTTTGAGAGTTTCCTGCTTCATGTTGAGGTCTTTTACCCATTTAGAGTTTATCTTCGTGTATGGTCAAGTTTCATTCTTCTACATATAGCTGTCCAATTTCTCCAGCACCATTTATTGAAGAGACTGTCTTTTTTCCACTGGATATTTTTGCCTGTTTTGTCAAAGATTATTTGACCATAGAGTTGTGGGTCCATCTCTGGGCTCTCTATTCTGTTCCACTGGTCTATGTGTCTGTTTTTGTGCCAGGACCATGCTGTCTTGGTGATCACAGCTTTGTAGTAAAGTTTGAAATCAGGCAATGTGATGCCCCCAGCTTTGTTTTTCTTTTTCAACATTTCCTTAGCAATTCGGGGTCTTTGCTGGTTCCATACAAATTTTAGGGTTATTTGTTCCAGCCCTTTGGAAAAAACCGGTGGAATTTTGATCGGGATGGCATTGAAAGTAGAGATTGCTCTGGGCGTATAGACATTTTAACAATGTTTATTCTTCCGATTCATGAGCATGGACTGCTTTTCCACCTTTTTTTGTCTTCTTCAATTTCTTTCACGAGTGTTCTGTAGTTCTTGGAGTACAGATCTTTTAGCTCTTTGGTTAGGTATATTCCCAGGTATCTTATGGTTCTTAGTGCTACAGTAAATGGAATCGATTCTCTATTTTCCCTTTCCATATTTTCATTGTTAATGTATAGGAAAGCAACTGATTTTTGTGCATTGATTTTGTATCCTGACACATTACTGAATTGCTGTATGAGTTCTAGCAGTTTGGGGGTGGAGTCTTTGGGTTTTCCATATGAAGTATCATGTCATCTGTGAAGAAAGAGTTTGACTTCTTCATTGCCAATTTGAATACCTTTTATTTCTTTTTGTTGTCTGATTGCTGTCACTAGGACTTCTAGTACTATACTGAACAAGGGTGGTGAGAGTGGGCATCCTTGTCGTGTTCCTGATCTCAAAGGGAAGGCTGTCAGCTTTTCCCCATTGAGAATGATATTTGCTGTGGGCTTTTCATAGATAGACTTTATGATGTTGAGGAATGTTCCTTCTATCGCTATACTTTAAAGAGTTTTAATCAGGAACGGATGCTGAATTTTGTCAAAGGGGAACCGTCTTCCACTGTTAGTGGGAATGCAAGTTGGTATAGCCACTTTGGAAAACAGTGTGGAGATTCCTCAAGAAATTAAAAATAGAGCTACCCTAGGACCCTGCAATTGCACTACTGGGTATCTACCCCAAAGAAGCAGATGCAGTACAAAGAAGGGCCACACGTACCTCAATGTTCATAGCAGCAATGGCCAAAATTGCCAAACTGTGGAAAGAACCAAAATGCCCTACAACAGATGAATGGATGAAGAAGATATGGTCAATATATACAATGGAATATTATGCCTCCATCAGAAAGGATGAATTTCCAACTTTTGTATCAACATGGATGGGACTGGAAGAGATTATGCAGAGTGAAATAAGTCAAGTGGAGAGAGTCAATTATCTTATGGTCCCAATTATGTGTGGAGCATAAGGAAAAACATGGAGGGCAATGTGAGAAGGAAGGGAAGGGTGAATGGGGGGAAACGGAGGGGGCGATGAACCATGAGAGACTGAGGGTTTTGGAGGGGAAAGGGTGGGGGTTTGGGCGAGCCTGGTGGTGGGTATTGAGGAGGGCCCGTATTGCATGGAGCACGGGGTGTGGTGCATGTTTCTTAAATGTGGAATGTAAGGATCCATGCAGATTTAACTACTGAAGAGAAGGTCATACTGGAGCAGACTCAGCCCGGAATCCAATGACTGGTGTCCTTTTAAAGGGAAGGGACACAGGCAGAAAGCAGCAGCTATGCGCAAACAGAGGCAGAGATTGGAGTGATGTAACAAGTCAAGGGATCCCAAGGATTCCCATGAGCCACCAGAAGCTAGGAAAGACACCTGAGACCAGTTTCTCCCTTAGAACCTCCAGAAGGAACCAATTCTACCAGCACCTTGATTTCAGACTTCTGGCCTGCCAAACTGCAAGCAACAAATTTCTGCTATTTTTAGGCCTTCCAGTTTGTAACAATTTTTTACCAGCAGCTCTGGGAAACTAATACTCTGCCCTTAACATCTATGGTCTAACAGTAGTTCCCACGTTGTCGTGTGTATCCAGAATCACCTTTAAAAAAACACTTGTTGCATCACAGCAGTGAGCCCCAGCCTGAGTCTGAGGTGTTCTGAGTTTCAATGTCTGAGATGGGGTCTGAGAATGTGCAGGTCTCACAAATTCCCAGGTGATGCTGATATTGCTGGTCTGGGGACCACATGTGGAGAACTACTAGGTCCATACTATCCATTTTAGCACTTAATTGCATTCAGTTTAGAACTTCGTTACATCAGGTCTTACATCATATTTATAATCAGTTCATAAATACAAGGTCTGACTTCTCGGTGATCCCACGAGTGCTAAAAATCCATGCTTTAGCCTACTTTTGTGTATCCACAAGGCATAGTGGTGGCTGGCACACTGCCCAATTGCAGAGTCTAAGCATAATTGTTGAGAGCACCAACTTGACACACTTCGATCCCATTTGCTCATTGGCAAAATGGGGTTACTGGTTTATAATAGGAATTTTTGTTAACATTGATGAGATAATGTGTGGATGGCCTAGATTCTAGAGTGTGTGTGTGATCAATGTTAAGTACTATTGGTTTTGAACATTGTTTTTATTAATCCAAAAATCTGGCTACATCTAGGTGGACTCCTATAAAACAACAAAAATCCCAGAGTTGAAATCCAGAACTTGTCAGAAGTCTCAATGCAAAATGTTATGGGCTTTGTGCACATCATTCAGCCAGAGCCTCAAGAAGGAAAGTCCACTCACAGATAGGAATATGGTGGAAGATCTGAGACCTATATACCCTAGTTAAGAATCAAGTCACCTGTTGGTCCCACTCTGAGCTTCATTGGCCCAGTTATTCCGGCTCTTTCCCAGTTCCTTCATAACAAAACCATTCCTTATATCCCAGTTTCAGAAATTCAGCTCCTGATTACTCTCCCCACCCTTGTTTCATCTCAGTTTCTGCTTTGGTTCCTTACCCAAAATCAAGTTCTTTCCAAGTCTGCATTTCCGTTATTTTATCCCATTCCTTGGAAGTGAGTCATCAGTATCTCTCAGAAGCCAAATATCCAACTCCCCCAATCTCTGCCTCCTACCCACACAGGGACCTCCTCTGCTGCCAGCTACTCATGGCTTAAACCTCTTATTTCATGGCCCCTCTTGCCCCAGGTCATCCCATCCAGCCCACTATGTTCTCTAAGCCTTGTTAGGGGAGGGGCCAGAGTTCAGGGTCTCTAATTGGAAAATAAGAATTAGAATTAAAAATCAAAAGGAGGCCAGAGGCAGAGTCCTAGAGTCCACCAAGAACAAAGTGTGCTGGGAGCAAGCAACAAGAAAGAGAAGGTATGAGAAGAGTAAGCCAAGAGAAAGAAGGCCCCCAGCCATAATCATGACATTTGACAAGAGCAAAGCTAGCCTCACAGTCACCAAACGTCCAAGCTTCCGGCATCGACGGAGTAGGAAAGTCTTTCCTCAATCACAAAACTGTTATTTTCCCCCACCCAAAAATAATGATCTACTGGCTGGAAATAGCTCATTAGAGCAAATGGAGATCGTCCTGTTGCCCCTCCCCCCCACACACACCTTTTTCTTTCCTTAGGTGCCACGGAAACTTTAGGAAAATTCATGCTGCAAGATACTAGGTCACACATCCATCACAGTGGAGGTAGTTGATAATGAAAAAGCAAGTACTGACAAAAATTTTGAAGACAACACGCAGCACAAAATGAGGGTGTAGGTAATCCTCTGAATAAAAGTGCATATTCACCTTCAGAGCCAAATGCTGTCCACTGAACTAGGCAAGTAATATTGAAAAAGGCTACAGAGGAGAATTCCATGTCAGGTGTGAAGGGGAGGAGACAAGAGTCTGCTTTGTTCAGCTTTCCCTTTAAAGCCAGCAAGAAGGCAGGAGTGTGTGGATTTTCACACACTCCAACACCTGCCCCACTCCCTTTCCTAGTCTCATCCTCACCGGAGTTGGCTTGTCCCTTCCCTCATTGACACTTAAGAGGGATCTCAGTGAGTGAGCACCCACTCCGGGACAGCAGCTAGAGAGCTCAGTGCTGGAGAATCCGCGGGGACCGAACATAGGTGGCCCTCACTTTCATGAAGCCTGGTTGAGAAAAGGGACAAAAAATTTTTAAAAAGAACTGTCTAATACCACCCATTTGATAACATCTGCTGGGAAGATAGACAGGAAGAAGAATGTTAGGATGTGTTCAACACAGCCTGACTCTCCTTAGTCAGGGAGAAAATTGCTGAAAACTCTCCCCAACACCCAAGTCACACTGCTGATTTATACCCTATATCAAGTTGGGGTGTTATTTATGTCTCCATGAATTTAATTAGCCAGTGATTTCCACTGGCTCAGTTCCTTTGTTTTCCAATTGAGCAACTTTACAGACGGTTATGATCCTGTACAACTTGCAAGCTAAGGGGACCAGCCTTTCCTTTAAATAGAACCCTGGAGTTTCTCCAGGACAATACGTATTGTTATAGGAAGAGCCTAAAACACGGAACTTAAAACCAAAACCAGAGAGGGGTAAGAATGTAAGAAAGAGATGGTGGTCCTGGTTCCAACTGTAACATACTTAATTGTTCGACTCATCGTTCAACTCAAAAAAAAAGAAAATTGAGAGAATAAGCCTTAGATTTAATATAGATTATAATGTCACCTTGTGATCTGGTACACATTCTGCCTCGGTTTTCCAAGCAGTAACTTTGATTTATTAACTTCACTCATATCTGGATTGAAAGTTATTGACTCTATAATAAAAACAATCGTCTGTAGAAATGTTTCTTTTTACCTTAGAGATCCCATCTAACTCCTGAGGAATATGTAAAGCCCCTTTGTAGACAGGGCCATGGACATGTGCTAATCACCATCATTCACAAAAGACCCTATCAAGTAGCCAGTCCAACACAGACGCAATAGCCAGTCCAACAGAGACACACTAACCAGCCCTCCAGGTGCTTAACTCAGTGGAACTCAACTGTGTTCCTATAACCTCCAGCGAGTAAATCCATGAAATGTCCTGGGAACTCACCAAGTTCCAAATGAATAGAGATGAGGCTCCTTCATTCATTCATTATCTCTAGAACCTCAGACACAATTTGGTTCACTAGATCTTAATATATAGAAATGAAAACCGTGCAGAAGTGCTCGGTGGACTCAGGCAGGGTTGCCGGGCTAGCATAAAGGAATCGAACGGGAACATGGATCAGTCCAACCAAGCTTCAGTTAGTCTGAAGCCCACAGCTTAGCATTCTCCTTTCAGATCAATGTAGAAACTAGCCAGTTCAAAACAAGAGAATGAAGCATGAAATCTCTAATTTAATTGTTTCTGAAAGCCTGTGAGCAATAAAATTTAGGGAAATGCAATTCCAAGCGCCAGTCTCCAAGATGTTTGTTACCCATCTGCAAAGAGATGTTTGGGTTGGATGTAGATCAATGCACTTCTTCCTTCACCAAAAAGATTTTGCACCCCTGCCAAAACAAAAAATGTTATCTGACTAAATCTCTGGCCTAATGATATACTTGGTTTGCATGGTAAGACAAGCTCTTTATGTCATCTAGAATGGCTAATAGTTTAGAGACCTCAGCTGATCCTAAGACCACACTTTGGGCAGAACTGGTTTAAGAAATTGGACGCTGGAGTCAAGGGTACTTGGGCTTAAATCTATACCTTTGGTCCCCTGAAATAAATAATATATATGTTAGTTTAAAAAAATAAAAATTAGGGGTGCCTGGGTGGCTCAGTCATTAAGTGTCTGCCTTCGGCTCAGGTCATGGTCCCTGGGTCCTGGGATCGAGCCCCGCATCGGGCTCTCTGCTCAGCAGGGAGCCTGCTTCTCCCTCTCTCTGCCTGCCTCTCTGCCTACTTGTGATCTCTCTCTCTGTCAAATAAATAAATAAAATATTTAAAGAAAAAAATAAAAAAATAATAAAAATTAAAAAATAAAAATTAAAAAATATTTTAAAAATCATCCAAAATGAAAAAAAAAGTCCACACCTTTGGGCAAATAATTCACCCTGTCTCAATCTACCTGTCTGTACAATGGAGATAATACCACCTACCTCATTAGGTCATCATGAGCACCAAGTGACGAAGTGTCGAAAACATTTAACATGGAGCCTGGGATATGATCAACAATAGCAGAATGCTACTCTACCTTATAGAAGGTTTGGGTCCTTAACATGCCCCCCTCACACAGAATGTTCAAGTTAGAAAGAAATTCAGAGGTCATAGTATCCCACCAAGAAAAGAAAAAAAGAGAGAGAGAAAGAGAGAGAGAGAGAGAGGAAGGAAGGAAGGAAGGAAGGAAGGAAGGAAGGAAGGAAGGAAGGAAGGAAGGAAAAAAATGAATTATTTCTCATGACTTTTACTGCTTGCTGCATAGAGCAACACACAAACACACAATACGGTATAAAGAAAATACGACTAAATGTCTCAATTCCCAGGTTCTAGTTCTGACTTACTACTGAGACCCCTGAAGCAATTCATTTCCTCCCTATGCCCCAACTTCCTCATCTTTCAAACTAAAAAAAGTAAAACAGAGGGATAATGTTTCAATAAGAACATTACCATGGCTGTGGTATGCCCGAGTCATAGCATCAGATAAAACTGTGACTTGTAACGGCATTTTTTTTATTAGCCACAGTACATGAATACAGATGGAAGGGTGCAAGTAGGGTGCCCCTACGAGAGCACTTCAGGTCGCTGAAGGGGCATGCAGGTCAGGGACTTCCTGGCCCAGAGTCACCCATTCACAAGCTTCTTCAACCACTTGCCAACCACTGGTCCCCCCACCCTGCCCCCATCCTCCAAGTTCTACTGCAACTTCCCTCTCTAGTCCCAGAGCCGAACAGCCCAAGAGCTGTGAAAGCCATCCCCAGGCTATGTGTCAGTGCCAATCAGCTTTCCTGGCTGCCTCGGGGAACCCACTCTGTGAGTTAATCACCCATTGTGAAAAAGTCATTTATCCTCAAAGCCCTCTCGTTCTTGAACCTTGTTGCTTCTAATTGGTTGTGACATCCACCTCTTCTGTGTGCCACAGATTATTGTCCCTTGCTCGCCTCTTCCTGTACTTCCTTCTTTGTTCCCACGTTTGTTATTTCTAGGACTTCAGGTAGCCTGGTGGCCTTCAGACAGTAGGAGAAGGCTTAAAATGTCAGCCGGTGATAGAGAAAGAGACAGACACACAGACAGATGGGCAGAGCCATCTGTAAAGATACTGACCTGATTTGGAACCACTCTCTGGGCAGGGAGGGCAAAGAATATTCAGATAAGGAGGAGGAAACAGAATGGAGTTCTAGCCTAGGTAAATTTGGTATCAGCAGACATTAGAAGTGGTCTAGGTCAAACTTATATGTGTAAAAAATAATAATAATAATTACCTGGGTAAGCTTTTTCTTTAGGCCCTTTAGTCCTTGCTACATAGGACAGAAGCCAAATATTATGGCCTGGGAAGGAACAATCATTAGACCCACACCTCTTTAAGATGCACAGTCTAATTCAATAGGTCTAGAGGGGGAGCAGAGATTCTGAATTTTTAACCAACTCCCAGGCAACGTCAGGGCGGCTGGGTTCTAACTAAGCAGGATAGATACACATGGCTAATAAAATGGATAATGTGTGAGCAAGCAACAGAAAAGAGGCTGATAGGCTGAAGGACAGTCGGATTCAAGGAAGATGACCCTAAGGAAGTGTATACACCGGCAACAAGTGCTCAAGGAAACAGACGTCGTGTGAGGCGTCCATGCTGTAAGCCAGGGTCTCTGAATATGAACCAGAGAGAACTGCTTCTGCCCCATCAAGGTTGTAACCCAATACAACCCAAGACTGTAACCCAATACTAACTTTAACCCACCAATTGACAAAAGGGGAGATCGCAGGATTACTAAGACAGGAACTCAAGCCCCCAAGATCAGCAACACCTTCAAAGCTCAACGGCTCTCCTGTCTACCTGTCTGCCATTCTTGCAGCCCGGGTCACGGCCATTCCTCCACCTGGACGACCACATGTTGTCCTCAACTCCTCTCCAGTCTCCAAGCTTCTTCGCTTCTTCCCTGCCTCCGTTCACTCTCCCTCAACAGCCAGGAGCAGTCTTTTTGCTTTTGCCTTTGTTTCAAGAAAATCAGAATTCCACTTCTGCCCAGGTTGAAGAGACAGAGTGGATCTACCCTCCTACCCGAAACAAAGCTTCAGGAAACAACGTTTTGAAGACACTGAACATCATGCAGTGAAAGGGTGATCCGAGAGAGGCAAGATCACATGAGGCGAGCCCTGTGGTTTCCCAAGGTAATTGTCTTAAGACCGTTTCCAGGCAGGGGCTCACAGAGGGGGGCCCACGCAGAGCCCGATGGACTCTCTGATTTGAGACAGAGCAGACTCTAGAGAGACCAAGGCTGCAGGAGTAGAGAGCCAAGAGCCACCCAGGCCGAGAGCCTAGGTTTCGGTACCAAGCCTCCTTCCAGCATTCAGAAGAGAACCGAACAGTAGGTATGTAGGAGAATGCTACCTGTGGCCAGGGAAAAGTCACCCAAAAGGATTAGGGCACAGTTCCCTGGGATGATCACCAGGGAATCTGGCCTACCTCAGGCAAAGAGAACCTGAAACCGTGAGCTGGAGCCAGACTTCCGTGTTTCAAAGGCTCTCCGGGTGTTAGTCTGACACACATCCAGTTTTGAAAACGACTGCCCTAACACAGTGGTTCTCAACCCTGGCCGAGTCTTAGGAGATCAGTCACCTGCTTTTAAAAATCCCAATGCCTAGGCCCCACCTGGAGAACAATTAATCAATCGGACTCCGGGGCCCGAGAATCTGCATTTCTAACAAGTTTTGTGAGGTTGAAGCTGTTGGTCTTAGAACCATTCTTTGAGAACTCCTGGTCTAGGGTCCGACTAAGAGTGAAGCCTGCCCTTGGGAGCCAAGTGGCTGTCCCCGGGGAGACCACAAACGGCACAGCTAGGAAATCGGGCCGAGTCTGACAGATTGCCTCAAATCACTCCAGGGATGGGGGACATAACTACTTTGCAAGATAGCCTACCTGGGGATAACTCTAGTTAGTAAGATTTTCTTGCACGCTGAGCCAGAATCTTGCTCCCTATAGGCTTTCTGTTTTTAAACCTTATTAAGGTCTCTTCCCTTTTCTGACTTTACTTTTCTCCCCTTTGAAGGGTTTAAACTGTTACCAAGTGTGGTTATTCACTTTCAGTAAAATGAAGCTATTTGATTCATCCATTTCTTAATATCCTGGACCTATTAGGACAGTGGTACTCCAATATCCTTGTACCTGACATCACATGGGAAGCTGATGAGAAGGTAAGACACTTGGGCTCCCAGCCCCAGAGCTTCTGATTCTGTCCTCTGCGGTGAGTACCAGGTATCTGCATTTTCATAAATACCAAGAGCACTTCTGATGCCCTAGGCCACATCCTGGGACCTACAACCTGAGGAGCTTCTCTCCAGCTCAGCATCTAACGAAGCATTATTTTCAGAATGAATCTTTTCCGTGATTTTTCAACAAATCACTCCTACCGCATCCTAGGAACTTGCATTCTGAACACTGAAAATTCTGCTAACATCTCTAGGTACAATTCTGCCAGCGAGGGCCCCTGCTGTTTCCAGGTGGCCTGGGTGTCAGGGTAACTGCTGAACTCTATACACAAAGTCTCCCACCACTAGGGAAGGCCAGGTTCCCTCCTACCCCACTGGCCAGCTAAGCGCCACCAGGCCCAGTGCACTCACCACCTGATGGAAATCCTATTCATCTTCTTCCACCCTTTTCCTAATGCCCCCTACCCTGTTTTTCTCCTCAGTTCTTACCCCTCTTTCTCTTCTGTCAATAGCTCATGTTTGGGAAGCCTCTCTTACTTGAGTATAGTGGACACACAATGTTACATCAGTTGCAGTGTATAACGTGTCAGCTCCTCTAGATGTTCGAGGTTGAGGTATGCTCGAGGGCGTAGCTACAACCCGTTCCCATACAAGGCTACTACAATACCATTGACGGTACTCCCTATGCTGTGCCTTTTCTTCCCATGACATTCAATCTGTAACTGGAAGTCTGTATCTCCCACTCCCCTTCACCCATTTTGCCCACCCCCCCATCCGCTTCCCTCTGGCAGCTGTCAGTTTGTTCTGTTTTTATAGCTCTGGTTTGGCCTTTTGTTTATTCATTGTTGTTTTGTTTTGTTTTGTTTTCTATTTCTGAAGCCTCTATGTCAACAATTGGCACCATGTTAATAACATTCCATGTGCTATCTCATTTAGTCTCTACGATCGCCTGGGAATTCAAGATTGTTTTTACAATTTGGGGAGAACGGAATTCACTTCTGTGGCTGAAAGGAGGAACCCAGAGCTAGTACACAGAATAGGTCAAACACACATGCGCTGGACAAAGAAAGCACAGGCTACCCCAGGTTTTGTGAGAGTGCCTGTGTCCCGGAGCAAGGTAGGGGTCTAGGTCCTGTGGGGATATTTGGGGACCAACAGCAGGAACAAGGAAAAAGGCAGTGGTTATCGATCCCTGAGCCTTTGACTGGATCTTGTTTGGCTCTCTCATCCTTCTCCATTCATGGCTTCAGCCATAGCAGCTGGCCCCACGGCCTTTTCTTCTGCTTGCTTACCTAGAGAACACTCAGCCTTCCAGCAAAAGGCTCATCCACAGGTGGTGCACTTATGTGGCCCCAGAGCGGGCAGCCCGGGTAGCAGGAGTCAACCACAAGCACTCAGAGGCTCAACTCTCCCTGACAGCTCACCTGGTCCAAGTGAGAGCAGAGTTCTGTGTTATTTGGCAGAAGAGCCTTCCATCAGCTCCTGCGCCAGAAAGTCAAGGCCGTGCTGAGCAGAGCATCCCTGGGCTCTCATCTACAGCATTTCAGCTTCCTTCAAGCACTGGTTAATGACTCATTCAGCTTACTCAGGGTGGTGAGAGCCCAGACTCAGAGAAAGTTGGCCATAATTCTAGCAATCACTGCCACTGAGGAAGTTAATGTCTCATTTGCTACAAGTGGAGTCCTCAGACCTTCCAAGAATTCTGTTTTTCTGGGAAGCCCTAGGAACTAAGGATCAGAGAACTTTTATACGCAAAGCATTCAGAAAGTGTGAAAGCATACAATCGTTTCTTCCAAGTGGCAAATATTAGGGTATTTTGTATGGGAGGGAAAACATCTAACTGCAAAGCTGTCTCTGTACTCAAGGCAGATTTCAAATAGCTACAGAGCAGTGTAGCTAGGCCCACGGGTGAAGCCATGGTCAGTTTAAAACTTTTCCCTAAACTTAGCTAAGGGTAAGATCTTCCCATATCATACTGAAGATACAATTGGCATACTGCAAACTGCAAAAAAATGACTTCATATTCAAGACCTATTTATAGGACTTTGGGCAACTTCCCTAATTCAGGTTCCAGGTCTCTAAATTTCCAGGCCCCATATATTTTAAAGCTTCTTACAACCATAGCAAAAGCTCACATCAACTGCCTGAGTGTAAACAGTGAATACCACTTAGATTTTGCCATCGTGTGTTTTCTGATTAACCCCTGAGGGGGTGTAGTCCTGTTCTCTAGAGAAACAGACCCAGTGCGATGTCCAGATGGAGACAGATGATGTCTATCTGACAGTGCAGTTAGGGAGGCTGAGAAGTGCCATGATTCACAGGCTGAAAGCTGCAAAACCAAGAAGGCCAGTGATGTAATTCAATACAGTCTGAAGGTCTGAGAACAACAGGCCGGCTGATGGTCTGAGTACTAGCCTAAGTGGGAAAGTCTGAGAACCAGACACACTGAGGTCAGAAGGAAAAAGTTGGAGACATCAATTCAAGTAAGAGAGACCATCTGACTTTCTGCTCCTTTTTGTTCTATTTGGGCCCTCCATGGATTGGATGCTGGCCATCCATGTGAGTGAAAGCACCTGCTTTTCTCAGTCTCATGCAACCAGTAATCTAATTGAGAGACACCCTCACAGACTCAGCAAGAATTGTCATCTCACCAGCTACCTGGGCTCAGTCAAGCTGAACATGAAATTAATCATCACAGGATGAGACCTTCCTTATTGGGCTGGTGTTTTTCATGCCCACAAGTCCATGTAAAGAACATAGCCCTGCACCCTGTCCTTAGTGATGGGGCAGCCATACAGCCTATCTACTACCCCATCACCATCTTCCAGTGACTCTGGTTGGAGCAGGGTGACACCTATGTCCCAACACAGCCAACTCATGAGCTGGCCGATGGCCCTGAATTCTCAGGGGAATGAAAGCTTCTGGCCAGTCTCAGGAATTTGAAACAGGGAGCAGAGGAGGATGATAAAATGATTACGAGCATGTATAAACGCATAGATAGATAGATAGATAATAAAGCAGCAGAAACCATGAGGCAAATGGAGGTAGAGAGAAAGCGTAGCAGGTTTGGAACACAAACAGCAGAGGTGGGAGTTACCCTCAGCAGCGATGCAGAACTGAGCTGGGTCAGTGATGCATGGCCAGAGGGCCCATCCATTTGTGCTTGCCGTCCCCAGCTCCGCAGCTGTCCTAGACCTGGTTCTGGTATCCAAGAAGCCGCATCATACCATGGTTCCTTGCACTGCCTTCCTGGGAAATACCGTTCCTTTACGGCCACGTGTCTCCTTCCCCGAGCTGGGTTTCTAGAAGTCTCCAGCTCTTCAAACCACAAGAGCTTAACTCCTGTGATATTAAACACCAGAGTGTGGGAGTCTGTGCGGGTGCCAATGGGACAGATATTCTAAGAGGGGTTTACGTCAGTCATAACCGCAGGGATGCCTTCAAATCCCAGCCATTTTGCTAGGAGTCTTCACAACTTCAGCTAAGATAGAGTCTTCGTGATCTCGACCCTTCGACTTCCTCCCGGGCTGCAGGCTGGACTTGTCTAAGGAGCCTGGACACGAACAATTCGAAGAAGGGAGGTACCCACTTGCATATTAGTTATACTAGAGCTTCAACTTACTCCCTTTTCTCCAGATTGCATCATGCCCCTTAAAAAAATAACAATCAAGGGAAGGGGCCTTTCATGATCTTTATTTTCTCCTCTTAGTTTAATATAGGCAGCAAGGGAGAGGAGAATTCGTGGACTAAGCAAGTTGCTGGAGCGGCTGTTAAAGTGATGTGTGGAGGGGACGGCGGCAAAACCTGCTTAGTACTCAGAAACACCTGCTGGGAAATATTTTTTCTGCATGGGTTGCAAACAGTATTAAAACAATTTTCTTGCCTTTAGCAGAAGAGGAGGGGGGCCAGGGGTGGCTGTTTCTGTGGACCAGCATCGTGAACAAGACCAGAGAGAATTAAGAAGTCAGCAAGAGGTGGGGAGAGGAGGCTGCAGGTCTCTCGCAACGCTGGGCCCTAGAGCTCTGCCGAATTCACCCTTGTTCTGCCGCTCTGAAGGGAGTTTCTGGCTCAGGCCATCAATTCCCACTTGGCTGCCCTCGTTTTGGAGTCTTGGGGGATTTCAGAGTGCTCTCTCAGCCTCAATTCCCTATAGCTGGTATGGCAAAGGCATTTTATTATGTGCTGAGGCCTAGGGAAAGACACATCCAGCTCCCCCTCTCTCTGGGGAGGCCAAGAGCTAACATTCCCCTTCTGTCCACATTCCTTCTGCCCTAGTTCGGGTTCTGAGCATCTCACAGCAGAATTATTCAGGTGACTACCTACCAGGTCTCTCCACCTCTGGTTTCTCTCCTCCTCCTCTCCATCCTCCACACCAGTGCTATCAACCTCTAAAATGAAAGCAATCCTATCTGGCCAATGTCCTACAACATCTATGGCTTCCTTTCAGCCACAGAATCCAGTCCTCGCCTCTCAGCTCTGCTTACCTTCATCTGAAGCCAAGACACCAATTCATCTTTAAACCTTCCATCAAGCTCATACCATCAGTCTATGCTCAGAAGTTCGTGATTCCCTAAGCCTTCCATGAGGGCCCTCTCTCCTTGCCTTTGCTCTTGCTATTTGTTCTCTCAGGAGAGCCTTTCTTGCCTACAGGATTCTAAATTCCAAGCCCCAAGAAACTGAAGGAATGATGACATCATGGACATAAATAGGACATTTGGAAAGGAAAACAACTAGTTCAGATTCACATGATGTCAAGTTCGAGGTGGTATCAGGGCCTCCAAAAAAAATATTGAAGGGACCAGAAATATATTCAGCAAATCCAAAAAGGAGAGTCAAGCCAGGCGTATAGATTTAGGAGTCACTGACTAGAAGACAAGAAACTATTGTGCTCTCTAAGGGAGTAGGTGCTTTTGAGCTGGTTTGTCTCTTGCCCAGTGCAGATCCTTTTTTGTAAGCAAATATCTCATTTCATGCATTTTTTCCTCTCAAAATTTCATCAGGCTAATTTGGATCTCAAAAGAACCTGAATAATTACATATGGATAGAGAGATAGTAACAGACACGCACCCACAGTGGTGAAACATTTCACGAACACGAATTACATCAACATTCCAATTTTAAGATGGCCTCCTCCTTTGGGTGTACTCATTAGCATATTATACACAACAGCACTGAGGAGTAAGTTCCATTCTGCTTCTGGTCTGTCCCCAGAACAGGCTTTCTCCCTCATTGTGTCCTACTTGCAAACAGTCACATAAATGTTATGAGAGAGTATTCTGAATTTTCAACTTTTCTTCCCCCCGCCCCCAATTGCTATCCTCTCAATGTAAAGATGTTAAGAACTAGATGACTTTCATGAACACTTACCCAAGCTAGGAAAGGTTTCTTATGTTTTTCATCTCTCATACATATAAAGGGGTTGCATCTGTTATAATAGACAGGGTGTACTCAGGGGACAACCCCCAAAATCTCAGTGGCTCACAACATTTATTTTTCACTCACGCTACTTGTCTTTCAACAGTTAGCACTACTTTTGCTCTAGGTCATTTTATTTGGAGACTGAGGGTAACAAAGCAGTGACTGTGTAAGACATTGCCAGTTTCATGGCACAGGGGGGAAAAGTGTGAATTACGCGAGGACTCCCAACACTTCTGTGCAGAAGTAACACGTGTCACATGTGCTTACCAATCGCAGTTTGTTTCTGCTCACATTCTGGTGGCCAAAAGTCAACCACCTATCAACATGACAAGATATATAATCATCCCACCAGAGGGGCAGCAAATACTGTGATCAAGGATACAATTTACATGCAAAGGCAAATATCATACAATAATCAGATTGCTTCTTGATCTCAGCATAGTTCAAGTACATTTGTTTCAATTGCCATGAGATGCCTAAGCACCATATGCATGGACGGGCCCAGGAAAGGAGGTACAGGGGGACCATAGCCATGCGCGGTAGGAGGACAGACCACACTGAGATGCAGCACCTCTCAATTCAAAAGCCACATAACAACCATCTGAGCAGCATGATGAGGTCCAGCCTCCTGAGAGGCCCTGGCAAGAACATAGCTTACTACCCCACCTCATCCTAAAATCCCAATCTACAACCACCTTCCTCTACATTAGGTGATCTCCAAGTGGCTCCCATGAACTCAATCTTGTAGGCAGTTGTTTATTCTGCAAGTATTTATTGTGTACCTACAATGCATAGGTTCTAAGCCCTTGGGAAGTAGTGAAAACACCAAGACTTCTGCCCTTGGCAAGCTGATATTCTGATAAATGGAGACCAATATTAAAAGACAAACATAATAAATAAGTTACATAGATTTGAGGATGCCAAGTACTATATAAAGAAAAACAAATATCAGAGGAATAAAGCCTACCTGTTCTATAGAAAATCCTCCAAGTTCACAGGTTACCTCAGTGCTACCGACATTTTGGAATGGCTAGTTCTGTGTTGTGGGGGGCTTTTCTGTGTATCATCAATTGTTTAGTGGCATCTCTGACCTCTACCCACTACAGGCCGTTTCCCCAAGTGGCACCCACTTCACCAGTTTCAACGACCAAAAATTCTGCTGGACATGGCCCAATGTCCCCTGAAGGGCTCGATCATCTCCAATTGAGAACCACTGGGTTAGAGACACATAAGGAGTTTAGTTCTTAAGCGTGTTCTCAAATTTAAGTGCAGACCCTCAGTCTCTTAGCAGAATTCACAACCTGACTATCATCTACCAGCTCTATGACCTTGATTTCATTTCTTCACCTCTCAGGTAAAATAGGGGTGGCAATGCTTTTCTCAGAGATGGGTTATAAAAACTCAGTAACGTGGCGTAGGTCAATTATCTAGTACACACTGCCAATGAAGAATCAACCTTTCCAGCTCAAAATTAGCAAGTAGTAACTCACTGTTCCCACCTTGTAATCTGATTACAGTATCACCGTAGAGAATAGAAGAATAAAGCTAACCGTAATAGATTAAGCCAGGTGTCCAAACTCACAATTAGCAGGTAGCGGAGCTAAGACAACCCAACCAATCCACTCAGTCCCAATTCTATCAGCCTTCTCACTGACCCCACCACCTCCACCTCCCTAATTTTAAGTTGGTTGTGACCATTTAAGAACACACCTACCAAGCAGAGCAAAAAGCTTACCAGTAAAGGAAAGCATTTGGGTTGTGACAGTTGTTACTGGAAATTGATTTAACTCACATGTAATGCTGACTGATCTACTTTTGATGTGCCTCTCAGGAACCTCTAGGAGGAAAAGCTCAGATCAAAGGGCCCCATCCTGACCACCTCCAACACTGCCAACAGCATGGAAACCCGGATCAAAGAACATCTTGTGTGTGGCTTTTCCTTTTCCCACTGAGAGTCACGATATCCCGGCTTCCCCCAGGGGACCTTGGCACCTCAAAAGCGCAGATGCAGACAAGATTCAAAAAGCCAACTGAGTTAAGGAGGGGAATAAAGTAGAAGGACTGGATTAGACCGTGGTCGATGGCTTTGGGCAAGCAAGTGCATGCATCGCCCTGTTGCCATTTTAACAAGACTGGAGTCCTCTCAGAACACTAATTCCTCCCCGGATCACTGCTTCCCAGAGCAATAACATAAACCCACCTAACATTTAAGCAAAGGGATATTGAGCTTGGCAGATCAGTACGGTGTACGTTTGCCTCTTGGAGTGATAAGGTCACCTCTTCAAGACCCACAGAGAACAGTGTGTGGACATGGAGAGAGCCACAATGTGAAGTGACCATGCCTAGTACAGAAAGGGGAGATGATCTTTGTAGAAACAAAGAGTCACTGGGGAGAATTGAGCCAGATCCTTCCAGGAAATGCAGGCTTTGAGGTATCCAGCTGTCATTAACAAATGACAAAGTTAAAAACCAGTCAAACTGCATCCTGGTATTGCAGGGATATAAAAAAGGAGCATTCATATGTCTGGAAGCCTAAAGAGGCAGGCAGGTTTCCAGTCCTAAAACACTGAACTTCAACTGCTTCGTCCTGATCAGGTGATTTTTCATGTCAATCAGCTCACACTCTCCTGAATCTAACCTGCACCTAACTTTTCAGACAAAACACCTATGTTTCCATCATAACGGTAGGTCCTAGTAGCTGATCAAAACTCAACAATATAGGAGGAAACTGTCACCTTCCCACGTTGTTGACGGGAACTTACATTAGTGCCACCTTTTTGGAGAGCAACTGGGCAATGTCGAGCCCCATGTAAAAGTGAACGTTTCATTTGGAAATTCCACTTTTAACGATTTATCCAAAAGATACATGCATACGTGGACAAACCCGTGACTACAGCTTTGTTCATTGCAGTGTCTTTTGCAATAGCCAAAAACCAAGAACGTTTGAATTGTCCATCAAAAACACGGTTAAAACATGCCCATGGAATAGTAATGAGCCATTAAAATGGATGAGGAATGTCCACAGCTACTACGACAGACTAGATAATCTCCAAAACGTACTGTTCAATGGGAAAAAAGAGCAAGGGACAGTTTCCTGCCTCATGCTACCGACTGTTCGTGTAAAAAACTAAATTGGATTGTCTTCCTAATTCTATACAGACACATGTATGAACACATATCTACACATACTTGTATTCATGTCTATTCATACAGTAGCTCTAAAAGGATACGTAAAGGCATACAAGGAAACAGCTGCTTCCAAGAAGGGAAGGAGACATGTCCTTTCAACTGTTTTTCTTCTTACAGATAGGATAGAGGAGAAATGTTAAGGCAGGTTCTTTTGTAGGTTTCATAAACATGGTAGCCTGAAGAGGCCCTTCAAATCTTCCACCCTGCTAGAGGGCATACCGGAGATCAAGGAAGGGTCCTGCAAGTTGTTTTTTTTTTTTTAACTTGCAGTCATCCGTGTACATAGGCTACAAATGTGCACATTATCCACTGTAGTTTTTCTCCCATCCTAAAGCATATTAACCTTGACACCTCAGCACCCGCTTGAGCCACTTCAGCTCACCACTGGTCTGCAGTCAAAACTAATTTTCAAATTTGCCCCAGAAAATAGGATTTAGAAGGAAATCCACTCACTTAGGGACAGCGTGTTCAAGTCAGATACAAAAGGTTTGCTGAAGTGCTCGGTGCGCCCTAAAAAAATTCAGCAAAGTCCAATCACGAAAACACACTTTCTGCATGGCGGGTATAGGAGAGGTGTTCGGGGCACAGCACGCTGGGGGGGACCTTCGCTCGCACCCCCACCTCACCTGATCAAGGCTGCCCTTCTGTGCTCTCATCACACCCTCCAGCCTACCACCGACTGTGCTGTGCTCCAATCACCTATTAACACATCCGCCCCTCACTCTAGACCACGGGCGGCTCAGGTTCGGGGGTCACATCATCACCCTGCCCCCAGCCCCTCACCCAGGATGTGGCAAACAGAAGATACTTTATCAACATTTACTAAATCGACCGCACAGTTTCCCAACACACATGCAGTGCTCATCAAGCGTTCTGGGTGCTCATGACCTTTTGTACAATACCGAATGCTGCTACCCTTTACTGTTGTAGGTATCCTTTTGCATCTAATACCGGGCTGGGGAGGCGGGGCTACACATGATAGAACGCACAAGCAGAAGCTGGACTCGCGACAGCTGGCTTCCCTGTGGCCAGTTACTTCGTCTTCAGGAACCGGTTGTGTCACCCACGCAACAGAAATGTCACCACCTACCTTACCAGTTTGAGGTGAGGAGTAAATGAGATCATGTCGCCGCCTGCCTTGCACACGGCAGCCGCTGAAAAGGGGATGGTTTCCTTCTTTGTCTTCCACATCCAAAAGGGGGGGCCCTTCCAGAGAAGGTCTTCCCCTACTCACCTCGCCCCGTCCACATGCTCGCCGCGGTATCTCGTGCAGCCTGGGCGTTCCACAAACGAGAGAACAGACTCTGGAGGCAGCAGGAGTCGGAAGCCGGGTTGTAGCTGATTGTTTAGCTGAGCATGGACAGGCAGGTCAGCTCGGTGCTGAGTCTCGGCTTCTTTTTCTGTAAAATGGACAGGTGATTGCTCATCTCGTGTAACTGTGAAATGAGAGGAGACATAGAAAGTAGGTAAAGCCCGAGCGCCGGGTGTCATGACGTGGTAGCACTTTTTTTACCTGTAATAATAGAGAAAACTCTTTGCACAGTGGAGCTTTGCAGTATGAACGCAGCTCATGTTGGATTTAGGATTTCCCTTAGGAGTAGAGAAGAAGACGCAGAGAGGATGAGGAGATGCACTGCGTGGAAAGTAACACAGCAGCCCATCCTTGAGGGCCCAGGATCAGCCCCAGGGGAGGAGGCATTTGTCTGAGTAACTACATCGTTCTGCCCAGCCGGGGTCCTGGAAGCCCCAGCAGGGTATGCTGGAAGGTAACACAGCTGCCCAGGAACCTGGGAAGCCTATTTCCCAATGTACGGATACAGAGACTGAGGCTGAAGTACTCAACCAGGAAAACTAAAAAGTGGTTAAGCTCAGCTTTACACCTAGCTCTTCTGGACAGTTAGCTCAATGCTCTTTCCACTAAATCATCCACCTCAGAAAAAAAGTGATCAGAACCTCCCCCACATAGTAGATGACGTTTCTCTAAGTATTATTGCAAGAAGTTAAAAATATTACTCCCCTGTACAAATACAGAATGAACATATGCCAACAACTTAACTTATTAATGAGGAAAGCAGCTGGATGGTTCAAAGAGCATTTGAAGAAAAAAGATTCATATAGACAAGAAGCACGCCCAACTCAGTTTGTTATATTTGTTAGGCTGGAATCCTAAGGAATAATAAGCCTGTAAACTCTGAAGTCCTCTCCATCAATAGACAGAAATTATTTGAACCTTGATCCACACATTACTACATAGTATCACAGGATCTGGTCCCTAATAAATGTCCCTAAGGTACATACCCTAGAAATACACAATCCTTGGGTGAGTTAGTTCAACCGTTCTCCCAACAGAACATTGAAAGAACTAACAGTTATCTTTTTGTAAGTCTAAATAATCTCTTAAACATGTTAAATGTACTTTTGGGAAAGTATTGTGTTAACATTTCACATATATTCCTCCATGTGACCCTAACCACAGCCCTGGGAGAGACTTACTGTCATTATCGCATTTGTAGAGATTAGAAAAGTGAGTCACAGATGGATTGGGGGACCTGCCCAAGGTCAAAGAGCTGGTAAGTGGTATATCAGGGATTTGAACTCAGGATGACAACATAACCTCCGTCCTTAATATGGCATTTTGCCTTACCGAGATAGGGTAGTGTGGCACTCAGCTGTGACAACAGGGATTTCATTTCATCATTGTTCAGTCCCTAGTACCTAGCTCAGTGTTCAACAGATGGACGATTACTAGTGTTTGTAAGTTTTGCTTATTGAGCCCAGAGCCGGAGCTAGTATCCACACCATGAATTCCAGGGTCAGCATAGGCCAAACACTGAGCTTGTTGATGAACTACTAACTTGAGATTTAACACTGAGCTACCCAGAAACATACCCACTAAGCAAACGGAGGAGACGTGGCCCTGCCCTCACAGAGCCCATGGTACAAGGAGGAAACAGAGGTGACCAAGGACTGACAGCAAACAGGACACATTCGGGGACTGGGGGAACACAGGGTTCCAGGGAGCATCACTATATGAGGGCTTTGTGGGCTCAGGTGACCAGAGTCGTTGGAGAAGGGCACTTGTCCATCACTGTTTGGCCCTTAAGAGCCATTCCAGGGTGAAGTCAAAGATTAGCCTAGTAGGGGCCTTATAAATGTCCTCATCAACATATTGCAGGGATTGGGACAGTCTGGGAAGACCATGATGGCAGATGCAATGCAGGGTAGAGCACATACATTGCCTTATCAGGATACCCAACATGATGGGCCATGGTGCGTGAATAGAACTTGATGAATGTATCCATTTAAATGGACAATGTATGGCTTTGTTTTATAAAAGATTAGATGTGACCAGTAAAATAACCTAGGTTATTTTAGGTAAAAATACCTAGGTAAAAAGGTAAAAAGAGGTAAAAAGACCTACTTGAAAACTTTACCTCAAAGCTCAGGAAGTGGAAGTTGGCACTGAAACCCTCACCTGCTCAAGCAAAGTAGCCCATTGCCACCCCTGAATAATATCAGACTATAGAGAAACTATCTTCCAGCAAGGAGAGAATGCCATTTCTCCAGGATTAAGAATGGAGGAACCATGCTTTTATGAGTTCTGACTCATATCTCCTCCTGAGAAGACAGCCTCTTACCAGCCCTAACGAACAGAATGGGACCCTTGGAAGTCACTGAGGAAAAGCAAGGGAAGCAGCAGTAAGAAGCCAATAACATTTTATTCAATTAAACCTTCTCTTTGTTTAAGCCCTTTTGGGATGTAGCTAATATAGCACCGGCCAATGGACATAGAGCTAGTGTCAAGGCTTCCTATGATCAGCTGATATAAGGGCAGATGTACACACTTCCCCAGGATTTATAGTGTAGAATTCCATGTGCCCCTCAAGGCCAGAGGATTCCAAATGTGTCTTATCCACCTGGTGTTCGTGAGGGCCTAGCACAGTGCCTGGAGCACAGAAGGGATGTCACATAGGCTTACCCTCTCTGAGCACGTACTGGAGATCTTGCAGATCTGGCAGATCCCATTCTAGAAGAGGGGCAGAAAGAAGCTGTATGTCACACCTCTCAGCTTAGATGCTGAAAAAGCATTTGACAAGTACAGCATCCTATCTTGATCAAAACTCTTCACAGTGTAGGCACAGAGGGTACATACCTCAATATCATCAAAGTCATCTATGAAAAACCCATGGCGAATACCATTCTCAATAGGGAAAAACTGAGAGCTTTCCCCCTAATGTCAGGTACACAGCAGGGATGTCCACCATCACCCCTGCTATTCAACATATGACTAGAAGTCCTAGCCTCAGCAATCAGACAACTAAAAGAAATAAAAGGCATCCGAATCCACAAAGAAGTCAAACTCTCACTCTTTGCAGCTGATATGAAACTTCATGTGGAAAACCCAAAAGACTCCACTCCAAAACTGCTAGAACTCATACAGGAATTCAGTAAAATGTCAGGATATAAAATCAATGCACAGAAACCAGTTGCATTTCTATACACCAACAGCAAGACAGAAGAAAGAGAAATTTAGGAGTCGATCCCATTTACAATTTCACCCAAAACCATAAGATACCTAGGAATAAACCTAACCAAAGAGGCAAAGAATCTGTACTCAGGAAACTATAAACTACTCATGAAATAAATTGAAGAAGATACAAAGAAATGGAAAAATATTCCATGCTTATGGATTGGAAGAACAAATATTGTGAAAATGCCTATGCTACCTAAAGCAATCTACACATTTAATGCAATCCCTATCAAAATACCATCAACTTTTTTCAAAGAAATGGAACAAATAATCCTAAAATTTATATGGAACCATAAAAGACCACGTATAGTCAGAGGAATGTTGAAAAAGAAAACCAAAGTTGGTGGCATCACAATTCCAGACTTCAAGCTCTATTACAAAGCGGTAATCATCAAGACAGTATGGTACTGGCACAAAAACAGACACACAGGCCAATGGAATAGAATAGAGAGCCCAGAAATGGACCCTAAACTCTCTGGTCAACTAATCTTCAACAAAGCAGGAAAGAACGTCCTATGGAAAAAAGACAGTCTCTTCAACAAATGGTGTTGGGAAGACTGGACAGCCACATGCAAAAGAATGAAACTGGACCATTTCCTTACACCACACACAAAAATAGACTCAAAATGAATAAAAGACCTCAATGTGAGACAGAAATCCACCAAAATCCTTGGGGAGAACACAGGCACCAACTCCTTCGACCTCAGCCACAGAAAGTTCTTCTTAGAAACATTGCCAAAGGTGATGGAAGCAAGGGCAAAAATGAACTATTGGGACTTCATCAAGATCAAAAGCTTATGCATAGCAAAGGAAACAGTCAACAAAACCAAAAGACAACTGACAGAATCAGAGAAGATATTCACAAATGACATGTCAGATAAAGGGCTAGTATCCCAAATCTATAAAGGACTTCTCAAACTCAACACTCAAAGAACAAATAATCCAATCAAGAAATGGGAAGAAGACAGGAACAGGCGCTTCTCCAAAGAAGACATCCAAATGGCCAACAAAGACATGAAAAAAATGCTCAACATCACTTGGCATCAGGGAGATATAAATCAAAACCACAGTGAGGTACCACCTCACACCAGTCAGAATGGCTAAAATTGCAAGTCAGGAAACAACAGATGTTGGCGAGGATTCGGAGAAAGGGGAACCCTCCTACACTGTTGGTGGGACACTCTGGGAAACAGTGTGGAGGTTCCTCAAAAAGTTAAAAATAGAGCGACCCTACGACCCAGCAATCACACTCCTGGATACTTACCCTAAAGATACAAACATAGGGATCCGAAGGGGCACGTGTACCCAAATGTTTAAAGCAGCAATGTCCACAATAGCCAAACTACGGAAAGAACTTCAATGTCCATCAACAGATGAATGGATAGAGAAGATGTGGTGTATATATATATATATATATATATATATATATATATATATACAATGGAATACCATGCAGCCGTCAAAAAACCCAAAATCTTGCCATTTGCAACGACGTGGATGGAACTAGAGGGTATTATGCTAAGTGAAATAAGTCAATGAGAGAAGAACAATTATCATATGATCTCTCTGATATGAGGATTTTAAGATGCAGGGCAGGGTGTCATGGGAAGTAGGGAAGGGAAAAATGAAACAAGATGGGATCGGAAGGGAGACAAACCATAAGAGCTTCTTGATCTCAATAAACAAACTGAGGGTTACTGGGGGGTTCAGGGCAGGGATAGGGTAGCTGGGGTATGGACACTGGGGAGGCTATGTGCTATGGTAAGTGCTGTGAAATGTGTGACCCTAATGATTCACAGACCTGTACCCCTGAGGCAAATAATACACTATATGTTAATTTTAAAAAAAGTACATTTACTGCTTCAAAATAGTCTATTTCCAATGTGTGTATGGTAATGGGAGGGGGGGGTTAGGTTTCCAGGTTCTAGAATGTTAAGTTAAATGCCAAAACACCATCTAGGCCAGAGGTTGCCACCTGTTTTTGCAATAAAGTTTTAATGGGACACAGCCATGCTGCTTCCTTTTCCGGCTATCTTCAGCTGTTTACACTGCAACAGCAGATCGGAGTAGTGTGACAGCATGAGCCGTAAAGTCTCCAATAATCACTACCTGGCCCTTCATGGGAAAATGTTGCCGACCTCCTGTGTGGGCTTCCCACACATTCTGCGTTCTTCCCAGGTGAACAAGGGAAATTTCCGCGGCTTACCAACTTGAACAGAACTTTTTTGCCTACGATAAAGAATGTGTCTTCAACACTACATCAGTGATAATTTTTAACTATTTAACCCACGCATTTTGATTTTCCCCCTCACTCCCCAGTCTATGGCAGCCTCTGAGATTTTTGCCCCAAAGCAGGAGAAATCTTTGCAAGTATTCAGCAAGACAATAAACGGGCTTGAAGACCAGGCTATTTGGAGGAAATTTTCCAAATTCTTTAAAAGTCTTCTAACTCCCCATTTAACAGAACCAGAGTCAGGCCGCTGCTTCTCTGGACAGAGATCTGCACCTCACACCTGGTGGTAAGTATACCCAAATAAAGCAATCACACTCTCCCAGCACTGGAGGGACTTTGGAGCCCTGGCTAAAAGGAAACTATATAAAGGCCTCTTGGTCAATGACTTTGTAGACATAACTTCTGATTAATGCTGGCTCCCTATGCTGTCATGGCATCAGTTTCCACAATCTTAGGCTAAATATTCATCTTTTGGTCTGTGCTCCGTTACTCCCCATGGCCAGAAGTCAGGGGTGGATGTAATTCACAAAGGGTAATGGAGGAAGTGGTGGTTAAAAAAAAATCATTAAATCGGAGCATCCAGGTGGCTCAGTCAGTTAAGGGTCCAACTCTTCACCTCAGCTCAGGTCCTGACCTCAGTAGAATGAGATCGAGCCCCACATCAAGACTCACATCGGGCTCCACACTGGGTATGGAGGCTGCTTGGGATTCTCTCTCTCCCTGATCTATCCCACCCCAACCTCATACTCCTTACTCTCGCTCTCAAAATAAATTTTTCCTTAAAAAAAAATTATCAAATCTATACATGCACACATACGCAAAAAAACCAACCTACCACCTAGTAAACTTATGAATAGCTCATTTGTTCTTTGATTCACTTGTTCATTTATTCATTCAAAAGTTATTTAATAAGCACCTACAACACATCTAGCATTGACCTAAATTCTGGGCATACAGAAATTATCACAAGAGAGAATGGCTCTGTCTCCTGGGGCTTATGTTCCAATATGAGGACAGATAAACAAGTGAAGGAGTGAGCATTACAAATTGTCATCAGTGCTGTGAAGGAAACCACCAGGGTGAAGTTAGAGGGAACCTGCTTGGAATGGTCATTGCATAGAACAGTGCCTGGTACACAGACTAAGGACCACATTTTTTTTAAAATATTGAATATAAAACCAATTGTTTAAAATCCTGTATTTGCAGGGACTTCTATGCGGGCAGCTCAGGGCAACTTCAATTTGTAGAACAGGAACAGTAGGAAGAGAGGAAAGGCCTAGAAGGCACTCCTTGCTCCAATAAGATGATGACAGACAAAACATTCTCCTTCAAGAGAATTTTTTAAGGTGTTTTTTTTTTAAGATTTATTTAATGATTTGAGAGAGAGAGAGAGAAAGAGCATGAGTAGGAGGGGCAGGGGGAGAAAGAGAGAATCTCAAGCACACTCCACACTTGGCTGAGATCACAACCTGAGCCTCAACTAAGAGTCAGATGCTCAACTGAATGAGCCACCCAGTCCCTTCCTCCTTCAAGAGAACATTAGGACAAGGCTCGTACTGTACAAAGATCTTTGTCAGCAAGCTCATCTAGAAATCAGAGATGAGCTCCATGGTTAAGAGAACAAAATCAAGTCAGATGTCGTAGGTCCAAGACCAGACTGATCTGTACTCACTATAGAACTTCAAGTTCTTAACTTGTCCAAGGCTCAGTGCCTCTTTAAGCTTCGTATAAAAATAGTATCCTCCTCTTCATAAGAGGATTCAGTGAAGTAACATTATGAAAACCACGTAGCAATGAACCCCACATGTCATGTGCATTCAGTAAACACTATGGTCCCTCAGCCTGTGTGCCAGTCTCCTTATCTATGGAAGGACAAGAGCAAACCCACCATGTGGGGGTGTTGAGAAGATTAAAGGAACATGAAGCAGCTACGATAGTAAGTGCTCAGTAATGTTGGCTAGTATTACTGAGCTGACTCTCTTGCTGGAACAATGGAAGTAAATTCATCCCTTTTTAAAAACAGAGAGAAGGAATTTGAGCCCTGGATGTCTGAGCAAATTCTGCAAAGCAATCTCATTAGCTAAGTCAGACCTACCTAGACCAGTGCTTTCCTTGGTAGAATAGATTCTTCATTTGTGATGAAGTGGGGAAGTCAGTGTTGCTCTAAGTATCTCAGAGTTTGGATGCCTGGTGTGCAGTTGCACCTCCTCTGAGGTCGTTTTTTCCACTTTCGTTTCCAGGTGACCCTCCTCCTTGCTTTACTATACCATCTCCTCACTTGCTACTATGGCAGGAGAGCCATGATTAGAATTATCCTTGTGTTTCATCTCTTCATTCTGGAAGTTCACTACTGTATCACAATGGAAGTTCCATGGAGGCAGGGGCCATACTGGTTTAGATCCTGCTATGTCCCCAATTCTGATGCGGTGCCTTGGGGAATTGGGGCTGTGTCTCTATCAGAGATGCAAAATTACAGGGATGCAGAGAAGCAAAAGAAATAAGTGGTGAGTGACTACAGGTCTTTTACCAATATGAGTTTCCCCTCCTCCTCACCTTCTGACATGGGTATAGTCATGACCCAGGTACAACTGCTCATGCTAAGGGGATGGGCAGATGATTTCAGCTGAGCCGATTAGTACTTCTACCAGTCTTTCTGGCTAGAACTGGTAGAAAAGCTCCCCCAGCCCATCAGCTGCAAGTTAGGAGAATAAAAAGCTAGAGCTATCTGAGGGCACACTGTCCCCTGCATGAGGAAGAACCTTATCTGGAATAGAAGCAAGATGACGACACACAAAAGATATTAAAGGAGAAATAATTACTTAGAGCCTATGTCCCCCTATCTAGTCACCAGGGTCCCTCTACACCTACCACTTCCACAATCTATACCAATGGAAAAAGAGAATTCAATAATAGTTAGAGTAGTAAATACATTTCATTCAGGACTATTACAGTAGGGGATGAGAGACCTCAATATAGAACAGGGCTCATTTCTGAATAAAGCATGAACAAGTGGAAATTTATAGCCAAGGAGCAGGGTGGGGGTCAATGGATGGAAAAATACCAAGAGAAAACATCAAGGGTAGGAGCATCTAGCTAAACCAACCCAACAAGATCTTTACTGAAGACAGGCAAGGATCAGCAGACACCACCTGGGAGACAGTAGAGGTTGGGGAACCCCATTAAATATTGGGAGTGATCAGACATTGAGAATAGGGGCTCTTGCTAAACTTACTTAGGTTTCGGTTTTGTTTTGTTTTTTTATCAACACTGGCTTTTACAAGGAAGTGCACAGACAGGCCTATGAGAAGGTACAAGGAACCAAACTAAGCCCTGGTCAAGCAGAGAATCTTTATTACGTTGGCCAAAGCATTCCCCTTTTCCTGAACTAGTTCAAGTTGCCTTTCCTCCCTTAAATCCAAAAGTCTAAAAAAAGTATTATCAGGCTCATTGACGACAGTAAATATGACGACTATCACTTGTTGAGGGCTTACTCTACATCACACTACATCAAAATTTTTTTCTGCATCATTTCATAAATACTCTGTGGAGTAAATACTAGCAGTATCCTTTCACAATAGGGGAAATAAGGACGGAAGTAGCAAGTAATTTGCCCAAGCTCAGAAGGTGGCAGAACAGAGAGGCAAACTGTATCTACCTAATATCAGAGCCTCACCCAGACACAAACCAATGCCTGTGGGTCTTCAAGTAGAGTTCCTAGACCACCTGCATTATGAAGACTTCCGGTGTGTCCGTAAAATGCAGACCACCGACTCCTCCATCATTAAACCTCAACGTGGGGATTAAAACTACAATTCACTAAGTTTGTTGGGGAGGGTACCGAAAAAGACACAAGAATGTATTGTCTGGGTCATACAGACTCACCAATACACTCACTATTCACCAAAATAAATCTGTCCAGTGAGTAGTACTATTATTTCAGTCCTTCACAGTAGAAGGGACCGTATGCAGAATAAAGAGAAAGAAGGGCCCCAGGATGGATGGACAAGAACCAAGAGACCATCTTCCCCAGTTTTACCCCCTCCTCCATACCTAGCTGGAGACACAGATTTCATAAAAGCAAACCAAAGTGAAACAAGAGTAGCAACTTGACTTGCAGAATATTATTAATAATTCTCCCCATCTACCTTGTGTGTGGCTTAGGACCCTACGGAGATAAAATAAGGAACTTAACTTGTAAAGACTGCTTAACCAACAATTTCAAACAGATCCTCTGAAAGCACTTGGAGCTCCAAGAAGAATCAAGTGAGATATAATAACAAGAATTTATTAAGTGCCGGCTCAATTCTGCCTTGGCCACTTTTTCTCTGAATTGCTTTGCTTTCTCTCATTCTGGAAAGACATTTTCATTTTATTCTCACATTCGAGCTTGTTTGCGTTTTTTTTCCCACTAGAAGTAATGCTTTTTGGCTGCTCCTTGTGTTTTATTTATTATACTTCACCCCCCATTAAGTTCCTCCCTGGAAAGGTTTTATCTGTATGTTGCAGATTCACCTCTCCTGTGACCCGCCACAAGGCGATGATGGGCAGCTGTCCTCATTATTTTGTTACTCTGCACCAGCAAGCACACATTTCCACAGAAAGAGAGAAGGGGAGGAAAAATGGCTAAGAACGCCGAGGCTCAGTACCTGGCTCATAGGAGCAACAAGAGATGTGATGGATTTATAGTTCTATCCCTAATCCACTCGTTTTGGTTGTTGCTGTTAAGAGATCTGGAACCCATTTTCTGCCATAGCTGTGGCCCCTCAAGTCAACCCAATGGAGACAAACCCTTTGAACTCCAAAAGAACTCTAGGAATTTCAACGGGGTACATGGTAGCCAAACTCACTAGAGGAATAATCTCACACATTTTCCCGAGTCCCAACGTTATATAGTCTCTCCTGATTGCCTCCAAACCTCACTGCTGCCCCCCACCAATCACCATGGCAACCCAGTCCAGGAAGAGTTTGACATTTTCTCCTCCGGAATAGGTTCGGGGTCTTGCTCATCACGTGCTATTTCATAATTTACATCACCACCTAATAGACTTTGGCCAAACTCTGATTTATACCAATACCAAACAGACACCTAAGCACAAATATTTAAAACCCTAAATAGCCAAATTTAATATATCTTATCATGTATGTTACCCCCAAGCCTCTAGACTGACTGTAACAGAGACATCTTAAGACACTCAGGAACAAGAGAAAAACCATTTTGCACCTCTACGGCCCTTCAAGGCTAACTTTGCCCTGAGGAAATAGGGTCAGACACATAGAGAATGGTGGTGGGCAAGGAGAAACTAGAAATCTGTCTTCCTGTTTCACTCCAATTCTATTGGAATATTAAATCCCTGAAATATGACTTAGTACTCCTCAACTCCTTTTCCTGAATTAAATTCCTAAAGCAACAAATGGAGCAACAAACAATGTTCTGTTCTTGCTTTCGCTGGTAATAATAAATGAGAATCACCTCTGCTCGACCAACACTCCTTGGTCATTTTGCTGACATGAATTTGATAAGGGACTTTGCACAGTGACAGGTAATAGCAAAACTCTGCCTAGCCCTGCAACAGGCAGGTGTCATGCTACCTGCTAATGACCTGAGGTCTTTTAACCCTCCTGGACCTGACTGAGGACGGCATTCTTCACATCCACGACATAAAACTGGCTTATAGCCTATCTCAATAGAATGAGATATTCTTGATACAATCAGAAATGGCTAGCAGACCTGGATCTTGCCTGGACAAAGCTTTCTAAGGCTAGAGCTGGCTCTTTTCTATTTGGGGAAACCAAAGCATCTTTCCTAACGGGTGGTCTCTTTTGCCTACCAAGTTACCAATCCAACTTTGAACCGTTTTAGTGGCCCTCATGTCTGTTCTGTGATAGAAAGGAGTATGTGGGACCTATCACAACGATCAATACATAAGCCTAACTTCTCATTGGTTGGAACACCCATCTACATAGTTATTCTTCTATCCCTGCAGCATAGAGTGCAGTACTGCCCACCCTTTTTAGCATCATAGCACACCTAGATGATTTTATTTCATACTAGACTAAACAGATGAAGCTACTATAGGTGGAGGAGACTGAACCTGGGACTCTGGCAATCCCTATCCCTGCCTGGATTCCCCCCACCCCCAAGGGCTGAGCAATCAGCAAATCAGCACACCTGTAACTCATCAGGATACCTGTACGCCAAGGCATCTGGTTAAGCACGGGGTGGGAGCAAGCGATCTGAACTACTGTACTGGAACCAACACTAGGCTAAACCATGAGGACACAGCATTAACAACCGTGGTCCTGGCCCTCTTGGAGCTTACAGCCAGATAAAGACAATGAGTAAATTATTTCAAGAGTAACAAGTGCTACCCAAAAGGGATGTTATGGGGGTGGCTCAGGCACATAATGGGAAAACCACCTAACCTGAGAAGCCTATTAGAAGTCAGTGAACGCTGGAAGTGATCCAAGACAACTGGGTGAGGATTTAGCCCTGTGAGAAGGTGAGAAATAGATTTAGAGAGAGGACACTCCATAAAGGATGAGCTGTACTAATCGGTTCTGCCTCTCTTTTTGAAATAGTCCTATCTGACCCCTTATCCTCTTTGAGATCATTAACCATTGGACTATTGTTGCATATAGAAGATACATCTGAGATAGAAGTATATGCCAAATACCTTACATTTTCCTTCACATTTACATGTCATTCACATATTGTCTATTACAAAAATAAAACACCACTTTCTTTTGAAAACTGCAAAATACTGACAAGAGGACTAATGGATGTTTACCCTTTACCCAGTGTTGGATACATGCATGGGGCTGTGCCAAACCTATTTAGGGGGAACTTTATCTCTGGACTCCCCACAAGAATGTTACAAAGTAGATATCGTGTGCTTCCCCTTTTGCAGAAAGGGAAATGGAGACTGAGACAAAAAGCTACTTACCCAGGGTTGGAAGTGGTGGAGCTCCAGGAGAAAGCAAGCTGGTGCAAGCAAGCCGCCGCTCCCCCCATCAGGCAATACTGCCTCCATCGCAGAGGCCAGAAAAACTCAGAACTACTAAAGGACTTGACGGCCAACAGGAACATTCATTTTCCAGCAAGGATATTCATGTGCTGAATGCTCATGACCACAGTACCTGCTTCTCTGGATGCAAAGCCAGAGCTTGGGCCTGGGACCGCTGCCGAAAGGCACCCTTCCGAAAGGTAAACTGATATTTGCTTTCTATGTGCAGAGAGCATTAAATGGATACAGAAACGCAGGGAACGATGTACAAAACCAGGTAGAATCTTGGAATCACGGGCTTGCCACTTGGAAGTGACCCCTGAGTAAAGGAAGATCTGGCTGTTGGGGGTTTTTGGCAGTGTGAACTCTGGCGTCTTGAGACTGGGGCTTTTATAACGGAATTATTCACACCTGTTCTCTAACTCAAGCGTAATCAGAGTCCCCTGGTGCACTTGTTGAAACACAGATTTCTGGGCCCTACCCCCAGAGCTTCTGATTGGTGTGTCTGAGTGTGGTCTAGGAATTTGCATTTCTAACGAGTTCCCAGGTGGTGATCCTATGCCAGGCCAGGGCCACACCTTGCTCAGGCCTCAAGAGATGAAGTGACCTGCTCAGCATCACATGGCCAGTTTTGGACACAGCCAGAAGTTTTCCCTCTCCAAGCATGTGGTGGCTCTATGATTTCTCTTCTCTTTGCCCCATCTAATTTTTTTTCCCATCTAATTTTTTTGATGTATTGTTTTTCCTTCATAACAACAGAAAGCTTGTCCATCACTAGAATAAATATGTGGGGTTAGGAAGTGATTACATTGAAAAATAGAGCAGCACCATGCTTCTGCAATAAACTATCTTGAAGTCAAACTTAAATCCTAGTTTTCTCCTCATATTTAACAAGCACCCTCCTGCACTCTACTTTGCCCAAGGTCAACACGAAGGAACTTCAGGAAAGTCCTCCAGTGGGACGCCTGGGTGGCTCAGTCCGTTGAAGTTCTGCCTTCTGCTCAGGTCATGATCTCAGGGTCCAGGGATCGAGTCCCATGTCAGGCTCCCTGCTCAGAGGAGAGTCTGCTTCTCCCTCTCCCACTGTCCCCCCCCTACCCCCCTCACATACTCTCTCTCTTTCTCAAGTAAATAAAATCTTCAAAAAACATCCTCTGGGTTGCAGTCAGGCATCCTAGTTTTCCAAGCAAACTTTAAGACTCCTGTTGTGGCTTCTCTGTGTGACTCACACAGGCAGTGTATCAGAGAAAACAAGAGCCTGGGTCCAGTTCTGGCTTTGCTTTGGGCTGTCAGTCCCCTCTTCTGCCCTCAGGGCTTTTTACTTATAAAATGAGGAGTGCCGCCTCTAAGGTCCCAGTCCAGCTCCAGCTTCCCACAGAGCTGAGTAGAAGCAAAAGCAACATGCCTGAATGACAATGAATTCTGTTTAAATTGCATGCCATATAATATATATATAATTTAACCACTGGGAAAGAAACATACGATTCTGGCAAAATAATGTTGGGGTGATGATAGTGAATAGAAGGCAGTAAGAGAGGTGGAGAGCCATTTGGGGCTGGAGCCGGGACCGAAAAGAGGGGAACAAATGAGTGGGCGTATTCACAGTGATTCATTCTGTTTATCCTACTTCCCCTTCCCTCTAGTCAATACACAGATCCATGACACATATAAGGATTTTTTAAGACCACTTTATTTATAACGATTTCTCATTTATGCTTGGCAAAGAGACCAGAGACGCAAAGCATGTTCGAACATTTTTTACAAGAAGAAAAGATGCTGTGGAGGGACACAATGTATTGCTCATTAAAGGAAAATCCACTCCCTGTGTAGCCGCAAAACATATGCCAAATTTGCTCCCGTTTAGGTAAAAGGATGAAACTGTCAAGTCTACAGTGCTATCATTTCAGAGTTAACACCTGTCAAGGAGGAAAGGAAAGAATCTTCGGTGCATAATCTGTCTGAGAGTCAAGGTCAGAAGCGAGCAGGTCCTTCTTATTTTATTCATTTTTCCACAGGTACGAAAAGATTACATTGAGCAGATGGAGGTTTTTAACATAAAATAAGCTCCTGTGGCTGCATTTACTTGCAACAACAAGAAATATATGGCTACAGATGGCCATCTGTTTCTTAATTTTAAGGTGGAGGGCAAAGAAAGTTTTTCAACTTTAGTTTTTAGATTTACTAAATAATCCTTATTATTGTTAAACACAGACCTCACTAACAACTCCTATACTATACTGCTTGTCATCGAAGATCTTGCATATTGCATGAGGGTTTTTGCCAAAATGGTAATAGTGGGTGTCAATGTACATATCTCAATAAGGTGTTTTTTTTTTAATGACCATGTTTGCAAATTAACACCTGAGCACGCATTCCTGTTGAGAGCTCAGTTTGCACTGGTGCATTCTTCTTTCTCTGATTTATTCACACAGAAATGGGGCTGTTCCTGCAATTATGGGACCTGAAAAGCTGATGGGATTTACCGCATTTACCCTGGGACTTCCAAATAAGACCACGGTGATCAAGAATAGAAAGTTAAGGCCGGACAACAAGACATGTGTGCCTTGTGACTAACAGAGAACTTCTGTGTGAAGGCCCTGCAGAAATTAAGGGCCCCGGATGTTCATACCTGGCTGCTGTGAGCGTGGCACTTGGAACCTGTTCTGGTGGGAGGAGCAGGACAGGAAAGATGCAGAGCTTGGGAGAATGGTGAAAGGGCCAACGCGCCAGTCGAAGCAGTAACCTGCAATATTACTCAGAATGGAAGAACTCGAGCCAACCTAACGCCAGGGGTGAGAAAAGCTCCATTCTGTAGGTCCCGCTCCTAATTTCTTGTGCCGATTTATCACAGAGCCCCGAGAAGCTCAGAGTTCCTTCAGCCAATCATGTCCTCGATGGGACACTTAAAAGCCGGAAGCCCGGTACAGCAAAACAGAACGAACATAAGTGCTGTGAAAAAAATCTTTGCCGTGAACCTAAGGGACTGCAAGCAAAACCCAAAATAATACAGTTTAGCTAGTTAGATGCTGTCTGGGGTTTTCCCAATGCCAATTTTGCAAGTTAGGCTACAGAGCGTTTTCAAAAAATCTGAGAGTAAGGATTTCCAAGATAGATTCCCAGGTTTCTTTCCCCCAACAGAGAATGGCAAGATGGATCTAGTCCCCCCACACTCTGCAATCATCAAACTCTTGCTAGTGTTGTCACTGGAAGGTGATGGGTTTGGAACATGGGCAATGCTAATCAATTAAAACAGATTTGTCTTATTTCTCTGATAGAGGTCTGCAAATCGGTAATCTCACATTGAGAAATGAGAGTATCCAGCTAGCAGGGTTTTGCCTCCCAAACCAAACTAACAGATGCAAAAAACAACATTTCCTGCTTTTCAGAAGTATAATTCATCCCCAGCTGCTGCAAGATGGACATATCTTAACATAGTGTCATCTCCTTAGATACAATATTAGGGCAAAGCATTTAAACAAACGTGTCCCAGAAACTAAAGATTTGAACTTATTACTGACTCAGAGGAAAGTCATTATAGGCTTTCGCAACTAAAAATGGTACCACCAGTCCTGCATGGGAACTAATGGGAGGCTCACTACTTATTCCTGCTAACCCGTGCCATTGGGGGCCAGCCCTGCTTATTATTACAGCTTTCTTCTTCCACTGGGCCAAAAGACCTGGCCTCCTATAACTTCAGAAAAGCCAGCCTGACTTGCTATCAGTAAACTTGGAGCTTCATAAATCAATAGTTTTCACAGGCCAATCCTTTATATCAACATTGATAACATGGTTATGTCCACACCGAACTTCTTTCATAAAATAATGACCTATGCTGGCCTTTACCACCACTTTATGCAAAGCAACAGTGGGCCTTTAATTCCTAAAACAAAAAGATCATTCGGGGAGTGGAATTTTGTTGATTCTTAGCATCTGGGGGTATTCTGGGAACCAGTATTGTGAGATTCTGGAACTGTGCTGTTCCATATAGTAGCCACTAGTTATGTGTGGCTATTTTAATTTACATTAATTAAAATGACACAAAATTAAATATTCAGTTCTTTAGTTGTGAATGCCATATTTCAGATCCCCAGAGCTGTAGCTAGTGGTTTCCATATTAAATAGCATAGCACAGAACATTTCCATGATTTCAAGACTTCTTTTATACAGAGCTGCTCATTAAGTTCAAATTGGAAGGGGTCTCAGGTCACTCTAGTTCTACAGGCCATTTCAGCTAGAACTTTCTGTATAAAATTCCTAACAGAGTCTAAAAATAAAACTGGAGGAAGGGGAAACTAAGATGTGCAAGGTCCTCCAAGAGCCGTTTACCAAAGTGGTTAAGGTCCCAGGCTTTGGGATTTGACATTCATTCAAAACCTACCATCTTCTACCTGCTCCTCTAAACTAGGAGCACGTCATCTCATCTCTAAGCCTCAAATTCCTTGCTGTCCATGGCCTAGCCACAAGCTCTCCCCATTTCCTCCTTCCCTAGTAACAAAATCCAATATATTTCAGTAGCTGACAGAGGTCCCTTGGTTTCAGAAGGGTGGATCCCACCACAGATCTAGAAGGCACAGTTCTGTAATAGTGGGATGTTACAGGAAATCTTCTGGGAAGAAATTTCCTTTCCAAATAAAAAGACAACACCTTGTGAGGAGCAAAACTTTGACTCTTCAATCTCTTGCCTGCTGTGTGGACATAATGCCTGGGCTACAGCAGCCATCTTGCAGCCATGAGGTGTCAGGCATGAAGATAAAGGCCAGCATGCTAAGGGTGGAAGGGTAGAAGGCTGGAGAGAACTTGGGCTCTGAATAGCATCATCGAACAGCCACATAATTCTTCACTGGTTTAAGTGAGAAAAACAAACCCCTATGTTTAAGCTTCCATAAGTTTTGTTTTCTGTTACTGACACCCAAAAGCACTCCGAACTGATGTTTCATCTTCCATTAGATTGATTTAAGTTTGGCTGTTTTGGCCAAAACCCCCCAAGTAATGAAAGTTTTAAAGACAGAAGTTTATCTCTCTCAGGTATATGAGATCTGAAGTAGACAGTCAAGAGAAGGTACAGCTCCATGGTTACCAGAGCCCACCAGGGTCCACCATCCCACCATTCTAGCATTTTGCTTCCATCCTCAAACTTGACTCGTGTTCCAAGATGGGTACTGGATGGCCAGCCATCACAAAGGCATTCCAGGATGCAGGAAAGAGGAAAAGGGAAGAATGAATGACACTTCTTCCACATGAGTTAGCTCCACTTAAGCAGCCAGTCTTAGAGGTTCCACACAGCACTCTCACTTATAGCTCATCCATCAGAACAGTCACATGGTTCTGGTTGCACAGCAACCTGGGAATGTTGTCTTTCTGCTGGGAGTCCTTACCATCCCAACAAAATCAGAGTTCTGTAAGGAGGAAGAAGATGACTCTCAGGTGACAAATGCTGTAAGCTAAAAGGAGCTAATACAAATAAAATATGTGGCTCAGTGCCCTATATATAGTAAATCCTGAATAAAAGATGAAAGTAGCACAGGAAGGAAATAAAATATCTTCCCTTTGCTTTTGAGTTAGTATGTATCTGGTTGGTCTTTGTGGCATTAATACACTTTTCCCTATCCCTAGTCACTAGTATACCATCTTTGTGATTTTCCCATATTGGTTATTATTTACCTGTATTATTATTTAAAATTTTCTTTAAATCAACTCAATTTTTGCTTCAAGTATACTGTTCCCATAAATAGAAAATCAGTATCCCTCTAATAAAGTAAAAATTATTACTATTAAAATTAAAATAAGTCATTTTGGATAGGACCTAAAACCATCTCATATGCCACATTTTAGAAAACATTTCTCCGTTGAGTGCCCTGGAGTAAATGACGTTTGTGATTGATTACCTCAAGTTGGCTCGGGCGATTAATCAATCTGTGCTGCCATTGATTGGCTTCATCTAACACTGTATGATGGAGATGATTCTTTAAATATCTTTAGTAATTAGCAAAACTGGCATTTTCTTTAGGTTCAACCAACCTTTAATGAGAATTGATGGCAAGATGGATGTGGTTATAGGACTTTCCAGAAAGCTGACACATTCCACAGCTTTTTATTTTCTTTTTCAAGGTCCAGACAGAATCATATTGAGAACTAATTATGAAACGCATTGTCAACTTCAACTATGCCTTCCATTTCTTTTCTTTTCTTTTGGGTCTCTGATTTATCTGTATGTAACTTTCCCTACCAGACTCCCTGACGGGACATTCAGTGTCCTCCATGATGCCTCCCTCCGGGTCCTGCACGCCCCCAGAGTTCTGTTCCCCATGGTCAGAGTGGTTCTAGCACTTTTAAGTTGCTGTTGGCATCATGGTTCCCTTCGATGTAAACTGACAACTTTGCCTACTGTCCCATTTAACCGCTAAGGCTATCATGAGGATAAAATAAGACCGTTTTGTGAAAGTTGTTGACGAAGTGAGAAGTGCTACACAGCAAGAGATGGTACATTTGAAGTCAGCTGCCTTCATGCTGAAGTTATTCTGAGGAAGGAGTCCACAGCCAGAGCACTTGGCTCGCCAGCCTTTATGTGCTGTATGACCTTGGGGGAGTAGTGGCCCTCTCTGTGTCTCCAGCCCTTCCTCCGTGAAACAAGGATAGCACATAGTACCACACAGGCTGGTGTGAAGATTCAGGGGCTTAATACAGATAAAGCACTCAGAACACCTGGCACATACGAAGCTCTCAATACGTGTGAGTTATTATTATTACCGTCTGCACACAGCAAGCTCTGGATTCAGGCAAATGTGGTTGCCAAACCCGGCCCCGTGACTTGCTAGTGATCCATGACTAGCTCACACTGCTCTGCCATGTGCCAAGGAAATGGCCTTTCTTTATCCATCTCCCTAACAGACCTGCTTTCACACAAGACCTGCGGAGTGGAAAACAAGCAAGAGGACAAACCCTAGATTCAGTCTACTCCAGCAAACCTACACACACGCAGTACTGGAAAATTCGTTAGGTAAGGTTCACTCAGTTTCGGTGTAAATTTTCTACCACAGATGTCCTCTTCCTCCCAAGATGTTGACAAGGAATATGGGAGGCAGAGTTATATAAACTTGGAGAAGCAAGTGCCTTCTGAAATTGTGTGACCTAGGCACCTCACAGCCATCCCTCGAGCCCCAGTGCTGGGGCTAGAGTCCCCTGGTCTCACGATGACTGTGGGTATGAGCCACCCACTTGGGGACCTCACAGTTGTTACCAGTTCTGTCCCTTGAGTATTCTGCTACTGCTGAAATCAGTGCCTGAGGTATCCACGTCCGGTCTCTGTCAGTGACAGAGAGATTCTCACCCCAGGTCTTGTTCAAGCTGCTGAGTCCCACTCACATCCTCCATCCAGCACCTAGAAGTGGGCAGGCCACCTACACCCTCCTTCACACAGGCTGATGTCCCCCAGTCCACCGACGACAGGGTGCACTCTTGGGAGTAGGCGGGAATTCCAAGGGTCCCTCCACACCACAAGGACACGGAAGGTGACTTAGCTATACTTGGCCTTCTCGCTGCCTAACCATGCTGGGTTGCCAAGCTTCCCTTGATACGGCTGTCCCCCAGTTTGGAGCAGGGCAGCCCGGAGGCAATCTCTGCGCAGAGCCTCAAACACAACTTGAGTCCGAAGCCGCCAACCTGGTCTCCGCCTCAACTAAGCCCACCACCCGCGCTCTGTTCAACCCAAAGCCGACAGTGGAGAGATCGGGACCCTCGTGCTCAGCCTTGCCTCTCTTGCCACTTCTCCTCACAAAGTCCCCGGCCCGATGAGCAGGATCCTACCAGTCTCTTCATCACACTTTGCCATATCCTCATCCCAACCTGGATCAGGATGCCAAATGCCACAGCCAACAGGTGAGACAGGTTTCTTCTCCACTCTGTGAAAGAAACTGTGACTTAAACCTTCCAAGTTGTCCTCTTGATATGTTAAAACTAAGGAAAAATAAATAAGTCGCCTCTCCTCTTCCCTTTTCTCTCCCTAAATAAGTCAATCAGAGACACACAATTATCATATGGTTTCATTCACATGGGGAATATAAGAAACAGCACAGAGGATCATAGGGGAAGGGAGGGAAAACGAAATAGGAAGTTATCAGAGCGGGAGACAAGCCATGAGAGACTCTTAACTCTAAGAGACAGACTGAGGGTTGCTGAAGGGAATGTGGGTGGGGGATGGGGTAACTGGATGATGGGCATTAAGGAGGGCACAGGATGTGATGAGCACTGGGTGTTACAGGCAACTGATGAATTACTGAACACTGTATCTGAAACTAACAATGTACTACAGTTGGCTAATTGAATCTAAATTTAAAAAATAAATAAAACCTGGCTTTTAATCTTCCTGCCTTGTCCCTAAATCTCATTAAATGTCAGAAGCTGATAAACTTATTCTTTTACCTTTGCATTTCTGCTCTAATGTTCCTTATGCCACCTCCTACCTGAAGTAGATGAGTGACCAGGGCAAGATGGGGAGTCAACAAACTCTATGGAGGTGCCAAAGAAGAAAGTGCACACAATATTTTTTTCAAAATATTACCCCTGTTGCATTTATTAACTTGGGCAAGTTTCATAATTTTTTTGACCTTCAGTTTCATTATCTGGAGAAAAAAATTATAATGGTTCTAAACCATAGGGTAATGGGGATGATTAAAATTTTATTTATGAGTAGAGACACGTGAGCAAATAGTCATACCAGCCTTATTGATAATAATCCCAAACTGGAAAAATTCTAAATGCCCATCAATTTGTGAACAAACAAAAAGGTGTATAACTATATAATAAAACATGATTTGGTAATAAAAATGAGTGGACTGCTGGCACGTGGTACTACATGAGTGGATCTAAAAAACTTGGGCTTACATGAAAGAAGCCAAGCCAAGCTCAAAAGACTACATACTGTATGATTCTATTTACCTGCCATATCCAGAAAAGGCAAGTCCATAGAGACAGAAAGTAAAGCAGTCCAGGGCTGGGAGTGGAGGGAAGACTGATTACAACCAGGCGCCAGGAAGGAACTTGGGGTGATGGCGATGTTCTAATCCAGGCTTCTGATGATGGTGCATGAGTTTATATTTCACACTCAAATCACGGAACTGTGCATGTGCACTGAGTAAATGTTCTGATATATGATTATACCTTGATGAAGTTGTTCCTGAAAGTATTTGTGTAGGTGTGTGTACCACACAGAGGGCCTGACACAATCACCCCTTAACAGACAGTGATCACATCTCTTATCACGTTACTGAAATGTGTATTACTGCTCTTAAACTCTCACTTCCTGTCACTTCCATAGCTATTGCCCGAAAATAACTTGAGAGCTATTTATGTCTAGGGGATCATCCGCTTACTTAAAATGCCTGGTATCAAATTCTTAGTGTGTTCACAAATTCTAAGAGCCACAACAGAAGGTCAACAAATGTCCTCGTGATTTTATTGTACTTGAAAATAAAAGGCAAACATACATTGTGAGAGTATTATTAGAATTCTCAACTGCTCTTGTCTATTGTGAAAGTCAATTTTCCAAATCACAATACTTGAGACTATAAATGAATAAATAAATAAAAACTAAAGCATTCAGGTTTAAATAAATGTAAATAAATAAATAAAAACTAAAGCGATCAGGTGCTGCAGCCTTTTTATAGAATGTTAATCTTTTTTACGCTTCCCTTTAGTTTTTACAGTGGAAGCTTCCTCCTCAATGTTTACAAGCATAACCACATCACCAACTTAGAGCTTGTAACCATTTGCTGCTCTTCACAAGGTAAAGTCTTTTTCAGCAGGAAAAAAAACCTGAGGCACACGTGCCCCTCTCATTAACCAAGTACTCAGGCATAACTTTGTGCTTTTTCCTCAAGTAAACTTTTTTGTTTTACTTTAGATGTAACTGACTAATCTACATTTTCCAGGGTCCAAGGCCTCTTCAGCTTCCTCCTCATTTGTCCTGTTTCCAAAATCCATTCCTTTGGTCTCCCCAAACTGGTCTTTTCCCTCTAGCCAGCCAGGCCCCTAACTTCCCAGTCCCCCTATGCACACGCATCCCTCTTGCTCACCACCCACCAATGAGATTTTACTCCTACCACTGACCCAACCGCAGAGGCCTTTGCCCCTCCAGGTCCTCAGTGACCTGGTTTCAACTCCCCTCTCTGTCCTTGCAGCTCTATCCTTTTACTCCACACTCAGACGGCATACGTTCTATTACCTGGCATGCATGTATTTCAGAGTAAGTGGCACTCTTTTTCTCCACAATTAATTAGGTTACAAATTTCTCAAAGACAAAGATCAATGCTTATATTTTCTTCCACCTGACTCTCTGTCTCTCTCATTGTCCTATCTCTCTGTCTGTCTCTGTCTCTCTCAGAGGTGAATTCCTCTAGCTCAGTGGTTCTCAAAGCCTGGTCCCTAGCCTTAGGGTCACTTGGAAACTTGCTAATAACGCAAAATCTCAGCCCTCACCCCAGACCGACTGAACTTGAAATTCTGAGAATAGAGGCCAGCAATCCGTGGTGTCACAAGCTCTTCAGGTGACTCTAATGCACATTGACACTGAAGGCCCACTGCCCTAAGTAAGTGTCTATGTAATGCAGCACCACTGTAATTGGGATCAATGGGCTACACACTTTGAAATCCTCACTATGTTACCCATATTCCTAAATTGCCAGCCACCCCATTAAAAAAACCTCTGTCACCCTCCAGATATTTTGTCTTTACTGCGGCCACACAACCACAAAATGAAGATTAAAGCAAATCAACTGGTTGACTTCCAGTCTCCAGAGCTGAGCTGAGTTTATTACTGATCATCATCAGAGATGCTGATGGAAGTGAAAAGGTACCTTTGGTCAGAACCATCTTGGCTTGTGCTCCATTGAAAGCGGGGATGGGAGAGGGTCAACTTTGACAGGTGGAGAAGGATCAGTGTAACAGGAGAGATCATTTGCAGCAAGCTTTGACCAGGATTTAGAAAGTATAGTGCAGCCACTGTGGAGAACAGTGTGGAGATTCCTTAAGAAATTAAAAATAGAGCTATCCTATGACCCTGCAATTGCACTACTGGGTATTTACCCCAAAGATACAGATGTAGTGAAAAGAAGGGCCACATGTACCCCAGTGTTCATAACAGCATATGGCCACAATCACCAAACTGTGGAAAGAGCCAAGATGCCCTTCAACAGATGAATGGATAAAGAAAATATGGTCCATCTATACAATGGAATATTATGCCTCCATCAGAAAGGATGAATACCCAGCTTTTGTATCAACATGGATGAGACTGGAAGAGATTATGCTGAGTGAAATAAGTCAAGCAGAGAGAGTCAATTATCATATGGTCTCACTTACGTGTGGATCATAAGGAAAAATGTGGAGGACATTAGGAGAAGGAAAGGAAGGGTGAATTGGGGAAAATAGGAGGGGTAGATGAAGCAAAACATGAGAGACTGTGGACTCTGAGGAACAAACTGAGGGTTCTGGAGGGGAGGAGGAGAGGGGGTTGGGTAAGCCTGGTGGTGGCTATTGAGGATGACACGTATTGCATGGAGCACTGGGTGTGGTGCATGAACAATGAATCTTGGAACACTGAAAGAATAAAATTAAATTAAAAAAAAGTATAGTAAAATGATTTAAAAATTTCTTCATTAAAAAAGTGGAGAAGAGGGAATAGGGGGTCGCTTTCAACAGCAGGTACAATGGGCATATTAGCAGACTACAAAGGTATATTAATCTTAATTTGTAAAAAATTCCTTTTAAAGTATCACTGTTATTTTAACATTTGGAACCTCTAAGAAGACATTCCCTTTTCTGTAGTCTGAAAACAATACACTTCAAAAGTCTTTGAAAAAAAACATAAGAGTGGAAGTGAAAGCATTTTCCTTAACAAGGCCAGTTTTTACAGATATTAGGAGGGAAGAAGATTGGGATCCAGGTAAATGGAAAGTATAAACACTCAGTGATTGAGCACTGCTGGTAGGTAAGTCTCTCTGTAAGATGATCACCGCCTCCAAAAGCACACCAACATCATTCCTCCACGGACCTACTGCCACAGTCTCCTAACAGCCTTCCCTGTTAATTAATGCCCTGATATAGCAACGGAGAGAAGTCTAAAACATGCATCAGCTCACCTGACTCTCCATCCAGCACTCCACTTCTAAGGTTGCCATCACACTCAGAGTCAAGGTCACAGTCCTAACCTTACACTGCTCCACCTCAGGTGGCTGTGCTCTTCCCACAAGACCTCTAAACTCTTGCCCTACCTCCTTCTTGGCTCTTCCCTCCACTCCACTCCTCATGCTTACTGCTGTCATTTAAACACATCAAACACATTCCTACTTCAGGGCCTTTGCATCTGCTGTCCCCCCACCTGGAACCCTCTTCCCTCCATAACTACATGGCTGCTTTCTGCATTTCCTTCAGTGTCTATTCAAATGTCACCACAGCAGAGAAGCCACCTACAGAAAAGAGCACGTGCACCCCTCCCCTCACTCTCTGTCCTTATTCCCCTTTGTTTTTCTCATACCTGATGTATTATATTCTTATTTTTTAGCTTCATCCTTCTTGAGAATACTAGCACCATAGAAGCAGAGATTCTGTTCTGTTCATTTCTATATCCTTAGCACCTAGAACAATGCCTAGCATACAGTAGGTGCTCAGTAAATATTTATTAGATGAAGTAGTTGTTAAATGGATGAGGGACTATTAAGTGCTAAGGATACAAAAAGATAAGCTACAGATTCTTGCCTTCAATGAGCTCTCAATCAGGTTTATATTTATGTCTTTCTCCTCTTGAAGAAATTAAAATAGGTTGCATAGGTCAGTTCCCCCAACATATCTGCTTCTCATGTTCACATTTGGAAAATGTGCAAACCTATCAATACCCAAATTGTTTCCAGACACTGGCTGGTAAATCAAATCCCTAAGGACAATCGGTTGAAAATTCTGTCTCCCTAAAAATCAATCTGTAACCATTCACTTGAAGTAGCCCCATTGCTTCACTCTGTCTGATGGTATAGCCAGGTGTCTAGAAGTTACTTCATAGCCGGTAGGTGACTCTGCTCAAATGTTAGTCCCAAGAAAACAGGAGTGATGCACCTTTAAATGCTTCTAACTGCAAGAAGGTCAACAAGATTTATGGTTTCCCTAACGTGTAAAATACTTCACTTCATAAGTGATTCCCTGGAGAGCTGGAGAATACTCAATAACCTTTCTTCCATGAAGGCAAGTAAAATAACCGTTACTATTAGAAATGTGGTTTGCTCATTAAGTAAGAGTAGCATGTCATGGGATGGACGTCAGCAATATTTTTCTTCTCTCCTGGTTTGTTTTAATGAAGGTAACATTATGAAGACATTCTCTCTCACTTTAACCAGTTATGCGAGAAAATGATTTTTTTCTTCCAAGTTTTTATTTAAATTCTAAGTGATGACTCACTAAATCCTACACCTAAAACTAGTATTATATTGCATGTTAACTAACTGGGATAGAATGATTTTATTTACACTCAGCCTCCAGATAAACCTCACTTTTGGTATTATTTGGTCCCTTGGTTACTGTATTTTTATACAGTGGAATCATGAAATAACAGTTTTTAGCACAAAACCAGGACCTATTGGTGAAATATGAACCAATCATTGCATAGCAATGCCCCTGGCAAAACCTAACTCAGGGCATAGTTTTCAAAGGTCTCCTATATATCCAAAGATTTTAAGTTAGATAAATGGATGTCTAATAGGAGAAATTTTTAGACAAACTCAAAGATGTAAAATATCATAAAGGTTGAAATCTGAGCCTTTGTGAATTGACTCCACATAGGTTGGTATCCCATCTCTGCACATCCCCACATACCGAGTAAGGAGCTGACCTGTCTGCTAGCAAGGTTTTCCGTTTTTTGGAGCACCAGAGCACAGATTCTCATCAGAATCTCATGCTGCAAGGGAAAAGAGAAGGAGAAGACCCCCATTTTAAAGGGGGGGAAACCTAAACGGACACACAAATCATCCAAAAAATCTAGAAGGAGTGATGTGGCCTTTTACAAAGAAAAGCAACAATAATGTACTGCTTTAAAACAGACAAAATACCTCTTTAAAAAAAGCTAGCTTTTAAAAAAAGGTCAGAGAAGTTTAAGGTTTACTCAAGTGTAAATGTCAATTGGAATAAGTGATACCTGTGAGAAAATGGGGAGACCACTGACCTTTTATCCAAAAGAAGGCTAGAAATGATGTCTAAGGAAGGTGAAAGGAGGGAAAAAAATTGTCAAGGTTTTGAGCAAGAGAAAGAAGCAAGAAGGAAAATCAAATTAAAATCAAAATTGTTAGTTCCACACACAAGATACTTTTAGTTGCCAAGCCACACCCAATCTGGTTAAACTTTTTAGAAGCTGGTATGTTGAGTTATTAACTGATCCACCAGCAGAGGAGATTTTACTCAGGTCTCAGTGTGGTCCCAGACCACCTCCATTAACCTCATTAACCACCTCCATTAACCTCGGACCTGGGTTTCATGCTCAGACATACTTATCGCTGGTAGTCCCAGAAACTTCCTTATTCACACTGAAAAAATCTGCTCACTGGTATATCTTAAACAAAAATCCCAGAATTTGTGGTTTTCTCTTGATTGATTTGATCTGGGTTATTTGATCACAGCTGATCGCTATGATAGGGGGGAAGGGTCATGCTGATTGGCTTATGCCGCTCAAAGCCTGTCCGTAATGCTGAGAGTTAGGTCCATCTCACCCAAATCACATGGCTTGGCATACTGTGATCCATAGCAAGAAGATGGAATCAGAGGAAAGGACACAAGGTAAGCCACAAAAATATACCCCCTACACGCAAAGACTAGGTTTCTCTTTGAAAACAAACATCATGCCTATGACTAGGCTACCCTTTATTCAAAAGTTTGAAATGAAGCAACTTGCTTTCTAAAGAGAACAGCATTCAAGCATCCTTGTGAAACTCAAAAACTTATCACAAACCTTTTTATCATCTAAAGAAATTGTATCTATCAAAAAGCACCACAAAATCAACTTAAGTGAAAAAATCCTTATTAAAGTTGATGAGAAAAAGTGTTAGTTTCTTAAATATCCAATATCACTAGACCACTTTATAAAGTTTTTCATAATCAAGCTCTTATATGCTTTTCGAGCTTTATCTTCTTCACACTCTACGCTCACCCCATACTTTCTATACAGTCAACATTTTTACCAGGCTTCTCATAATTTCCTCCACTGCATCATAATTCTCACATATCAATGATTTTAAGTTATTTTCTTGAATTCCATTTTATATCTACTATTGGCTTATTAAATATACCTGTTTCTAATATTTTTAGTTGCTTCCCCAGAATTTATCAGTCTGCCTTCAAATATTATGTTACTTCATGTAGAGTATAAGAACTTTACAACAGTATACTTCCAATTCCTCCCTTCCATGATTTATGATGATGTTGTTGTACACTTTACCTTTATAGACACTACACCAAATACATCATTACCATTTGTGCTTTAGACAGTTATCTTTCAGAATGATTAAAAAATAAGAATAAACCCACATCACTTGTCATCAGAGAACTACAAATCAAAACCACAATGAGATACCACCTTACACCAGCTATACTGGCCAAAATTAACAAGACTGGAAACAACAAGTGTTGGTGAGGCTGTGGAGAAGGGGGAAACTTCTTGTACTGTTGGTGGGAATGCAAGCTGGTACAGCCACTCTGGAAAACAGTATGGAGGTTCCTCAAAAACTTAAAAATAGAGCTACTCTATTACACAGCAATTGCACTACTAGGTATTTACCCCAAAGATACAGATGTAGTAAAAAGAATGGCCATATGCACCCCAATGTTCATAGCAGCAATGTCCACAATAGCAAAACTGTGTAAGGAACCAAGATGCCCTTCAAGATGAGTGGATAAAGAAGATGTGGTCCATATATACAAAGGAATATTACTCAGCCATCAGAACAGATGAATACCCACCATTTGCATGGATGTGAATGGAACTGGAGGGGATTATGCTAAGTGAAATAAGTCAAACAGAGAAAGACAATTACCATAGGGTTTCACTCATAAGTGAAACATAAAGAATAGAATAGAGGACCACAGGCTAGGGAGGGAAAAGTGAATAGGAAGAAATCAGAGAGGGAGACAAACCATGAGAGACTCTGGACTCTGGGAAACAAACTGAGGGTTACAGAAAGGTGGGGGTTGGGGGATCGGGTGATTGAGTGATGGGTATCAAGGAGGGCACGTGTTGGGATGAGCACTGGGGGTTATATGCAACTAAAGAATCACTGAACACTACAACAACAATATATTTTTATATATTATATTATATATAATTTTATATATACTAAGAATAAAATTCCCTTCTGTTTATCTTCATTTTTACCATCTTTAGAGCTCTTTATTTCTTTGTCAATATCCAAGTTTCTGTTTGATGTCATGTTACTTGTGCCTGAGACCTTTCCTTACCATTTCTTCTAGCACAGGTCCACTGGCAATAAATTCTCTCAGCTTTTGTTTATCTGAAATATTTCCCTACTTTACCTTCAACTATGAAAGATCTTTTCACTGGGTATAAAATTCTGGGTGGCCTGGGGTTTTTTTCCTTTCAGCGATTTAAAGATGTCACTTTATTGCCCAATGCCTTGTATATCTTCTGAAAGAAATCAGCTGTAATTTTTACCTTTATTCCCATCAGTGTGTCTTTTTTTATGAGTGTTTTCAATATTTTGTTATTATTAGTTTTCAGCAGTTTGTATGTGTGTTGTGTGGTGTTTTTGTTATTTTCAATTTTTTTAATCCTTCTGGGAGTTTTCTGAGTTTCCTAGATATGTAGTTTTGTATTTTTACTTATTTTTGGAATATTCTCAGTATTTCTTCTGCCCCATTCTGTCTCCAACATTTTCTTCCTAGTGTTCAACTATACAAATGCCAAACCATGTGATATTGTACCACAACTCTTGGATATTCTGTTATTTTTCTCATTGTGTTGCAGTTTGGGTAATTCTTACTGACCTACCTTCAGTTCATTGATTCTCTCCTTCTCTTTGTCAAGTCTACTGATAAACCAAACAAAAGAATTCTTTATCTCTGATATGTGTGTGTGCATGTATGCTTGTGTGTGTGTGTGTATGTGTGTTTCTGGCATTTCTATGTAACTCTTCCTTATAGTTTTTATCTCTCCACTTGAAATTCCCCATCTGTTCTTATATGTTAAGTTGTCTGCTGTTCCACTAGATCATAAGTAATCATAACTACTTTAAAGTCCCTGACTGATAGTTCTAACATCTTGGTCATCTCTGAGTCTGGTTCTGTTGATTGCCTTGTCTGTTGATAATGGGTTTATTTGTTTTTTTAATTCCTATTTTGTCTGTCTCGTAATTTTTTATTTAATAACAGATATTGTGTGTAGAGCAGTGAGATCAGTAGTATTTATATCTGGAAATAAGCATGCTTCTACTTAAATCAGGCCATCAGTGTCAGGGATTGAGTCATTCTAGCAAATACAATACAACAGAGGCTATAAATGTGCTCACCAAGTTATACCTGATCTTTTGAGTCTCTGCTTTTTTCTCTATCAATAATGGATCCTTAGGTATTTCAGAGGATTACAGAGTACTGCCCTTCCCCAGCAGTTTAAGTCTTTTGCTCTATCAAGAGATATGGTTCTGGGCAGGAATCTAATTCCCTCCTCCATAGCCGCATTAATGAGGATGACTCTCTCTCTTGTCTCTTGCCTGCCTCCAAACTCTCTTGTGAATACTTGGAAAGATGTATAGAAAAGAGCCTGAGAGTAGTACAAGCCCCTCTTGTGTCAGGGGGGTCCCTAATTTCTTTTATTTTATGCTAACCCATACTCACCCTAAAAAAATTCATTTGAATGTTATTTAATTTCTTCTTACCCATTTGTACAACAGCCTCCCTTCTTCCATCTTCTGTCACAGAAGAGACAGTCTACATGTCAAGTCTCCCCTTGGAGGGACCACTCCATCTCAGAATTTAGGCTCTTTGCTCTGTCACCTCCGCTCTCTAACAGATCCAAAAACAAGTTATGATTTTGTAATCAGCTAATTTTTCTCATTGCTGTAATGGGACTGATGCTCTTTCCAACTTTCTACAACCTAAATGGAAACATAAATTCTCTATGCTGTATACACTAATAAAAGCTCATATTTATTGCCTATTTATGACATGCCTAGCATATACATAGAACTATAGGATTTACATGAATCAGCTCATTTAATCCTTACCATTTTTACATTCATTTCCTAGGTTGGAAAATCAAGACACAGAGAAGTTAACTTACTTGCCCAAGGTCTCAGCTACCAAGTGGTAGAGACTGAAGAGAAACCCAGGCAGTCTAACTCAAGAGCAGTGCTATGACTGTATACTGTTTCCTCTGCCCTATGAGCTCCTGGAGGACAGAGACAAGTCCTGTTCTTGTGTTTATTTTTCCAGAGTCTTTCACATCCTCTCATTCAAAAGAGGCATTCAGTCAATGTTGAAGGAAGGAATTAAAGTCCTTCCTCCCACCCTTGAAAATCAAGGTGGGTTCTGGAGGCAATAAGCTGGCGAGGGGCTCACCCATTCTTGTTCTCACCTTCCAGTCTCACACACAGGAACTGTATGTCATAATAAATGATGATAAAAAGTCCCCAGTACCTTGAACAATCTCCTCCCCATGCTGAACAAGTCAATCCATGACAAGAAAGCAATGATTAATGGCTTCTCTGCCAAGTGATGTTTGCTTGATTAACAGGAAATATGATCTATCTTTCATTTAAGTTTCCCTAAACTTCAAATACAGAGACTGAAAGTTCATGTTCTGCTCTATCTATGGCTTCACACTGTGTGTCTTTGCCCTCCTCTTATTCCGATGAAGCAATAAAAACTTGAAGGGGAAAATCTATAAATTGTACTTCTCTATATCCCACATAGTACATGGTGCAAAGCTCTGCAAATACCTGTTGAATGAAGGAATGAAAAAGATTAACTTCAACTGCTCCAATGTTGCAGTCCAAACAAACCATGTTAGAGTGACATTCTTCTACTGAACGCTGGAAATTTTTAGGATATATATGATTCAAAGACTTGGCACCAAACTCTTTCAGAGATAAGTCAGTTCTATTCAACAAGAGGGAATGTCAATCCTAAATCTTTGTATTTGATATTCTCCTTCTGATTCTTCAATCTGAAAGGATGCCATTCTTGGGAAATATAAAATCTAGATTTTTGCCCAAGTTTTGCCATTTATTAATATTAAAAAATAAGGGTAATGATATCTCAGAGGCTGAGTTGTTGTGAAAATCAATAAGTTCACAAATGCAAAAGCACCTCAGAAATTATAAAGTACTATATAAATGTCTGTATCATATTATAATCATTCCCCCTTGGGTCACTGCATTTAAACCCAATGCTTAATAATTGGAATAATAATAATAACCAATTTTTATTTAAGGCTTATAGAATTCTAGGCTATGATATCATTTAACCCTCACACAAAATCTCTATGTATTAGATTCTACCATTAGCCCCATTATAAAGGAAACACTGAGACTCAGTGAGGTTAAAGGGCTGGGTTAAGGTCAGACAGTAAGTTACAGAGTCTGGATTCAAACCCAAGCAGTCCGGTTCCAGAAACCCCGCTCATTAGCACAGCTCTCTGCTCTCTCCTAAATAGAAAGTAGAGATTTTGTTAAATCTGGTTATGGAAAAGCTGGTTAGAGAGTGAGATCATGGGACATCTCATTGGCCTGTTCTTGACCATCATCTCTACACTATCCCCAGATTATCTCTTCTACCTTATTGCTTCAACCATCACCTACATGCTAATAGTATTCAAACCTCTGCCATCCTGGCCTTTTATATTCATGTATCTACCCAACCAGTCAGTCATTCATCTATTCAGCAAATATCCATCAAGCATCCATTTGTTGGGCCTGACCTCAATGTTGAATGAATGAATTTTAATCATAAAATAAATAAAAGACCTGATCTCATAGAGTTTACTTTATGCCGGGTGGAGAAAGGCAATCAATAAATATATTTATTGATTTTAAATTAATGCAGTAATATCATGCAGTGTTACAATGCATGAATGTTTCAAGGGTGAACACCCAAAAAGGGAGAGTCTGGTGGAATCAGTATTGCTTTTTCTAACATAGACTCAAAAGTCACCAAAGCGACTGCCTTCACTCTATTCATTAAAAGTGAATCACTAAAGACCAACCCATATTCAAGGAGAGGGGAATTAAAGCCCATCTTTTGATGAAAAGCATGCCAAAGAATTTGCTAATATACTTTAAACCTATTACCCCAGCCACTGTTTCCAACCTTCAGAAGGATATGAGCATCTCAAGGTCCTCTAGTCAAATAGGATGCTTTAAGTAAAGCTGCTTTGACACCCCCAGTATGACCCCAACTATATTCTTTAAGGAACAACTCTAGAACTCCAGGAAGATGGCTCTGTCCATTCTGCCCAGTGTAACCCTTTGTCTTCTCTTCTGAGATCATAACACCCACTCTCTCATCATGGCACTGCCTTGCTGACTATTCCATATTTCAACCCATATCAAAATAGAACTTCTTCTGGTCACTTCATCTGGGTCACTGGCTCCCAGAGAGTATTAAATATGATTTCTCAGTATCTTTCACAGTATTTTAAATGAAAATATAGAGTATGGAACAGAGAGGAAGGTAGGAGTTTTTCTCTATTTTCTGAGAACACTTAGTGCTCTAAGGCCTACTCTATCTTTTACACTATGAACTATAAAATACGCACACACACACACACACACACACACACACACACACACACAGTGTGTGGATCACTCAGTAAAGTATGTAGACTATCACATTCTCTGATATTTAGGAAGTCCTTAAAGATCACCTAAGGTTCAACCACCCTATTTTTTTCCTTGAGTTTTACAAACACTGTTTTATTTAATCCACATAATAAACTCATGAGGAAGATACTATTATTATCTGTATTTCTCCCATAAGAAAAAGGAAGCTGGAGAAAGCTATCCCCGAATTTACCCCAGTCAGCATGTGGGAGCTCAAATGTGGGTCTTCCTGAGTCTAAATTAGGGGGTGCTCATCAATGAGGAATCTCAGATCTGAGAAACTTGTCCAAGATTAGGATTAACTTCCTGATTCCCAATCCACTGCTCTACTCAGATAAATGAGTGAAAACTCTTTTCTTACTATATTCGAAATTAGAATCAGTTCACCCCTGACCTAAAATTTCAGATGATATATTTTATCTTCATTTTTTTCCCTCTTGGGCCTGAATTCAAATAAGTGGGAAAAGGTGAAAGGGCAAAAAAAATCATAGAAAGAGGGAGCTCTGATAATACAACATCTTGCCACATGAAAAGGTCAAATGATGCTCTGTTTCAGTCTGTAATAGGCTGCAATTTGAGCAACCCCAGACATGAAATACCGGGCAATTTCCTGACCTTTTTAGCTGTGGCTGCAAGTGCTTTGATTCTTGGGACACTCTATATCTATATTTGAAACTAACTAAAAAAAATGTTTCTCGAAACTCTGCTCTCATGATATAAAATATAACCTACAGGCAAGATGGACAATGGTTGTTGGTGATTTCTTAGTTTGTTTGCTATGCTTCATTTTGGCTGCCAAGTACTGAATGTCCTTCCTATCACTCCAGATATCTCATCTTAAGAATCTTGAGGGGAGGCAGCATCCACCTCCCACTACAGAAGCTGAAAAGGCAAGACATTCCTCTCCCAGCCTCCACTGCAACTAGGGCATAAAACCTGGTCTTGCTCAATCAGATGCCTCTACCCTGGACTTTGAATAAGGACATAATGACAGAAATAAGCAGAAACAGAGGAGAATCTATTCTGGAAATGGGAGCAACAATAGCAGCAGAAGCTTCCAATTTCAAAGACACCAGAGGCAGGGGACAGCATCCTCTGCCCATCGCCAGTGGAAATCCATGGCATCCAAATTCTACAGAGGGGACAGCATTGTCTTTACAAACAGGTTCTAAGTATGGTTTTGGCAGTGGTTGTAGCTGCTACCCATTATCCCTTATTTCTGTCCATATTCTGAGCCTGGGTCTCCAATCTTCCCCGGTATTCTTTGGTCAAACCAATATCACTTTAATAAACCCCTTCCTGTTTAAGTCATCCAGAGGCACTTTCTTTTGCTTACAACTAAGAACCCTGATACATCAAGGAATAAGACTAAAATGTGACAGAAATACAAGGGGTGAATGAGGTAGAATTTCTTTTAAAAATGACATTCAAATGTACTTGATGAAAAAATCTCACTTGCACTGACTCCTGTACAAAGGAGTCCATATCCCTGGATATGATCACATTTTCACAATTTGTGAAAACAGGATCAAGATCTAAACCAATAGCCATTTGTATGTCTTCTTTGGAGAAGTGTCTATTGATGTCTTCTGCCCATTTTTTGATGTGATTATCTGGTTTTGGGGTGTCAAGTTTGAGGAGTTCTTTATAGATCTTGGATATCAAGCCTTTGTATGTAGTGTCATTTGTGAATATCTTCTCCCATTCTGTGGGTTGCCTCTTTGTTTTGTTTACTGTTTCCTTTGCTGTGCAGAAGCTTTTTATCTTGATGAAGTCCCAAAAGTTCATTTTCATTTTTGTTTCCTTTGCCTTTGGAGACATGTCTTGAAAGAGTTGCTGTGTTCAATGTAAAAAAGATTACTGCCTAAGTTCTCCTCTAGGATTTTGATATGTTCCTGCCTCACGTTGAGGTCTTTCATCCATTTCGAGTTTATCTTTGTATATGGTGTAAGAGAATGGTCGAGTTTCATTCTTCTATACTCAGCTCTCCAATTTTCCCAGCACCATTTACTGAAGAGACTGTCCTTTTTCCACTGGATATTTTTTCCTGCTTTGCTGAACATTATTTGACCATAGAGTTGAGGGTCCATAGCTGGACTCTCTACCCTGTTCAGACACATGAAAAAATGTTCACCATCATTAGCCATCAGGGAAATTCAAATCAAAACCTCATTAAGATACCACCTTATACCAGTTAGAATGGCCAAAATTAACAGGAAAGGAAACAAGTGTTGGAAATGATGCGGAGAAAAGGGAATGCTCTCACACTATTGGTGGGAATGCAAGGTGGTGCAGCCACTCTGGAAAACAGAGTGAAGATTCCAAGAAATTAAAAATAGAGCTACCCTATGTCCCTGCATTGCACTACCGGGTATTTACCCCAAAGATACAGATGCAGTGAAAAGAAGGGCCATATGTACCCCAATGTTCATAGCAGCAACAGCCACAATCACCAAACTGTGGAAAGGGTCAAGATGCCCTTCAACAGATGAATGGATAAAGAAGATATGGTCCATATATACAATGGAATATTATGCCTCCATCAGAAAGGATGAATACCCAGCTTTTGTATCAACATGGATGAGACTGGAAGAGATTATGCTGAGTGAAATAAGTCAAGCGGAGAGAGTCAATTACATAAGGTTTCACTTACTTGTGGAGCATAAGGAATAACATGGTGGACATTAGGAGAAGGAAAGGAAAAGTGAAATGGGGTAAATCAGAGGGGGATAAGCATGAGAGACTGTGGACTCTGAGAAACAAACTGAGGGTTTTGGGAGGGAGAGGGTGGGGAGATGGGTCAGCCTGGTGGTGGGTATTAAGGAGGGCATGTATTACATGGAGCACTGGGTGTGCTGCATAAACACTGTATCTTGGAATACTGAAAAAAGAAAAAAAGAAAAATAAATGAAAAATAAAAAAGATCTAAACTGATTTCTCACTCATATCCAGGTCTCCCTGTAGATAATCTCCATCTCTGTCAAGGATACTGTCAATTTTCTCATCACTCAAGCCTGAAAGCCCCACAATTGCCCTCATCTTTCTTCTCCCTTATATCCATTAACCAAATCCTTTCTATTTTCCCTAATAATGATTTCTCTCGGTTCTCTTCCTGCCTTCATACTCCCAGTGGCCAAACTTAATACAGAAAAGTATCACCTCCTACATGAGTTATTTCTATAATTTTTTAACTGGCCTACCTGTCTCCAATGTGTCCTGTGCCAAATTAATTATCTCAAGACATTGTGCCTCATCACTCTCCAGATGGAAACCCTCAATAGCTAACCACTATCCATAGGGCAAAATCCAAACTGTTCAGCATGACATATGAGACTCCTCATGATCTGATGACTTCTTACCTCCCCAGTTTGACCACCACATACACTAAAACAGTATTTGACCAAAGGAAATATTTTTAAACATAATATACTGATTTTTAAATAAAATCAAGAGAATAATTCATGCTCAAATAGAGAATATGTATAGCAATTAAAAATTACGAAATATGTTTCTAGAAGATTTTTATGGCCACAATATTAAAACCAATGTAAAAATAACTGTCATGTACAAAATGCTTATTATGTGCAAGACAGTGTTCTAAATGTTTTATTAGTATTGTTTATATAAATATTACAGCAACTTTATAAGGTGAGTGTTATTTACATGTGGGAAAACTGCAGTGCTGATGGCAGTGCTGATGGGCTGAGGAATATATTCAAAATCATTCAGCGTATACATGCAGTGCAAAAATTGAAATGCCATGAAGCCAATTCCTAAATAAGGAGCATATTTTCTTAATGGCAGATTATCACAGGAGTAGAACAACTACGTAATATTTAAAGTTTTTTGTGATATATCCTTTAAGCCAAAGGTAAAAGAAACAATATGGTTAGTATCAATTTCCTAGTGGAACCTTACTAATGTCTTTTTTTTTTTAAGATTTTATTTATTTGACAGAGACAGAGAGATCACAAGCAGGCAGAGAGGCAGGCAGAAAGAGAGGGGGAAGCAGGCTCCCTGCTAAGCAGAGAGCCCGACTCAGGGCTTGATCCCAGGACCCTGAGATCATGACCTGAGCTGAAGGCAGATGCTTTAACCCACTGAGCCACCCAGGTGCCCCCTTACTAACTTCTAATAGACTGTCAGTGTTCTATGCATAATAATTTAGAAGGCTTGTAAAAAATCCAGCTTCTTGAGCCCTCAAGTTCTATTCCAGTGGGTCTTACATGAGGTTCAGTACCATGCATTTTTATTAAGCACCTGGGTGTTGTTAATGCAGCTGATGTAACCGGTCCATGACTCTAACTTTGAGAAACCCTGAGATAGCTAACCACTATGTAGTAATGGTCATGAGACTTGGGTTCTGCTTCTCATGGCTTTGCCATTCACTTTGCATGACCTTGAATAATTATTTTGCTCACTCTCAATTGTATCATCTCTCAGTGAAGAAGAATGGTATAGATGATCTAACTTTTTACAGCATATTCTATTCACAAATGTGCTAGTCCAGGAAGACCAAAAAAGCATATCTCAAATGCTCAAACTATTTAATTGGTAGTACCTGCCTGAAGCTCTGTGTTGGGAAGGATTCTGAGGTCCTTTTTCAGATCAGTAAGGGGGTGGGGAGAGATGATCATTCAGAGATGTGTGTCATGCATGTGGGAAGAAGACTGGAAACAAGTAATCTGAATGTTTGGTAGTCTCAACATAGCCATACGGATCTATTTCCCTTGCTCCAATAGACCATTCCTTTGCTCATACTGTTCCCTTAACCTTACTGAAATTAGCCCTCTGTTTCTACTTAAAAGGCTTCATACTTTCTCACTACACCTTTCGACACCCTAACTTTTATACTCCCAACAAGTAATTGTTTCATTTTGCCTTATAACATGGATTGTAGTTTATCTGCTTCTCTCTTCCTCAAAATAAAGTGAGGTCACTGAATTGATGTGGGGCTATGGTGAAATAACAAATCTAAAGTGCCTAGAACCCAGCAGAAGTACAATTATTATTTATTGCAATCTATTCAGCTCTAGAATTCTAGACTTCTAGGGTAGAAGTTATTAAATATTGGTGATGAGTGCAATAGACAAAAGGTGCTTGAGATAGAGTTGGAACCCAGAACCTTGGACAGCTCAGAACATTTTCACAGCATTCCTGCTGTAGCTCTGACACAGCCCACATTATTTTCCAGCTTTACCTCTCTGCAAGGATAATCTAAGGGCTCTCTCTCTTACAATTATGGAATCTGCTAGTCTCCAGAAAGAGAAACGTTCTTGTCTATTGAGGATTTTTAATGTATGTGATTGTCTAACTGGTTCTCTCACTGCAGAGTAACAGTGAACTTAAGAGTCCAGGCTTTGTGTCAAATTACTCCAGATCCAGAGTCCTGACTCCCCCACTTACCAGCTGTGTGACATTAGACAAGTTGTGTGGTACCTTAGTGCCTTGGTTACCTCCTCTGTTACATGGGAATAATCAGTACTCACTTCGTAGAACGTTGGTGGGGACAAAAAAATTATAATCTGCATAGTGTTCAGAACAGCCTAGCACATAAAGTCCTTAGCCAGCTGCCAACAGGAAGCCAGAGAACAGGCTATCCTAGCCCTGCAGTAAACTCATGTGACCTCAAGAAAGGCTTCCTCAACTGTGAAACGAGAGCTGAACCAGAACAGATATTTCTGCAGTGGAATCCACAAAACCTGAAATATTCTTTCTTGTGTCCCAATAAGATTTTTCCTCTTTAATTTCTGTTCCTTTGTTCAGTCATCCTTGGATGTGGTCAAGAGTCAGACTTGGAGGAGTCTGAGGATCCTGGACACCATAATCCCAGCAATCAGTTGAGGACCCCTGACCTTAGTGTCATGTATTTTGGATGATAGCCCCCCAAAATGCCTGAGATTCTCCACATCCCACTGGCCCAAGTTTTCTGAGCCTTTCTCAGGTCCAACTCCAACCTCAACACTAATTGGTGAAGAAGGGACCCTCAGAAAAGGGGAGGAGGCATGAAGCATCAGTATTTCCATGCCATTTGCCCTGTTCTCCACAGTCCATCAAGATCTTCCTTGGTTCCTCTAGTCATCCATTTCAATAGCCTTGTTGTTTCAAGGGTTTGGATAGCCTGTATATTTTAGTTTTCTATTGTGCAATTCTTACTAAGAGTTCCTGAAACAAAGCCCTGGATCCCCAAGTCCCTGTGTATAGACCTGCTTATGAGTTTTCCCTTTAATCCTCAGCACCTTTGCCCAAGTGCTTTTAGAAGTGGTATGAACCCAAACAGCTTCCTGGCCCACTGCAGCTTCTAACATGAGATCATGGCTTTAAATCTCAAAATCACAGTATACCTAGTTATTAATAGCAGGGGATTTCAGTTCAACACAATGCTCTGGTAGACTGCCAGCAATCCAAGTTTAACATCCTCCAGGGTGTGAAATTAAAAGGAAAAAAAATTCTAAAAGCCTGAGAGTTTCTATTCCTTTTAACTCCTTCTCTGCCCCTTCCATTAGCTATAAGATACTTGCAGTTCAGGATCAATCTTTTTTGTGTGTGTTCCTAAGGCAAATGACTTTGTCTTACTCATCTTTGCAGCCTTAGTGACTAGTACATAATAAGTGCTTATAGGAGAATGGATTATTGTTCAATAACATTTACTTTCTCTTTTTTGCTCTCTTAGGAGTAACATGTTTCACTGATTTAGGCTTGGCTATGTGTCTTGCTTTAGCCAATAAGATGCTAACAAATGTGATACAGCCAAGGCTAACAATGTGTTTCTCCTCTCTTGGACCTCTGGTGTGACCAAAGGAAGAAAATTTCTAGGCTAGCTCACTGGTCTCAGAAGGAGTATAGGAAATACGGGGAGAATTCAATGGCTCCTACTGAGCACACCCTATACCAGCCAACCCCTAATAAATGAATAAGCATTATGACCTGAGTATTGTCATACACCAATTACTTATCTCCTAGAGAGTAACAAGAAAGAAACCAGGTCATTTATCATTAGAGAATTATTCCAATACCTGTCTCTCCTTCAACGGGGAAGGAAAGCCTAAGAGTACCACAACCACATTTGGAAAGTTAGTAGACATGATCCATAAGATGGTTTTACTTAACATCAGGTTAAGCAAAGGAACAGAATTCTCTAATTTTGTTATATACTCTTTCTTTCAATGACCTTGTCTCCATCCCACAAATAAGAAAACTGCTCTTTTGAGAAGGGCAGAACTGCCCTGAAGTCACACTGTGCTGGGGGAAAATCTAATCTCTGCTATAATAAAACTCTAGAATTTATAAGAATCAAGAATTCCCAATAAGCATATAATTGAAACTGTTTTTACTATCATGATAAAACTGGACCAAAAATTAAAAATTCATTACCTAGTGTAGTTTACAGAAGCTGTGTTTCAACTCCTTGGAAAAAATTCCCAATCCACTCAGCGTAGCAAACATAAGAACACAAAAATTACCAAACCAGGTCAGATCCCTAGTACCTTTCAGCAGAGTTCTCTGGCAGTTGAAAAAACAAAGTTGTCTGGATGAAAAGTTAGGTTGCAAACAAAAGACCCCTGGTCGCCCTTAATAAATCATGCTGGATCTGTCCTCAAGAAAGCTTGTGATAGAAATATCTAGTACCAAGTTTTCCCTATGCTGCAAACAACCCTTAAAATAGATATGTCAAAGAAGCCGCTGTGCCCAGGCATTGGACAATCGATAGTGCAAGAACTGCACCCCTGAGAGACAAGGAACTCACAAGCTGAGCTGCAAAATCACCCCAGTAATATGCCTGGGGACAATTTCCCAACTAAGCTGGAATGAGCTGAAGTCCAAGTAGGGCATGCTGGCCTTGCTGAGCTCAAGTGGCAAAGATCAGTTTGCAGCCGCTGACACAGGACACTGCAGAGGAGAGAACTGAAACAGAGAAGCACCCCAGAAGTTCATGTTGGGGTTCCCAAATCCACTGGGTTCCCCCATGTTGGGGATCCCCTGACTAGATCCACAAAAGAAACAGTTTAGACTTGAGTCCCTCCAACTTAGAAGGGCTTGTGAATTACCCAGGGCTTTTCACAGATACGGCATAACAAAAATAAAACCAAGTCTATATAATTATTAAGTGATCATCCAGCAATTACACTGTATACTAAACAAAAATAAATCATCTTCAGAGGAAGATTACAGAATCCAGAGTCTACAAAATATCACGAATGAGCAGTACACAACAAAATATTTTAAGATGCAAAGAACACACATACACACACATAACCATAGTGAAGAAAAAAATCAGTCAGGAGAAGCTGACCTAGGTATTCACCCAACAGAAATGAAAACCTACATTCACACAAAAACCCTTTATACAAATGCTTAAAACAGTTCTATTTAAAATCACCAAAAACTGAAATGTCCCTTAACAGATGAATTGATACACAAATTTTTGCACATCCATCCATTGGTGCCACTTAGCAACAGAAAGAAATGAACTCCTGGATACTTACAGTAGCAAGGATAACTCTCAAAGCCATTACGCTGAGAGAAAGAAACCAGCCTCCAAAAGTTTCATACTGAATGATTCCATTTATATTACACTTGGGAAAGGCACAACTATAGCTGTAGAGAGCAGAACAACAGTTACCAAAGTTTGGGGATGCGAGAGAATTTAACTACAAATGGGCAGTACAAGGGAATTTTCTGAATGATGGGACTTTTCCATGTCCTGATTGGGGGGGGGGGGCGGTTGCAGGAATCTACATATGTGTTAAAAGTCATAGAACTGTATACCAGAAAGGTGTACTAAATGTTAACTTGACTAAATGTTAATTTTTTTTAAATAAAGCTTAAAGTCTGCAAGGAAAAGGGTAAGGGCGGTGCCTTTGTGGCTCAGTGGGTTGAAGTCTCTGCCTTCGGCTCAGGTCATGATCTTCAGGGTCCTGGGATCAAGCCCTGCATGGGGCTCTCTGCTCAGCAGGGAGCCTGCTTCCCCCTCTTTCTCTCTGCCTGCCTCTCTGCCTATTGTAATCTCTCTCTCTCTCTCTGTCAAATAAATAAATAAAATCTTTTAAAAATATATTTAAAAAGAATGGTCAAGTTTCATTCTTCTACATATAGATGTCCAGTTTTCCCAGCACCGTTTATTGAAGAGACTGTCTTTTTTCCACTGGATATTTTTGCCTGTTTTGTCAAAGATTATTTGACCATAGAGTTGTGGGTCCATCTCTGGGCTCTCTATTCTGTTCCACTGGTCTATGTGTCTGTTTTTGTGCCAGTACCATGCTGTCTTGGTGATCACAGCTTTGTAGTAAAGCTTGGAATCAGGCAATGTGATGCCCCCAGCTTTGCTTTTCTTTTTCAACATTTCCTTAGCAATTCGGGGTCTTTGCTGGTTCCATACAAATTTTAGGGTTATTTGTTCCAACTCTTTGAAAAAAAACCGGTGGAATTTTGATCGGGATGGCATTGAAAGTATAGATTGCTCTGGGCAGTATAGACGTTTTAACAATGTTTATTCTTCCAATCCATGAGCATGGAATGCTTTTCCACCTTTTTGTGTCTTCTTCAATTTCTTTCATGAGTGTTCTGTAGTTCCTCGAGTACAGATCCTTTAGCTCTTTGGTTAGGTTTATTCTCACTCAGGTATCTTATGGTACTCGGTGCTACAATAAATGGCATTGATTCTCTAATTTCCCCTTCCATATTTTCATTGTTAGTGTATAGGAAAACAACTGATTTTTGTGCATTGATTTTGTATTCTGACACATTACTGAATTGCTGTATAAGTTCTAGTAGTTTGGGGGTGGAGTCTTTTGGGTTTTCCATATAAAGTATCATGTCATCTGCAAAGAGAGGGAGTTTGACTTCTTCACTGCCAATTTGAATACTTTTTATTTCTTTTTGTTGTCTGATTGCTGTCATTAGGACTTCTAGCACTATGATATCTAAGATCTATAAAGAACTCCTCAAACTCAACACTCACAAAACAGATAATCACATCAAAAAATGGGCAAAAGATATGAACAGACACTTCTCCAAAGAAGACACACAAATGGCTAACAGACACATGAAAAAATGTTCATCATCTTTAGCCATCAGGGAGATTCAAATCAGAACCACACTGAGATACCACCTTACACCAGTTAGAATGGCCATAATCAACAAGACAGTAAACAACAAATGCTGGAGGGGATGTGGAGAAAGGGGAACCCTCTTCCACTGTTGGTGGGAATGTAAGTTGGTATAGCCACTTTGGAAAACAGTGTGGAGATTCCTCAAGAAATTAAAAATAGAGCTACCCTAGGACCCTGCAATTGCACTACTGAGTATTTACCCCAAAGAAGCAGATGCAATACAAAGAAGGGCCACAAGTACCCCAATGTTCAGAGCAGCAATGGCCACAATTGCCAAACTGTGGAAAGAACCAAAATGCCCTTCAACGGATGAATGGATAAGGAAGATGTGGTACATCTAAACAATGGAATATTATGCCTCCATCAGAAAGGATGAATATCCAACTTTTGTATCAACGTGGACGGGACTAGAAGAGATTATGCAGAGTGAAATAAGTCAAGCGGAAAAAGTCAATTACCTTATGGTCTCACTTATTATGTGGAGCATAAGGAAAATCATGAAGGGCATTGTGAAAAGGAAGGGAAGGGTGAATGGGGGGAAATCGGAAAGGGTGATGAGCCATGAGAGACTGTAGACTCTGAGCAACAAACTGAGGGGTTTGGAGGGGAGGGAGTGGGGGGTTGGGCAAGTCTGGTGGTGGGTACTGAGAAGGGCATGTATTGCAGGGAGCACTGGGTGTGGTGCATGAACAATCAATCTTGTAACACTGAAAAAATAAACATATTTGGGAAAATATCTACATATTTAAAAAAGGGTAAAGGGAATAATATAAACATGTTTAATAAATTTGATAACAGAAAATCATTACATAATTTAACCAATCAAAAAACAGGCAAAGGATATAAATAGACAATTCACAGACTAGGAAACATAAATTACCCTTAAATACATAAAGATATGCTCAACCCCACTTTTACACTCAATGGTTGGCAAAGGCAAAAGAGTCTGAGAATGTATCATGTTGGTGTGGATTTGCAGTCAACAGACTCTCTAACGCATTGCTGATGAAAGGTAAATTGGTATAACTTTCATGGAGGAAAACTGTCACGAGCTATCAAAATGTTTTTAAAATGCATGCCATTTCACCCAACAACTCCACTTCTAGAAATTTATCCTACAGATATATTTGCACATGTGTCAAACATCTTATGAACCCAAGTTATTTATTGAAACCTTGTTTTTATTAGCAAAAGGTGGGGAAAGCCTTAGGGTCCCTCAGTACCAGATTTGTTAAGTGCAGTATGATATATACATACTATGGAATACAATGTAGCCATTCAAATGAAAGAGAACCTATGGAGTTCTAAAATAAAGTATTATTAAGCGAGTAAGAACATAACAAAGTACAAAAGAATCTCTTCATGTCAAGGACACATATGCATTGCCCATTTTTTTTATCCACAAACTCTGACATTTCAAAGTCTTATTTTTCCTGTTTTTAAATTAACCTGTGGAATGTTAATCATTCTTTCTGTTGGAGATAATAGATAGCTACTTTCAGGGTCTAATACAAGAGATTCTATATAAGTTCTTAGATTCTGCCCCCAAATCTATCTTTGGCATGAGCTAATACCTAAAATTCTTAGAATCATAATAATAGCAATAATAATAATAATGGCTAAAATTTACTGAGCACTTATCATGTGCTTAGGATATATGCTAGGTGCTTTCCTATGCTCTTTACATCAGTCACTTCAATTTCAGTCTCAGTTACAATTCTTTGAAGTAGTGTAACAGCACTGTATGTGGGTTACAAATTGGAAGGAAGGAAGGTACACACATATGCGTGCACGCACACACACACACACACAAACACAGATTTAAATAAGTCAACTTGCGAAGAGAGATAATTGCATTCGTGATCTCAAGATCCAGATGTGGGCAGCCTGACTCCAAAGCTCGCGCTCTCCCCGTTATCCCACACCACCTCTAACAGCAGAATCTTTGCAAAGGAGAAAGTCTTCAGGTCTTCTAGTACTATAGGACCCAAGTGACAGCAGGTTTGACAAGAAGCTACCCAGCCTCTACTGAGTGACAAGGAACACACAATCTTCTAAGACATCCTATTCTATCACAAGACAACTCTGATTCTTTTTTTCAAAAAGCTCCTCTTTCCATGGAGCTCAAACCCTCTGCTTCCCTTGCACTCCCTTCTTCTTCCCTCTGGAGTGACACACAATGGGCATCTAATCCCTCCAGCACAGGACAGTCCTTCCAGTCTCTGGTGTCAGCTTCCTGCACTCTCTCCTCTCTCTCCTCTTCTGGCTCAGTTCTTAACTCTTCTTGTGCAAAGACTCTAAGATTCCTCAACATCCAAAAGGGCTTGATTCCAACACCTCCTTGGTTTTTTACGTTACAAATCAACCCTATTAGGTATAATTTACATACAATGAAGAACACAGACTTTAAATTTTACAATTTAATAGGTTTTGACAAAAGACACCTATGAAACCCCTGCTTCTATTACAATATAGACTATCTCTGGTTGCCTGGGTGGCTCAGTTGGTTAAGCATCCGCCTTTGGCTCATGATCTGATAGTCCTGGGATGGAGTCCCGAGTCAGGCTCCCAGCTCATGGGGGAGTCTGCCTCTCCCTCTCTCTCTCTCTCCCCCTCCGCCCTGCTCATGCTCTCTTTCTCTCAAACGCACTCGCTCTCTCTAATAAAATCATATATATATATACACACACACACACACACACACACACACACTACCTCTATCACCTCAGAAACTTCTCTAGTGACCTTTGCCAGGGACTTCCCCACCCATTCCCACCCAAGAGAACTTCTGACCTGATTCCTATCACCACAGATTAATATTACCTCTAATCACACAATAAGTACTCTTTTGTATCTAACTTCTTTAAATCGGCATAATATTTTTGGAATTCATTGTGTTGTAAATTACAGCAATACATTCCATTCTTATTGCTGAGTAGTATTTTTTTTTTTTTGCTGAGTAGTATTTCATCGCTGAAATATACCATAGTTTTTGTATCCATTCTCCTGTTGATGGACATTTCGTAATTTCCAGTTTGGGGCTCTTTTGAATAAAGTCCCTACAACATTATTACAGAAGTTTTTTGTTTGGATGTACATTATACATGTATTTCTCTTGGGTAAATACCTAGAAGTGAAATAACTCGGTTCATAGGGTAGGTGTATATTTAATTTACAGGGAAATGCAATTAAAATCACAGAGAGATACCACTTCACAGTCAGTAAAGTAGATATAAGTTAAAAGACTGATGGCCCTGAGTGTTGGCAAGAATGTGAAACAATACTCCTTTCCAAGGGAGACTCTTCAAATTGCATAAAACAACTCACTGTGTTGGTGATTAGCTTCAGGTATAGTCATCTCCTCTGTTCCAGGCCTTAGGCATCCATTTGTTAATCCAGCTGGACTTGGTCCTAGCTCCGACTGACCTTGCCATCAGCTGACATTTCAGAAATATTGTCATATTTACTAGTGTTAAGATTATTCCCTTGAACTTCTTGTGTGCAAATAATTTTTCTGGTCCAGCTGCTGAACACAGTTTTCCAACTTTAATGAACTTATAAAAAATTACACTTGTCCCCACCATAAAGAGGAAATCACTATTTACCATCAAAGCAATCAAAGAAAGCACATAAGAAAAAAATTAAAATGTTTATTAAATATCTATAAAACAATATCTATAAAACAAAACAAAAAACTGCAAAATGAGGAAAAGAGGAAGGCAAGTGATTGAGAACGAAGACACATTAACTATGTTTTAGTCTAGAAAACTCTCCTAGACCTGATCTCCGATAGTATCTCAGCCACTTGTATTCCTTCTATTTTATAAATGAGGAGTCAAGTTCAAAGAGGGTTAAGTGTTCAAGACCACATGACTAATAAGATCAAATCGTGACCAAAAACCAAGTTCATGTCTACAAATTGTGTGATTTTTCTGCTACATTGGCACCTCTCACCCTGATTACTCTAAATATCCCATGAGTAACCTGAATCCATTTGACCAATTTGCAATAGACTTACCGAGGATGGCCTTTGGCCCCCACTTTATGACCCTCGGTTAGAGTTAAAATATGCCTTTTGAAACACTTTGATTAGCATTTTCTTCATCCTTTTGTCTGAGTTCCAGTAGCAGCCTGCCACAGAGCCAAGAACACTGACAAAAGAGTCAGGAGACTTGTATTCTGATCCTGCCTAGGGGAATGACAAGCCCTAGGACTTCGTGTAGAGATAAAATGGTGGTGGAAGAGAGTGTGGGCTTTGAAGCCAAAAAAAGAGGTGAGTTCAAACCAGCTCCTAACTGGCCCTGGTGACATTATTTCCCCTCTCTGATCCCTGCTTTCCCCATGTGTAAACTAGGATGACAATACCTCTCCTGAAAAGTTACTGTAAAGATTAAATGAGGTAATATGTGCAGAGGGTCTCGAATTGTAGGTGCTCAAAGAATGCCCTCTACACCGTAATTATACTCATCACCGTCATCATGACTTGTTATTGTCTCATAGTGTGATTAAATGAGCTTTAAGATCATGATCAGCTCTGATACTCTTTGAGCCCCTTTATGACCACATCTTTGTATATATAACAGAAAACTAGTTGTTTAGAAATTCTTTTGAAATAATCGGACAGTTCCAAATAATTGGATGGTTACCATCTCACTCTCTGGAATGTTCACGCAGAAATGTTTTCGTGACTTAGCCATGCATTCATCCATTATTGCCAACCTAGTAGGGGCCAGACACCTTGTTAGGCAGGGAATGAGCATCCAATGAGCCTGATGATTATCCTGTATATAGAAGTATGCATATTATTCCCTGAACGAAGGAACCAGTGCAGATCCTTTCTAAAAGTAGTATTGCTCTTTTAACATCTGTGAATGTTTATCCACTTCTGACAATCACCATCCAGCTACAAGGACTCAGCAGAGAAGTTCCTTATTGTCCCACAGATTGCATGTGCAGTGGGGAGAAAAATTGTGAATCAGGCATTAATTTGACAACACTGCATATTTGTTCAGATTGAAGGTGCCCCTAATACGACCCATATATGCAGAACTAATGAGATGGGAGTTAGAAGCCAAGGCCAATACCAGTTCTAAACACAAAACAACCCAGAATTCAGAAGCACCTTACTTCTTTTCCAGGGAACTGCAGGGTTCTGCACACAGATGGCATCCTGAACAACTGTGTGCAAATTGGCTACTCCTTAAATAAAAGTCCACCTCAAATATACCTAAGGTAGCTACTGTTTAAGAGAAAGCTACAGCAAATGCCTTTTATAATGCTAAAAATGGTCTTGGAAAGTAAATAATGAGTCCTAAAATATATTTTATGAATCTATACTGTCATGTACCAAGGTTGCTTAATAAAACAAATTAGATGTGCATTTTCTATGAAAATTCCATTTAAACCTTCCACTCACATGATTATTTGTCATTGTGGTATGCAGCCATCAATGAAGTCCAAAAATAATTCATTCCTACTTCATTTCATTAAACAGGCACATTATGAATATGAGGCAATAAACGGCAATTTTTGTAACATTTAGCTCTTTCACACAATGAATTAGTGGGAACTGAAACTACGAAAAGGTTTAAGTCAATGAACAACTATTGTCCTAATTATGAAGGATTTACAAGAAGGGAGCAGCATGACTAGGGCCTGGTAATGGGGCTGGGAAGAAAGGCCGCTTGCAGAACAGGAAATCTATTTGACTATCAAGCTGCAAACTGTAATTTATTAAAAATGTAATTACCCACAAGACTCTTATTTGCAGAACCCGCTGAAGGCATATTGACATTTGGAACTGTGCTAAGGTCTCTGAAGTCATCACAGGGCAACAGAACCTTCCTTATCTGACTTAGTGTTTGTAGAGGTTTTCTTCTCCCCAAAAGGCATGAAAAAACAGGAGGAAACTGCTTTATAACAACAGCTCCTCAGGTCAAGGGGGAAAAAAAGGGTGAAGGGTTTTGGGATCCCTCCTTCGGCCCTTCTCAGCTGCCCTCCACAGGACTCCCAAGCCCAAGGGCCGGCTTCCTGGGTGGGTGTGCAGCATGTGCACAGAGCACTGGGCTAGAAGGGACCCCTGTGCAGCCTTTAATGTTCTGCTATCACCGTGTTTAAATTCTGAATAGCTTTTTAACCAGGGGCCCCACATTTTCATTTTCTGAGCCCCCCAAATTATGAAGCCAATCCTGCCAAGCCTCCTCCCTACACACAGACACACACACATACCACAGACATCTTCTCATCATATCCATTTGTTCTACCCCTCACTGAGTCAAGATGGCAGAACACTGGTTTGGAACTGGAGCTCCGAGGGGCTGCTGGGTTCAAATCCTTCTTCTCCTTATGAGCTTTGTGACCCTGATCTCCTTGTCTGCGTAATGGAGATAGCATCCACTCACCTCACCAAGTTGGTATAAGAACTAAATGAGATAACATGTAAAGGAGAGTGAGTGAGTACTTCTTACAGATGAATGTTCTTTCGGTGGTAACTTTTATATCAGGAATGGGAAGATAAGAGGGAAAAAGACTACTGCTTCGTCTGTGGAACACCGCCTGCCCTCCCAGGCTGAGTTCACTGACCTCTCCACTATTTAATGAACCACATTGGGTCTGGCATTACCATCCCACCAAAATACTGCATTTTCCTAAACTTTAGACATCCATGTACACTTTCAAATTCCACTCCATCACTTCTATTTAATAGGTTTATTTAGATCAACTTATTGTTTAAGTGAAATTACTTTGCAAATAAACTTTCTATCACTACAACAAATGAAGACCAGTATCTCACATCAAAAAGGAAAGGTAATATACAACATTTAGCATTTTTATATGGTTATTCATATACCATCCAAAATCCTCCTAGACACCACCATGAGCATCCATACTGACCTTGTGTCCTCTTCCATTGGGCTCTGAGCTCTCTAAGTGTAGCAACCATGATCTCACTACTATTCCACCAGCTAGATAACAGTGCACTGTGAACAGCAAGTTCTCCAGAACTATTTGCTGAATAAATACTTATTAACAAACTGATAAGAGTGATAGCCCCTTACAAAGATGTTTATACTTTGACTGGGGGCTTCAGAAGGCCCTAAAACCTTCTAGAAGCAATGGATTTCTCCTGTGCAGCATTTCTCAAAATGTGATCTGAGCCCTCAACTCTATGGTCAACTAATCTTCAACAAAGCAGGGAAGAATTTCCAATGGAAAAAAGATCATCTCTTTTTTCCCAACACTAACAGTGTTGGGGAAAATTGGACAACCATGTGCAGAAGGATGAAATTGGACCATTTTCCTACACCATACATAAAGATAAACTGAAAATGGATGAAAGATCTAAATGTGAGACAGGAATCCATCAAAATCCTAGAGAAGAACACAGGCAGCAGCCTCTCCAACCTCGACTACAGCAACTTCTTGCTAGACACATCTCTAAAGGCAAGGGAAACAAAAGCCAACAGAACTACTGGGACTTCATCAAGATAAAAAGCTTTTGCACAGCAAAGAAAAACAGTTGACAAAACCAAAAGACAATCAACATAATAAGAGAAGATATTTGTAAATGTCTTATCAGATAAAGGACTAGTATTGAAGGTCTATAAAGAACTTATCAAATTAAAACTCAAAAAACAAATAATCCAGGTCAAGAAATGGGCAAAAGACATGGACAGACACTTCTCCAAAGAAGACATCTAAATGGCCAACAGACACATGAAAAAAATGCTCAACATCACTCAGGATCAACGAAATACAAATCCAAACCACAATGAGACTACCTCACACAAATCAAAAGGGCTAAAATCGGGGCACCTGGGTGACTCAGTGGGTTAAAGCCTCTGCCTTCAGCTCAGGTCATGATCTCAGGGTCCTGGGATCAAGCCCCACATCAGGTTCAGCAGGGAGCTGGCTTCCCGCCCCTCCCCCCGTCTCTCTGCCTGCCTCTTTGCCTACTTGTGATCTCTCTCTCTGTCAAATAAATAAATAAAATCCTTAAAAAAAATAAAAATAAATAAAAATAAAAGAAGGGCTAAAATTAACAACTCAGGAAAGAACAGGTGTTGGTGAGGATGTGGAGAAAGGGGCACACTCTTAAACTGTTGGTGGGACTGTAAGCTGTACAGCCACTCTGGGAAACAGTATGGAGGTTTCTCAAGAAGTTAAAAATAGAACTACCCTATGAACCAGCAATTCCACTACTAGGTATTTATCCAAATGATACACATGTTGTGATCTGAAGGGGCACCTGCACCCAATGCCTATAGCAGCAATGTCCACAATAGTCAAACTATGGAAAGAGTTCAGATATGCACTGACAGATGAGTGGATAAAGAAGATGTGGTATATATTTATTAACAATGGAATATTACTCAGCCATCAAAAAAGATGAAATCTTACCATTTATATCGACATGGATAGAACTGAAGGCTATTATGCTGAGCAAAATAAGTCAATCAGAGAAAGACAACTATCACATGGTTTCACTCATTGGTGGAATTTAAGAAACAAAATAGATGAGCATAGGGAAGGGAGGGAAAAATTAAATAAGATGAAAGCAGAGAGGGAGACAAATCATAAGAGACTCTTAGCTATAGGAAATGAAGTGAGGGTTGCAAGAGGGGAGGTGGGTGGGAGGATGGGGTATCGGGGTGATGGGCATTAAGGACGGCACGTGATGTAATGAGCACTGGGTGTTATATGCAACTGATGAATTGCTGAACTCTACATCTAAAACTAATGATACACTATATGTTAACTAAGTGAATTTAAAGCTAAAAAAAAAGAAAAAATGCGGTCTGAGCACCACCTATATCAGCATCACTCCGCAGATTGCAGCCCCAGTCAGAACCTACTGAATCAAAACCTCTGTACATAAAGTACAGCCGAGGGGTAACATTTCAGGCATTGACATATAGCAATAGTAATAGCAGCACTCAAAACAACTAATACTGTGTTCTTCATATGTTCTTATGCTTATGCTACGCATTTTACATACATCACCTCACCTAACCCACTTAACGATTCTGTGAGGTAGGTGCTTGCCAAAGTCATGGAACATTCAGGGGCAGGAACATTTAAGTCAGGCAGTCTGACTCCAGAACCAAACTCTCAATGACCACACTGTACTTGTGAGTAGAGCAGAAGCTTCTGGAGAGAGGTCTTACTCATGGATCCATCTGTGGGTCCTTTGGATCTCACCATATATTTTTCCATTTATAAGCTCAGATCTGTCTGCAGTCCAGTCATTATCCAAGCAGAAAGCATCACACACAAAATCCTATTGGAGTTCATCATGTGCATTCAAAGTGCAACCTATCAAAGTTGCCCAGATACAGCTGAAATAAAAAAGCATTCCTCATTATCAAGGGCATGGGGACCTCCATTACTGGGGGAGGGGGGCAGTGGGCAAAGCTGCCCTTTTGGTCAAAAGACCACACTGAGGAAGCCAGAGTTTCTTACATTCAAGAACTGGTCAAATGTTCTCCTGAGTGAGTTGTCCCAATTCCAAATAGTTGAGTTCCCTGGCTCTGCAGATGAACACAGAAGAGCGAAATCATCACTGCTCAGATATTCACGGATTGCTGCCCCAGGTGGAGAATTAAAGTCGACCAACTCCGGAGACAGCTTCCAAATCTAACTTTGGGAAGCTATGATCTTGTAACAAGAAGGAGGAGGAGGAGGAAGGGGAGGAGGGGGAGGGGGAAGAGGAGAAGAGGAGCAATGGGATGAAGAAGGAGGAGGAAAAGGAGGAGGAGAAAGAGGAGGGGGAGGAGAGGGAGAGAGAAGAAAACGGAAAAAGAGAAAAGGAAAACCACAGGCTGATGTTAGGAATCATTAAAGTCCCATGAACACTAGGGAAGCACAGACCAGATGCAGACATTGCTGGGCAGGCACATTATTAATCATGAGTCAAAAGGAGAACAAAAAACGCGCTGAGTTGGGCAACATCCCTTGTGGAAATATTTAGCGCAGCCTGGTTCCTGCTCAAGTCCCAAGGTGGGAATTTACAGTTCAATGCCCAATGGCAACATTTACCTTAGCAAAAGCTGAACACAATGCACATCTCTTGTTCCCTACAATTATTGAACTTGGTGGTGGCTGGAAAGATTTTTAAATAAATAAATAAATATGCAACACTGCCTGTTCATGAGTCTTCTGATTTAATTTAACCAAAGGGACAGGAGCCATCTTCATCTAAACTAGTAGGTCAGTGATGAGCAGTTGTTATGGAAGAGTCATTTCTGAAACAGTCAGCTGGAGGACAAAGTCCTAGAATGAGTCCCTTTAGTGTTTTCTGCTGCTGTGAACATCGTTTGGCTACTTTGTTGAAATCTTGGATGAAAAACTACATTATGGGTCATGTTCCCAGGGCTGCTGCTAGGCTGGAAGATTCAATAGTATCAAAAGTTGCTTTATAAACAAATGGTTGTGAGTACACACATCTGCCCTTGGGCACTATGAGACTTTTATGTGGCTCAAATAGCTTCTGTCTGTAGGTGGAAATCATGGGCTTGGCCATTTGTTCTCCTTGTTAGTACTTTTGTTCACTTAGTCCTTTAGCTAGTGGATATGCTGTTCCCATGTTTTTGCCTTTTGAAATTTTCCCATTTGGCAATTTGTTTCCAATGTAACTATTTGTGGTAAGAAACATTTAGAGTTGCTTTGCATAAATGGAGTTATGTAGGAGGTGTATTTTCTGAGACTTTTGCATTCCCTTTGGATTCCTTATTCAAAGAATACCATCCTCTCTGGATATAAAATTCTTGGATCATAGCTGAGATCTCTTGGATACTCTGGAGGTCTTATCTGTGTCTTTCTGATGTTGGTTAATGTGAAAAAACTAAAACTAACTTGAGTTATATCCTTTTAAAATTACTTCTTTTCTTTTTGTTTTCTCTAATTTTTTGTTTGGAAGCTTGTCCCCTGAAATCCTCACTGGGATTCATCTTGGCATGGATTCTATTTAAGGTTTGCCAGGAAAACCTGGGAAATGCTCACTTTCTATCCAGTGGGGCTTTTTTAGTTTTGGAAAGTTTTCCTTAATTGTTCCTTTGATCATTGCAAATAATCTGTTTGATCTGTGTCTTTTTCCCAACATTTCTACCATTTGTAGGTTACACTTGTCACCTCTGGCTTCTGTATCTTTCCCTACCTTTCATCTTTAACACCTTTCCCTGCATTCTGGAGAACTTTCAAAAATATACCTCCTGGTGATGCCTGGATGGCTCAGTCAGTTAAGCAACTGCTTATGATCCCAGGGTCCTGGGATGGAGCTCTGCGTCAGGCTTCCTGCTTAGCAGGGAGTCTGCTTCTCCCTCTGTCCATCCCTCCTGCTCATGTGCGCGCTCTCTCTCTCTCTCTCTTGCTCTCTCTCAGATAAATAAAATCTTAATAAAATAAAATAAGATAAAATAAAGTAAAACAAAACAAAACAAAATAAAATGTATCTCCTGTTCCTGGTGACATTTTCTACAGTATATACTCCATTTTCCCTGCTTCCAATCAACAATCTCAGTTGTGACTTTCAGTTAGTTTTACTTTCTTTCATCCCAGACATTTTAAGAAATTATATCCTCTCTTTGTTTTATTCAGGATGAATTATCTTCTAAATTTTGCTTCTGTTCATTGGAGGGTTTATTTCTGAACTTTCCCCTGCACCTCTGACACCTGACTCTCCTTCCCTGGGGCTACAGAACTTCTCCCCCAGCGAGTTCTTCATTTGGGGAAAGTTCCATGGGTGTTTGCACAGTCTTGATCTTTCCCGGGTTCTGGTTGGGACAAGCAGAGTTTTGTTTTGTTTTGTTTTTCAGTATATACACCTTCTTACTTTCTTAAACCCTGTGCTCACAGAGAACATGGAAATCTTAGAATGATGGAGAAGTTAAGCTTGAGGAGTGGCAGGATACCACTCCTCAAAATATACCACTACCCCAAAATATACCACTTGGCATAAAGATTATTTTAGGCTAAAGGTTCTTCAAAAAGCAAGGAGGAAATTCTACTCTTTCCTTTTCTTCCCGAAAACAAGAGATTTAAAACTCCCTCAGAGTTTTTAATAGATAGAAAGATATCCTCACTGTACTAGGAAAAAAAGAAACATTTTTTCAATGAGGAATCCTAGCAGAGAAAATTCTGTATCAACAGACCTTGTTAAAACAGTTCGTACCTTCCTTTAGCCTCCCCACATAGTTTACTTTTTCCCAATTGCCTCTCATTGCTCAAGGTAGTACAAATACATTTAGGTCTTGCCATTTCACTGGGTCTTCATTTCCTTAAGAGGACTCCCTTATCACATAAAACTTGTATTAAGTACATTTGCATGCTTTTCTCCTGTTAATCTGTCTTATGTCAATTCAATTCCCAGGTCCAGCCAAAAATCCCTAAGAAAGTAAAAGAGCAGATGTAAAATTTTGCTGCCCCTCCAAGCTAAACCTTCCACACTTGAATGCCCACAAGGTCAGGCAGGGAGTTGAAAAGAAGGAAGCAGAGGAACATACTCCTGACCAAACGGGCCACTGCTCGGCTCTAGTCAGAAATCTGGATGTTTCAGCTAAAACTCCAGATGTTTATACATTAATGACTAATTTGGAAATTTTTAAAAACATGGAACAAGCCATGAAACAGATATGTGGACGAGAGTCAGCCTGCGGGCTGCTCGCTAACATCCTCGGGGCCGACAAACCCTGCAAAACTAGATTTTTCTTAAGCAGACCCATAGACGCTCTCCCCTCACACCTCAGGGACAAACACACTCACTTAGTAGGAATTCTGAGAAGTGGCTCCGTGCATCAAATGTAGGAGGTTGGACAGTAAACCTGGGGGGTGGGCAGTAAACCTTGTGGTCCCTCCCGCCCCGAGATCTAAGTTTCCTTGAGCCTATCACTCCACTTGAGAATCTCCCACCTGCATCCGTGACCACTCACTGAAGTCCCCCTCATCCCCAACCCCGGGTTTGGCCTCGGGACCAATGCGATTAGTCCTGTTTTGTATCTTTCCTTCTACAAACCATTTCTCTGCCATTTTTCTTTTAACTCCCTTATTATTTTCCACACTGGGTGTGTAGTAACAGGTACTCAATGTAAAATTTACTAATGCAATATTTTATATATTTTATTATCAAGCCTTTAAAATTACCTCCTTTAGGATTTTCTGTTTTCCTGGCCAGGTCTAAAATTTGGCTTTTCGATCAATATTTATTAAAGCTAGAAGTAGTCTTCTGCTATTTTGGAGAATAAGAACAACTTCCCAGTTATCCATGTTCCATATATATCCATGTTCCTTTCCCATCAGACGGGCATGTGAGCCCCAATTCCTTACCTGCAGACAAGGGGCCAGCGGTGAAAACCTAGGACAGTTAGCACTTTTTGTGGTTACCAACTGTCTCTGGCGCCACCTGCTGGCCATTCAGTGCATCCATCAGACACCGTGAACACAAAGATGAAGTTCTTAGGTAAACCAGAAGCCATTTGCCTCAAGGCTCAGAAACACCCCTTAAAGGCCAAGGTTCAAAGACTAAGCTGGACACAACAGGATGTTCTTCCCAAGAAAATCTTACAGCCTATTCTTCCTCTGCTTTGTAGGGTCAAAACTTGTGTTTTGTGGTGGTGGTGGTTTTAATAAATGCAGCCGCTGTTGTGTGCGGTAGAAGGCTCACAACGATGACACAGCCTTCCCCATCTAGTGAGTTTCCTATGTGGCCTGCCCTGCATGACCTCCGGAAATGGAAGGTGCTGGTACCAGAAGGACCGAGGCCTGAGTCCACTTCCTCACAGACTGCCCCTCAGCCACGTGGCCTTGGTAAAGGCACTTCTGCCTGCCATGCCTTTAGTGAGCCCTGCTCGCTCGGGACACCGAACTCCTCTCCGGCTCTAAAACAATCCTGTAAAGCTGTGGGTACAGGCACGCCTCCTTGAATGGCACTTCACCGATAGCCCACTATTTACAAGTTGAAGGTGTGTCGCAAACCCTGCCTGGAGCAAGGCTATTGGCGCCATTTCTCCCACAGAATTTGTGCTTCCTGCCTCTGCGCTGTATTTGGGTAACTCTCACAGTATTTTAAGGTTTTTTTATTATGATTATATTCGTGATGGTGCTCTGTGATCCATGACTACACCTCACTGAAGAATATTTTTTTATTTTAATTTTTTAATTTTTATATATATATATCTTTAGACATATGCTATGGCACACTTACTTGACTACAGTTTAGGGTAAATACAGGCCCTAAGAAACCAAAAAATTCATTCGACTTGTTTGTTAGGGTATTCACTCTTCCACAGTGATTTGGAACTGCACATTGGTACCTCCAAGGGGCATGTGTATGAGGGTCAGGCCTCCAAACTCATGCTGTCCAGTATGAAGCTACCAGCCATGTGTGACTACTGAGAACTTGAAATGTAGCTAATCCAATCTGAGATGGGCTGTAAATATAGAATGTATACTGAATTTCGGAAGACAAGTATGAAAAAAGAATATAAAAATACCACATTCATATTTTTATATTGACTACAAAGTGTTATGATAATATTTTGATTATACTGGGTTAAATAAAATGCTATTAAAATTCATTCCACCAGTTTCTTCCTAATTTTTATTGTGACACTAGATAATTTTAAATTACACACGTGATTCATGTCATATTTCCACCAAATAGCACAGCTCTAAACAGCTGAATGTTTAAAGCACACCATTATCTTATATATCAGCAGCAGGAAGTGTAATTCAATATCTAGGATCTTTTTTATTTATGTATTTTCTCCTTTTTTGTATGAATATGCTAATAAAAATACCTGGATTTTCTGCTCAGAGGATGGTCACTTTTGTCTGTCAGCACCGGTGAATCTTGAATAGGGCCTCCTGGGAGCTAGAGGCAGCCTGCCTGGGAAATTTCATGAAATCTTCTCCAGAAGGCATCTTAAACAGGTGATCTGGTTCAGAGATACAGATGGGGTCAGCAGCAACTCAAGAAGAACTATAAATAACCAATACACTTATGAAAATGTTCTCTCATGCTGATAATCAAAGAAATAGAAATAAAACATGAGATCTCACTTTTAATCCATCAGGACACAGACTTTTTTAAAATTAGTCAGAATGAGCAAGGGTAATATGGAAATCAGTATATTTATTCCCTGCCTGGGAGAACTGAAGTTTACACAGCCATTCCAGAGGGTAAGTTCGCAATATAGAAAAACAGCCTTAGAACCACGCATGTCCCTCTGGGCCAGCAAGGTCCACCTCTAGGGATTTCATCTAAGGCAACTGTCACTGCTGTTTTCACTAACTTTTCTGCAGGGACATTCATTATTTTGAGAATTATAACAAAAATAACATCAAAGCAAGGAATTTTTTAAATTAAGTCATACCGAAAAAATAAAATTGAACAACAGAATACTTAATGATAAACTCCTCCACCCCTTTCTCCATCCACACTCTCCAATTCAGTGTGTGTGATCTTTTTATGGTGAAGCCGACCATGTCACCCTCCTGTCATGGAGGGTGAAACCTTCACTGTCATGGCACCTGGGTAGCTCAGTTGGTTAAGCAACCAACTCTTGATTTCGGCTCAGGTCATGATCTTGAGGTCCTGAGATGGAGCCCCATGAGGGGCCCTGTGCTCAGCAGGGAATCTGCTTGAGATTCTCTCTCCTTCTGCCCCTTTCCCAGCAATCAATCAATAAAATCTGAAGGAAAAAAAATAAACCCTTCACTGTCTTCATTGGGTAATAGGATGAAGCCCTTAATCCATATATGGCTGTGGGATCTGGGGCTGCCTCCATCTCCAGCTTCATCCCCTGCTAGGCTCATCCCCCATGCTCACCTCCTACTGTCCACAGGGAGTCTCTTTTAGCCCCACAGGCCTAGATAGCGCTTGCTGGCTCTGGGTCTTCGTTCCTATCACTCTGATAGGATACTGCCTGCACCCCACTCTTTTTTCTGGGAAAGGCCTCCTCAATCTAGAGGACTCATGTTAAGTGCCACTTCTCCAGAAAACCATTCCCTAAACCCTCAATCTAAATTAGGTCTCCTGGTTTCCCAGCATCTTCTCTTTCCCTCCCCATGACTTACGAGTCTCTGACTCTGCACTGATTACTATGATTATTTGTGGAATGACCATCTCCCCACCTCCCTGCAGGACTTTGCTCCCTGCAGGACTTTGCTCTTCCTGGCCTGCAGGAGCTGTCCCATAAATGCATGCTGAATGAATGAATGATATTATAATTCATAAAAGTCAGGTTAGACTAAAAGAAATCAGACACAGAAAGACAAATACTGTATGATCTCACTTACATGTGGAATCTGAAAAAAGAAAGAAAGAAAAAAAAAAGCAGAACTCACAGTCACAGAAAGCAGATTGACAGAGGCAAGAGGGGATGGGGGATGGGGGGGAGGGGCAGGGTGAAATGGATGAAGCTAGTCAAAATAAAATAAATAAGTCCTAGGGATAGAAGGTACAGCATGGTGGCTATAGCTAATAACCTTGCATTGTATATTTGAAAGTTGCTAAGAGAAGTAGATCTTGAAAGATCTCATCACAAGGGTAAAGTAATTGTAACTATGTGAGGTGACAGATGTTCACCAGATATATTGTGGTGACCATTTCACAATAAATACAAATATCAAATCATTATGTGCTACACCTGAAACTGTATCATGTTATGTTATATCTCAACCTTTAAAAGGGAGGTCATCAAATGCTATATGTCATAGGATTTCAATATCAACGTATATACACATATAATTCTAACTTCTGGGCATAGAAAATAAAGAAGACCAGAGGAAAATTCAAGTTGTTAATGGCAACGTCTCTGCATCATGATGTTATTTTCCTTCTTTCATTCTGATTTTCTATGGGGAATATATCTAACTTTCAAAATCAGGAGAATATTTATTTCAAAAATACTAATAACAAGAGCCCTGGGTTTGAGTCTCCACTCTTAATGGAAGTGTGATCTCGGGAAACTTCAGTCAGGTCTTCACACCCTCTTCCCTAGAAATGGGGGCGAGGACACCTGCCCTGGTGATCTACAGAAGTAATGGGATAACGTACTTGTGAAGTTTTGCACGTACTGCAGTAATTCCTCTGAGTGCTTTGGGGTGTGAGATGGACCCACCGTGTAGGGTGATGGGAATTTGCCCAGCGGTTGTGTAATTTGCAAACACCACAAGGAGATGACAGTTGGAGAACTGAAGCTGTGCCTTTTGACTAGCACATGGAAGGCTGTCACCACCTAGCGAGGCTTGGGCTTTGGGAATGCAGGAGGAGAGTCGCTATGGGGAGAGAAGGGGGAGGAATGTCACAGACCAAATGCAGGGGAGACAGGTGGCCTCCCAGCACCGGGTCCCAGCAGGGGTGAGAAAGATGCAAATGCAAGCATGAAGTTATTGGGAGAGATGACAATTTTTGTGCTGATTAACAACTTGGTGGGCTCTTTCTGCGGTCTCTTGGTAAAAATCCAGTGATTATGGGCATCCTTTTGGGGTTCTTTCTGTTCAATTTTTTGCTTATTGAATACAACTTCAAAAAAGAGCTGTTCTGGCTCTGATGGAGGACAGCAGCTTATTCAACTTATTCCATAAATATTTATCGAGCATTTGTAATTGGTGAGGCACTATGGTAGGAGCGGAGGATAAAGTGGGTGAACAAGGCACTGTCCTGCTTTCAAATAGCACACCATTTATTCATTATGACCTCCCAGTTGTAAGTTCCCTTGACCTCCCCTCAGCCTGCCCACTTCCTGTGTTCTTGCTCTGGGTCCCCACCACTCCATTTTAGCATTTATCCCACTGGACTGTTCTCATGCACCTTGGAGCCCAGCTTGGTTGGCCTGAAACCTCCTTAAGGACACAGACACTATTCAGAGGCTGCAGCTACAGCACGAGTCTGTTAGATATGGTGCTCACTGAATCAGCAAGCGAACAAATGACTTAATTGCCTGAATAATTTCATAAACAAATGCCAATAAAACAGGGAAGATTATCTAGAAAGTAAATGTTCACCAAGGCTTCGTGCTTTGCAAACTGAATACAGGTGTCCGCCACCTTTGCACGTGTGTCCTTTCTACAGGAAATAGACTGGAGGTGAAAGGGAACAGGGACAGGAAATAGGGAGCTGTTTCTTCAAAGCTCTCTCTGATCCAGATGTGTCTCCGATCTGGGTGCTTCAGTGCCCCTGGAGAAGCCCACCACTCACATGGGTCCAACAGACTAAGAGTTCTTTCTAAGAGAAGTCATTGCATTTATGGAAGGCTACCAAAGACGTAGGTCATACCTACCCCCCCCCCATTATCTTATCACAAGGTATAAAACTCAACAAAAATGTGTAATAGTCTGTGTACCCAAATGGTGAGGGCCGTATTCTGAGAAACACAGGGAGGAGCTGGACACAAATAACTCAAAAGAAACAAAGTTCAGGGAAGATGTATAGCTGATTTCAAACATCAGAATAACCAAGGTTAGAAAATAAATGATACTTTTTCCTTAATTTCCCAAGGTCCCCCACCGGTGGGTATTACAGAGAGAGGGGTTCCTGGCTCAACAGAAAAGGCACAAGTCAGGAAATCACTATAAAGGACACAAGTTTGCAACTCCAGGTCAAAGGCAGTAACACAAAACAAACTTACACATACAATCTTGGATACGCATGATAAGGTTGCTTCACTGAATCATGTAGTTTCCTTCTTCTAGGAAAGAATGCCAAAGCTAACATCCTGTAAGTGCTCTTCTCAAACTGATGGACTCATGGCCCTCTGAATGGGCCTTGGCTTTTCAGCAACTCACCCCATTCATAACAGCTCTACTTATAACTTTGAGTACACTTTTGACCTATTCAAGTCCATGAGGCCCAGCTAACATCTCTATAATGAAATGTCCATAGATCGCTGTGGGCAATTATCCCTCCATTCTTCAAAACTCATCGCAGGAGTCCCTCTGCTTTGACCTCTTTGGACTTGTCATTTCAGCTGTTCAAGTATTTATGTTTTGCCCTCTGGTTAGATTCTAGTCTCCTCAAAGGAAGACGCTGTATGCTTTTAATCCACAGGGACTGGCACACTTTCTCACATTTAACAGGCCCTCAGTAAATGTCCACAGATCCAAGCTGCTGGATTTGAGCCAAAAAATGGAGGGAACCCATTCTGTCAAGGTCTTAGAAAACATCTGTGTTTTTTCAGCACAGCATTTGCCATCCATCATAGAAGAGATTGAAACAGAAAGAAGTCAAGCAAAGTACAAGGTCATTTGCAGGAGCCCCAGCAACTCCGTTCTCCAAGGTTGGAATGTTCTCTCCCTCTCTCCAAACAGCAGACCAGATGGTCTCCTAAATCTTGGCTTTCATGGTTTAACTCTAATTACAATGTTAGTTAGCAATGAGCTCGGTGATTCAAAATCACTAGTAGATTCTTTCCAGGCAGTCGAGCTTTTTTTCTGCTCTCACTACCAACAGGGCTGCTTTGTCATCAGCCTTGCTTGTGCCTCCTGTATCATAATTGCCTTGCTGTTTAGAAAATGAAATGAGCTCAAGACTACCAAACCTAGCTGAAAACAGGGAGCGCTCCAGGAGACAGGAGGTAGCGGCAGCCAGATGGCCAAGTAGCCTCTGATGATATTACAGTCAAATTGGGAGACACAAATCAGGGAATGTTCCTCAGTTGTGCAAATGCCACATACCAGGTGTGGGACTCCAAGGTGTTCGTGTGTTTGCCTAGTCGCTTCGTGACTGGGGGTGGGAAGAAACCCTTACAAGTGAGTCCGTGGAACTGTAAATGTCGGAAAGAACTTTTCAAGGTCATCTCATCTAGACCTTTCCAAATACACAAATGCCCCCATCAAAAGGGCTCACTCAAGTTCTGTTTCAAACTTCCCATAAAGGAAACTCATGACCTGGAGAGGCAGTTCATTTTGGGAGTTGTTATCAGAATTTGTTTTATCCCATAAGCTAAGCTCCTTACTTCAGTCCCACTTACTGGTTCCCACTTACTGGTTATACTCCCTAGTTATATGTATATATAAGTATATACATATATACAATATATATTTTATATATTTAATATTTATATATTAAAATATATATTTACATATGTATTTAAATTTGTGTATATATGTATATTATACATTTATGTATATATATATATTTAGATATACGTATATATATAACATATATAACTTATAACTGGTTATACAAAACTTACTGGTTATCCTCTCTGGAGTTAAGCAGAAACAAAAGGGCCTCCTCATCCGTTGGATAAACCTTTTTTTTTTTTAAAGATTTTATTTATTTATTTGAGATAGAGACAGTGAGAGAGAGCATGAGAGGGGAGAAGGTCAGAGGGAGAAGCAGACTCCCCGCGGAGCTGGGAGTCTGATCCAGCACTTGATCCCAGGACTCCGGGATCACGACCCGAGCCAAAGGCAGCCGCTCAACCAACTGAGAAACCCAGGCGCCCTGGATAAACCTTTTCAAATAATTAAAGAAGCCCTCAAGTTCTCCCCAAATCTTTATTTCTTTAAATATCCCCCAAGTACTTAACTACTCACCACTTGATTTAATCTCTAATTTCTGCCCTTAGCCTGCCCACATCTTTCCCTTGGGGAATCTGCTCCCCACCAGAGCCCTGCTGAAGTGGCTTGATCAGGTTCTGTACCACGTGACCCTACCTCCTGGACATGTTTGATTGGTCCAGGGGTGGATGCCTGGCACGAGCATGGCAACCCATCGGCATCCTGCATTATCAGTCTGGCAAGAAAAGATGAGCTGGGCTAATCTGGTTACCCTCCTGAAAGCTGGGACCCTGGTCGCTGAGAGACTGTTGTCATTCAACTGTGGGCTGCCAGGCTCCACAGTTTTGCAGTCAGGGAAGGAGTGGCCATTTGAGGCCAGGAGTAGGATAACTAAGCAAAGAAAGGAAGCATTTTAGGAAAGACAGGATAATGAAACAGATACAGAGAGAGAAGCGGAGGCCCCAGCAAGTAAGACTGAGAAGAGAGAAAGACCTTCCTGCATACCCCAAGACTTGAGTTGTAGCTTTTCTGAGATCTCAGGTCTCCTCAGCCTTTCAATAAAGGATGAGGAAAATTGAGAGTATCTCTATTCCTTGCAACCCTAAGATGCAGGGCTAGAAACTCTCTTTTTTCACGGCTCTCCTCTTGAGGGGCAGTCATACATTTCCAGGCTATTCCAGGTGTAGACTTTTTCAGTTGGGTTTCCCATATGTGTTTGTGTGTGTATGTGCACGTATGTATATGATAGCTACCATGTGCATTATACATGAAACAAGTTAGAAATGATAGCATGTGACAACAACCATGCAAACACTGATTGTATGCTCACTGCCTACAAGGTACAGTACTGGATTCAAACCTGTAGTGACAACACTCAAGGAGGATAGAAGGTCCAGTAGTAGAGTGAACACGTCACATAAAACACAGAAGACTGGGGCCCCTGGGTGGCGCAGTTGGTTGAGCGACTGCCTTCGGCTCAGGTCATGATCCCGGAGTCCCGGGATCGAGTCCCACATCGGGCTCCCAGCTCCATGGGGAGTCTGCTTCTCACTCTGACCTTCTCCCTTCTCATGCTCTCTCTCACTCTCTCTCTTTCCTAGTAAATAAATAAATAAAATCTTAAAAAAAAAAAACACAGAAGACTGTCATTTGCTACAGTTAAAGAGATGGGGGGGGGCTTTTATTTTTTCTTTCATTTCTTTCTGTACTATCAGACTTTTCCAATAAAATACATGCATGGTTTTTGATCTCAAGAAAAATTATCTGATGCAGTGAAAAGAAGGGCCACATGTACCCCAATGTTCACAGCAGCAATGTCTACAACAGCCAAGCTGTGGAAGAAGCCAAGATGCCCTTCAACAGATGAATGGATAAAGACAATGTGGTCCATATATACAATGGGATATTACTCAGCCATCAGAAAGGATGAATATCCAACATTTGCATCAACATGGAAGGAACTGGAGGAGATTGTGCTGAGTGAAATAAGTAGAAAAAAACAATTATCATAGGATTTCACTTATTTGTGGAACATAGAGAATAGCACGGAGGACATTATGAAAAGGAAGGGAAAAATGAAGGGGGGAGAATCAGAGAATCAGAGGAGGAGATGAACCATGAGAGACTATGAACTCCAGGAAACAAACTGAGGGTTTTAGAGGGGAGAGGGGTGGGGGGATGGGTTGGCACAGTGATGGGTATTAAGGAGGGCACATATTGCATGGAGCACTGGGTGTTATATGCAAACAATGAATCATGGAACAATGCCTCAAAAACAAATGATGTACTGTATGGTGACTAACACAGTGTGATTAAAAAAATTTTTTTGTTAATTATCTGATCAGGGCGTTTGGGTGGTTCAGTTGGTTAAGCGTCTGCCTTCAGCTCAGGTCATGATCCCAGGATCCTAGGATCGAGCCCCGCCTCAGGATCCCTGCTCAGCAGAGACCTGCTTCTCCCTCTCCCTCTGCCTGCCACTCTGCCTACTTGTGCTCTCTATTTCTCTGCCAAATAAATAAAATATTTTTTAAAAATTACCTGAGCAAGAAAATTATAGACCTTTTTTTTTTGCCTTCCATTTACTTTTGAATATGAAAAAAAACTTTGGATTTTTTTTAATCAATGAGAAAATAAGATAAAGGAGAAATTTAAGATAAATAATTTCATGAGAAATTTAAGGTAAAATACGGACATCAACACACCTGAAAATTCAGGGGAGAGAAAATCTCTGACTGGGGAGATCCAGGAAGATGTGGTGATGATGCCATTTCAGTAGCGCTGTGATGGATGGAAAAATAAAATCGGAGGCTATGTGAGCAGAGGATCCTCCAGGGAGATGCAAAAGAAATAGCTAAGGCTGGGTGTCTGGGTGGCTCAGTGGGTTAAGCCTCTGCCTTTGGCTCAGGTCATGATCCCAGGGTCCTGGGATCAAGCCCCACATCAGGCTCCCCGCTTGGTGAGAAAACTGCTTCACCCTCTCCCACTCCCCCTGCTTTTGTTTCCTCTCTTGCTGTGTCTCTCTCTGTCAAATAAATAAAATCTTTAAAAAAAAAAGAAAAAATAGCTAAGGCAGAAAGGCGTGATACAAGGTGGCATGTTCAGGGTGAGCAATGAGCATGGCTGAACAGCGACTGTAGGGCAGTGAACACCACCACAAAGATTGGTCCTGAATGCCCAGAGCAGGAGAGACACGCCCAGAATTTTGCTTAAGAGGGCAGCAAAGAAAATGGAAATGAAGAGAAAGAGCTTAGAAGCAGGGTCAGTGGTTGAGAAGTCATTGCAATACCACTTGCCAAAAAGTGACCTTTTGCTCATGCTAAGCTGTCAACATGAAAGTTATATTGTTTGATGAGCATGTTTGAAATCACCTTGAAATGTGTTTCAAGGCACCTGTGACTACATATCCTTTTTATCCATTTCATTTATCTTAAGCTAACTGTGGCATCCAGATTGCTCGATGGCAAAATTGAATTTAAGTACTTCTGTCTTTTCCTTGGGGGATGCAGAGAAGCATGGGGAGGGCTTATGTGAGAAGCCAATAACCAAATAAGCCCGTGAAGATGAAGGTGAAAGAAGGAGCAAAAATGCAGACTGCATCAAAAACTTTGTAGTTTAACCAGGAAGACAGTGATGGTGGTCATGTGTCAGAACTTCAAGGAGGTTCTCCAGCTTTAGCTTGTGCTATGTGGTTGGGTTGTGAATACTACACTCTTCCCTGAACCAGGAGTTTTGCGATATTGCTATACGGATTTGGTCAACTAAAAAAATGTACTTCTCCAATGTGACAATGCCCCCATGAACTTACAGAAAATTCAGGAATCAAAGTTCAGCCTCATCCAGCCTGGAACCCAGACCTAGCACCAACAGACCACAGTTTTTTCTAATTCTTGGCAACTTCCTATTCATTTGGATGGCAGTTTGAGGCATTCAGCAAGGTTGTAACACCCTATCAGACAGTCTTTACCTCCAGATTCAAAGACTACTTATAGAAAGGTGAGCCATAGTCACTGAAAGGGATCATCCTTATTTCACAGAATAATCTTGCTGTTTTATCACTCATTAAACTGTTTCTCTGCAGTAACAAATGCTTGAGAACCTTACTGCCCACATAAGAGATCATGAAGCAGAGCTAAGAGAGGCAAGGAATTGGGAGATGTGCATTGGGATGGGAAGAGAAGGCACTTGGGAGGTAAGAATTACAATATCTGATGGCCAAGTATAGAGACTGAGAAAGAGACAAAAAACAAAGATGGTGCTTTTCCTCAGTCAACAATGATGCACAGGTGCCCGCTATGCCCTTCATATTGTCCTGGGTGTGGAGGTTACAAATGTGAGAGAGACCCCATGTTGCTCGCTGTCTGGTAAGCATGACAGACAAGTGAGTAGGAAATCACAGCAAAGTGGGAGGAACAAGATGATGCTGTGGAGACAGCTAGCAGAGAATTCGAACATAGCCACAAGGCATCAGAAAAGATTTCCAAGTGAAATCAATAATAAGGGTGAAATCTAAGAAGAACTGTATAAAAGTAAGCCATGTGAATGGGAAATCACAAGAGGAAGTGATTCAAGGCACGTACCCTGAGTCAGATGTTACACATTCAAATCCCGGCTCTGACATTGGTCAGTGGTGTGACAAGTTACTAAGTGTCTCATTTGTGTCCACATTAAGTGGGCATAATAATTCTCTCCTTGTAGAGCTGTGGTAAGGACCAAATTATATCAACTAACAAAGGTCTCGGCACAGTGACTGGCACGTGGTAAATGTTAAGTGAACGGTAACACTATTTCTGAGAAGAAACAGCACATGCAAAGGCTATAAGGTACGAAAGAACACGGTAAGTTCAAGGGAAATAGTTTAATGTTGCCGGAGTGAACAAGGGGTGTCAGAGGAACCGGAAATGCTGAGGGTGGAGGGGGAAGCTCTTCTAATATTACCTAGATGGCCAATAGGATGCACAGTAATGTTCCTCGACACGACACAGACTTAGAAATTCAGAGCATTCTTCAGGGCAATACAGTCTCGGGGATTACTGGACAACCATTTTATAACTACTTCCTTAAGGAGCATGCATTTCCTCGAGGGGAAAACAATGGCAATAAGACTAAACTAAGAGCTGTAAACGCCAAGTCAGTGAATGGGAAGCAGACAGGGAGTCAGGAGTGATAGGAAACAAAAAGGTAGCCAAGTCCTTGGACTAAAGCCCTCACAGAAAGAATTGGGCCCATCTAAATAGTGTGGCAGAAGGAAAAGTTACAAAGATGTGGTCCATATATACAATGGAATATTGTGCCTCCATCAGAAAGTACGAATACCCAACTTTTATATAAACATGGACAGGACTGGAGGAGATTATGCTGAGTGATATAAGTCAAGCAGAGAATGCCAATCATCATATGGTTTCACTTACATGTGGAACATAAGGAAAAACATGGAGGACATTAGGAAAAGGGAAGGAAAAGTGAATTGGGAGATATCGGAGGGGGAGACGAACCATGAGAGACTGTGGACTCTGAGAAACAAACTGAGGGTTTTGGAGGCGAGGGAGGTGGGGTGTTAGGTGACTCTGGTGATGAGTATTAAAGAGGGGACATATTGCATGGAGCACTAGGTGTGGTGCATAAACAATGAATCTTGGAACACTGAAAAAAATAAATAATAAAATAAAATAAAAGATTATTTCTGACCTGGCAACTTACCCACTTGTGACAAAACCACTCCCTTTCTCCATGTCTTAGTAAATAGGGGAGTGGCCTAGCTTGGTCCTTTTGAACCTGGAACCACAGACACCTAGGGATCCATTAAGATGCTAAAAGAGGTTCACTCTCTTGTCAACACACTTTTTTAAGACCCCAAGGCAATGCTACTTCTTTCAAAGTTCCAGTAGACATGGTACATAGTCACTGGGAGACTACATTATCTGTTTGTTCTTCCAAAAAAATTGAAAAATATGTAACAAAAGGGGAACTGGTAGTGAAGAAGTTTGACAAATGGTTTCAAAAGGCCATTCCAGCTCTAACATTCCAGAATCTTACTTTCACCTACAGTCAGATATCTAGATACCTACATAGCCTCTAGAAGTCTATGTCCTTGAGGTTAAAAACATGGGATTCAGAGTCATACAGACCTGAGTTCAAATCCCAGCTCTGCCACTTGCTAGATGAATGCCCACAGCCAAATTACTCATCCTCTATAAATCACAATTTTGTAATAACTGAGACTAAAATAACATTTTCCTGACAAAGCTCCTGGAAAGAATGAAATAATACAAACTTTAGTCATTGGCGTACTCTTTCCTGATCTTTGCTATATCTACATAAAATCTGAAATATTAGCCAGGTAATATTTTTCTTTAAATCTGTTTTCACTTAAGTGAATATACTGTAACAAGAAACTTTAAATTGCTACTAGTATCACCATAACCAGTATCACCAGAAATTGATAGTAACCGTAAGAATAATGTCACTAAAACTCATATTGAAAATTTTATCTCAGTAAATAACAATTAAATTTTTGTTAATTTCTAGCTAAGTACTATTTCCTGCTAAAGGCTCGGCCTGAGGCTGTCCTCTCTTTGTTCAAATAGAGATTAGCATGCATAAGAATAGAGTTAAAAACACAGCAACTTCAGAGAGCTCAAAATAGAATTAAAAAGGCAACTTTCTATGTGATTCAGTGCTAATTCACTGCTTCAACTGGGGAGCACCTAAAATAATCTCTCATAACACCTATGCCACATTCAAGATACACTGAGATAATGCATTCAGAGCTCTTGTCACTAGACTTGTCATGAAGTAACAGGACGAGTGTTCATTTTATCCCTTTTGTTAGCAGAACCAAGCCACTTGGCTCTGACTCAGGCCCCTGCCCACGCCAGCCCACCCCACACTGGACACAGACAGCCTGGCCACATCCCTGCAGAAGCCTCCACAAGGGGCATGTCCATTCATTCCTCTTGTCTTTCAAGGTCATTTAGTCAGTTTCTCCACCAGAGTACATCTTTCATTTACCCCTTTCTGGGTACTTCCATGAGAACTGCCCATCACAAACTGACTCTTGTATCAACATACCCTGCCTCCTTACCCTTCAAGATTCAGCTGGAAACACTGCTCTGAGAAGACTTTTGTTATGCCCAGATTTTGAGATCCCCAAATACCACCAGGGAGCCGAGTCCGATGCAAAAGCAAAAGAGCCCTTTACTCAAGCTAGCTTGAGCTCTGTCTCTCACACTCACCGACACAGCGGCGTGGTGTAGAGAAAGAGAGCGAGTTTCAAAAAGCGCAACAGTTTTAGAGGGGCCAGTGGCCTATGAGTTTGTAACACACAGAAAGTTGCTTAGTAACTGTTTGAACTAGCCTATCACCCTGGCCAGAATTGGCGCACAAGTTTGGCAGGCAAAAGGCGGGGTTTATATTCTTTCCCCGGGCAGGGGTTCTGCGTTCCTATTAGCTAACCCAAACCCAACCCATAGGCCGTCTGGGCTAATTAGCTCAAGGGAGGGCTGAGCCACACTCAGACCCTCCCAGAGGCAGGTCCTGTGGGGGGGCCACACACAAGAAGGCGGGTGTAAGCAAAAGGAGCCAGCCCTGCTCTGCTCCTTCAACTTTCATGACCTTCAACCCCATGCCAGACTAAGGCAACGGCCCTCTTTGCTATGCTGGTGTATAAACTTCTGCTGGAATAGAACCTTGCTATATTGCAGTGTCTGTTTGTTTCTGTCTCCCCCATTCAATCATAAATTTCTGGAAGCCAGGCACTGTGTTTAGTTTCACTTTTGTGTTACTTAGCTTATAATAGATGCTGAATTCAGTTTTCACATATGGATAGGAGAAAGGATGGATGGATAGATGGATGGATGGAAAGAAAAGAAGAAAAAAGGGAGGGAGGGAGAGAGGGAGAGAGGGAGAGAGGGAGGGAGGGAGGGAGGAAGGGAGGAAGGGAGGAAGGGAGGAAGGAAGGAAGGAAGGAAGGAAGGAAGGAAGGAAGGAAGAGTGGGTCTGACAATGATAGATCACATTGTTTCTGACTTTCTGATTTCCTAAAGCAGAAGAAAAACAAGGTAATTCAGGCAGAGTTGGCTTAATTCCCTCTTGTCCAATTTCTGTACATCCCCTTAACACACCATCCATGGCATTTTCCTCGTCTTACAAATACCTAACATCTATAGCCTTTACAGAAACTACCTTGGCTCCCTGCCAGAAAACCAACAAGCTTAAGAATAAAGAAAAATAAATAAATAACAACAGTGACACCTCGTACTTTGAGGTCTGGGAAATGAATTCCAAATGGGAGCTGAACTCAAAACCAAATGTTTGGCTTTCAGTGACAACCAGCTACTTGGCCGAAAGCCTCAGCCCCCTCCTGAGACCACTTAGAAAATGTTGCCCAGAGCTCTTCCTGAGAACTGCTGTCTCCCCTACACCTTTCTTAGGCAAAGAAGAAATTACTGCCAAGAGAGAACAATCAAACTTTTCCACCAACTTCCTCAAGGCTGTTGCTTGTGGTTGATCTTTTTTTACCTTGGGAACTTTCCAAATAGTTCCTCAGCAATTAGACTGTGTTTGGAAAAAGTTTACTAGAATCGTCAGATTAACACCTCTTTCTCCCTCTCTCTGTCACATGCACGTGCGCGCGCGCGCACACACACACACACACACGTGCACACACGCACCAGAAATCAGACTCTTAATCTGGTGACTCTATGCTGTGCAGATCGCCCAGGACTTTATATTTGACAGCGTGTAGCCACTTTCATACCGTGAGCCCAGGAACACCATGAGCTTTCAGAGAGTGGATGAAATTGAGAAGAGGGACCAAGGAGGCTCTGAGACATGTGAGGAGGGGACACTGGGGAAAACACACACCGTAAAAGAAAACATTTCCCATGTATCTGACTCGACTTGACTTCCAGAAAATTGTTAAGAATGCTGTTCCTGAACAAAATCATGTAGTTATTTATCTGCTCTCATCTTCCCTTTAAGAATCTCTCCTCAGACCATACATTGAAAAACCAAGTTCACAGCCTTAGCTCTCATTTCCAAGGCTACAATGTTTGGCCTTAGCTCTTTTCTTTCCACTGATGTCCCCAGCGGCAAGGTATCCATGACAACGCAGGCAGGCCCACCGTCCTGACTACTGGGTTTCGGTCTTATCTCAGTCGGAGAGAAGCACTGAGCTCTAACTAGACACAATTAGGCCAATGCGAACCTAGAGAGTCACAGAGTTTAGATGAGAGGCAGAGTTTCTGACCAGAAATACACAGATTTGGGAGCAATAGAGATCCAAGCTCAACGTGCAAAGTTCTCCACATCTCTGAGCCTGAATTCCTCACCTATAGGGATGTTGCCTGTCTGAAAGGATTAAATATGATGGTTACATTAAATGAGGTTACATATATAATGCACAGGGTCTATTATTAAGTAGGTGCTCAACAAATACTGTTGAATGTTAAAAGAACGATGGAATCCCTTGTTGAGACTCCTGATTAAAGAAATCCAGGCAGATCCTGGAGTCTCCGAGGACAGCTTCCTCAGTCCCCAGATCCTATAAACAACTCCTCCTTGCTCCTATTCGCCAAGCCCCAGGACACAGATCCTGGGCCTGTGTTTAGAAATATACAAGGGAGGGCAGGCAGGAGGAGCAGTTAGCCCTATGTAGGAATTAAAGGGGAGCATTATCTTCAGAGAATTTAAAGCCAATAAGAGTCAGTCTGATTTTATTATCACCATGCACCAGTGATTCTAAACAGTGTCAGTGATGAAATACTCCTCCCCGCCCCCATCACACACCTGTATCACTAAAGGATCAGGCACCACGTTTTAGCTCAGTCTTTGCTGGGCCTCACACTCTATCTGGATGGGTCAGAAGCCAGGCTCCTGGATTCATCCAGGGACCAGAGATACTTTTTTTTTTTTAAGATTTTATTTATTTATTTGACAGAGAGAGACATCACAAGTAGGCAGAGAGGCAGGCAGAGAGAAGGGGGTAAGCAGGCTACCCGCTGAGAGAGAGCCCGATGCGGGGCTTGATCCCAGGACCCTGAGATCATGACCTGAGCCAAAGGCAGAGGCTTTAACCCACTGAGCCACCCAGGCTCCCCGGGACCACAGATACTCTTAAACCTTTGTCTGAATCTCTCTATCCTTAAATCTTTTGGTTTTAAACTGTCTTGAGAAGAATACGGTGTGAGAATAAGAGATAATGTTATTCTAGCCCAGCAAGTGTGTAAACAGGCCCAGACCAGAAGGATAGGCACAATCATCAGACAGAATTCTGTTCCTCTCTTTTACTGCCCCTTGTTTGCTGTTACTCAGTAGGCCCATTTCCTTGAAAATTGAAGGTTGACACCGAGGTCTCTAGTTGCTTTTTATATGTAGTTGGGGGGGTTAGGGGTAGGGAAGGAGAGTCACATGACTAAGCTGGAGGGACTATCTAGTTCAACTCTTTTAAATGAGGATACCGATGCTCAGAGAGGTAAAAGGGCAAAAGGAGAAAATGAGTACTTAATTGTGCCTTTGTGAAGAGTGAGGAGGTGCATGTAAAACGGCGTCCTCCCTGCTGGCACATAGTAAGTAATTGGTAAGAACTGACTGCTATTTTTGTGTTGTTGCTGTTGTTTTCATCAAAATGAGACTAGAACCACATGTCCCAGCGGTGGGGCAGGTTCTTCCCAGCACCTGGCCTAGTGAACACGGAGGTATAAACACACTGGTATAAAACACACCCCCATCTCCAGAGTCGCCCCATCCCACCTCCAGGCCCCTCTGTGAAACAGCTCTACTTTATAATGAGTGGCTGTCAACCATCCATTTCCTGTCCCATGTGCCCATGGGTTAGTCCTGGATTTAATCTCAGTAGCATTAAGCCTTCTACAAAGAGAGTTTGATATTAAATCAGAACATGTTGGTCTCTGGATAGAAACCATCCAATTAACCTGACTGGGTGGTAAAAAAAAAAAAAAAAAATTATCTCTTATCAGTCATTCACCTCAAGAAGGAAAAGGTCGGTCTTTATCTTAATAACAAAGAAGACAACTTCGTCATGGCAAGCCTGCTGAATAAATCAAAACAATAAGTTTGCAGGAGGCAAATGCCCTCTATTAGGTAAATGAAGATGAGCACCTCAGTAGGTACCCATTACCCTGACAGTAGCAAAGAGGAGAGCTTGTCTCTGTCAATCTTCCCCCTGAAAAGACAGCACTGATTAGACGCTGGCAAGTGGTTGTGTCTGAAGAGCAGGAACGGACAACAAACAAAAGGGGTGCCTCAGACATCATCTTTCCACTTGGCATCACACAGAACATGTAACACAACCTTACAGCTTTACACAACCTTGTGTACTCTTTAAAAGAAGGTTCATCACTTTATTTGGCCCTCAAGAAAATTCTGTGATATAAATAAAGAAAGTGCTTGATTTTACGGATGAGGAAGTGAAACAACATGGCTGGCCACGGAATGGGCAGGCCACTGATGCGTTCGCTGGGCAAGCAGGTGAATGCCCAGCACTGGGCCGGGCTCTGCAGGCGTGATGGGGAGCAAGACACAAGGCTTTGCTTCCACAGCCCTTCAGCAGAGAGAAAGCAGAAGTTTAAAAGAACTGTGCGCAGTAAGCGCTCGGATAGGAAAAACAGTGGGAGAAGCAGAAACCTGGTTGAGGATCCCCAGGGATGAGCAGGAGGTGGCCAAGCAGAGACTCTGACCCAGGAGGGTGGGCCTCACAGGGAGATCCAAGGATCTCAAGGCAGGTAATGGGGTGAGAAATACCAGCAAGGACGTGCATGCGAACACAGCAGGATATGGGAGATCGCTAAACAAGGAGATGCAAAATAGTTTGGTGAATCCAAATACTTTCATGCCTCACAGCAGGCTCCTGGGGCTTCAGAATGTTCTGGAGTTTCACAGTGTTAGAGTGAGAGGTAATGAAATTTGACCACATTTGAAAGGTAAGGGGAAGCCAGGACAGCTGCTCCTTTTTCCTCCTGTCAGGTGCCTCCCGCTGACCCTCTTGTTTGCCTCACCTGGCAGGCCAGACACAGCTGAACACACAAGTCCCAAGGCCTCCCCCAGCCTCCCTGCCCGTATGACTGCCGGAACGTGACAGAGGTGAGGGGGGCCTCACAGCTGGCCGGGCTGACAAGAAGAGGAAAAAGGCATTTATGTCCTGTCTTCCTTCTCAGCTGAAGGCCTGGACCTACAGAGATACACCAAGACTGGGAAGAAAAGGATGGAAGGGTGGGCACTAGGCGCAGGACAGATACTTCACAACTCTGTGACATTGTCTCTGACGACCCTACCAGTTGATTTTTCAAAGAGGACAAATGAGAAATGCCTCAAATCTAAGGTATCTCTTTTTTGGGTCAGACTGACGGTTCTTTTTGTGAACTCTGCGTTTCTGAAACAGATTTTATGCAGCGTATTTTATTCCCACTTTCATTCCCATATGAGGGGTAGGCAATCACGGTCCAAATGAACCCAGCTTTGCGTCCTCTGGCTCCTTGAGCTTCTCTGTTTGTGTGATTGCTTCTCGCCCTTCCCTTCTTGTCAAGTTTGAGTTCTCTCCTGTAACCACCTCTCCCAGCTCTGAGTCCTACCCATTCTGATTTGTTTTCTAGATCTGTAAAACCCTTTGCCTTTCCTCAGTCAACAAAATTTATTAAAGTTATTTTGTTATAAGTTGGCTATTCCAGTGCCCCTTCTCCAGCAGCCATAAATTCCTGGGGCAACTCCTCCGTGCTCCGCTGCTATGAAGCCTGAAGAGCTTTTACAACATTGCTATAGGTGCAGAAACATTGCCAAGGAGCTCAGAAACAGAAAGAAATAAAAAGCTCTAGCCACAATCCTCTGAGCCAAACTCCCATTCAGTCAGGCAAATGAAGTTTCTCTTGTGCCTCATGGGAACGCTAAGATTATAACTGATCGGGTTCTATCCTTTACATCCTTAAGAGTATCTACTGCCAACTGTGGTCTAAGGCCACTGGTGACCAATAAAAAGCCTTTATTGATTCATTTAACACATATGGAGCCCTTGTTATCTATAAGCCCTACCCTCAGTTCCTTTGTATGAAAACACTATTCTCATCACACATATCACCATCTGAAATTATGTTTTTATCTTTGTTTATTCTGTCTCCCAACAAAATATATGTTCCATGAAAACAAGGACCTCATTGCTTTTGCCCAGAATTAGCGGGGGTGCAAGTCAGGCAATGCCTGAATCTAGTGTAGATTCCCCAGTGTAGAATGCCTGATACACAGTAAATGCTCAATAAATATTTGCTGGATGGATGAATGGATAGTGTTAAGGACTAAGGTGCACTAAGAACAACTCAACTCACTCAAGGCTTTTACAAATGGAACAGCTGATTTTTATGCCCTCGTGTTTATGATATAATTATGAGTGGGCTTCCTCTCACACATAAATTCTTTTTTCCCCACACCAGGCATTCTGTCATTCAGATCTCAAACAAGTACCTCTGTTTCTTGCCTCAATGAGGGGAATTTGGTCACATACATACTGGAGGTCAAGGCAAAAGACACCATTGATATGTCTGGGAAAATTAAAATTATGGCATTCTGAACATATGTGGGGCACCTGACTGAATTCAAACATTTTTGATAGTACTCACTCCACACCAAGGATCTGGGAGCTTCAAACAGAATATCACCACTTACTGGTTTATTGTATCATATACCATAAAGGTTTGTGGAAAATGGGGTTCCTCAGATTTTAAAAAAATTTGAAACTGCTTTTTAGATAATATCTAACACCCTTCCATTTCTAACCTTTTATAGCTCTCCACTTCCATCCAAGGACTCCAAACTCTCCTTTCCTTATTCCTTCCACACTTGTAAGATGAATAAATATATTTACAATAGAGCTCCAAATCTAATTTATATAACTCTATATATCCTGCAGAATGAGAATGTAACAATATATTATAGAGATTTCTATTCTTCCAAATGTTCTTTGATCTTGTGATAGACTTGTGAACTTTGTATGATAGACTATTTATCTCCCTTCCCCCAAAGTGGCATTTAAGAAAGCCATAATACGGGGGTTTGTCCAAAGTCTCATAGTACATTAGGGCTAAGCCAACACCAGACCCAGTTCCTAATCTTGCAGTCTTCACCCTGGTTGAGGATGGCAAAATGAATGACACTCTGCTCCCTCTAACCCATGGCAGGCATTACTAATCAACCACTGCCTTCCTTTCCCCTCCCACTCTGCCTCCAAGCCTTGCCTAGAGGAAACTTGATTTAGAAGCCACTACCAATCAATGTCAAATTGAAACCTGAGAGTTGAAACCTATTTGCCTCCAGTACAATAACCAAGTTCCCTCTGTAAATTAGGGAGCCCCTAGTGAAAAGCAATGCAGAGTGAGAACTGCTGCTTGAAACAGGAGGATGAGTATTAGAAGAACACATGAAAGTGAGCTAATGGGACAGTAGATGGGATGAATTGTGAATCGCATATTCTATCATTGCCTGAGAGTTATAAGACCTGGGTTTAATTTTCCTCTAGTTGCTGTAGGAAAGAGGGATGAATCATTGTCACCACCATGAAATATTCAACTGTTACATGGAAATGGTTGTTAATTACATTCCCTGCTTCCACTAAAAAGGTAAATGACTACATCAACCTCTCCCTGGGTGACCAGTATGTATGTATTCCACCTTTAATCCCTCCATGGAAACATCTAAATGGTGCTTTTTACAATCAACCCAGCTTTAAGCCCAGCACCTTTAGAGGTGATGTGCTAACTCTGAAATAACATCTTATATAAACTCAAATGATCCTCAGTTATGGGGAAACAAATGTAGGTGCATCTCTTAGAATCATTCCTTCCCTTCAGGGTGATTCATTCTCATTCCTAATTTAGAAAAAAAATGCTAAATAATAATAAAACTGACAGCATACCTGAAGAAGTGAGTCATCTAACACCAACAGAGCATTTCCTATTAGATACACTGACTGTGTCTTTCATATTTTCACCTAATAAATAGCTTTTAAAAGAGACGCTTCCTAAATTAGCCCTTAGCAGAAATTAAACTCTATTTATTATTTGCTGGATAACTGGAACAAAAATAGAAATATGCATGGATCCAAAGATTGATGATTTCCCAGAATTCCAACCTAAATAAAGGTTGTTGAGATCATCTGTATCTGAGAACATCCGCCTTTTGAGTTGTGCAAAGAAGTTCCCCCACAAAAAGTCTGCAAACTGGAAATAAACACTTTCCCCTATACTGCCTAATCTCTAACCTATTCCTCAACTGAGCAGATGGGGCCTCAGGATAGGTCTACAACTGAAGATCACTGAGTCTTTCCCTATCTGATTGTACTTTGAAAGCAGACTGTATTCTCAGGCACCTGTGGCCAGGCGCATTTGGGAATTTGCCCATCTTGTTCAATGGAGGTCACCTACTCAACTTTTATTATGACCTCCTTCTCCCAGATTAGCCTTAAAGGTATGTGTCTGGCACATTCTGGACATTAGCAGGCCTTGCATTTCGACTCTTCTGGCCAATCCTCAAACTCAAGTTTCTCTAAGTTGGCCTGATAGCTACCACTTATTAAGGACTATTATATGCTTAGCACTATCCCAATAGATTTAGGGATGTCATCTCATAAGAACCCAAAATATGAGATATATGATAAGGTAATGTCCATTTTACAAATGAGGACACTGAGGCTGAGAGAGATTAAATACTGTCTTCCAAGTCTAGTAAGTGACAAAACCTGGATTAAAACCTTTTGCCCTAAATTCTATATAACCTTGTTTCGTAGCCAAGGACATTTCATTCAGATAATCAAGGACATGATAGAGAGAGTAGATTCCACCAGGGTCCTCCATCCATCCATGTGGTTGTGTTGAACCAACAAAATAGCAGAATCTATAACATCAAGGAGATGATTTTTTTTGGTATTAGCAAAAATGGCTTAAAATGACAATGTCATAAGCATTTGTATTTTGGTGACCCAGCAGATGAAATTCTTTTCCTTATTTGGGGAATTCCCCCTACCATAAGCATCTTGTTAAGAGACAGAGCCTGAAAATGTGGGGATGCTTGCCTTCTCAGTCTTCCTTGAAGTTAGGGAGGGTATAAGATATGGCCAAGGACCATCTGCCCAGACAGTCCCACTTAGGACTTTGAAACAGCAGCCACAGATGAAGAAAAGCAAAGACTGTGAAAAGTCCATCCTGAAGCCAAGTGGTAGCAAAAAAATACCATGAGTGGCGTCAGTGTACTGGCCATAACCCTATCGCCTATGGTGTCCAAGGTCAGGGACAGCAGCCATGGGGACCTCACCAGTCTAGTTCTGTGGCTGGGGTCTGTCTGCAGTTCTGGCCTCGGTCTCAGCTCCCCAGTTCTGCAGGCTTTCAAGCCATTGTGGGGGTTGCCTGTGCTCTTTTAACACATTTCTTGTCTGCTTGTAACAGTCAGTTTTCATTGCCCGCTCTGCCTAGAACAAGGAGGCAGAAGTCGAGGATCACAAAGTCATATTACTAAAAGGGAGGGGAAGGGATAGGAGAATCTAACTTTAGATAAAATCCAGAATCTGAGGGGCGCCTGGGTGGCTCAGTGGGTTAAATCCTCTGCCTTCAGCTCAGGTCATGATCTCAGGGTCCTGGGATCCAGCCCCATATCGAGGTCTCTGCTCAGCAGGAAGCCTGCTTCACCCCCCTTCTCTCTCTCTGCCTGCCTCTCTGCCTACTTGTGATCTCTCTCTCTGTCAAAAAAAATAAATAAAATCTTTTAAAAAAAAAATCCAGAATCTGAAATTTCTACACCTATAAATGAGATGATCTATCTAGGAGTAAAAGTCAACTCTGAAATAACTCATTTGTAATTAAAGTGACTGCAGCTAAATTTACCAGGTCTGCAGATGCCCCCAAACAATTCAAGTTTCTTCTTAGAAGCATGGAGCTGGACCCCAGCAAAGACCACAGCCTTTGCAAAAATACAAGATACTGTGGGGACCAGGATAACGTGTCTCCAGATTAATGAGGAAATATTTGACCAAGACTAAACAAGGCAAAGAACTTTTCTATGTGAAGAAGGTATTTGTAGAAGAAAACATTCTTCAATCATCAAGTGAATAAAAGCTGACATACACAGGGTGTCTAAGTCCCAGTGCTTTACTCTCTGTGACCGTGCACTTCCAAAGTGGCACACCCTTGTGTAGGGGGTTTTAAACACATATAATCTACAAAATGATGTTTAAATATTTTCCATTCAAAACATACCCCTTAAAATTCCTAGCTGCTTATGATTGTATTCCCAGTAAGATACCAACACGTACTTATTTCAGTGAACTATAATTCATCAAATGTTTTCTATGTGTTAAGCACTTTGCCAGGCCTAAGAATGCAGACAGGCATCAGGTCAGTCCTTATCCCGGAGAACTCTTGGGCTAGTTCAGAAAGGGCCTCACGAACAGATAACCTGCAATGCAGTGTGAAAGAGCTAACGAAGAGAAATAAAGCATGACAGGAACACGGATGATGGAGCTACTGCCTAGGAGATTCCAGAAAGGCAAAGTATATTTAAACAAACCTCAAAGGGAAAAAACAGTATAAAGTTGGCTCTTCACTAATAAGTAATCGACCTTGTCATTTTACATGCTTCAAGTGCCTACATCCTTTTTCCCCCATCTTCATAACACCCCAATTTCCTTTTGGGGACTCACCACCACGCCACTGTGTACAATGGAGGGAGGGTAATGCCAGGTGGGTAATTTCACCTCCTAATACAAAAGCTAAAGTCACCAGAACCTTCCTCTCTCCACTCTCAAAACTGCCAAAGAGCAGACCCTATGTCCGATGCTCAACCAGTTGGATTTTCTTCTGGGACTCTAAGTCTGGAACATCTGGACTTTTGAGTCCTTCCCTCCGTGCAGAGAAAGAAGAGTTGATGGCCAATCAGCCAGTAGACAAGCCAGCCTCTTAGTGCCACAAAGCAGTGCTGCTGTTCCTACTGCCCAGTCTTCCTGAGTCCTGTTTTGTTCCTGCCCTTTCCCAAAGCTGGTTCCAACAACTTGTCTTACCACCTGAGAATCTCCCAGTTTCTCACTGTTCCCATACTTTCCATTAACTTCCCATTTCCTTAGTAACCAAAGTCTTTACAACCAGGATCCTCTGTAGCTAGACCTGTGACAGGCTATAGAGCCCACCAAAGCCCTCTCTAGTTCAGGTCACATCCTCCATGCCAAAAACTACCAATCATTTTTCCTTCCACTGCCACCTTCACTTCACTCATCTTTTGTCTTCCCCCTCTAGGGTTCAGCAGTTCAGTCCCTCATTTGAAAATTTACAGCCTCGAAACCCAAGAAATTATTGCACATGGATATTTGGGACCATATCTAGCCACTGGGTAGGGATGAGTCACACATAGAGCCTCTGAGGCCTTTGAAAGCTGTTAAATGTAATGTTGCAAGATTAGTCACATATAGATTACTGAGCTGGAAAATGATGTTAGACTTCAAGTATCCTTGCTTCAGTGTTGTGGGTGATTAAGCTGAAAGTGCTGCCAGGACTTGAAAGATCAACTAAAATGAACGTATGGAATAGAGTGTCCATCTCTACAACTTGTTCTAGAAGGTGTTGAGGGCTTACTGTCCAGACAAATCGCTGCTGGGGCTTCATGTTCAATCCCTATGCTCAAAACAAATGGGCTAACAGCAGAGAGTTATTGCTGAGAATAATAAGCAGTCACTACTACAATTTATGAAGTGTTCCAAGAGGGCAGGGACCAAATCTACTTTGTTCATGGCTGAATCCCCAAAGCCTAACATGCTGGAGTAAGTGCTCACTGTGTATTTTTTGAATCAGTGAGTGTCAGGCATAGGGCTAAGCACTTTATCTACATTATCTCATTTTATCCTCTTAACAATGTGGCGGGTATTATTCTCCACCTGCAGTGGATGTGGCATTGGAGTCTCAGAGAGGGTAAGCAACTAGGAAGTAATGGAGTTAGGACTTGAATCTAGATTCAACTGACCCCAAGGCTTATGTTGTTAAATGCTATGCTGTCTGCCATGCCCTACGCTGCCTAAACCCCACCACAAAGGAGCCACTGTCCAATGGAGGAGGCAGAGATGGGCAGCACTGTTACTGCAGGCAGCTGAGCAGGACAGGATCAAGAAATGAGTCACAACCAATGCCCACAGGCCCACCGGCACTACCTTACTTGACAAGTCTCACATGACTGCTCACATGACTTCCCACCACCTCCACTGCTTCATCACTGATTTCCATTTTCCATTCATCACGCTGCTGGAAATGAGATATTCCCACCACCAAGCTCTCCCAGCTAAAACCATGATTTTGCCATTGCCCTTCGGGTAGTGTCAGAAGCCTTCCTACTCTAAGTTTGGTCCATGGACCAGCAGCACTGTTATCCTTGAGAGCCTGTTAGAAATGCAGAATCTCAGGTTTCACCCTAGAACTTCTGAATCTAAATCTGCAATTTAACAAGATCTCCAAGTGATTCATAAGCACCTAGATCTAAAATCTTTAAGGAATGCTTCAAGGTCATATGACCTGGTTACCTCTACAGTCAGATTTCCTCTCTATCACACCTCACACTCAAGCCTCTCTGAACATGTCCCTGTTCCTTGCATGTGCCAGCTCTGTCCATGCTCCAGAGCTCTGCATGTGCTATTTCTGCCCTTCTGTCCTAACCTCTTTTTGCATTAGCAATGCCTTTCTCATTGCTTCAGCCTTAGCTTAAATATGACTCATCTCTAGAAGCCACCCTCGCCCATCACCCATGTCCCCTGGCTTAGCTTATATGCCCCCTGCTGCGCATGCTCATAGCCCAATGCCATGCCCATTTGCAGCTTTGTGTTAAGTACCTCTCTCCAATAAAACAAGAAACGGGATCAGATTTGTCCATGTTCTCATCATATCCCTAGTGCCCAGAGAAGTGCCCAGCATAAAGTACTGAATAAAAACAATCATTCTATTAAAAAATCATGTCCAAGTTCCCAATCATACCATCATTAGCCCACATTTCTCCCTCTAACTCCCCAAAATTGAAAAAAGATGCATGAAACCTATTTAAGCAGCATTTTTCTCCTTACTGGCTTTTGTGAGGAATCAATAGTAGAGGTGACTGATAGCTGAGGTCAACACACACACTCATGCATGTTCACCTATACAAAATAACAGCGATTATTCATTCAGAAAAAGGGAGAAGGAATTTATACACTCGAATAAAATGGCTAGGTGAAGGAGCATTAAAAAAGAAAATTAAGTCCCTACAATCCGTGCTGAGTCATGAAGCTATCATGGGAAGACCTATGAAACTTCATAGAGTAAAGAATGGGAAGGCAAGGAAATATTTAACAGACAGGGCACAGAAACAGAAGTGTTAGGGGTTTCTCCAGTGTCATTTGTCTCCAGCCTTCTTAAAAGCTAAGTTGGACTCTGGGGAATAAGTGAAAAATCAGAGAATTTTTTTTAACTTGTGACAAAACCCAGTCAGAGAGAAGTGACATTAAAGTGGCAGCGTACAGAAGATGTCTCATACTCCTGGTGACAACTTAAACCATCTCTTTTTCCCCAATTCCAGTATGGCCCTGACTTTACACCATTTTCACATAAATCTATGCATGAATTAACATGAAGTTACTCACACTTTCATATAACATAAATATATTAAATTTTCATCAAATCCAACTAGGAAGGGGCACCAAGGTGGCATGAGAGAAACGAAGCTAACTAACCTCAAAACTTACAGAGATTTTACTTTCAGCAAATCCAAGACAGCAGCCCGTGTCAGGCTCGAAGTCTGATACAGATTCCTGCCAGCACTGGAACGGGTGATGAGACCCATGGTCAGCATGCTGTATATCGCTCTCCCTCGGGCACCACTAGTGCTCTCTTCACTCCTATAAGGATGTGACTTCTGAAAGCTCGTCTACATCATGGTCCAGGCAGCCACCATTAACTGATCAGGACCAGCATCCAAAATTAGCCAAAATTTGGACCAGCATCCAAAATTAGCATCCAAAATTGCTCATCTAGAGCGCAATACTCTTCTTAAATTAAGCAGATTTTCTCCTTTCTTCCCATGTAGCTGCACATTTGGCTCATGTCCTATGATCTATCAACCAAAGATTTAAATTTGAATCAAAGTACCCTTTCTGTGCCCATCTTAAACATAGAAGTCTTCTCTGAATCAAGTCAAATGTTAATCCATTAATGCATTTCTTTTTATTTTGCTTTTAACTTTTTCGAAAGCATTCTAAATTACATCACTACTTCATTTTCAGAAAATCCCTGTGAGCTAGGTTAAGCAGTGTATTATCTCCAAGAGAACTAAGGCCCAGAGAGTTGGAAGGAATCACCCAGTGGGTGAGAGAAAAAAACTGGGTTGAAGGTCCAGGTTGCCTAGCTGCCACTCCACACCCTTCTCACACCACCACACTGCCTCATGTTCATCTACATCTCCCAGGGTGACAGCACCTTAGCTTCAAGAAGTAATGTTCCCTCCCTTAGCCCTACTGGAGCTCACATACACATCTCCACACACAAGCATGCCCACATGGCATATGTGGGCATATGAGTAGGTATATGAGTATACCTACTCATGCAGACTGTGATACCTACATGCACACAGAAAGAGATACCCACACGCATGTGCACATGCATACATATACTCATGCAGCCAGGATATACCTACACACAGAAAGAGATATCCACATGGAAAGAGATACACGCACATGCTAAGAGAGAGAAAGAGACATACATGCAAAGAGCGATACAGAGGCATAGACTCAGAAGGACACACAGAGAGACACAAAGAGATGCACACACATAGAGGCATACTCACAGACACACACGGACATATACATACACAGCGATCCACACACAGACACATACAAACACAAACACAGAGGCAAACACTTACACACACACACACACACACACACACACACACACACACACTTTTGTTTCACAGGCCCAGGGTGGAAAATCCCATTTTCCTGTGCAACTTTATCAATGTGAGTTGTGGAGAACATCACAGCCCCTGACCTTGTTCCATAAAGAACAGGCCTCCCTCCGTGAGCTCAGTGATAAGAGCATGTTAGATGGGATATCATGGCTCCTAGCAGAACTTAGCAGTGGCATGTGGAGATCTGTACAGCACTCATCCACTTATTAATCAATCATTTATAACCTAGTCTGTGTTGAGATATTCTCAGAGGCTATTACGCTTATTATGGGGAATCAGGGATGCATTGTAACTGTCACACTGGGTTCTCATGACCCCATCTGGGGGCTGAATCCCTATTGTAACTGTCACATTTGCTTTAAGAACACGCTATTTGTGCCATCATCTGATTTCCCAAGAACAGAGTCATTTGCTCTAGGTACTAAAAATTGTAATGGATCTCTGTGGAGTGGTAAGGGGAGAGAAGGACCAAATACAAAAGTGAGAAAATGGAAGCGCAGGTAAGAGTAATAAAGATTTCAAAGCGCAGGTTTTTTCAAGGTCTTAGGCTATGGAAATAATGAAAGTCATCTTTATTTTCTTTCCCCTGTGCTTCCTAATTGAGCCAGACTCTCCTAACCAGAGGTTTACACAGACACGATAGGTCACCCATCCAAATCCATTCTCTCTTGAAGCCCTTCTGTAGTGGCAGAGCCCCAGGTTGAGGAATATTTGCTACATCCATAAAACCTGAAGCTCAAGAAAAGTCATCTCATCTTTAGCCCAAGAGGGGTATACCTTGATTTGGCTGAGCTGATCACAGTTAATCACATCCTTTTTGGCAATGACTGACCCGGGAAGGGACATTTGACCCAACTCTGGCCATGAGACACATGAGGAGAAACCTGTGGATGAGCTGCTGAGAAATGCTTTATTTTTCTACTGCTAGAGGCTGATGCATGAGATCATGATGCTTAGAGCTACTGCTGTCCTCTTAACAGCCATCTAGGGAACGAGCTCACATACTGATTGTGAGGTGGAAATTTTTTTTAAACGGCTGAAAATTCTTTGACACTCCTCTCAGAAGAGCTGATATCTATGTCCCCTCTTCTGGAATCTAGGAGGGCTTTTGAACACTTCAGTCAATGGAACATGACAGAAGTGACACCAAGGCATAAAAGCCATACAACTTCTGCCTGTTTCTCTTAGAATATCTCTTGGCATGCTCATTCCAAGGAAAGCCACCCACCATATAAGATGTCTGACTACTCTGAGGTAAAGAAGCCAAGTAAGTGTACATTTTCCAACTGACAGTCTCAGTGAAGGTGTCCTCCAGCATCCCAAGGTTCCAGACATGTGAGTGAAAAAGCCAGCTCAGAAATGGAGTTTCCAACTCTTACTGTTCCAATTCCCAGCTGTGAGAGTCACCTTCCATTGTTTAAGTCACCTTCAGCCTTTCAAAAGACCCTGCTAAGGACCCAGAATCATGAAGCAGAAGCAAATCATTCCTTCTATGCCTTATTAAAAGTCCCAACCCATAGAATCCATGAGTATAATAAAATGGATTTATACACCACTACATTTTGAAGTAGGTTGTTTACGTAGCAGAAGTAACTGGAACAAATGGCAAAATAAAAAGATAGAAAAACCTGTCTCCTTGAATGGCAACACTGAGTGGCTAAATTAACCACCCCTGGAGTAGTCTCATCTCTAGGCTGCTGGTTATGTAAGCTAATTAATTTATTTAGTGTTTAAGCCCTTTCGAAATGGTGCGTTGGCCTGTTTGCACAGCCATAACAAAACACCACAGACTGGCTGTCTTAAACAACAGAAATTTACTTCCTCATAGTTCTGAAGGCTTGAAGTCCAAGATCCAGATGCTGGCAGGGTAGGTTTCTTCTGAGACCTCTCTCATTTGCTTACAGATGGCTACCTTCTTGCTACATCCTCACATCACCTTTCTTCTATGCACACTCATCCCTGGTGTCTCTCTAAATGTCCAATTTCCTCTTCTTACAAGGACACCAGTCAGATTGGATTAGGGCCCAATTTAACTTAGCTCTTCAAAGACTGTCTCCAAATAGAGTCATATTCCAAGGTATTGAGGGTTTAGATCTTCAATATATTAATTTGGGGGGATACAAATCAGACCATAATATATGGGTTCCTTACTGTTGAAATCATCCTTAGAAAGAAAATGAGACAAAAATGAATTAAACTAACTTAAACGCTGAATAGCTCAAGAATTAAAGAAAGAGTAACATGACAGAGCAACTCCAAGAATGTCAGTGACTAGGACTGGGGGTTCAATGACATCCAAACACACCTCACTTCTCTCTTTCACAGATCTCTGATTCTCTCTGATGTTTGCCTTCATTCTCTCCAGAGCCACCACACTGAGCATTTTCTTACCTCTCTCACGGTGAAATACATCAGTCTCCCAGTGAATTATGAGAATGTTGAGGGGAATGAAGCTAGAACTGGCAGAGTTCCACCCACCTGCTTAGGGAGAGCAGTAAGACTCTCTGTACTATATGAAAGGAGTAATCAGTGCTTCCCAGCTTCCAGAGTTGCCTACCATATGCCTGCCCACCTTTTGTTCCAGCCTAAGACATGCTCCACTTTATGATACCAAGAGAAAAATGAAGCATGAAATAATCTGATGAGAGCAGACATATGGTAACCTCCTTGGAACTCATGGTAGAAAAGAAACTAGAAATTGAGGTTTCTGCTACTAATGAGCCTAAAAGTTCACCTCACATATAGACTTTAAAACAATTCTCTCTCTTAAAAACAAAAACAAAACAAAACAAACAACCAAGGAGTAACCTAAAACCTGGAATGTAAATAAATTATGACAAAAAGAAGTATTATACGGTCATTTAAAAAGAATGCAGCATCTCTATGTGGAAACATATTTAAGTACCCTATAAAGATAAAAACAAGGTACACAGTAGTATATATAGTTTGTTACTATGGGGGGAGGGGAGAAATATTTATATATATCTTTTTAAATGTATATATCATCACTGAAAAAATACTCAATAAACTGGTAACAGTAGTTGCCTTAGCACAGGGGAACTGGAAGACAGGTGCACTGAGTTAGAAGAAGGATGGCTTCATATCATTTTGCAAATACATTAGATACTGCAGAAGAAAATATTCATGAACTTAAAGACTTAGCAATAGAAATTATTCCAAATGAAGCACAGACATTATACTCAGAGAAATAAATAATAAGAGCAATACCAAACCCTGAGATAACTTTAAGCAGTATGGAGTTTCAGAAGGAAGGAGAGAAGAAAAAGGCACTTAAAGAAAAACCACCAAAAATCTCCCAAATTTGATGAAAACAATAAACCCACAGAGCCAACAAGTTCAATGAACCCCAAACAAGAACACCGAGGTACATCATAATCAAACCAATGATAAGGAGAAAACTTTAAAAGCACCCAGAGAACCAAAAAACACATGAAGTACAAAGGAAGAAAAATTAAAATGGTGGTTGCTGGATCTTGCGGGAAGCCATTGAAAAGACATAACAACTGGTGACCCTTGAGCAGCATCGTAATAATTGAAGGCTCCTCACCTCTTCCCCATCCTTGGAATGTGGGTTCCACTTTGCCTTCCCTGCTCCCAGAGTTTGCCCCAAGGACATAGCCTTGAGACAGTGAGGTGGTGCTGAGATTATCTAGATGGTGTATGTGACTGAACCCAATTAAGACCTCTATATAAACTTTTAAGATTTGGCTAGTGGGCTCCGGGATCTTCCTGCCTTGCTGCTGCCCAAGACAAGCCTTATATGTAAGCTCCCTTTGTGTGCTAAAACTTCCATCTACCAACCTGGAGTGGCATGACTCTTTATTTCCTCTCTAGGTCTTCATGTATGGGGCCAGTTTCAGATTATAATCAGGAAGCTCCTGCGAGGGCCATGAACAAACAACAGAAAACTAGAAGACAAGTGGAGCAACATCTTTCAGGCACTGAAAGAAGAAAAGCCAATCCTGACTTCCATACCCAGTGAAGATATCTTTTGAAATCAAAGACAAAATAAAGACTTTATTAGATGGAAAAAAAAAACCTGAAAGAATTCATTACCCGCAGTCACACACTATAAGAAATGTAAAATGAATTCCATCAGGCAGAAGGAAAATGTGTCAAATGGACATCATGAACTACACAAGGGAATGGAAAGCATTGCAAATGGTAGAAAGTACTGGGAATGGAAAGCTTTGGAAATGTGGGTAAATATACAATAATTTGTTCTTATTTATAAATCACTTTAAAATATTTAAATAATAAAAATATGAGGATGCATTTCACTATAATAGTGTTATGCAAATATATGTGATAGCAATATATAAATAATGAACCAATTAATTGAAAAGATGCTAAAAAGATGCAACATAATTCAGTAACAGGTTTCAATGGATGTTTTTTAATTTTATCATAATATTATCCACATATGTTTAAAACAGCCATGCATTCATGTATAAACACATATGTGTAAATACATTTATGTTTATTGCTTATTCTTGGTGAACATGTGGATTTGTGGACTTCTTGCAACAATTCACTGCCCAGGGTATTCTGCAAGCCACAGAGAGGAAATCACAGGACTGAGATTCTTTTGTAAAGTAAACAAGAATTCTATGGCAATGTAACATAGACACTTTCTCTCTCATTAGCACCTTGATAAAAGCCCATTTAATGGCTAAAATTAACAAGACAGGAAACAACAAATGTAGGCAAGAATGTAGAGAAAGGGGAACCCTCTTACACTATTGGTGGGAATGCAAGCCGATATCACTCTGGAAAACAGTGGGGAGGTTCCTCAAGAAGTTAAAACTAGAGCTACCTTATAACCCAGCAATCACACTACTGGGTATTTACCCCAAAGATATAGATGTAGTGAAAATAAGGGGCAATGTTAATAGTGCCGATGTCCACAATAGCCAAACTGTGGAAGGAGACAAGATGTCCTTCAACAGATGAATGGATAAAGATGTGATTTATATATACAATGAAATACTACTCAGCCATCAGAAAGATGAATACCTGCGATTTACATTGATGTAGATGGAACTGGAGGGTACTATGCTAAGTGAAATAAGTCAATCAGAGAAAGTTATCATATGATTTCACTCATGTGGAATATAAGAGATAGTGCAGAGGATCATTGGGAAAGGGAGGGAAAACTGAATGGGAAGAAATCAGAGAGGCAGGCAAACCCTGAGAGACTCCTGACTTTGGGAAACAAACTGACGGATGCAGAAGGGGAGGTGGGTAAGAGGATGGGATGGTTGGGTGATGGGCATTAAAGAGGGCATGTGATGTAATGAGCACTCGGTGTTATACACAACTGATGAATCACTGAACACTACATCAGAAACAAATGATGTACACTATGTTGGTTAATTGAATATAAATTAAAAAACACACACACAAGAAAAATAGTCCATCTTACATATTTGGGTTTCCAAAATCTACTCTAGCCACCATATTTGCTATACCATAAAATGGAGCCTTGCACATAGCAGGCACTCAATAAATAGTTGACCAACAAATACATGGCATCTCCAACATCATCAATATATGGCTACTATTTTAAGTCCTAAGTCACAAGTATTTACTCACAAGTCCTGAGCTACAAGTATTTAAACTTGATATTTAACCTTGAACATCTCTTCTCAATTTACTCTGCCTTTCCCACTACAAATCTTCAAGCTCTTCACGCCATGTCTCCAATGATTCCAGCCACACTCCCTGAAGCTACACAACGTTGGCAGGACTCAACACAGAAAATCAGTCTTCAGAGGGGGACTAAAAAGGATACATTTCAATCATAAAAGAACCAGACAGTTGTTGTAATTATGATCAGCAAAGCAGACTTCGGTGTGTTGTACATAATTTAAATGACTGTAGGTCTGCTCTGTATGTTCAGTTGGAAAAAACACCTCTTTCTATATGGGCATAAAAATGAGACATGAGCAGCCTGTTGTACTTAGGTGAAAATTTCACCTTGAAATAACTTTATCAATCCCAGACCCTCTTAATGAAGGCTATACCTGCTTACCTGTTGCCTTTAATCCCAACAAGTTCAAGGTGTTACAATTACTATGGTCATAAACCACTCAAAGAGTCCAAGATTATGGTCTACTCAGAATGCAGAATGTCAGACATTCTTAAAAACCAAGGTGGGGTTCAAAAAGATCTTTTTTTTTCCTCTGGGAAGTTCCCAATGCTTACAATCTAAAACATGCCTGCAATAAACAATGGATTCCTACCCAAGCTTTATCTCATTCACACCGATTTCACTTACTGTCAGTTGTGTCTCCTCAGTGGTGCCCCACTCATCCCCATGGCTCAGACAGAACTGAAGAAATTCTCACACCACTGGCTCAGTCAGCTTCACAGGAACGAGGAAATTTTATCCACACTCTGCCTAAAATGACAGCTCAGGCAGAGTGGGAGCAGTCAGCGAGCCTCGTTTTCCTAATTTCATATTTGAACATTATTAAAAGAACTGTTAAAGTTATGAAATTCTGCGTTCATATTAGGTTTAGGATGGGGTGGCTAAGGACACATATAAAAAGAGTTATTCTCCTTCTTCTTTTCTTAGTAATAACACTTAGCACTCAGATACTGCTTTTCATCTCTATCACTCTTTAGGAACATTAACTATACAATTTCACTACGTTAACTGCAAAGAGAGAGTCAGAAATGGCCCTATAATTTTGCAGTCACTTTGGTAGCATTCATTGTCTCTCAAAATGATATACTATACTCCAGAGCCCATGTTTTAACCTAGTTTAAGGTAGGAAGGTAAGGGAGGGGGAGAGGAGGGGAAAATGTCGTATTCTAAAATAACAGAGATCTCAGGACTCCAAGGATACAGTCTGTGGATTTATACATGGAATATTTAGTGAGCTGAAGGACATAACTACATTTTGAATAGTAATGTTATACTTAGCATAGAATAGTTTTTTAAAGGAAAAATTTCCAAATCCCCCCCAGAAGAGAAAAGTTCCTCCAAATTGAAAGAAAAATTTTTGGAGCACAATCAGTATATGGATTTAACATTTAAAAAAGCATGCTGGGGCACCTGGGTGGCTCTGTGGGTTAAAGCCTCTGCCTCTGGCTCAGATCATGATCTCAGGGTCCTGGGATAGAGCCCTGCAACAGGCTCTCTGCTCAGTGGGAAGCCTGCTTCCCCCTCTCTCTCTGCTTGCCTCTCTGCCTACGTGTGATCTCTCTCTCTCTCTCTCTCTCTCTCTGTCAAATAAATAAATAAAATCTTTAAAAAGAAAAGAAATGCTACTATTGATATCATTTTTGTGATATTTTTATAGCTGCCATTTCTGGAAAAGATACTGTGGGGAGAGCTGCCATGCTAAGTACTTCAAATATACTCATTTGACTCAGTTTCCCACTTGCAAAATGAAGAAATTTATGTAGAGCAAAGATCAGCACACTACAGCCCATGGGCTAAATGCAAATACTATTTTTGCAAATAAGGTTTTATTGGAACATAGCCATGCCCGTTCATTTACAAATTGTTTTAACTGCTCTCCCACCAAAAGAACAGAGCTGCAGTTGCAACTTAAACAAATGGCCTGAAAACCTTAAAATATTTACTCTCTGTTCTTTTACAGAAAAGGTTTGCCATCCTCTGGTCTAGAAGATAGCCTCACAGGACCTTCGAATATTAACATCGTATGCCTCTGACCCTGGGTGCTAAGATCTCTTTCTCTACTTTGTCCACCATGTCACTAGTAGCATCAAACAGCAAAAACGGTATATTGCCCTGAATTTGCCTATGTGTTGTTACGTAGGCTTCTATATCAGTGTCAGTTCTTTGGGAAAATATTGTATTTCCAGTTCTATAATAATTTATCAGTGCATTGTTGTGAGCTAACAACTTCAGTTAATCCCATTTAAACTGTATGCTGTTGATAACACCCACGTCAACTATTATAAAAGTAAAATTAGGGGCGCCTGGGTGGCTTAGTGGGTTGAAGCCTCTGCCTTTGGCTCAGGTCATGAACTCAGGGTCCTGGGATCGAGCCCCACATCAGGCTCTCTGCTCAGCAGGGAGCCTGCTTCCCCCTCTCTCTCTGCCTGCCTCTCTGCCTACTTGTGATCTCTCTCCTCTCTGTCAAATAAATAAATATTAAAAAAAAAAAAGGAAAATTATAGGGATACCTGGGTGGCTCAGTCAGCTAAGTATCTGCCTTCGGCTCAAGTCATGATCCCAGGGTCAGGGTCCTGGGGTTGAGCCCCGAGTTGGGTTCCCCCCTCTGAGAGGAGTCTGCCTCTCCCTCTCCTTCTGTCCCTCCCCCCATTCGTTGTCTCTCTCTCTCTCTCTTAAATAAATACATAAAATCTTTTTTTAAAAAATAAATGAATCATGGAACACTATAGCAAAAACTAATGAAGTACTATATGGTGACTAACAAAACATAATAAATAATTAAAATAAAACATTAAAAAAAGTAATATCATAAAATTATAGGATTCTAATAAATTACACTAATAAAAAAAAGGACATCAAATTCTGTTACTTCTTCCCTCTCCCAATTTATTGCTTCTTCTCCCTTTTCTCTGCCATGAGTGACCCCCACTGCCTGTTGCCACTTCACCTCACACTGGAATTATTGCTTGGGCAGCATTCAGCCCAACCCTGGGCACAAAGTACAAGTCTACACATTGGAAATCCAACACTCACCTTTTGAAAGAATCAGAGCTGGGGTCATAAGAATTTTTCCTAAATGTTTTCTTTTATAACAAGATGGGACCAGGGAGAGAGACAAACCATAAGAGACTTTTAATCTCAGGAAACAAACTGAGGGTTGCTGGAATGGAGGGGCATGGGAGGGATGGGGTGGCTGGGTGATGGACTTTGGTGAGGGTATGTGCTAAAGTGAGCGCTGTGAATTGTGTAAGACTGATGATTCACAGACCTGTGCCCCTGAAACAAATAATACATTATATGTTAATTTAAAAAATGTTCTCATTTATTTCCACAACCAGAAGTAATGAAGGGCTACCCTATATTTTCATATCCTTCCTATTCATAATTTTCACGTAGGGTCTAAGAAGTAACAATCCAATAGAATACATGATTAGGATGAAAATATACAAGGCTTTAAGCAAGTTCAACTACCATAGCTGTTGTTTCACAAAGGCCTGGGAATGTCACAAGTTCACAAATAATTTGGTTTCCTATACCGTAGCTTAGGTTCTGCAAAGATCATTCTAAAACAGCCAAAGTGATGGTGTACAGAGAACATGAGCACACTGCATTACAGAAGATGGCCAAGTTAGTGTCAGTACATACAGGGCACCACTTCAAAGACATATTTTTAGCCTCAGTAAAGATCGGGTGCTGCATTTTAGTATTTTTCATGAGCACTTTCTCCTCTTCACCCTAAAATATTAATCATTCCTTCAATTGACTGAATCACTAACTTCTCCATCCAATTTGTTAATAGCTATCATTGGGTTCACTCTAAAATACTTTAGTACTGACCCAGTAATCATCTAGATTCAGTTATTAATTGCAGCTTAAGTATTAGAAGAAAGAGAAGTAAAAGTATCATTTTTATCTCTTTGAGTATCAACTTCTGATTGTATCATTAAACTATCTGTTAAACAACCATCCTTACCCCTTGAAGTAAAAGACTGGATATTAAAGAAAAGACTGTAAAAAAAAATCCAAATTTGGCCCATCTTGAAATCTTCTCGTAGAATTAAAGTTATTTTATTCTATACTAATCCTTCTCATGAGTCTCCAGAAATAGCAACAGAACTGAAGTAGCTTCTTTAATGAACTAGTTACAGCCTCTGTGGTATTGCTTGCACTTGTCCTTCATCCCCCCATCTGGTCCTGGGCTTTTCTTTGTTGGGAGGATTTGATTACTAATTCAATCTCCCTGCTCATCATTGGTCTGTTAAGATTTTCTCTATCTTCATGATTCAGTCTTGATAGGTCGTAAGTTTCTAAGAATTTATCCATTTCTTCTAAGTTATCCAATTTGTTGTTATTTAATCGTTCATGGTAGTCCCATGATCCCTTATATTTCTGTGGTATCAGTTGCAATGTCTTTTCTTTCATTTATAATTTTATTTGCTCAAGTCCTCTCTTTGTTTTTCTTGGTGAGTCTAGCTTCAAATTTGTCAATTATGTTTGTCTTTTCTTTTTAAAAATTTTTTTAAAGATTTTATTTATTTATTTGACAGAGAGAGAGAGATCACAAGTAGGCAGAGAGGCAGGCAGAGAGAGAGGGAGAAGCAGGTTCCCTGCTGAGTAGAGAGCCCGATGCGGGGCTCGATCCCAGGACCTGAGATCATGACCTGAGCCGAAGGCAGAGGCTTTAACCCACTGAGCCACCCAGGCACCCCAATTATGTTTATCTTTTCAAGAAAACAATTCTTGGGGCACCTGGGTGGCTCAGTCAGTAAAGCGTCTGACTCTTGGTCTCAGCTCAGGTCATGATCTCAGGGTCATGAGATACAGCTCCACACGGGGCTCGCCCTCAGCAGGGAGTTTGCTTGAGATTCTTTCCCCCTCCCCTTCCCCTTCCCCCTCCCATTCCATCCCCCTCCCCCCTCCCTCTGCTCACATGTGGGCTTGCTCTCTCTCTCAAATAAATAAATATATAAATAAATAAATATATAAATAAATAAAATCTTTTTAAAAACATCTCCAAGTTTTGTTGATCTTTTCTATTGCTTTTCTACTCTCTACTTCATTATTTCTTTTCTAATCTTTCTAATTTCCTTCCTTCTGTTAACTCTGGGCTTAGCTTCTTCTTTTTCTAGTTCCTTGAGGTATAAAGTTTGGTTGTTTATTTGAGATCCTTCTTATTTCTTAATATAGGCATTCAACACTATAAACTGTCCTCACAGAACTATTTCTGCTACAACCCATAAATTTGGTTATTTGGGGTTTCCATTTTCATTTGTCTCAAGATACTTTCTTATTTCTTTTTTGATCCATTGGTTGCTCAGGAGTGTATTAATTTTCATTTATTTGTAAATTTTGCTATTTTCTTCCTACTATTGATTTCTAGTTTCAGACCAGTGTGGTCAGAAAAGATATTTGATATAATTTCAGTCTTCTTGAATTTGGTAACTTTTTTGTGTCCTAAAACAGGATCTATCCTAAAGGATATTCTATGCGCATTTGAGAAGAATGTATATTTTGCTACCACTGAATACAATGTTCTGTATATGTCTGTAAGGTCCATTTGGTCTATAGTGTTTTTCAAGATCACTGTTTCCCTGTAGATTTTCTGTCTCAGTGATCTACCCACTGTTGATAGTAAGGTATTAAAGACCCCTACTCTCATTGTGTTGCTGTTTATTTCTCCTTTCAGTTCTATTAATATTTGCTTTATATATAAAGGTGCTCTGATGTTGGGTATATATATATTTACAATTATTATATTCTCTTGAAGAACTAGCCCCACTGTCATTATGTAACGACCTTCTTTGTCCCTTGTGACAGTTTTTGACTTACAGCCTATTTTTTCTGATAAAAATATAGTCACCCTGTGTTTAACATTTGTATAGAATATCTTTTTACTTTCAACCTATATATGTCCTTAAAATTAAAGTGAATCTCTTAGCAGCAACTTAGTATTAGATCTTTTTTTTAATCCATTCAGTTGCTGTATGCCTTTTGATTGGAGAATTTAATACATTTACACTTAATTATCAATAGGTAAAGACTCACTATTGCCATTTTTTTATTATGTTCAGATAGCCAGCATATAGTAAATCATAAGTTTTTGTTATAGTGTTCGACAATTCACTAGTTGCAAATAACACCCAGTGCTTGCTCATTTTCTGACTTTTTAAAAAAATATTTTATTTATTTATTTGAGAGAGACAGAAATGGTGAGAGAGAACCTGAGTGGAAAGGAGGGGGAGAAGCAGACTTGCCACTGAGTAGGGAGCCCAACACAGGGCTCAATCCCAGGACCCTGGGATCATGATCTGAGCTGAAAGCAGATGCTTAACCAACTGAGCCACCCAGGTGTCCCTGCTTTCTGACTTTTATAGTTACTTTGTTCCTTTCTTACTGTAGTCCTTTGTGATTTTATGACTTTTTGTGGAGGTATGCACTGATTCCTTGCTCTTTATCTTTTCTGTATATACTACAGGATTTCCTTTGTGATTACCATGAGGTTTACATTAAACATTTTACAGGGCACCTGGATGGCTCAGTTGGTTAACCTTCTGACTCTTGATTTTTGGCTCAGGTCATGATCTCAGGGTAATTATCTCAGGGTCATGATCTCAGGGTCATGAGATTGAGCCCCACATGGTGTTCCACACTTAGTGCAGAATCTGCTTAAGATCCTCTCCCTCTGCCCCTCCCCCCTAAAATAAATAGATAAAATAAATCTTTTTAAAAAAATCTTATAGCTACAGTAGTCTATTTTAAGCTGATAAGTTCAATCACATACAAAAAAAATCTACCCTTTTATCCCCCCACATGTTATGTTTTTGTGTCATAATTTACTTTTTATACTATATATCCATTAGCAAAGTATTATAGTAACAATTATTTTAATATGTTCTTTTAACTTTTATGCCAGAGGTAAAAGTGATTTATGTACATTATTACAGTATCAGAGAATTCTGAATTTGACTATATATTTACCTTTACTAGTGAGTTCTATACATTCATTTATTTTAATGCTCTTATTGGCAAACTTTCATTTCAGCTTAAAGAATTCCCTTTAAGATTTTTTGTAGGGCAGGTCTAGTGATGATAAATCCCCTCATCTTTTGTTTATTTGGGGAAACATTTTATCTCTCATTCATTTATGAAGGACAACTTTACCAAGTATAGTATTTTGGGTTGGCAGTTTCTTCTCTCAATACTTTGAATATATCATCCCACTCTCTCCTGGCCTACACATTTTCTCCTGAGAAATCCACTGATAGCCTTTTAGGGTTTCCCTTATGACAAGCCTCTGTGATAAGATAGGGTTTCCCCTTTGCTTTGCTTTGCTTTGCTTTGCTTTTAAAAATCTCTGTCTTTGGTATTTTATATTTCAATTACAACATATCTAAATGAGGCCCTTTTTGGGTTTAGTATGTTCAGGGTCCTTGTGTCTTATGTACCTGCATGTCCATATCTCTCCCCAAATTTAGGGAGTTTCTATTTTTCTAGATAAGACTTTCTTCCCCTTCTCCTTCTGGAATTCTCATAATGCATAATTGTTTTACTGCACGATTAACCATAAGTCTGATAGGCTTTCTTCAGTCTTCTTCTTTTTCTTTTTTCTTTGCTTCTCTGACCAGATAATTTCAAATGACTTGTCTTTTATTTCATTGATTCTTTCTTCTGCTTGATCAAGTCTGTTGTTGAAGTTCTCTATTGAATTTTCAGTTCAGTGGTATTCTTTAGCTCTAGAATTTCTATTTGGGGTTTCTTATGATTTCTATTTTTTTGTTGAATTTTATTTGTTCATGTGTTGTTTTTCTAATTTTGTTTAGTTCTGTGTATTGTTTTGTGGTTCACTGAAATTCTTTAAGAGAACTTTTTCTGAATTCTTTTTCAGTCAGTTCATGATATTCATTTCTTTCGGGTAAGTTATTGGAATGTTATTAGTTCCCTTTGGTAGTTTTTTGTTTCTCTGATTATTCACATTTGGTATCTGTATTTGAAGGAGTGGTCAGGTCTCCCAGTCTTAGGCAGGGAAAGCCCTTCACCAGTCACTCAGCCTGGGGTTCTGAACAGGCCATAGGTAACATCCACAGGCAGGCAGGGTTTATGATAGGGGTCTCTGTAGGGTAGGGCCACTGCCCAGGCTTGAGGATCAGTGAGGCGACAGGCTGGATTCTACAGTTGGGCAGGTCTGCTAGTTGGCTTCACAGGTGTGTAGGGGTGCTAGCTTGGCTCCCTGGCTGGGTGGTGCTGTAGGCTGAGCTCCCTAGCTGAGCACTGCAACTGGCTGGACTCTGCAATCAGGAGGAATTGCTGTCTGTACTCTGCAATTGCCCTTGCCAGGGGCTCAGGCTGTTCTCCCCAGGTAGACAAATGGTATTAGCTAGACTCTGTGATTCGATGGGCCACAGGCAAAGTTCCATAATCATCGCAGTTGGGTGGGGCTACAGGCTGAGTATGACAGTTCATCAGGGCTACTGGTTTGTCTCTCTGCTCAGCTGGGGCCACATGCTAGTTGAGAACCCCAGACCGAAAGAATTACTGGCCATGCTCCACAGCTAGACGGAGCAACTGGCTTAGCACCATAAGTAGGCAGCGCTACTGGCTGGACTCTCTGGTCAACTAAAGTCCCAGGTAAGGAGGTGTTGCCACCCTCAAGACCTTAGCACTGGTCTCTGTGAGTCCCACCACCTTCTTTGTTCCTAGTTGACCCCAGGTAGTCTAGCCCTGCCAAGTCCCGCAGTGTTTCCTCTAAGTGCTCCAGAAAACTGGAGAAGCTGATGTCTGTCTCAGGCTTTCTTTTCCCCACTGGAGAAACTGTAGACCCAGGAAAACCCTCTGAGTGTGGTTCTGTGCTGGCCTGGCATGGGGGCCATGGCTGGTCAAAATGAAACTGCTCTTCTTACTTTTCAATGCAGATTTTCTCAGTATCTCAGCCTCACTTTGGGGTTCTGGGGCTCTCTACAAAGGCATTCTTGTTGTAAATAGTCACTAATCCATATTTTTGTGAGGGAACTAAACCAGGAAACTTGTATTCTGCCATCTTACTGATGTTACTCCTGTGCTTATATATTTCTAAATGTTACTGCATTTAGACCTGCATGCTTGTTGTTTTAGAGTATTTCTCATCTTTCCTTTGTAACTTATGAAGAATCTACACAACTTTTGTGTCTTATCCTCTAATTGTAGACTCTTTTCAGAAGAGGTAGGCTCAAAGCAATACCACTTATATCAACATCAACCTGAAGGCCAAGAGCTCACAGAAAAAGACACTAGAGGTCTTTTTCCTCTAGTGGATCCTTGCCTCCAATGGCAGCTCCTCCCAGTTTAAACCCCTTGTCCTGACAATGGGAGGAGGTTGAAACCAGGAGGGCTCTGAGAAAGGGCACAATGGGAAGAGGCAATCTCATTCTTTTTTATGTAAGTCTCGTTGAGAATATAATCACAAGAACAAATTTGTTAAAATATCAATTGCCCTGCTGTCTCTATGTGGTTTACATCCATTATTTTATTTAATCCTCTTAAGACCCATAGGAGATAGGAAATATCACCTCCATATTCACATATATGGAGGGAACTTGGGTAAACAGAAAGAAGTGGAGAACAAGGACCTAAGCAGTGGTCTGGCTGATTCTCTTAATTCTCTCAGTTTTGACTCCCATGACATGCCCCACATATCAAAGGTCAAGAAAGCCTAAGACGCAGAAAGTCAGATCCATATATGACCTTTTTATGTTACTCTAGAACCCTAAAGTTCTCTATTCAAAATAGGGTCCTGGTGGGGTACCCGGGTGGCTCAGTCAAGTAAGTGTCCAACTCCTGGTTTCGGCTCAGAAGTCCTGATCTCATGGGTGCTGAGATTAAGCCCTGCACTGAGCTCAGCACTCAGTGGGGAGTCTGCTTGAAGATGCTCTCCCTCTGCCCCTCCCCCAACACATGCATGCTCATACTCTCTCTCAAATAAATAAACAAAATAAAATAGGGTCCTGTAACTGGTACAAACACATATTTTGCAAAAAATAAATAATCTACTGATACTGGTTTTTAAAGGTTGCCAGATATCAGAGACAAGTATATTTCACATTCCCTCTGTCCCTTCTCCATGTGTATTAAATTTCCTAGGTCCCAGCCACAGACAAAATCCTTAAGTGCACAGGCGTATAGGCCAAACTCACAGAGACTGCACCAACCCATCCTCCTGCCACAGGCCTTAATGGGTATGGCCATGGGAGAAAGAGCATAGTTCCTGGGCCTTTGGTTAGGGCAAACATTCAGGACGGAGTTCGGAATCAGGAGCTTGGAGCATTGTGTGCATAGTAACTGCTATGCATAGTAAAGTAAAAGGAATTCTGTTATTATTGGAGGAATAGTGGAAAGGAAGAGAAAGGGGAGAGCTGGAACCTCTGTGGACATACATGGCTCAGGGAATACTCTTTAGGAACAAAAATATGTCCATATTTACATATGAATCACAGACAGTATTACAATTTTAAATGCTCCCACCTCCCCAACTCTAGGAAAGTTAGTTTGACCTCCCTAAACCACTAAATCACTTTTCCTGCCCTAGAAAAAAGCAACTGAAAAGATTGGAAGAAAAGTCAGAAATAGCTTTCTTAATTCTTTCAAAATAGTGAAACTTCCCATTTTATAGGTTTAAAGAAATTCGGGAAGAGGATGATATCACCTCAGAAGCAAAAAAGGAAAACACTATTAGAGGACCCTGGCCACAAGTTAAAAAATCTTGTAACTCTATGCCATTGGTTTTCATTCCTATACGGGAAGTTATTGCTTCTAGAAAGGGGGAAGAAATGTGTTCCTGAAACTTTCTGGAACCTAAACAGCCAGCCCCCAGTTCTGACTCTGTTCTACCACCTGTCTCCCCGAGAGAGCAAGGATCTCAGCTAGTAGACAACAGAGTTAAACTCCAGTGAACTTTTCAGCCCACATTTTCCACATGCCTACCCTTCTAATCTGATTCGCCATCAGGATTCGTGCAGAGGTTGACTCTTTTGAACTTATTTACAAGTTTTATCATTATGCTTGCCCACATTATGCGAGCAGTTTGCAATCTCCCCTAATTCTCTGACTTTAATTATATAATTGAAAAGCCAAAAACTCATTTTTCCCAGGAAACATTAAACATTACCATCTTAATGAAATTCTTAATGAAATGGTCCACTATGCATGCAAATGACCCAGAGTGGCTGGGCCCCTAGCTTATCACTGGGCAAGGCAGTAGAATAAATACTCCTTTTGTCAGTCACTGGGAATGGCAGTCCTCACCCACACTTTTAGCTGGAATAATAATTCACAAGACCAGAAGATGGGCCTCTGTAAGACACATGGATATAATTAAGATTGGATGAAAAGAGTTTAAATGAAGTAGGAGCTGATCTTAACCTATACAAATCAAAACTTATTTTCAAAGCTGAAAGAGCTCACTTAACTTGTCTTGCCAATTAAAAATAATAAGTTATCAACTTTACTTGCTTTCTCCAGAGACCAGAGGTCTGAGAGATTAACAGTTCTCTTCTCAACTTACATTCCAGGATGGAAAGCAGGAAATGACAAGACCGTAAGAAACTTGGGGGGAGCTTCTGAAATTTTCAGCATAATTAAGGGATGACTCTTCAAGTATCTGTTCCTTTCCAACTATATTTTTCAAATGCCTTTATTGCATAAAACTCAAATCTCCTATATACCACACACCATCCTCATGCCAAGGTCACTCCTTGCCAAAAGCTAAAATGGAAGGAAAGCAGACCTGTTCAAACTTTTGTTCAAACAGCATAGACAACAATGTCCTGCACTAAGTAGACACCAAATGAAAGTATTTATTAATAGGTACTATTTATGTAACAAATCCCCAGTTCTTAAACCTTGTCAAATCTTTCCACTGCCAGGAAAATGTCAAGATGCCCAAAATGTCCAACACAGAACCTCATCCTAAACATTCACGGAACTTGAGAGAACGCAATTGCCATAGCTATCACAGTGCTTGGCTGAGGAAGCGTTACTTTCCTTCTTCTTAAATTCTTCCATTTCTCCTAAGAAGGGCTTAAAGGAGAAGGAAAATTGTATCTGCAAACTTTTTAACAGCTTCAATGAAATATAATTTGTATATCATATAAGTTACCCATTTAAAGTGTACAATTCAGTGGTTTATGGTATATTATTAATTTTTTGTGGAAAAATATACATATCATAAAATTTGCCATTTTTAAGGGGAATCATACAGTATTTGTCCTTTTGTGTCTGGCTCACTCCACTCAGTAGAATGTCTTCGAGGTTCATCCATGTGGTAGCCTGTATGAAATTTCATTCCTTTTTATGGCTGAAAGATAATCCATTCTATATATATACATTTGGTTTATTCATTCATTGCCTGCTTATAGGTTTGTTATTGTTGTTATTGTTGTTGTTTAGTTCTTTGAATGTAGAGAACTGAGAAATTTCAAACCTCAATTCACAACACACTCTTGTCATTAGTTAAGATGTGCCGCTCTCAGGTTTTTTTCATTTCTTCATCTGTAAAGCATATAACTGTGTTATTTTAATTTATATGAATGTATTTGATTTATATAAATCTCATTCTGCTTCTCACTTGTTCATTCAATTCTATGTTTTTCAGCTCTGTAAATATTACTATGGTAGCTAACTGTTAACTGTTTAATGTTTAGTCTCTCAAGTGTGGCATAGGAGACTAAATGATCTCATTTTATTATATTTTGTCCACTGAGGAAGATGACTCGCAGAGTAATTACTGCCCTTCTCGAAGAGCTGCTGAACAAATCTCTTAATCTCTCCAAGCCTCTGTTTCTTTGTCTGTATAATGAGGGGTTCCACCAGATCCAAGCTCCTTGATGGGCAGTATGCATCAAATGACCTGGGAAACTTTTCCAAAATAATGCGCCCAACCCAACAGCAAAATCTAAGGCAGTAAAACTCTGGCATAAATAAGTGTTGGGGGGAAAAAATTTTCCAGATGATTCTGATATCCAGTCCTGCTAAACTCCTGCACAAGATGGATCTCTGAAGTCCCTTCCAGTTAACAGACTAGGATTCTGAGACTAGAGGGAAAATCTCTTGGCAAAGGTCCTATTGTGTATTGTGTGGGGGGCATAATTGTAAAGAAAAATTATTTCAATAGGGGGATTATAGTAATTTTTATTTTCTTCTTCCTATTCTCTCTAACTGCAAGGTTTAAAACAATGTTATTTTGGGGGCAAGAAAGAGAAGCCTGTGAACATTAGTTCTGATTATTGAATTTGGAACAAGACATGGAGGATGAGGCAGGAGTAGCACCATATGTATAGAGTGGGACCAATATTTTCTCTTAAACCAGACTATAGAAACCAGATCTGTATTCCAAACCAAAGGATAGAACCTGGCAATAAAAATGATGCCTGTGTCCCAGCTCTCTGTTTTCTAAATATAAAATCTATTTTAAAAGCATTTATGCTGTTTTATTGCTACCCTTTATAAGTCTATTCCAAGGATTAACTACTCCCTGGTTAACACACTCATCCATAACTCCTCGGGGCTCAATCCTTCCTTAGCTCGGATCATGCCCTCTGGTTCTTATATTTGATAAAAGCTGAATGAGGCTGGGAACATCTTTCATTTCTATTCCCATCAGAAAGTTGTGCAGCTCAAGAGGGTCACCTCTGAGTCTCTGCTTTTGCAAGGAATACAGATCTGGTTTCTATAGTCTGGTTTAAAAGAAAATATTGGTCCCACTCTATACATATGGTGCTACTCCTGCCTCATCCTCCATGTCGTGTTCCAAACTCAATAATCAGAACTAACGTTCACAGGCTTCTCTTTCTTGCCCCCAAAATAACATTGTTTTAAACCTTGCAGTTAGAGAGAATAGGAAGAAGAAAATAAAAATTACTATAATCCCCCTATTGAAATAGTTTTTCTTTACAATTATGCCCCCTACACAATAGTCTTTGTTTGGGCTACTATGACAAAGTGTCATATGCTGAGTGGCTTATAAATAGTTACTTATTTTCTCATGGTTCTGGAAGCTGGAAGTCCAAGATCAGGGGACCAGCATGGTCAGGTTCTGGTGAGGGCCTTCTTCCAGACTGTAGACTGCCAACTTCCTGTTGTAACCTCACCCGGCAGAGAGCAGAGAGGAAGCAAGCTCTCCATGACTCTTACAAGGGCACTAATCTTCCCAGGAACACCTCATCCCCATGCTTTCATTTAATCTGAATCACCTCCCAAAGACCTCACCTTCTAATAAGAACACATTGGGGGATAGAGTTTCAACATATGAAGTTGGAGGGGACACAGACTTTCAGTCTATAACATTCTTACCTATTTCAGTTAGTGATACTGTATCGGTCCCATTGCTTAGCCCCTAAGCCCAGGAATTGTGCTCCCCTCCTCTCTTTTCCTTTCTACCTCCAACCCATCAGTCCAACTTCTAAATATATCCTGAATCCATCCTCATATTTCTGTTACCATTCCTACCACCTTAGGCCAAACTACATCATCTCCTACTTGAGCTGCTGCTCACTTAGCCTCCCTGGTAAATTGCTGAGAGAATAAAAAATACTGACTGACAGAACCAGGAGACAAAAATACCCAGACTGGCTTGAAGAATTAGGCCAAAAATAACAGGACTGAATTTAATACAAATAAATGTAAGCTTCTGCATTTACTTTCCAAAATTCCATGGTATCAGTTACAAGATATATAAAGGACTTGGGCGATTTATTTGACTGCAAGCTTAATTAAGAAAACAATGTGATACAACCAACCAAAAAAAAAAAAAAAAGTTCATACTACTGTGGCTGAATGAATAAAAATGCTGAGTCCAGTACAAAGGGTATAATAGGGTCCCTTTATGCTAGTCATACACAATGTTGCATGCTGGGCACCAGATTTAAGATTTATAGACATAGACATAGATATAGATGTATCTTAATCAGTAATCAATTATGATTAAGAAGTATTTGAGCACAGCTACATTGGGTCACATGACAACAGCTAAAATAACTGGGACACTTGTCTGAAGAAGAGAAGGCAGAGGGTCTAAAGGGCACATCCACTGTGGAGGGTAGAACACGTGAAGGCCTTGCTCCTGCCAAAAGGAGACGTTTCTAGTGATGTAGCTCCAGAAGAAAGGGCAGACTTCAATTCAGAAGAAATCCTCACATCCTTCAGGCATCCGCTGAAATGCCTCCTCTTCCTCAGGCAGAAGCCTGCCCTGCTTACCCTGTCTGAATAACCGGGTCATTCTCCCCCACATCATCTTATTGCCTTCCCTTCCTTGCACTCTTTGCCAGCGGCGTTATCCTGGTTTTCACTGAACTGCATCTGCCTCTCCGACTTCCCTGCGCCCTGTGTGAGAGGAGGGATGACAGGTATCCTGTTCACTGTAACATTCTGGGACTGAGAGAGGGGTCTGGCACGCAGTAAGAGCTCAATAAAGGTTCTCTGATGAAAGGAGTAAATGGGTAAATGAATGCCTTCCTCCCCACAGGAGCTTCCAGCATGACAAGGTCATGTAGAGCCATTCTCAAGGAGACCTGGGAAAGCCCTTGGGGTTCCTTCCAGAAAAAGAAGTTGCAGAGAGTTGAAATCGTTATCTCCTGTGTCCTGAGCCTTCTTCACTCAGTGTTTCTCATTCTGTGACTCCGTCCACAGACCCATGATGGCAGATGCCTTAGAGGCTTCTCGGTCTCAGACTGTCCTCAGATCAGAACCTGATTTTGGTTCCAGATGGAGCTCCTGCTCTCCTCCCAGATTTGGCTGGCCAGGGCTTCCTCAAGCCCAAGACACAGCTGACCTTCGGCCTCCTTCATTCTAGATCCCACGGAGGTATTTGGAGACCCGGGCTCATGTAGAAACCAACAGGAAGGCTCCTGAACAGTTCCTCTCAGCTTGGCACATGCCTTCCTGAAAGGTGAACTGAACCCAGCAGGTGGATTTGGTCTCCAGTCATGTCTTTGGAAGGCCACTTCCAATGTAGAGCCAGGAAAATAATAACAGTCATCTCTGCCTATATACACGGAACCTATCAAAATGGTATACAGGTTCCCCCGATACCTAAAAATAGAGTGTTTCTATGAAACCTTTCCTTACTAAAGGGAAATGGTGTACAGCAAAGAAGTAATCACCATTTCATAGGAGGAAAAATCCTCTTTGGATTTCTTTCAGTTAGAGAAAACAGGTACTAATGTAGTTCTTTTGTAAAAGTGTATTGGTGTAAAAGGAACTTTTGGATAGCAGAGGAAACCTGTATTTTTAAATTAAAAAGCAGATGACAAAACAATATGTTGGATATAATTCCATTTTTGTTATGAAATATAATACGTATAAAAATTCTGGCAAGAAATGCACCAAACCATTAACTGTGTAATCATTGTGTAGGGGGAACATGGATATCTTTATTTTCTTTCCTAGTATTAAAAAAAATTGCAATGATGCAAAACCAACTTTAATTTTCATAACTTAAAAATGGTGTCTTATGGTTAAAAGGTGGTTTGTTTGCCAAAGAACATTTTTTGACCTTCCACTTGAGACCGATCAGAAGGGGGGCGAGAGGGCGGGTTACATTTGTGGGGTGCCCATCTCATACCAGGGGCTGCAGTAAACACTTCTGTTTTCTCTCCTTTAATCCACACGATCCTCCCACAAGGTGACAGTCCCATTTTATAGCTTGGAAAACTGAGGCTCAGGGAAGGTCAGCAATTTGCTGAAGGCATACTATCTGGGAGAGATGAGATTTTGAATCCAGCTCTGCTTAATCCTGCAATGGTGCTTCTCCAGTTAAAGCACTCTTTTTCCTGCTAAACTGGCAAGGCTGAGGCTGGGGCAAGAGAAGCACCAGTCCTTGGGGTTCGGTGGATTCATCTGTTGATGAGCCTTCTCAGGGTTTTAGATTCCTCTGTCTACTCTGAACTTGGTTCCCGGGGGAATGGTACACAGCTGCGCCAGCACCCACTAGAAATGAAAGCTCTCAGGCACCACCCCAGGCTTACTGAATCCAAATCTGCATTTTCATACAATGCCCAGATGAATCACCTGCACCTACAATTTGAGAAGAGCTGCTTTACAAATGTCCCCCCACCACCCTCACGCCCAACCCAGGTTGCCATGGAAACTGCCAGACCCGCCCTCTGCCCCCACTTCCCATCTCTCCCCACAAAGTGAAGTGCCCTGCCATCCTCACCGGAGCCCTGGGGCCTCAGAGAGGAAAAGCTATTTCCAAAAACACTTTATTATTCAAAATAATGCCTGGCACTTAGTGGTTTATATGTGTAAGCCTCAGGGGTACCTGAACCCTAGTCCCTCTCTGGCAGCCAGAGCAGTGGTGTGTGGGTAAATGCTTAACAAGCAGCTGGGGGCGGAGCCCTGATTTGTAGACCTTGCCAATTTCCATGGAGTCACTCCTCCCACGAGGGTCAATTCCACGCCACCTCGGCGATGTCCCTGAACGTGGCGCGGGAGGAGATGGCTCACACAAGCAAGCACGAGCAGGTAGGCACCAGCTCCAGCGAGCCCTTCAGCCACGGCCTCATTTTTCTGAGTCAGGATCCTTTGTAGGAGAGGGGAAGCCACAGCATTATTTCAGCAAATGAGGACATAATGTTTTGTTGTTGGCTTCCAAAACCATTTAAATTTATCCATCTCTTAATTAGTTTTGGAAAAGAGAAAATGACTCGCCAAATATACGCCGGACCAGCCTGTCAGGCCGTAAAATTGTCCATGCTGGCTGTTCTCTCCAAAAACAGAGGGAGTCTTGGGTTTGGAACAGAGAAAGGTTGGGAAGCCTGGGATCAGCCTCATGAATAAAACATTTCCAGCAGCTTCTAGATGGGAGGAGAGAGGGGTTCAGGAATACCTTGGATCGTGTATTTACCCCCTAATTCTTCAGTGTCTATTCTTGTTCATTTCTCAAAAGGGATGAGCTATGGCAGATAGCAGTTTTGAGTTAGGAAGCTAGGAAGTCCACGTGGGAGTTAGGAGGAGTTAGAAGTTAGGCTGACTGAGAGGGTGGGTAATGGGAAACTGGCAACAAACATATAGAGGAAGGAAACATGAACTATTTGAAAAATATGGAATCGGTCCATTTGGCTGCAGAAAGGTGTTCCTTCTTGTCATCATTATTAGCCACTACTTAGGGAGCACTTACCATGTGCCAGGCTCTATGCTCAGCACTTTAAGTCAATTATCTCACTGACTCTTCACAGAAATCCTCTATTATCATCATCATCATCTCCCTTTTACATGGGAGGAGACTGCGGTCTAAAAAGTTGAAGACGTTTGCTCAAGATCACGCAGCTAGTAAGAAAAGGGGCCAGAACCACAACCCAGGCCTGTCTGATTCTGAAGCCCATGCTAGAAGTACAGCGATACATCACCTAAAAATCTGTGGGAGAGGCCAGGGCAGGGCTGGAAAGGAAGATGTCCCTTCCTGAGGCAGGTTCCAAGAAACTCTGAGCAGGCAGAGAGGCAGAGGCAGGAGAAGAGGACCCCCGCCACTACCCCCAGGTCCTGAGGGCTGAGAGTGTAGTATCCACGTTCCAACAGCATCACCTACTGGTTCTGCCCAACTCAGCGCACTCCTGGACCATGCTCATTCTGAAAATGACATTTTCCGAGAACTACTGACCAATCAATGCGTAAGCCCAAGGGAATAACTAGACTATGAAGAGATTCAAAAGCCACCCTTGTATGGCCAGGCTTGGTCCCTAAAAATCTCCCATGTGCAATCCTTCATGCTCTTTCTCCTTCCACGGGGACCACAGAGGTCATCTGTCATAGAAGGCAGAGTCACAAGCCAGAAGAAGCTGGATCTCTGAATTACTGCTTGGGGACAAGCCCCCCACTCATCAAAAACACTGAATTAAACTTTATGTGAGCAAGAAATAAACTTGTATTTAGAAAGGGGTTTTTCTGTTTTTTGTTTTGTTTTGTTTTTAAGATATTCTTGCCAAAGCAACTAGAACCGTTAGCCTTGAGAAAACTCAGAGGTAGAGGGTCATCATGATATCCAACCTCAAATATCTGATGGGCCTCCATAAGTTAAAAGATTTCCTGATGTTACTCCAAGAGAAAGAACTATGACCAGAGCTAGTATCTGTAAGGAGACTGATCAGAACACAGGATAAGGATAAAAATTCCTAAGAATCAGAGATGTTCAAAGATCTGGCTCCTACCCACCCTCTGGTCTCCCCTCCCACCACATTCCCCTTGGCCGCCCACCCTTTCTTCTGATCCACGAGAATCATTGACTCTTTCTTGCCTCTGAGCCAAAAGGCATTAGACCCTCTGCCTCAAACACTCTCCCTGACTCTTCGCAGGCCTTACTCATATATTGATTCAACAGCTGTGCATTGCTCCACACCGGCTCCATGCCAGGCACTGTTCTGGGTGCTTGGGATACAGACCAGTGAACAAAACAGACTAAAGAATCATGGCTCTCGTGGAACTTCAATTCTAGTCACAGATAAACACTGTAAAGAATGAACATAATAAAATGAGTGAGTGTTCTGGAATAAAAAGAAAGCTGTAGGAAAGAAAGGAGGAGTGGGAGTTCTGGGATAAGGGGCAGGAGTGGTAAAGAACAAGTTGCCTTTTAAGGAGGAAGGGCATGGCAAGAGCAGGCCTCACTGAGAAGTTGATAGTGAGCCAACAGTTGAAGGAGGCGAGAAAATTAGTCAAAGAATACCCGGGGGAGAGCATTCCAGGCAGAGCAAAGGCCTTCAGGTGGAAGCATCTGCACTATGTTCCAAGAACAGCAAGGGGAGTACAGTGAGCAAGGGTGCTGTAGTCAGGGAGGGTATGAGAGAGCCATTAGGGGCAACTGGAGCTTCAAATGTCACCTCCTCAGGGAAGTCTTTATGAATCCCCAAGTCTGCACTGTTTCCCTCCCTCCATCCCATTATTTTCTCTCACAGCACGTTTATCTTTCATGACATTATGTTCACTTGCCAAGGCTGCCGCAACAACGCACCCCAAATATATCACCTCACACTTCTGGAGGCTGGAAGGCTAGAAGGCCAGCGGGGTTGGTCCCTTGTGGGGGCTGTGAGAGACTGTGTTCCAGTCTCTCTCCTTGGTTTGGAGATGACCGTCTTCTCCACTGTGTCTCTTCACACCCTCGTCCTTCTGTGCCCATCTCTGTGTCCACATTTCCCCTTTTTATAAGGCCATCAGTCATACTGGATGAGAGCCTGCACCAATGAGCTCACTTTAACTTGATTACCTCTGTAAAGACCCTGTCTCCAAATAAGGTCGCATTCTGTGGTCCTGGGGGCAGATGATTAGAATTCAAATATGAATTTGGCGGAAGGCAGTTCAACCCACAGCAGACTCTGTACGTTATACTTATTTTACCCATGCAAGGAATTGTTGAGCACCTGTAATCCCCACTGGACTGTGGGTGTCCCCAGACGAGGGACCAAGTCAACGTCAGTCCTCTCCCTGCCCCCAGTGTCTAGTGCAGTGCCTGACAGGGGCTCAAGGGCGATTCGGTGCTTAATTAATAGTTGTTGATGACGTTTATGGCTGTTGCAATAAGCTGCCTCCAGAGTCAGTGGCTGCCTGACCCTGGAGCCATTGGGACAGAAGTTTGGTGGCCATTTGGAGGTGATTCAGCCATCACAGGACATGGGTGGACTTTCCCGTGCTGAGAGCTGTAATTCCGTGGCATTTCTGAACTAACCCCTAACTCCTTTTGTTCTGCTGCAGAAGAGGAGGAGCAAGCTCCTCTTGTCATTCAGTTCTGCCTCTTTCTTTCTTTCTTTCTTTCCTTTCTTTCTTTCTTTCTTTCTTTTTCCGTTAAAAAATGGGCAGAAGACATGAGCAGACACTTCTCCAAAGAAGACATACAAATGGCTAACAGACACATGAAAAATGTTCATCATCTTTAGCCATCAGGGAGATTCAAATCAAAACCACGCTAAGATTTACACCAGTTAGAATGGCCAAAATCAACAAAACAGTAAACAACAAATGCTGGAGAGGATGTGGAGAAAGGGGAACCTCTTCCACTGTTGGTGGGAATGCAAGTTGGTGCAGCCACTTTGGAAAACAGTGTGGAGATTCCTCAAGAAATTAAATATACAGCTACCCTAGGACCCTGCAATTGCACTACTCGGTGTTTACCCCAAAGAAGCAGATGCAGTACAAAGAAGGGCCACATGTACCCCAATGTTCATGGCAGCAATGGCCACAATCACCAAACCGTGGAAAGAACCAAAATGCCCTTCAACAGATTAGTGGGTAAGGAAGATGTGGTACATCTATACAATGGAATATTATTTCTCCATCAGAAAGGATGATCATCCAACTTTTGTATCAACATGGACAGGACTAGAAGAGATTATACAGAGTGAAATAATTCAGGGGAAAGAGTCAATTATCTTATGGTCTCACTTACATGTGGAGCATAAGGAAAAACATGGAGGGCATTGTGAGAAGAGAAGGGTGAATGGGGGGAAATCAGAGGGGCCGATGAACCATGAGAGACTGTGGACTCTGAGCAACAAACTGAGGGGTTTGGAGGGAGGGGGTGAGGGGTTGGGTGAGCCTGGTGGTGGGTATTGAGAAGGTTATGTGTTGCATGGAGCACTGGGTGTGGTGCATGAACAATCAATCTTGTAACACTGAAAAAATAAAATAAACATATTTGGGAGAAAAAATAAAATAAAATAAAATCCTCTTCCCTCAGGGCTAGCCCTTAAGGCTGTGCTGTGTTCTGTCGACACTTTAGGAGGCCGGCTGGGTTTCCAGCTTGGTGTTGCCCGTCGGCCCTTTGAAAGAACCACCAGGTCATCATTCCCGGAGTTTTAATGAAGCTGGGTTTATGGGCTCTCTAGTCTCCCCCAACCCCTTAGAATCACCATGTATGGAAGTAAAAATCTCCGGACAGAGACCAATGACGTGTCAGAAATTTCATTTGGAGAAACACACACAGAAAACTGGCAAAGAAAAGAAAGGCATAGTGCAGACTTTGGTCTTCATTCTTTGTCCCCATGCTGATCTGTGGTGGAATTTCAGAGATGTTATTTAACTTGTCTGGGCCTCAGTCTCCTCATCTATAAAGTGAAGATAGTAACTAATGGGTTCATAGCATAATGACCTAGGGATAGCCATACTTACTGAAGGTTATAGGCATTATCCTAATGTGAAATGTTTTATTATATGAAGACGATTTTGAATGGCTAGGGAGCATTTTATTACATGTCTTGTGAGATAATAGAAAATATATACATTGGTCTCCGTTTCCAGTTCCTGATGCAGAGCTCCCCAAAACCCTGTCATTTCCTAAGTGATAAGAGTACTTGGAGCATCTTTTGTTCTAATGAGGCTACTCTGGCTGAGCTCTTGGATGGGGGCTGGTCCCCAGAAAGACCAAGCTATGATTAGAAGCTTGGGATCTTCAGCCCACCCCACTCCCAACCATTCTCTAGAGGAGAGGGGCTGGAAAGTAATCATGCCTACATGATGACATCCCAGCAGTGCGAGGTTCACAGAGTTTCCACGGTGGCAAACACATCCACACCAGGAAGGTGATTTACCTCAACCCCATGGGGACAGAAGCTCTTGCACTCAGGACCCTCCCACATCTCACCCTATCTGTATCTTCATCTGTATCCTTTATCGTGTCCTTTGATAAACTGGTAAACATAAGTCTTTCTCTGAGTTCTGTTCTAATTCTTTCTAGCTATGTGACCTTGAGCAAGCTTATTTACCTCTCTGAACCTCAGTTTTGGTAAACTGGGAATAATAATCCCATCTCCTAGCATCCCGATACGAGATACTTTGCAATAGGCATGCAGCAAGTGTTAGCTAATTATAGCAGACATAGTGCTGCTAAAAATTACTTGAAAAATCTTTCCAAAATGACCCAACACACTAGACAAACTCTGGTTCTGAATGACCTTGTTCCCAGAGTTTTGCTCAAGAGTTGAGACTTGGACATTTGATATGATGAAGTTCAGGATGAAACTAGACCATTCCAGCAAAACTCCTGCCAATTTCTGTGGTGTTCCCTTATTGAGAATTAGACCCCATGGAGGGTGAAGAAGGAGAAAAGGTCAAAGAACCCATAAAGAGATATGTTGATAAATCAGGGGAGAGAACCTGGCATGCCCGGCAAACATTTGCAAGCAAAATAGATATCCAAATCTCTTTGGAGGGCTTCTGAAGGGAGGAAGCTGTTGGCCTTGAAGTCAAGGCGAGATGTGGGTAGGAGAGGCAGGGCGGAGCCAGGTGTTCAGGAAAAGGAGGGACCTGTGGCCGAAGCAGAGAGTGCGTTCCAGAGAGCCGTGAGCAGAAGTTATTTGCCTTCCATTTCTTGCCTGTTCCACCTTCCTCCTCCCTTCCCAAAATAACTCAGCCCTTTGGCTAAGCTATCAGGATGTTCCAATTCAGTTCTGCTTTCAGTGTTTCCCCAGCTAGGTAATTAAACATAGCACATTTAATTGAATCATAGTGAAGCCCATAGCTGATGTCTCTACACCCGGAGGGGAAAAGGTGGATTGTGATGAAGACCAACTGAGTTTTATGGGTGCCAGCTAGAATTGTGTCGATATTTTCAAACCTCAGCATAAAAAGCAAGATATTTGAGGCAGTATCATGTATAGATTAGAGTAATCTCCCAAACAAGGGAAGAGAAGATATCCCTTTTATACAACAACAGCTCAGTAAATTTTGTTTAGCTTGCGTAGGATACAGTTAATTACAGTAATTTATCAAAGTGGCACAAGGTGGTATTCACACACACAAAGAGTATTTTCCCACAGTTGAAAATCCTTAGTTTTATATAAGTTGGAGCTAGTACTAATTGAATTTTCACTTGGGTAGATAAAATCTTTAACAACTCCGGAATAACTAAATGCTCTTTGCTCAATGATGTGGATCAGGATGATTTACAACACCTTTCACACAATCATGCTAATTTTGCTTTCATATGATTAATTAAAACAATATGTTCATTCTTCCTAAAGTGGAATTAGGGCACCCAAGGAGTTGGCTTTTATTACCAACTTCCCTATCCAGCAATAAAAGCAATTTTCACACATTGTCGTCAAGAAAGTGGTAAGTACACAGGGCCTGATGGAAAGTCTTTGCCAAGTTCAACATTGTTCTTAGGAAGGCAACAGAGGTAGTCTGATGGGCAGATAACAATTTCCAGGACTTCAGAGTTGGAAAGGACTTTACAGGCAATCTCATGAAAACCCCAGTGTCACAGATGAGAAGACTGAGGCGGCAAACATGCTGTCCCAGCTGGTAAGGCTCCATTTGGATAAGGATACCAGTATCCTTAAGGTAAGGATACCAGTATCCAGCTACCCAGATATTTAACCTAGTCTTCTGGAGAAAGAGCACTGGACCGGGAGTCAGCAAACCTGGATTTAAGACCCAGTTCGGCTGCTGACTCCCTGCAAGACCTTACAAGCACTGAGCCTCTCTCTCACTTTCCTCTTCTGTAGAATTGGGATGACAGTGCTTACACCTTCAGTCTTCTAAGATAAGAAGGCCAAGAGTTTGATGAAGTTTATGTGAGGCACTCTCCCATCCCTAATCCCCATTTGCTCCTGAATTTGCCAGACCACTCGGCTTCAATGTCTTACTACCCTCCACTCCCTACCTCCTCAAAAGGGTCCAGCCTTCTTGTTTTTCCTGCTGGGGGAAGCTGAAGACCCCACAACTTATCAGTGGCAAAGTTGGTTTGGAGCCCCTACCACTGCCACCTTTGGTTGCTGCCTCTTCTGTGTGCCCATTCCTCAGACCCCTGCCCTCTCGCATGAGTGACAGTGGATGGCAACTCTCTTGGGTGGTGGAGCCTTGATCCTGAGGGATCACTACTCTACCTTGAGTTCCCTTGGTTCATCAGGCCAGTCCCAGGAAGGGGACCCTTTTTCATAGGGACCTCTGATAGCAGATTCAAACTCTTACACAGTTAAAGATAGAAAAGACTTCAACCACCTTCGCTTTACAGATGCGAAAACTGAGGCCCAGAAGGAAAGGAAAGACAGCACTGTTTACTAAGCACATCCGATGTGCCAGACATCTCTTAGGATGCTTTCTCCAGTCACCACATTGTCTTCAAGGGCAGAAAGGACATATGACTTGTTCAAGGTCACCTGGCTGCTAAGGGCTTAATTAAGATTCACTCAGGACTGCTCTGTTTTCCATGCAAATGCCAGTCCTCTCTGAGGCTTTCTCCCTACCATTTACAAACATAGCGTCCAGTGTGAACTAAGCGTTTTACATGGACTAATTCATTGTATACTTTGAACACCCCTCAATGGCAGTTGGGGGGAATGAGGGTACTACTATCATCCTTACTTTGGAGATGAGGGAAGGGAAGCAAAGAGGTGAAGTCTCCTGCCTGAACTCACATGACCAGTGAGGCCAAAGGGTAAGATTCAAATCCAGGCATGGTGTATCCAGAGTGCACAGACTGAACTGCTGTACTCAACGGCCACCTCCAATATACTGACTCCCCTTAAACTTCTGTTAGGTCTGCAAGGTCTTTAGACCCTAATGGAGCAATGCTCACCATACAAGCATAAAATAAAGTCAATTAGGAGGTGCCAACTACAGGTGTCACAAGCCTTCAAACTGAGAGCACAAAGACTTCAAATGGACCTTCAAGAGTTCTGGCTTCCCTCCAAGGGTCACTGGCTCTAGCTCTGCAAATGCCGTTAGCATAATGACAACTGTGCTAGCAGCCTCGGCCCCCAGGCTGCGGTGCCTGTGAGACTGGCTGCCTCCCACGGCCTCCCCTCTGCTTCTCGCTCCACTGGAGAGCGCAGACAGCTGCATTCATCCACTGCAGGAGTCTTAAAAACCACTCAGCAACTGCTGCCCTTGTCCTGTGGCCAGTTCACCAGAAAGACCCATGGGTTTCTCCAAGTTGGCCTGACATTCAAAAGGAGTGAAAGCAATAGAAGAAAAACCATGGGTCAGGTGGGGTAATACAGCAGAAAAAATTGGAGGTCTTAGGCAGTTGAAAACATTAGTTCATTCTTTGAAGATGCTTATTATCACCATTTCTCACCTTCCCAACCTCGGTATGTCTAAGCAAAGATTCTAGAATTACACCAAATAATCAAATGTTTCTTCTAGACTCTTTAAAAATGAAAAAACAAATTACAAGGATTTGTATTTCACTTCTGCAAAAAAGAAGCAATTTTACATACTTCTACAAAACAGCCACAAATGATTTCGTCATCCTTTGAAGATCATGTCAGATAGAAAAAGATAAAATAGAAAACACTTTCTATAAACCTTGCTACTAAGACTCATGCTTGGGGCATGTGGGTGGCTCAGCTGGCTAAGGGTCTGACTTGATCTGGGCTCAGGTCATGATCTCAGGGTTGTGAGATCAAGTCCTGAGTTAGGCTTTGAGCCCGGCATGGACTCTGCTTGAGATGTCTCTCTCCCTCTCCCTCTCCCTCTGCCCTTCACCTCCACATGCTTGTACGCTCTCTCTCTCTAAATTAAATAAATAAAGCTTTTAAAAATAAAAAGACTCAAGCTCATGGAGAAATGCTAAGACTGTGAGCTGAGGAGTTGGGCTTCCCGAGTCTTGTTTCGTCCTACCACTTACAAACTGTGCGCCCTTGAGCAAGTGACCTGTCTTGCCCAGTTTTACTCTCTTCCTCTGTAAAGTGGGGATGGTACCAGTAAGTAGACGGATGTCATGGGATTGTCATCAGGCTTAAATGAGATTATGTATGTCAAGGTTTCAAAAATGTGGTGGTTATCGGCACAAGATGATTTTTGTCAACAAATACAGTATTTGTTATATGAATGAGAATTCTACTGGGAGGGACAGAAACCAGCTGAAATTAGGTTAAATAAAAAAGAAAGGGAATGTATTGGCTCTGACTCACCTGGAGGCAACAGGTGGTACTGGCCCCAGGCAAGTCAGGATCCGGGAGCTCAAACCGATTCGCTCTCTGATCAACACTCTAGATTTCCTGTCGGCTTTGGTCTGTGAGTTGTCCTCACTGTCTCAGGCTCCTCAGGGGTCATTTTCTACAGCTTATGACACAGGGAGCAGGCGAGTGTTACCACTTCCACCCTCAACTCAAACAATTCCAGGGAAGTTATATGTGTTTTCTAGGGGCTCGGGAAGTGGAGACTATAATCATCTACCCCATCTGAACCACATGGAGCACCAGAAAAGCTTTCCAAAGGAAGATGGCCACCCTCCACTGGGCAGAACTAGAACAAGAGATGTTCGTTACACCTGTTATTAATATGTGACCGAGCTTGTCATGAACAAAGTCTCTCCAAAGAGTATACACTACCGATGCCTATCTATAATGTTCCATACATACACATGTTATCCAACAAAAAATAGAGATGAACCATAAATTGTATAGATTTTGCAAACAGAGATTAAGCTTATCTTCTGTCCTCCACAGTGCCCAGCACGGAACAGGCTCTCCAAGAAGTATTTGTGGGGTGACTAATAACTTAGCTCTGGAATCAAATTACATACTGTACTATTTGGAATGAACTAGATTATGTGTCAGTTAAAAAATAATCCCCCTCCCCCATCTTAGTGATTTAGCACAGGCCGGTTTCCCACTCACACAAAGTCACACAGGTGACTTTCCAGGGCAAGTGTCCTAAGAAGATGCTCGGAGACCCAAGTTGATGGAGGCCCCACTGTCATGCAGTGTCCCCTCAGTCAACATGGAGAAGACAGAGATCTCGTCGTGAGCTTGGTGGGGGAGGGGGTCTCTTAATGGCAATGAAATCCTTCCCTTCAGAAGTGTCCCATGTCATTCTGTTCACAGCCCACTGGCTAGACACAGTCACCAGCCCCACATAGTCCAAAGAATTGGAGAATGTCATCTTCCATATGCTTGGAAGAAGAGAATCAGATATGTGTGACTTCTTGTTATCTCTACACAAATCAATTAAAATAAAACCATATTCTATGAAAATGGTACCCCAAATTTAAATATTAAGAAGATCTCAAGAAAAGAATATAGCCTAGAACCTATTAATAGGGCTTTCCTACTACTCCATCACTGAGCACCATCCCCACATTTCTGACTAAACCCATATTACAACTCACCAGAGACTAATGCCATTTGAAAGTTCAGAGTTTATTTATTTTGCACGCTCCACTATTAGACAGAAACGACCTTCAAAATCCAACTGAGCATACACTCTTAACTAGAGGCAATTGACAGTTCTTTGCAAAAGTCTTTAAAAAAAAATATGCTTACTCTTTGACCCTGTAATTCCACTTCTGTGATTTAACCTGAGGAAATAAACATGGATGTGTACACAGATTTCATTACAAGGATGTTCCTTGCAGCCCATTTTTAATAGGAAAAAGTAAGAATTGCCCTAAATGCCAGCAATAATGTGTTGGTAAATAAATTCAAGTGTGTCCTCACATCAGAATAATGGGCATCCATTAATAACCACACCATGAAGGTATATTTATTAATATGAAAAGAGGTTTGTGGCACATTAACAAATGTGGGGGGTGGGGGGAAGCAGGCTATAAAATGGTACATACACCACATATGCCTGGGAAAGGTTCTAGAAGAAAATGTATCAAGGAATTAATAACGTTTGCTCCTATGTGGGTAGGATTATGGGTGTTTTTATTTTCTTTTTTGATAGACTATTATTTTCTGCTCTTAAGAGTAATGCTGTTGAAATAAGAAAAACAAGGTAGTTTAAATTATAAATAAATAATATGCTTGGGCCTATCACACACACCCACTGCTCCTAATGGGGCTTTTATCTTAGAAACTGACTACAAGCGATTAGGTTCTTTCTAGTCTTTACTGCTACAGTCACAGTGACAATAATAGCAAGAGAATTTGGGAGAGACAGCACTTCTCAGTTTATAAGCCCTTTCATTTTCCACAATCACCCCTACAGGTGTAAAGGGAGGGACTATAGGTCTTGCTGTCCCCATTTGACAATTAAGGCTCAAGACCATTAAGGGACTTGCCCAAGGATAGAGACTACACCAGAATCCAGGATTTTTCCAGCCACTGCCCTGTTCAACTCCAGAGAACGTCACTGGATTCGAGTGGTGCCATTCCCTTAGCAAATATTGTGAAAAGCGCCCCCTGGAGTTGTGCAGCATCCAGTCCTGCTCAAAACCTTACTGGATGGCCACAGGCCTTCCTAAATGAATTGGCCAGCCTGTGTCAATAGTGGGTTACAGGTAAATAAGCAAATTTGTACTCTACAGATATTTATTGAGCACCCCTCTAGGTTCACATTGTTGAGGCACCTGAAGTTAAGTTTGCCCTTTATCCTTAAGGCAGTGAAGAGATATTTGAGGATCCTGAGTAATAGAATGATGTGATCAGAACTATATCTTGGAAAGAAAATTTGGGTAGAAATAAGAGTCAGTGGAGGTGAGCAAGACCAGAGGAAGCAGGGAAACCAATGTGTTAGGAGGCTATTACAATCACCTAGACACGAAAAATAAATACCTAAACTAAGGCAGAACCATATGCTAGCTTAGTGATTTACATAATGACCCCATTCAATTTCAAACTAAGCCAATGACATAGGTAATATTTTTATCCCCATTTCTGAGGTTAGGGTTCAGAAGAGTTAGGTCACCTGCCCAAGGTTGCCCAACAACCATGTGGCAATGATTCCAACTTAAGCCCATGTCACTACAAACCTCATCACTAAGCCACTATGCTAAAAATGAGAAAAAGATGGGGCATCTGGGTGGCTCAATTGGTTGAGCATCCTGGGATCAAGCCCCACCTCAGGCTCCCTGCTCAACAGAAATCCTGCTTCTCCCTCCCCCTCTGCCTGCCACTCCCCCTGCTTGTGCTCTCTCGCTCTCGTGCTCTCCTCCCTCTCTCTCTGTCGAATAAATAAATAAATAAATGATCTTTAAAATAAATAAATAAAAAGTAAAAATGAGTAAAAGAAAGTGGATGTTTAGTCAACTTAATATAGACTGCGATATGAATAGGATATTATATAAAAACCTTATGGTAACCACAAATGAAAAACCTATAATAGAGATGCAAAAAATAAAGATAAAGGAATTTAAGCATATGACTAAAGAAAGTCATCAAACCATAAAGAAGAGAACAAAAGAAGAACAGAGAAGAGCTACAAAAACATAGAACAAGTAAAAAAAAAAAAACCCACAATAAGTACATACCTGTCAATAATTACTTTGAATGGGGGCGCCTGGGTAGCTCAGTGGGTTAAAGCCTCTGCCTTCGGCTCAGGTCATGATCTCAGGGTCCTGGGCTCGGCTCTCTGCTCAGCGCGGAGCCTGCTTCTCCCCCTCTCTCTCTGCCTGCCTGCCTACTTGTGATCTCTCTCTCTGTCAAGTAAATAAATAAAATCTTTCAAAAAAATAAAAAATAAAAGGCAGAGGGTGACAGAATGGATAAAAAAAAAATAAGACCCATCTATATGTTGCTTATATGAAACTCATTTCAGACTTAAAAATACATGCAGATTGAAAGTGAAGAGATGGAAAAGCATTCCTCTTGCAAATGGAAGTGAAAAGAAAGCCAGGGTAGCAATACTTGTAACAGACAAAACAGACTTTAAAACAAAGAATAACAAGAGACAAAGAAGGACACTACATAATCATAAAGAGAACACTCCAACACAAAGATATAACAATTGTAAATATTTACACACCCAACATGGGAGCACCCAAATATATAGAGCAACTATTCGCAAACATAAAGGAAGAAATCGGTAGTGATACAATAATAGTAGAGGACTTGAACACTCCACTTGTATCACTGGATAAATCATCCAGAAAGAAAATCGACAAGGAAACAGTGGCTTTGAATGACACATTGGACTAGATAAATCTAACAGATATACTCAGAACCTTCCATCCAAAAACATCAGAGGACATGTTCTTTTCAAGTACACATGGAACATTCTCCAAACTAGATCACATGCCAGGCCACAAAACGAGTCTCAAAAAATTCAAAACATTGAAATTATATCATGCATCTTTTCTAACCACAACACTATAAAATTAGAAATCAACCACAAGAAAACATCTGGAAAGAGCACAGATACATGGAGGCTCCAAGCCTCTCTCCATGTCTACTGGATTCATCCATCTGGATATCCCATGGCAGTCCGCATTTCCTGAAGTGAACTCATTGTCTCCCCCTGTCATCATCATTGTATATTTAGCTATCCACCTTCTTTTATCTGTTTATTTTAAATATTTATTTATTTATTTATTTATTTATTTATTTTTAAAATCCTGGTACAGTTAATATAGAGAGTTATATTAATTTCAAGGGCACAATACAGTGATTCCACAATTCTGTACATGACTCAGTGCTCGTCATGATAAGTGTACTCTCAATCCCCATCACCCACTCAATCCATCTCCCCCATCCCCTCTGGGGCCCAACAGTTTGTTCTCCATAGTTAATAGTCTAGCCTTTGGTTGGGGTTTTCTCGTCTCTTTTTTTTCTTTGTTTGTTTCTTAAATTCCATAAATGAGTGAAATCGTACGGTATCTGTGTTTCTTGGACCTATTTCACTCAGCATTATATCCTCTAGATCTATCCATATTGCAGCAAATGGCAAGATTTCATTTTTTATGGCTGAGTATTATTCCTGTGTGTGTGTGTGCGCGCGCGTGCGTGCATGCTACATCTTCTTTATCCACTGCATCTATCGGTGGACACTTAGGTTAGTTAGGGACAGTAGACCCACTCCTGAGGAAAGTAAAGCATGATCGGTCAGCACTTGGTGGCTGAAGGTGAGTGGACAGCAATCCTAATCAAAGAGAAATACAGAAATAACAAATCGCAGTTTAATGAAAACTAAAGAAGTCTAAGACTTCAGTGTTAGAAGAGGCGGGGACATTTTTTAGTACTGTGCAATACCACTGACTTCCCTTTCTGGCCCCCTGTGCTTTTGCGGGGCCAGAGGACATGGTCAATCCAGTGAATTGTGCGAGCACACAGCACCTGTCACTTTTTTTTTTTTTTTCAGATTTTATTTATTTACTTGACAGAGAGACAGAGAGAGCACAGAGCGGGCAGTAGAGGGAGAAGCAGATTACCTGCTGAGCAAGGAGCCGGACATGGGACTCGATCCCGGAATTCTGGGATCATGACCTGAGCCGAAACCAGATGCTTAACCAACTGGCCACCCAGATTGTCCCAGCACCTGTCACTTTTAAGCCATGTGAGAACCGCAACCCCCTCTCTGCCCAGAGTGCTCTCCTCTGTCACTTGCATCACGGCAATCTGCAACAATGGAAACTGGCTGCTCCATCTTCCCGAGTCCCAGAGCAAGGAGACGTGGAAACGAGCCCTTGCTCACACACAGTGAACCCGTGGCATGAATGAGAAAGAAATCTGGATGGCACAAAGCCTTCGCTGGGACCCGGATAGGGAGACTGAGGAGCCAAAAGGAAAGAGATCCGCCCAGCATCATGGAGTTGGCTACCTAGAAGCATGAAGGCAAGATTCCCAGTCCACTGCGTCCCATCGGTGGTCTTCTCATTTAGACCTCACTGAGCATGTCACATATCTTGTAGGTCACTGCCCCCTTCTAACCCGAACCATATTCTGCTTCTGTAAATTAAGGCAAAGTCTGAATTACACTTATCATTGCCTAATTTTTACAGACTGTCTCCGAGTGCACCACACTCAGAACTCTGTTTTCTCAGGAGATAGAGGGAGACATCCAGGGGGGTCTGGAGGAGTGGGGGAGTGAACCCTGCTCTATTATTTATAGAACTGAGGCTAATTTAATTAAATTTTGACAGAAAGTGCTCAATTTCGCAGACAGTTGCCACCCGTTTCTCCTGCAGTCTGGATTTCCTCATAGTAACTGACTCCGCTCCATCTTCCTCTTTGATGTATGAGGCTATAAAACAGGGAGTGAGCAAGTCACCTTCGAAGAGGCCTTTTGTCATTGCAATAACTAGAAGTTATTTATGGGCACCTGGAATTTGGGTTCTCTGTCTCTGACTCGGCAACAGACTGAAATCACAATCTGGATGCTGGCAGCCAATCAGAAGGTCAAAGTGACTCTGAGATGTATCAGTCTTCTAGAATCTAGGGTAAGGAAACAGCAATGCCCACACACAGCAATGAAATCATCAGCAAAGATTTTAGACTTGGGCTGCCTTTGGGGTATTTGGGGTGTCCTGGGATGCCCTTCCCTATCCTGATCACCATCCAAGTCCCTGCCATCCATCAAGACCCAGTTTAATTCCTGCCTCTTCTAGGAAGCCCTCCCTGCCTACCCTAAGACAGAAATGTTCTATATACTCTGACTGCACAATGATATTGGCACCTGTCACTCTCTCGCTGTGTGCATGCTCTTCATGCATGCAGGTCCAGACTCTACAGATCATCGTTCTTCCTGTAGACATAGGTTTCATCTCCCATGCCACTGACCAGTTAGTAGTGGCTGCCTTGAGGGCTAAGGGGAGAATCTAAAGCTGCATCTGGGCTCAGTGGTTATGAGTGCAACGACTGACTGGCCAAGTCAGCATGGGCATCAGCTGAAGAAGGAAAAGGTATGCCCTGTATTTGCCCTCAATGCTATATATAATAAACTGTTTATAAAGACCAGGTCCGTAATATACACTTACTTATATTCCCAGGGATGTTTGCATAGGTACACAACGCATGCCCCAAAATTATTTGATGAATAAATATTTCCTATTTTAACAAAGATCTAACTTCAATGCATTAATCACATGTGTTCTAATTATCATTCTTTCAAACAGTCCTTAATACACATATGTGGAGACCAGACTCCCCTCAGAAATTTTTGCGAAGCTAGATTTTCTGTGAGGGATGACTTTTGACAGATCAGCCCCCTAACATTTCTGAATCTGAAAATATTAATACCTTTCAAACTCCTAGTCTCTGTGCAGTAATTAATGATTTTCAAAATTTTTGTATCTTGTTCCTTATTTGATCACAACATGAGTTTCATGAAATAAAAAGTTACTTCTATCTTATAGCTTTGCAACAATTCATTTAGTAGCATAATGATTAGTCAGAACCAGAAAAGGTAACCCTGCAAACATTAACCAACGCCCCCCATAAAGTAAAATAAGCATTTAAGGTTTAGGCCAGTGTTTCCTCTACTTTTTTCCCCCACAGAACACCATGTTTTTTTTTGTGGTCAACTAGGTTTGAAAAACACAACAGGTTTCCCTACAGTAGGATTCCTCAGAGCTGCTACTACATTAATGCACTTGGTGATTTGCACAGATGGATCCTCAACATGAAATATTTCCCATCTCTTTGACTCTAGAACCCCTTGAACAAAAAGCACCTGAGTCCTACAAAATCTTTTTGGGAAATGCTTGTCTGGGGCCATCAAACTCCTCTCCTTAGATTTATCTAAAGTTATCAGCCGGAGCACTGGAAGAAAACAGAGTAGTTAAGAGCCCAGGCTCTAGAATGCCACTGGCTTCAAGTTCTGGCTTGAGCACTTACTGGCCATGACCTTGGATGAGTCACGGAGTGCCCAGCCTCACTTCTGTGCCTGAGCATGTAGATTCTAACAGAGCCTCTCATCCAGGGTCCTTGCGAAGACTGAGTGAAAGGAGGCAGGCAGAGTGCCTACCTCATACAAGAAGTCAATAAATGTCCGCTGATAACATCGCCGATGAGGAGAAAGGTCAGAGTGGAAATCTATGTAAGAACAGGACAAAATGTCGAAGGTTGGGCTGCACCGGAAGCGGACTCCAAAATGGAGTCTAGAGCGCAGGAGGTTTATTGAGGAGTGCTCCTGAGATCAACATCTGCGTTAAGGGAAGGGAGGGGAAGGATTGGAGGGACATGGAGCTGTGAGGCAGCCCAATGACAGCCAACCCCACGGGGAGAGATGCAGAGCTAAAATGACTCTTTGGAATTGTCCCCAGCTGGGCTGAGAAAGCTGGGCCTTTATAAACCCATATGGATCAATCGCTGGATATGGATCACCCCAGAAAGGCCTCGGCTTGGGCACCATGACTCTTTGCAACTCAGAGAGTTGGCAATCCAACTGCCAACTGGTTGGCCAGTCCCTCCAGGGGCCGCCAGCAGCTGGGACAAGTCCTCCAACTCCTCGGAGGGGGTGAGAGCAGAGCCTGCATTGACCTGCACACGGCACAGTGTCCACCACACAAAGAAGAAAAACTCCACCACACAAAGAAGAAAAACTCAAAAACCAAAGCAAAGCAAAAGCTTCCTCTGATCCTCTGGGAAGGAAAAAGGGCAATCTGCAGACATCAACCAAATCTAGTCATTTATCCGTTCATCATTTATTAATGCCTACCATATGCCGGGCCCCAGGGCTTAGGGCTTATGAATCAGGTACTGATTCTAGAGCAATAATAATAATAATAATGTTTTCTCCTGACTTCTTAAGGCATGAAAATAAAGACAGGGAAACAGAGAAGGAAGAGCTATCAAATCACTTGAAGCCAGGATGTATTCTCAGGTGATAAGTCACCTGTCAGCCCGGTATGAAAAGGTGTTAATTTGAATGAAGAAAGGGACACGGCAATTTTTTTCCCCACTGCAATACATCAAGTTGTTCTCCCAGTGACTTAGCGTATTTGGCAAACTGTGTGCACTGCACAAAATTGAATTCCCAGGTTTGGGGAAGCCTGGGAAAGCTCGAGGTACATGAGGATTTATTGCTTTAGGTACTTAAAATGCCTCCCACTAAATTGTTGCGACCTTCTCCCCCTGCCCATGGCCCCAAGTTAAACACAGCCCGGGGCGGAGCAAAGGTTAACAGCACACCAAATCCAGCAAAAGCAGCGCCAAGGAGAAAGATCCCTGTGGGGTGGAGGGACGGAGAAAGTCCTTTGTGTCCCTGGATGGCTCACCATCTTCCTCTCTTCCCTGGAAGCTCCAGTCCTCAGTGCCCACCCAGCCCTCCAGCCTCCTCTCAATCTCTCCATCTTGTCACATCACTGTTCTCCCTAGTGGTCCCTTGAGCACTGTTCTCCTTCAGCATCAGAGGGCTCTCACTTTTCCCACTGGACATCTCACCTGTTTATGTCGAGTTTTCTCAAGAGGCCAGCAAGATAGTCTGCAACTGACATTTCACGTTTGCGTCACACGCTACCATTCTCGACCTGCTTCTGGCCCTCACAACCAGCCAAGAGGCAAGAATTGCCGAAATGATCACTTGCACTCTAGAAGTAAGGGCACTGAGCCCCCCAGAAGCACAGTGACTTGCCCAAGGTCACAGAGCAAAAAAAGGACATAAGCCAGGCCCTCTGCCACAAACCGGCCTCACACACTGCCTCTCAGCCAAAGGGACAAGGCCAGGCCTTGGCAGTGTGCCTTACACTTAGCAGGATGCTGATCCAGGTCATACCCAGGAGGGATTACCTGGGAATCCGCAGTGAGAATGGCCAGCCTCCCACTCCCAGATGAGGCTCATGTCTACACTGCTGTGCAAATGTATTATCCAAGTCAAACACAGCTGGAGAAACCAAAGTGGGGTTTTCCCCCCTTTGTATAATTACCAAGCCAAAGCAACAGATTAAAATTTTGAAATAAAATAACATATTTTTTTTAACCTTCACCATGCCAACTGAATTTGGGGAATGATCATCTTCCAAGCTGGAATATTTTTCTTGTCAGTTAAATTTCTTTTCTGAAAATTTTCCCAAGCATAATTTTCAGAATGAGTTCTTGGCAGGTATTTATCCTACCCATTCTCTTTCAGTCACTCAAATACCCACTAAGCACCTGCAGACGGGGAGGTGCTGGGCTGTGCTGAGGGCCAGACCTGTGGATCCCCATTCTCTTCACGGGGTCTCACGTGTTTGATATGGTTATTAAACAGCTAAGTGCAATGCAGGATTTAGAAACATTGCTCTTTGTAACTCTGCCGGTGGGAGTTTAAAATAGTACAGCTTTCATGAAGAGCAATTCTGGCAGTAGCTATGAAAATTTTAAATGTGACTAACTTGGGACCCAGCCAATGCAAAAGTAAAACAAAGCAAACTACACTAAAACAACAAATACCAATGCAAGGGCAGAAAGTTACAGGTATGAAAATATTCGCTTCAACATTGTTAGTAACAGCCCAAAAAAAAGAAAAAAGGAGGAGGGGGAAGGGAAGGGAGAGGGGAAGAGAAGGGAAGAAGAGAAGGTGGAGGATGATTTAAAAACTGCGGTACATTTACACCATAGATTGCGAGGGAGGCAAAAAATATGAAGCACCTCTCTGCACTGACTGGAGAAAATGTTTCTAAAATATGCTAAATGAAAACAAGCAAGTTGGAAAACAATGCGTGCACCATACATACATGTGTTTGAGGGTTTGTGGATCTACGGACACAGGCACGTATGTACGGGTTAAACTCAAAGGAAAACAAAAACAGGAAGCATACAGACCAGACCGTTCCCTGGTGGGTCTCTCCCAGGAGAAGAGCAGAGATGGTTTAAATTGACAAACTTCTGAACTATTTCCAAAGTAAAATCACTTTTGTCATTTTGAAAACCCAATTTAGCAAAATAAAGAGCACCGGATGCTCTGGTGGGGAAGAAAGAGGGCTCCCTCTGACCCCCAAGAAGAAGGGAGTTCCCCTCACTGCCCTGTCATTTCCTAAGGCTTCTCCCACCATCTCCAGCGAGCCCCAGCAAGACCCCACGCATCCTGCGATTTCTAGCCCCACCAAGTGGCAGGCGGGTGTCAGGCAGGCCCCCCACTGGTAGGGAAATTTCCTTTTGTAAGAGGAGGGCGATGGGACAGACTTCACAGCTAAATGCCACACACTGATGAGTGACAAAAGGGGCCCCGGGGAGCCCCACTTACCTCACAGGGCACTGAGTGAAGCAAATGAGCCAAGTCTGCATAAAGGCTACAATTCCCAGTCCACACACCCATTTGTTCAAGAAACACAATTTCTTTTATTCTTATGACTCCGCTAAGCTTATATTTTTAGTTCTTATTGTGCCAAGAGGACAGAAACTTATTTTCAGTCAATATAGTACCTCTGGGCCCCCATACACACATTCTCCCACTAATAACATGAGGATCGTGTCAAAGTTCACAGGTGGGATCTCTGGGGTCCGTAGGCGGGGAATGAGGCCAGGTCAGCTCAGGATTCCTCGAGATGCCCCATGGCTTCTTCAGGCCCAGCAACCTCCCCTTGCCTCCACGTGGAGCACTCTGCGTGCATGGCCTGGGACAGAGGATGCTTCTCTCCCAGATCCACTGTACCCACTGCTCTTGTCACCTTTCCACACCCCCGGACAGCTTTCCAGTACTGATAGGGCTGTGGGGAGTTGTAAATCTCTGTCCTCCAACCCTGTCCGAAGTCAGTTGATGGGAGCAAAGAAAGCCCAGAAGCCTTGCCTCAGCCTCCCCAGAGGAGAGGAAGCTCAATGCAGCGAGAGTAGAGCATAATGCAGAGATGGGGAGAAGGAAAAACAGAAGGGGGAAAAGGAAGAGGCTAAGTTCATGTGCAAATGTTGTAGCATTGTAGTTTAAGGTTTGGTTATTGGCATATAATTGTCTAGGTTTGAATCCCCATTTGGGCACTTGCTGGTCAAATGGTGGTCCAACTATTTCACTTTTCTTCAAGGATGATTGTATCTGCCTTTGTGGGCCATTGTGGGAATTCAGTGAGATAAAGGGATGCAGATATTGAATCGGTATTTTCCTTCCCACTCTACTTACAAATGAAGGCTGAAATTCTACATTGGTCCACTGCAATTCAATTCAGAGTGCTTTACACACCGCCTCTGCCTGAAGGTGGAAAACGTCCACTGTCTCAGCAGGAAGCTCATGCTAACATCACTCATTCTTCCGAAAGATAAAAGACAGAGTCACGTGTCAGCTTCTATAGCTGAGCCTCTAAAAGGAGTTTCCAGGCCAATATCTCTTCAGGAATTATAACTTTTCCCAAGGCTGAGAGAAGCAATTGTTGGAACTTAATGGCCCCAATCTACTCAAAGCCTCCTGAGGGCTTAATCTCAGAGACTTTTCTCAGAAAAGTCTTCACAGAGATATATCCTATGAAGTTTTGAACCAAGGGACAAGCCTCTCCCTAAAAAAGCAATGGTTTTCCCAGCTTCTAGATGCCTGAGACTCACTGGGAGAGCTTCCAGAGGCCTGGGGTAGTGGATATGACTCTGCATTTCTAACAAGTTCCCGGGTAATTGTGATGTTGTTGGTAGGAGACCATTCTCTGAGAACCACTGGATTAATGAGAAACAGCTCAATAGAAGGGCCAAACTTACTTTAGAAGACTAAAATTGACAGAAATTTGCATATGTAAGTCATCCTCCCTGGGATATGACATTACAGATATCTTACAGGAAAGGGTGCAATGATCTCTGGCACACCTTGCTCAAGAACGAAGTTCTTACAGTTATTAATACTCACCATTCCCATTAGAACAGAAAATGTTACAAGGCTGGTACCCAGGAAATTTTAGGCCTCAATGGGAAAAGTTTTTCCCAAATCCTCCCAAATACCACTCCATATAAATCACCCGGATTAGACCAGGGAATCCATTTGTCCTCTAATTCTACATACACACTTCCTCCCGCCCATGCTCTGAAGTGAAAGACTCTGCCCCCAGATCACTCTCATCTCTTCTGTGTATGCTCACCATCCACATGGGGAGAATGGGTGGATGGGTCCCTTCTTCCAGATTCAGCAGGGCAAGGCAACCAATGAACCAGTCACCTGCCAGCTCACAAGAGGCAGCTCACCTAGAAACTTCCCCCAACCCACGGGAGGGGGTGGGAGCCATGGAGTCCTACTCTCTACGGTTTCTGACTAGACCAGGAATTCAGAGATCTGGCCCAAGCCAATCAGATCACTCCCGGGAATGTGAAAACGAGATTCGGAGACAGCTAGTCAGTATCTGAAATTATCTGGACTGATCACTATGAGGTGGCCAGAATTCACCAGATAGCAGAAGAAACTAATCTACACGATAAAAGAACAAAGTAACTGTGCACAGGTGGAAAGGGAATTGACAAGCCTGCCTCTGTGGCATTCAAGACCCCACTTGTATCTCTTCCCAAGGCCTTCCTCACCCCCACCCTTGGGTTCCATGAGACACTTGGTGTCTTCTGCACTGTTTTCCCTTTTCTACTTAAGTTAGCTCCAGGCAGAATCACTCATGGATTCAGTCACCAGCTCGTTAATTGAGCACCCAAGCAGAGCCAGGAGTTGTTCTTGGTGCTGGAGAAACGGTGGTGAGCACAGCAGACCCATTCCTGATCCCATGGAGCTGACCTGCAAACACTTCCGTGATCTGTAGCCCAGGACACTTAGTATAGCCCCCACACTTGCCCCGTAGAGAGAAATGCGCACAGAAGAAAAGTTATCAAAAAATACACCCAGTTTATTGAGCAGCTACTATGTGCCAGCCACCCTGCTAAGTGCTTCATATGCACCTTCTCTCAATGAGGCAGGTACCATTATCATCTCCATGTGCTCAAGGATACACAGGAGTCACACCTAATGGTCTGAATCTTCAGAGCCATGAAGAGACAAGAGGGAGAGAAAGGTCCAGAACAAAAGCAGAAGCTGAGAGAAGACACACGCACATGGATGCACATGCAAACACACCTTTGCACGCATATGCACACCCATACACTGAATTCAGGCCACCTACACCAGCACAGACTCGGGCATCCTCTTGTCCTTTATCAGCTGCTGGCCTCTCTGCTTCTTCTCCACCCCGTTAGGAGACAAAAACCAACCCCTCCCTCTTCAGAAATAACCTTGAGGAGTAGTTGGGCTCTGTAATACTTTAATTGGACAAGAGCCTTCCAAATGTGCCCTCCTGAGAACAGCGGGGATCCATTTCCACCTGCCTTTTAGAAAATGTGCCCTCCCTGGATTGCATATGAATGCTTTCAGAGAAATGGCAGAGAATCATCTTGAATGTTTTCCACCAGCAGGTCAGCACTTAGCGACCGGATGCCTCCCTGGGAGCCCCATTCAGGTTCCCTTTCACTTCCTCACTTCCAACCCAGTCTGCTCCTTGCAGACCCAGGAGAGCAGGGAGCCGCTCTGATGCAGGTGGGCAGAAGTACGGCTCTCTCTGCCAACAGCCCCTCCCTGCTCAGGGTGGCGAGCAAAGCACTCAAGCCTGGCCAGGGCTTTAGGACCTGCTGAGCCTGGAAAGGACACGGGATTCTAAGAGGCAAGAGAGAATGGGGGAAACAGGGCAGAGACCCACTGTGTGCACCTCGTCTTCCTCCTCCATAAAGCTGGGAGCCTCCAATCTGCCGTCTTCCTCCTCCATAAAGCTGGGAGCCTCCAATCTGCCCAGCCTAGAAACGGAGACCATTCGCAGAGCACAGGCACTGAGCTCAACACAGATGCATATTGTTTTTAAAAAACCCTGGTATGGGGCGCCTGGGTGGCTCAGTTGGTTGAGCAACTGCCTTCGGCTCAGGTCATGATCCCGGAGTCCCGGGATGGAGTCCCATATCGGACTCCCGGCTCTGCGGGAGGTCTGCTTCTCCCTCTGACCTTCTCCCCTCTCATTCTCAGTCTCTCGCTCTCTAATAAATAAATAAAAATCTTTATAAAAAAAAAAAACCCTGGTATGTGGAGATGACTGCTCCATTTTATAAGTGACAAAACTGAAGTTCCAAAAGATACAGATGCTTAAAAAATATAAATAAATAAAATAAAGCTGGTTCACACATTGAGTCCTGGGAAACATGACTAGCAAAGGCAAAAATGTCACTTTCCCAATTCCACGCTCTTAACCACTAGCTGGCCTCCCTCAACTTGAGTTTAAGCGAATAAAGCTGGTGAAAGAGGACAGGGCCAAGCCACCAGCACGTCTTCGCCTTCATAATGTGCCAGCATTCGGCCTGATCAGCTGGAACCGGCCTTCCCCACCTTCTCCCACCCGCGCCCACCCCTGAATTATCTCCTCGCCCAGTGGCAGACTTCTTGGGACCATTTTCAGAATCCTAAGACAGGAGGCTTAACCCCAGAAGACCTGAGCTGCCACCCAGCCCGGTAAGGTCACAGGGCTCTGAAACAAATACGCTGCCAAACCCATAGCCCATCATCGCGGCTAGAGAGTTTTAGAGAAACAGAAACCTGAGATGTGCTGAGGGAACTGGGAAGTTGGAAGCAGTATCAGGGTCTCTTGAAGGAACAACAGGAAACGTCTGCCTTAAAGCCCCCTAGAGTGGAGCTTTATGATAAATTTGGGGCAACCTCTTTGAAATCCTTTGTCTCCCATCCTTTCCCCTGGCAAACTCACTCACACTTTCCCATTTAGTGTTTCCTGCTTGGCTCTCACGTGGCTGCCGGGTGAGCCTCTCTCCACTTGTCTGTCCTGAATTCTCAAAGTTCTCACAAAAGAGAACAAAAACAAAAAGCCAAAGACTATCCAGTCCTCTATGGAAAAATAAATTCTCATTGACATGTCTCAGAAACAGAAAGATATGCTTTCTTTTTCTGAATATCTTTTTTATTTTCTTTCTAGTTTTTACTGAGCTATAATTGACACACAGCATAGTATACATGAAAGGTATACAGGGTACCGATTTGACTTACATATTGCAAAGCGATTACTGTGGTAAGTTTAGTTAACATCCATCACCCTACATTGATACAAAAAAAGAGACAGAAAAAGAGAAAAACACTTTTCCCCTGTGATAAGAACTCTTAGGGTTTACTCTAACAACTTCCAAATATACCACACAGAGAGTTAACTGTAGTCATCATGTTGTACGTTATATTCCTAGTCCTTATTTATCTTACAACTGAATATTTGCACCTTTGGACAACCTTCATCCAATTCTCCCTCCCATCACCTCCCTAGAAAGACATGCTTTTATCTTATATCAGATATGGCACATTTTTTGGGAGCCCGGGTGGCTCAGGCAGTTAGGCATCTGCTTTCAGCTCAGGTCATGATCCCACGGTCCTGAGGTCAAGTCCCACATCGGGCTTCCTGCTCAGCGGGGAGTTCGTTTTTCCCTCTCCTTCTACTCCTGCTCTCTCTCAAATAAAAAAATTAAGTATTTTTTAAAAGATTTTATTCATTTATTTGACAGACAGAGATCACAAGTAGGCAGAGAGGCAGGCAGAGAGAGAGAGGGAAACAGGCTCCTCGCTGAGCAGAGAGCTGGACACGGGGCTCGATCCCATGATCTCAGGACTCCGAGATCATGACCTGAGCCAAAGGCAGAGGCTTTAACCCACTGAGCCACCCAGGCGCCGCTAAAAAAATTAAATATTAAAAAAAAAAAGATGTGGCACATTTCCAGCTACAGGAAAGAACAATCAACATCTTAGAGGTGTGACCTCTAAGGTCACACAGTTCTAAAGAACTGTGACCCACATGTCAGCTGTCGTCTGTCTGTATTCATTATTCAGAGAAGACGGAATGCAAGGTTGGGTAGGGCAGGCATTTTACCTTTTTTTTCCCCACTGCTGTATCCTCAGCACCTGGAGTAGTACATTAGTACTATAGGTCACATTTAGGTCTTCAATAAATATTTTTGAATAAATAAATAAGATTGACTCAACACACACACACATACACACACACACACACATCCTCTGAGACAGGCAGACTTATCAAATGGCCCCAGTGTTTCCCACTTCCTAGTACTCTAGCTCTTGAATAATTATGTAAATAAGTGAGGTGATGGATGTGTTAATGAGCGAGACTCAGGGAACTTTTTACAATGTACACAAACACATATACCAACTCATTACAATGTACATTTTAAATATCTTACAACTTTATGTGTTAAGTACACCTCAATAAAGCTGAAATTAAAAATTTTTTTTAATTTAAAGTTTTAACTTAGAAAAGTACAGCTTATATTTACCCTCCCTTTACTGCCTCACTTCCCCACTCTCCTACTGGTGTTTCCTAGAATCACCTCCTAAATAAACTACATGCCTTCAAATTCTTGTCTCAAGGCCTATTTCTAGCACAGTACAAATTAAGACAACATCTTTGGTCTTAAAAGTCCTCATTTCATTTCCCGGTCAGGGAACCAAAAAAAAAAAAAAAAAAAGTCCTCATGCACTCCACTTCTAGAAAATTCTAACTCCAGCTTTGTGGCATCTCTTGGCTTCCTTTCCTCTTTACCCTCTGTGGCAGAGATGACTAGTTGCTCTCAAGATCTGGTCTCCCCTCCTTCCTCACTTACAGAACCCCTGGTTTCACCTGGGCACATGATTTGAGTACAGACACATTTTCCTGCCTCCCTTACACTTAGGTGCAGCCATCTTCATTCTGGCAATGAGATATAAAAGGAAATAGTTTATGTTCATGGTCCCTAGGAAATGTCCATATCAGGAGGGACTGATACCCTCTCCCCTTCCTACTTCCTGCTGGCTAGAGTGTGGGTATCATGACTGGAACTCCAGGAGTCACTTGGAATAAGAGGTAACCTTGACACAAATGGAAGGAGCATAGATCTCTGACAATACCACCTAACTGCAACCATTTAAATATGAGAGAAATATCTTTATACCTTATTTAAATAACTATTATTTTTATTTTCTATTACTTGCTGCTAATTTATTACTTGGGTCCTAATCCAAACTGCTGATAGCCTCTGAAATCTCACCTCCACTCATTACTATTAAATTTAAATGCAAAGCAGTTTACCCATCTTCTTTGGTGACGCATAACCTTAGAATCTCATGTCTCTCATCAAGTTTTTCAGGGTATTTCCCTAAAATAAGATGAGGAACAATGGTGCCAACTAATAAGATAACATTTCACCACCTTATGCAATTATAATAACTTTACCACTCTATGTGATATTTATTCTAGATACTGTGACCAGTGATTATATGATTAACTCATCTTTAAGAACCCATATTTTCATTTTGTAAAAATAACAACTTAGTATGTCTTTCTTTTATAAGCTATATCTCAGTATATTGAACTAGTTGATGAAAGAATATTTTCACCATATAAGAATTTCAGTTACTAACCTGTGAGGAAATTTGGAGTTGGAATATCACTATTTTTGATCTCTCTGATGAATTATGGACCTATGAAATGATTTTTTTCAAAGGCTACTAGAATCATAGAAAAGCAAGCAAGAAAGAAACCACACTTTATATACCTCCCAATGGAAGAACACAGCACCTATGAAACAGTCTTACAAAAACAAGTCAAATGTGAATGTATTCATTCACCCTACTCTTGATTCACAGGACATACAGGGACAGAAGAACATGTTAAATGACACCACAAGGATGCAATCAACAAAATCCAGAATGGATAGAAAATAATCTGGTTTCATCAACAAAAAGATCTCAAAGAAACAAAATGTGATGATGGAGGAATCTAGATGAAAAGAAACTTAAGGAGCTGATGTCAGTGAGGAGCAGAATGAGGACTTCCAAAAATGTTCTCCATAAAAGCAGTGGGAACAGTGGCAAATTGTCTAAATCAACTGCAAATTAGCCAAAGGCTTACAGCAATCTAGGGAGGATTTATTCAAGATAAATGATTGAATCTCACTAAGAATAGTGAGTTTTGTGGTATTTTAACTTGCCCTTGTCTCATCCCTTCTCCCCAGTTCAGCAGTGCCTAAAACCTAGTGGTAAAAAGCAGCAACCTAGCAGCCACAGAAGAGGGCAAAATGGGGTTGGAGCTTCTTCAAAGTCCCATTTTCAGAGAATTAACATTATTTGACTCATCTCCTGGTTTCTTGGAAGACACCTCTTGAAAGTATAAGTATGTCCTTCTTTGATCTGATCTGGAGCCTGACTACTTTGAACAGACTTTTCCCCAGGGGCATTTGTTGAAACACAACTGCTTAACATCACAGCTGTTGGGGGTGGGTGGAGGGAGGAGGGCAGTATTGATAATGTTTGAGGCAAACAATAAGTTAACCAAAAAGCTTGAAAGAGAAAAATAAGAAATGAGATTGCCATAATTAGCTTTGAAGAGCTCTAAAATACTGCTGTAAATCTAGCAGACCATGTGAATTCACAGACTTGTGTGCATGATGAAAAAGACCTGAAAATGTCCTAAGTTCTTGTCTCTGGCTAATATTGAGTATCTATTCAAGCAGGAAGTTAAAGCTAAGGAAAGCTGTAAAACTGCCTGGCTCAGCATTAAACATGTGCCCTAACACAAACACAGAGCCCCTCATTAAAGATTGGGCAACTTATTGGCTCCAAAAATTTAAGGAAATCTCTATCCAATTATTAGCTATTAGTTTATTAGCTAAACTAATCAAACAGAGTCTTCAGTGGCCACACATGACAAAGAATACAAGGTATACAGAATTAGTTCTCCCCCACCAAAATACTAAACAAACAAAACAACAAATGTCAGTGATAACAAATCTTCCTTTGGGAAGGAGAGAAGAACTGATTTTAGGTGTCCTCTTTTCAACAAAAAAAACTAAGAAACATGTAAATAAATAAGAAAATAAGCCCAAACATAGGAAAAGATCAATCGATAAAAATTGTCCAAGGAAGCCCAGATATTGGATTCACCAGACACAAACTTCAAATCAGGTATTCTACACATATTCAAACAGCTTAAGTAAATTATATTTAAACAACTAAAGGAAAGTGAGATGACAACTCACCTAATAAAGAATATCAATAAAGAGATAGAAATTATTTTTTAGAAGAACCAAATATAAATTCTGGAGATGAAAAGTACAATAACTTTTAAATGAAAAATTTACTAGAGGACTCGACAGCAGTTGTGAGCTGGCAAAAGAAATAATCAATGAACTTGAAGATAGGTAATGGAGATTATTATCCAGTCTGAAGAACAGAGAGAAGAAAGAATGAAGAAAAAAAAAAGACTCAGAGAACCATGGTACTCCATCAAACAACAACACATGCATAACGGGAGAGAAATAGGGGCAGAGAGAGTATTTGAAGAAATAATGGCCAAAAACTTCCCAAATTTTATGAAAAACATTAATCTACACATCCAAAAATCTCAGCAAATTCCAAACAGGGTGAACTCAAAGAGATCCACATCTAAACGAATCATAATCAAAATGTCAAAAGACAGGCATCTGGGTGGCTCAGCCAGTTAAGCATCTGACTATTGACTTCAGCTCAGATTATAATCTCAGGGTCCTGGGACTGAGCCCCCCGTAGGGCTCCACACTCAGTGGGAAGTCTGCTTAAGATTCTTTCTCTACCTCTCTCTTTCTGCCCCTCTCCCCTACGCTCTCAGTCTCTGTCTCTCTAAAAGAATAAATAAATAAATCTTTAGGAAAAATGTCAAAAGACAAAGAAAGTGTCTCTGTAAGTAGCAGGAAGGAAGAAATTTGCATGTACAAGAGATCCTCATTCAGACTAATAGCTTGTCTCTCACCCAAAACTAGGGAGGCCAGAAGGCAGTGGGATAACATACACAAACTGCTAAAAAAAAAAGGCAATTAACCAAGAATTCCATATTCAGTATATCTATGATTCAAAAATAAAAGAAAAATGAAGGCATTCCCAAATAAACAGAAACAGAGAATCTGTTTAGCAGACACAGTTTACAAGAAATACTAAAGGGAATCCTTCAGGCTGAGATGAAATGACATTCGACAGTAACTCAAATTCACACGAAGAAATAAAGAACATCACTAAAAGTAACTCCATAGGCAAATATAAAAGACAGCATAAAAGGATTCTGGTTTGTGAATTTTCTTTCTCCTCTCTTGACTTAAAAATACAACTACATAAAGGGGTGCCTGAGTGGCTCAGTCGGTTGATTTTTGGACTCTTGATTTCGGATCAGGTCAGGATCTCAGGGTCTTGAGATTGAGCCCTGCGTCAGACTCAATGCTCAGTGGGGAGTCTGCTCAGGATTCTCTCTTCCTCTTCCTCTCCCCTCCCCTCCATGTCAGCGCTCTCTCTCTCTCTCTCTCTCCACCAAATAAATAAATAAATCTTTTTTTAAAAATACAGCTATATAAAGTAATAATTGTAAATCTGTGCAAATGAGCATACAATTTATAAAGACTTAATTTATATGACAATAGCACAAAGGAGGAGGGAGAGAATGGAGCTACATAGGAGCAAAGTTTTATATACTACTGAAATTAAGTTGGTATTAATACAAATGAGGTTGTTATAAATTAAGATGTTCATTGTAATCTCCAGGGAAACCTCTAAGAAAATATTTACTCAAAAATATAAAATAAATAACAAGGGACCTGAAATGGTACTCTAGAAAGTATCTACATTGAACTCGAAAGGTAATAATAAAGGAACAAAAGAACAAAAAAACATAAGATATATAGAAAACAAATAGTAGGGCGCCTGGGTGGCTCAGTGGGTTAAGTCTCTGCCTTTAGCTCGGGTCGTGATCTCAGGGTCCTGGGATCGAGCCCCGCATCAGGCTCTCTGCTCAGCGGGGAGCCTGCTTCCCCCCCCCCCCCCGCCTGCCTCTCTGCCTACTTGTGATCTCTCTCTCTGTCAAATAAATAAGTAAAATTTAAAAAAAAAAATAGTAAAATTGCAGACATAAATCCCACCTTCTCAGTCACTGCATTAAATATAAATCAATTAAACACACCAACTAAAAGAGATAGGCCGAATGGATTTTTTTAATGATCCAACTCTATGCTGTTTATAAGAGATTCACTTCAGATTCAAAAACACAAATTGGTTGAAAATAAAAAGAATGGAAAAGATATTCGATATAAAGTAACCAAAAGAAGAGAGTTGGAGTGGCTATACTAATTATAATTAGTTTGTTTTATTTTATTAAATGTATAATGTATAATAATATAATATTGTAAATATATACATACAATCTATATATACACACATATATTTACACATATAAATATATAAATTCTGGAGGAACAAGATGGAAGATGAGGGCTAAATGAAGCAAGGTTAGTCATGAGTGGATATTTAATGTTTCTGGGTCTGAGTCCATGGCAGTCCCTTTTATTACCCTTTCTTCTTATAAGTACATTCAAAATTTTCCATAATAAAAGACTAAAAAAAAAAAAAAAAGGCACAACAAGGCTACCTGACCACTCACTCTGAGATGCACTAAGATCAAAAAGATTAATGATTAATACTTGCCCATCCACTCAAGCATTTGTTGAGCATTAGCCATGAGCAAATCACAGCAATAAACATGCTCTCAAATAGAGACAGATAAAAATAATTATAGACAAAGTATTAGAAACAAAGAGTGGAAAAGGTGTCATAACAGAGGCCCAAGGGCAGGACTATGAGTTAGTGAAGGAGAGATTATTACTGATGGGGGGACAAGAACAAGCCTCAATTCTTTGAATATTCAGGCAGGAAGAGTCTTTATCAAACCCTCTTATTTATATCTGAAAAATATAAGATCCAGAGAAGAATTAGCTTTCTTCAGTTACCACAGAAACATTTTGACACAGCTGGGATTTATTTTCTTCTGTAGCTAACATTCACTAACAGATTATTATGTCCTGGCACCTTCCTAAGAATTTCACACATATTATTTTATTTAATCCTCACAATGTATTCCACTATTAACCCATTTTGCAGAGGAGGAAAAAGAAGCTCAGAGAGGTTCAGCAACTCACCCAAATCGACACAGCCAGGAAGTGGCAGAGCTGAGTCTCACACCTGGAAAGTTTGTCTTCAGAATGTTTTCTCTTCCCACCATCATGGGATTTAACCCATAGTTCCTTTCACCACTCTGTGCTGGATTATGCTGTGATAGGATGTACAGAAAGAAAAAACAACAGATATTTCAGGCAGAGGAAATGAAGATTAAACTAACACCAGTATTTTGTCCTACAGGACTTTGTAGGACTGACAAACGAGCACCTTGAGAGAAGCCTATCACATTAATAATTTTATGTCACTAAACAATGGTTGCATTTATATACATGCACAAAATTTGCCTACTGTAACCATTTTCCAGACACTTCATTCTGGTTTTCTACACTTGACAACACAAAGCTCAGTGACTTCAGCCCTGTCAAGGGTCACTGAGCCTCTTCATACAGTTCTTCTCCACTCCCAACTGGACTGCAGTGTGGAACGCTGCAGGAACCAAGGCCCTCTTCCCTCCTCTCAAGAGGGGCTCTGTGTCATCATGGAAAACTGGGCTCTCATCCCCAGCTCCAGCACTACTCACCAAGTCACCAAGAACAAGTCATTCAAGCTGGACCTCAGTTTCCCCATCCATCACATAAAAGAGATTAAATCACATGAGCTTTAAAAACTCACATTTTGGGAAGGAGGGATAGGGTGGCTGGGTTATGGACACTGGGGAGGGTATGTGCTATGGTGGGTGCTGTGAATTATATAAGACCGATGATTCACAGTCTTACACTGTACCCTTGAAGCAAATAACACATTACATGTTAATTAAAAAAACAATAAAATAGAAAGAAGTTCCTAAAAAAAAACCTAAAAAACCTACATTCTTCTCTGACAAGGCATAATTCCATGAAATAAAACAGATCTTTCTGTGTTATATCAGGAGGAGGGGGAGTCGACTTTTAAAAAAAAATCTCAATTAGCAGAAATAGAATTCTATAAACCAAATATAAAACAGAAAATAATATATATAAACATATATTATAAAATAAATAGATATATATTTATTTCACTATAGAGTGTTAGGGAACAGTGTTATTTTATGTCACTAGATTCAGAATATCAGACTGAAGTTTGTAGCCCAGCTTTGCCAATCAGTAAATAAAGTGATTTTATTGGTTATAATAATAACAATAATATTAGTTAATAGTCATTGTATACTACCTATATGTCACAAACTCAACACTCTACTGTTTCCTCTGTGGCAAATCACTTAAACCTCAGCTACCAAATTTATAATATGGATGAATGGGAGCACACATAATACACTGGCTGCGACATTAAAGATTCTCAGTAAACACTTATATTATATCATGTTATTTTGAACAATATGTAAGCTTATTAAGAATAATTACTCCAGGGGTGCCTGGGTGGCTCAGTCTGTTAAGTGTCTGTCTTCAGCTCAGGTCATGATCTCAGGGTCCTAGAATCAAGCCCCACATCAGAATCCCTGCTCAGTGGAGATTCTCTCTCTCCTTCTGCCCCTCTCCCTCTGCCCCTCCCCCTTGCTCCTGTGCTCTATCTCTCAAAAAAATAAATAAAATATTTAAAAGAAAATTACTCCATCATCATCCAAGCTCATGCAAAATTTGCAGCCCCATACTGTAGAAAAAATCTGTTCAAATATGTTGCCTTTACCTTTCTTGGTAGTTTCTTGGAAACTACTATTTTTAAATGCCACATCTTTTAGGTTGTTCATTCCAACAGCAATAATGGTAAAATTAAATTTGGTATTAAAATAGCAAAAATGGTATTATTCCCCTACCTTTCCTATTATTATTCCAAAAGATTTCTAACAAATTCAGGCAGCCCATCAAGAGATGCCACAAAAAGCAAATGAGAAAAATAACATCTGTGAGAGAGGTATGCTCTACTGAAAAGCTAAAGCCAAAAACTAAAGAACTTAAAATTAGACAGTACTCTTAACAGGCACTCAAGTGTAAATGAGACTATTTTCATCCCACATGTTTATGCTCTTTCATTTAGATTTTATTATTTTTAGTGATTCAACTACAGATTCAGAAGAGCACTTAGAGATCAACCAGTTTGATACGCTACCAGTGCCAATCCCTGTGTTCAGAAGAAAAAGATGAGGGGCGCCTGGGTGGCTCAGCTGGTTAAGCGACTGCCTTCAGCTCAGGTCATGATCCTGGAGTCCCAGGATCGAGTCCTGCATCAGGCTCCCAGCTCCATGGGGAGTCTGCTTCTATTTCTGACCTTCTCCCCTCTCATTCTCTCTCTCTCACTCTCTCTCTCTCAAATAAATAAATAAATAAAATCTAAAGAAAAAGACGACAGCCCAAAGAAGCAATCAGTGAGTCAGTCAACTATCAGCTGTTGTACACTTATCATTAATTGCTAGGCTCTGTGTAGGTTCTTGGGATGCCTCATGAACAAAAGAACACTAAAGAGAATCCCTGCCCTCATAGCACTCACATTCTACACTTGATCTTAGCCAAAAGGCCGAGAAGCGACAGCACTCACATTCTAGTGGGGAGAAATGACTTATCCAAGCAACACTTGAGGCCAGTGGCAAAGGCTAGGTCACTCAACACCTAAGACTCCAAATAGCCAAAGCAATATTGAAAAAGAAAAACAAAACTGGAGGTATCACAATTCTAGACTTCAAGTTATACTACAAAGCTGTAGTAATCAAAACATTATGGTACTGGCACAAAAACAGATACAAAGATCAATTGAACAGAATAGAAACCTGGAAATGAACCCACAACTATATGGTCAATTAATCTATGACAAACAGGAAAGAATATCTAATGAAAAACAGTCTCTTCAACAAATGGTGTTGGGAGAACTGGACAGCTACATACAAAAGAAATGCACTTTCTTGCACCATACAAAAATAAACTCAAAGTGGATCAAAGACCTAAATGTGAGATCTGAAACCATAAAATCCTAGAAGAGAGCACAGGTAGCAATTTCATCAGCTGTAGAACATTTTTCTAGATATATCTCCTGAAGAAAGGGAAATAAAAGCAAAAATAAACTATTTCGACAACAGTAAAATAAAAAGCTTCTACACAGTGAAGCAAACAATCAACAAAACTAAAAGGCAAACCACTGAATAGAAGATAGATATTTGCACATATCTGATAAAGTGTCAGTATCTAAACTATATAAGGAACTGATGTAACTCAACACTCATACAAAAAAACAATTCAATTTTAAAATAAGCAGAAGACATGAAAAGACATGTTTGCAAAGGAGACATACAGATGGCCAACAAACATATGAAAAGGTGCTCGACATCCTTCACCATCAGGGAAATGCAATTCAAAACTACAATGAAATATTACTTCATCAATTATATATAATTGAGATATATATAATGGAATGTTATTCAGCCATAAAAAAGGAATGAAATCTTGCCGTTTGCAACAACATGGATGGATCTAGACAGTATAATGCTAAGCAAAATAAGTCAGAGAAAGACAAATTTTGTATGATTTCACGCATATGTGGAATTTAAGAAACAAAACAAAGGAGCAAAGGAGAAAAAATAAAAGAGAGAGAAAAAGAGGCAAACCAAGAAACACTCTTACCTATAGAGAACAAACAGTTACCAGAGGGGAGGTGGAAGAGCGTATGAGTGAAATAGGTGATGGGGATTAAAGAGTACACTTAACATGATGAGCCCTGTGTAATGTATAGAATTGTTGGATCACTATATTGTACACCTGAAACTAATATAATACCATATGTTAACAATGTTGGAATCAAAATTAAAAACTTAATTTTAAAAAAGTTCAGGTCACATTTCCAAGGTCATATAGCTAAATAAAACCCAATCTTTTGGACAGTATTCCAATGATTTTACTTGGAATACTTGGAATTTGCAGGTTCCTCGAAGACCTAAAACACATTTTTCCTATATCTGGGCCCTTCCTTTACAGAATTGATCACAGTGTCTGATCCATAAGAAGGTAGTGGTAAATCTAATTTTTAAAAATTATCATCGACGATGTAGGATAAAACACATGTTAGGTCACAAAACATGTCTTAAATTTAAGAAGATTAAAATCATACCAAGTACCCTTTCTGACCACCATGGAATAAAACTAGGAGTAATAGATAAATTCCTAGAAACATTCAACCTACCAAGACTAAACCATGAAGAAATGCAAAGTCTGAACAATCCTATAAATAGTAAGGAGACTGACTCAGTAATTAAAAACCTGCCAACAAAGAAAAGCCCAGGACCACATGGGTTCACTTGTAAACTGTACCAAACCGTTAAATAATTCATGACAATCCTCATACTCTTCCAAAAAATGGAAGACAAGAGAACACTTCCAAACTCCTCTTATGAGGCCAGCATTACCCTGACACCAAAGGCAGAGACACCCCAAGGAAACTATAGACCAGTATCCGTGATGAAAATAAATGCAAAAAAATCCTTAACAAAACAGTAGCAAACTAATTCTAACAGCACATTAAAAGGATCAAACATCATGACCAAGTGGAATTTAACCCTGGGATGCAAGGATGGTTCGACATGCAAATAACAATTAATGCAATATACCACATTAATTGAATAAAGGATAAAAATTACATGATCATCTCAGTAGACACAGAAAAAACATTTCACAAAAATTAACATTCTTTCATGATAAAAGAAAAACAAAACTCTCAAATAACTAGAAATAGAGGAAAGTAACTGAACATAATAAAGGACATATTTGAAAAGCCCAAAGCTAACATCATACTCAATGGTTAAGGAGTGACGGCCTTTCCCCAAAGACCAGAACAAAGCAAGAATGCCCACATTCACTGCTTCTATTCAACATATTATTAGGAGTCTTAGCCAAAGCAGTTAGGCAAGAAATACAAATAAAAGGCATCCAAATAGGAAAGGAAGCAGTTAAATTGTCCCTTTTTGCAAAAAACATAATGGCATACAATAAGACCCTAAAGATGCCATCAAAGAACTGAGAGAACCAATAAACAAATTAAATTAAATTACAGGATACAGGAGCACCCAGGGGGCTCAATCGTTAACCGCCTTTGGCTGATCCATGATCCCAGTGTCCTAGGATCGAGCCCCACATCAGGCTCCCTGCTCAGCAAAAAGCCTGCTTCTCTGTCTCCTACTCCCCCTGCTTGTGTTCCCTCTCTCACTGTCTCTCTGTCAAATAAATAAATACAATCTTAAAAAATAATTTTAAAAAAATTTTTTGAATAAATAAATACATAATAAAGTTACAGGACACAAAGAAAAAGTAGTTGTGTTTCTATACACTAAAAACAAATTATCCAAAAGGGAAATTAGGGAAATAATCTCATTTACAATAGCACCAAAAAGAATAAAATATATAGGAATAAACTTAACTAAGGAAATCAAAGAGTCGTACACTGAGACTAACAAAGAAAGAAATTAAAGAAGATACAAACAAATGGAAAAATATCCAGCATTCATGGCTAGATTTAATATTGGTAATCTGTCCATACTACCCAAGGCAATCTACAGAGTCAATGCAATCTCTACCAAAATCCCAATGGCACTCTTTACAGTAATAGAAAACCAATTCTAAAATGTATGTGGAACCACAAAAGACCAGGAATAGCCAAATCAATCTCAAGAAACAGGAACAAAGCTGGAGGCAACACAATGCCAGATTTTGAAATATATTAGAAAACTAGTGTAATCAAAATAATATGGTATTAACATAAAGACATATAGGCCAATGGAATAAAATGGAGAACCCAGGTATAAATCCATGTACATGTCAAATGATCTTCAACAAGGATGCCAGGAATACACAACAGAGATGCTGTTAAGAAAACTAAATATCCAAAAAAAAAAAAAACTAAATATCCATAAGCAAAAGAATTAAATTCGACCCTTACTTTAGAGCATAAACAAAAGTCAATCCAAAATGTATTAAAGACTTAAACATTAGAATAGAAACCATAAAACTCCTGGAAGAAAACATAGGGGAAAAAATTCATGACATTGGTCTTGTCACTGATTTCATGCATATGACACCAAAAGCATAGGGCAACAAAAATAGAAAAGACTAAAAACCTTCTGCACAGCAAAGGAAACAATCAACAGAGTAGAAAATGCAAGCCTATGGAATGGGAGAAAATATTTACAAGTCATGTATGTGATAGGGAGTCAGGCTTCAAAATATATAAGGAAGGGGTACCTGGTTGGCTCAGTTGGCAGAGCATGCAACTCTTGGTCTCAGAGTAGTGAGTTCAAGCCCCCATGCTGGGCATGAAGCCTACTTAAAAATAAATAAAAATAATAAAAACAACCAAACAAAATACATAACAAATTCCTAAAACTCAATAGTAAAAAAACGAAGCAAATTACAAAATGGGATAAGGATGAATAGACACTTCTCCAAAGAAGACATACAAATGGCTAACAGACACATGAAAAAATGTTCATCATCTTTAGCCATCAGAGAGATTCAAATCAAAACCACACTGAGATACCACCTTACGCCAGTTAGAATGGCCAATATCAACAAGGCAGTAAACAACAAATGCTGGAGAGGATGTGGAGAAAGGGGAACCCTCCTCCACTGTTGGTGGGGATGCAAGTTGGTGCAGCCACTTTGGAAAACAGTATGGAGATTCCTCAGGAAATTAAATATACAGCTACCCTATGACCCTGCGATTGCACTACTCGGTGTTTACCCCAAAGAAGCAGATGCAGTACAAAGAAGGGCCACATGGACCCCAATGTTCATGGCAGCAATGGCCACAATAGCCAAACTGTGGAAAGAACCAAAATGCCCTTCAACAGATGAATGGATAAGGAAGATGTGG
>CM052809.1:97447746-97515845 GCA_028533885.1 Nasua narica
GGGGGCCCACACACAAGAAGGGGGGGTGTAAACAAAACAAGCCAGCCCTGCTCTGCTCCTTCAGTGAGTGCCGTTTATTGTAGTTTATGACCTCTACAAGGGAAAAGTTCCAATGTGCTCTTTAAAAGGCACAGCTTTTTAAAGCTTTCATCCGTTCAGCAAATATTTATTAGACCTTCACTCTGCTGGGCACCAAGCTAGTCCCGGGTAGACAGTAGCCAACAACACAGAAATGTGGGTTCCAGCCTCAGGGAAGTTAAATTCAAGTGCCAAGACACTCTACTTGGGTTCTACTTGGGTTGCTGAGGGTTTTCAGAGCCCTGGCTCAGTCCTTTGTGGGACCAGATTCCACTTCCTGCCCTTGAATTCCAAGAGATACCTCCACATCCTTGCAATAACCTTTCCTCCGTAGTGTAAGTTCATTTGAATGGATTCTGCTTATTTCAACCAAAGACTTCCATAAAGCCACAGAGGACTTCATTACCCTTCCAAGATGCTTCTTGAGGCCAGCCTGGCCAGGGCTGCAACAGGAAGGTGTCAGTCAGGAAGTGGGAGAGATCTTGCCCTGTAAGTTGCTGCTGTCTTCATTCAGTACCTGGTGGGTAGGTTCCCAGGCCAGCCCACAAAGGCCTCTTTAATCTTGCAGTGCTATTAGTTTGCTAACTCAGCGGCAGAACAAGTAAATAAGTAGGGAAATGTATACAACCACATACAAATATGTCAAATTAGGCATGGGTCCCCCCCTATTCAAACCACCCTTTGTGTTTCACTGTGTTTTTCAATTTTCCAAGGAACAAAGAAACAGAGACTGGCCAAAATATTTTCAATCTTTTTAATCTCAACTAACTGCAGTGCTTAGTAATGGCATCATCTGTAATGGCATGATATTTTGGCAACGCAGTATCTTATGAACATGTTGTAAGTCTGCCTCCTCTAAGGAAGAAGCAGAACTCTCACTTTTCCAGCCTCCCTTCTGCTCAAGAAAGCATATGACCTAGCTCTGCGGATCAGACACATGCAAGCCTTCAGTTTGGACACGAACCACATGAGGAAGCAAGCTCTTCTCCAAACCTAGGTTCTAATGGAGTGAAGTAATGCAAGTATCTAGATCGGGGAGCAAGAGTAGCGCCGCTCCTGGGGGCCAGTCCCAAACATTATCAGTGAAAGCACTAGCATTTAGGTCGAGGCCCAGTGCTGTCCTCATGGAAGTGCCCCCACAGTGTGATATGGGCTTTGTTTCTAAATGAATGGCCAGCCTCAAGCTTCATCTCTAGCATTCCCTGGGATTCCGTGAGCTTCCTACATCCTTTAATGAATTCCATTCTTGAATAAACCAGCAAACGTGGATTCAGTTGCTTGCGACTAAAAATTCTGACTGAGACACGATATTTCTGGCACTGTTCCAACCTCTGCCTGAAGATGGGATTCTTCATCCATCTAGACTCTGCTGAGCACCTGCGCTGGCTTATCCCACATAGCCCAGATGCAAGTGACAGGACTATTCTGACCCCCCTCATTGTCTGCCTTTTGAAAGCAATTTAGAGCCCATGGTGGCATCCCCCATCAAAACTGAAAGGTATGTTTTTCATAATATGTTATAAGGCATAAATGCAAATAAGCATGATTTCTAGAAAATAGAGCTTTAAACATGATTTTTCAGAAAACATGTCATCCAGCCCCTGTTGTAAAAAATGCCGCCTATCCTTTATGAGAGGCACCAAAACCTTAGTGTCACTTGCTTGACCACAGTAGTCTTAGTCGTTTAAACTCATCTGTTCGCAGTGGAAAAAAATTTTCACGTTCCAGTGACAGATAACTCAGGTTCCATAAAGAGTGTCTTTCCAGGGCTCTTCCACAGTTCTATCCGCTTGTATACACAAAGTAGGTACATCTTTTTTCTGTGGATTTTACATATTTGATCATGCCACTCCACTGAGTAAAACTTAAGCCATTCTGTACTGACTTTGGAAAAAAGCCCAAATTTCTCGGCATGATTTGTAAGATTACCAATGCCAGTCTCTCCATCCCCAAGCCCTGCTCTGCTCTAAAACTCTACTCCTTGCCTCTAGCATTCCATTCACAGCCATACTCCCCTATTTATGGTTCATTCATTGAGTGGACTATACTGTTCCTTACTTCTGTAGCTTGATTCACAATGCTCCATCTGTCTGGCATCACCTTCTAAGCTTTGTCCAAATGATAAACAGTTATCCTTTTATCAACACACCAACACCAAAGTCAACTAACTCTAGAGTATCTGCATATTCACATAAGGATTTTGTTTTAATCAAAACTCTTTCGTTTGCAAATAACAAATAACTCAAACTGGCTTTAAAAGAGCAAACAATTTGAACAGACACTTTAGGAAGGATTGACAAATGGCCAATAAGTACATGAAAATGTGCTCAATATCATTAGTCATAAGAGAAATACACATTAAAACCACAATGAGGTATTATTTTGCATCTATTAGAATGGCTAAAATTACAACAGCTGACAACAACAAATGTTGGATAAAATATGAACAACTGAAATGCTCATACATTGCTGGTGGGAGTGTATAATGGTACATGTACGTTGGAGGACTGATTGCCAGTTTCTTTTAAAATTAAACATACATCTATCCAATGCCCAGAAATTCCATCCCTGGATATTTAGTCATGAGAAATTAAAACATATATCCACAAAAAGATTCATACAAATATATTCATGGTAGTCTTATTCAGTATAGTATAAAATGGAAATAAGTCAAACACCCAACAAGAGGACAACGATAATCAAACTGTTATATATTCATACAATTGATTACAACTCAGTCAGATAAAGGAAGCAACTATTAATATATGCAACAGCATGGACGAATCTCCAAAAATACGTGCAGAGCAAAAAAAACACTACACCAAAAAAAGTAAAAACTGTGTAATTCTATAAACATGAAATTTTTTTTAAGATTTTATTTATTTATTCGACAGAGAGAGAGAGATCACAAGTAGGCAGAGAGGCAGACAGAGAGAGAAGAGGAAGCAGGCTCCCTGCTGAGCTGAGAGCCCAATGCAGGGCTCGATGCCAGGACCCTGGGATCATGACCTGAGCCGAAGGCAGAGGCTTTAACCCACTGAGCCACCCAGGTGCCCCTAAACATGAAATTTTAAATCAGGAAAAAATCATCTATAGCGATAGAAGTCAGAAAGCGTTTGCCAAGGGAGGAGACGGGAAGACTAACTGAAAAAGGACACAAGAGATGCCCTTCTGGAGTGACAGAAATGTTCTTTTTTTTTTTAAGATTTTATTTATTTGATGGGGTGGGGGACGCAAGCAGGGGGAGTGGGAGAGAGGGAAGCAGGCACCCCGCCCAGCAGGGAGCCTGATGTGGGGCTCAGTCCCAGGACACTGGGATCATGACACGAGCCAAAGGCAGATGCTTAATGACTGAGCCACCCAGGCATACCTGATAGAAATGTTTTATATTCTGTTTGGGATGGTGGTTGCTCGAGTTAAATATTTGTGGAAACTTAACGATTTGAATACTTAACATGCTCATTTTTTAATGTACAATTAATTCTAAATAATCTGGCTTCAAAAATGGAACCTCTCATTAGATTCATACATGTACATATACACATTCTTCCTGTAATTTTAGCACATTCCCAGACCCAGAAGTTTACATAATCCAGAAGAATTCCTAGACTAAATGACTTCTAAGGGCTTGCTAATAGCTCACATTCTCTGAATTCTCTGAAGAAAAAAAAATGTCTGGGATCACGATGCAATCACGAAGTCAACCAGGAAAAATTAGTTCCCCAAATTCTGTTATTCAAGTTTAACCTGCAGCATATATCACGAAACAGAAACACACACATCTTACTTGAAGTTAACTGCAGAAGTCAATGTCTTTATTCTGGCCCCATGAAGAAAAGATGGAATCTAGGAACTCATTGTAAAGAACAGCACGGATTAGGGATGACTGCAGGCAAGAGTAGATATGTCCTAAGACAGAAGGCCTGGTTTGGAGCCTCAACTATACCACTAAGCAAGATAAAGAACCCTAAAAAAAATCTCGGTCTACTGTCTCATTTTGAAGATGAGCATACTGAGTCTCAGAAAAGGGGAAAGACTGGTTCAAGTTCAAACAGCAAGTGGCAAAGCCTGGATGAGAACTCTGTCTTATCAAACTCAATTGTTACGAACCCCGTTGTTTTGTTTGCCAAGTGTTTATTTTCTAGGAATTTCTTCTTCATCCAGTTATGAGCAGGGCTATAGTAGAAACTGCTATATAGTCCTTCAAAGTAACCTATACTAACTGGCCTACAGTTCGTGGATCTAAAAGTGGGCATCTAACTCAAGTTTTGCCAATTTGTCATCACCAAAGGGAGAGAGAGGGGGAAAGAGAGAGAGAAAGGGAGAGGAAGGGAAAAAAGAGGAGAGAGAAGGAAGAGAAGGAGGAGAAGAAAAAAAATTCCCACCTGCTATTAGATGCTTATACTATTCACACAAACTTAGATGCTATTGACAAAGGCCATTGTTTGTCCCATGGACTGGAAAATCCCTAAATCAGAGGTACCCAAGGACTAGAGTTGCTAATCAGCTCCAGATTATTTCTACAGAACTTCTGGGAGTTCAGAGATAGTCAAGGAAGTGAGTGATTAGTCTAGAAAACTAAAAAGTTAATTCTACTGGTGGCAACTAAGTACTGACATGTGAACTAAAAACAGAATTCTATCTCTGAAGTTGAGATTCCTTATTCTAAAGAAAGGATGTGTGAAAGGCATGGCTGTCCATCATACAATTATTTATAATGTTGGCAAAAGGTAAAAATCACCTGTAAGAGAAACAAAAGCAAAAATGAACTATTGGGACTTCATCAGGATAAAAACTTTTGCACAGCAAAGGAACCAGGTGACAAAACTAAAAAGCAATCTACAGAATGTGAGAAGATATTTCCAAATGATTTATCAGATAAAGGGCTAGTATCCAAAATTAATAAAGAACTTACCAAACTCAACATCCAAAAAACAAAAAACCCAGTCAAGAAATGGGCAGAAGACATGAACAGACATTTCTCCAAAGAAAACATACAAATGGCCAACAGACACATGAAAAATGCTCAACATCACTTAACATCAGGAAACACAAATCAAAATCACAATGAGATACCACCTCATACCAGTCAGAATGGCTAAAATTAACAACTCAGGAAACAACAGATATTGGTGAGGATGCAAAAAAAGGGGAACCCCTTTACATTGTTGGGGGTATGCAAATTGGTGCAGCTACTCTGGAAAACAGTATGGAGGTTCCTCAAGAAGTTAAAAATAGAACTACCCTATGACCCAGAAATTGCACTACTACCTATTTACCCAAAGGATACAAACATAGTGATTCAAAGGGGCACTTGCACCCCATTGTTTATAACAGCAATGTCCATAACAGCCAAACTATGGGAAGAGCCCAGATGTCCACTAACAGATGAATGGATAAAGAAAATACGGTATATATACACAATGGAATATTACTCGGCCATCAGAAAATGAAATTTTGCCATTTGCAAAGACATTGATGGAACTAGAGGGTATTATGCTAAATGAAATAGGTCATTCAGAGAAAGACAAATAACATATGATTTCATTAATATGTGGAATTTAGAAACAAAACAGATGAACATAGGGCAATGGAAGGAAAAATAAAATAAGATAAAAACAACAAGGAAAGCAAACTATGAGGGACTCTTAACTATATGGAACAAACTAAGGGCTGTTGCTAGGGAGATAGTTGGGGGTGGACATTAAGGAGGGCACATGATGTAATGAGCACTGTGTGTTATATGCAACTGCTGAATCACTAAATTCTACCCCTGAAACTAATAGTATACTATATGTTAACTAAATTAAATTTTAATTTTAAAAAAGAAGAAAAAATAAATAAAAACAAAAGCAACAAAGTAGAAATCCCATAGATGTTTAAAATAGGAGATATTAAATAAATTTTTATGTAGCCCTATGATAAACTAGGATATAGATATCAAATATCCTGTCCTAGAAGGATATTTAAGACTTGCCCATTGTTTTCAATATAATGCTAAATTTAAACATCATAATCAAAACTACATAAAATATAATGATTCTAATTTTGTAAAAATAAGGATGCCTTACTTATATGCATATACATAGAAAAAAAAAGACTGGAAGGAGAAACTATGCTAATAAGCTATCATCGCCGTTAGCCAGATTATGGTTTTGTTTCAGTTGTTCCCCAGTTACCTAACAGAGGTAAGGACAAGAAAAATCAAACTTCTCCACTTCTACCTCATCCACCCAGTTAAATTCAATACACTGAATGTCAGATTTCTTAAAAAGGAAAAGGGACTTATTTATTGGCATTGTAGACAAAGCAGAAAGAATAGGCATCAGCCCCGTGATACATAAGTGCTCTACCCTTGGTCTTGCCTGGGCAAGAAGTTTCCAAGATGCTAAGCATCAGCCTCAATCTAATATGGCCAGCAGTGGTTGTCGTTACTCACCCCTCATGACTCCAATTTGTCTTGCTGCTGGGTTCCTGCCAAAGATGCTTCTTTGGGGAAACCAAAGTGGTTAGGGTGGCCTTGATGTGCCATCCGATCAAATGGATGTGACCAATAGCACCCAGCCTGTCACCTGGGCTTGGTCTTGTCATAGTACCGACCTCACTCCTATCATCGCTGGTCTCTATCTCACTAAATTGTCTCCACCGAGGCAAGGGCAAAGTTTTCCTTGATTATTTACTCATAAACAAAGGTAACAGTCAAAATATCTAACAACCAAATTGGCAGATGCATCATCCAATCAGAAGAGACACAGGCGGTAGCTCTAGAGGAGTGTTCTGGAGGTCTTTGTTGTGCTTGCCATCAACCTTTCAGTTGTTAGACCATGGGGAGGACCTGGGAGGTGGGCTGTGAGGACTAGGGCAGCAAGAATCCTGGGAAGGGATCACTTGGGTCTCAGAGTAGCATCTATTACCAACTGTAGGGAGACAATTTAATATTTTAACAATCACTGTGGTCATACCAGGGTACTGTACCACCCAGACACCTGGGCAGGAGGGGTCCCTGTTCTGATCCCCACATTTTAGAAGGCCTCACATGTCACAAAAAAATATACTCATTAGGGGCGCCTGGGTGGCTCAGATGGTTAAGCATCTGCCTTCGGCTCAGGTCATGATCTCAAGGTCCCGGGATCGAGCCCCACATCAGGCTCCCTGCTCAGCGGGGAGCCTGCTCCCCTCCCTCTGCCTGCCTCTCTGCCTACTTGTGATCTCTCTCTGTCAAATAAATAAAATCATATATATACATTTATATTTTATAAAATATAAAATACATTTATATTTTATAAAATATAAAATATATTTATATTTTAGGGACGCCTGGGTGGCTCAGTTGGTTGAGCGGCTGCCTTTCGCTCAGGTCATGATCCCAGCATCTTGGGATCGAGTCCCGCATCGGGATCCTTGCTCTGCGGGGAGCCTGCTCCTCTCTCTGCCTCTGCCTGCCTCTCTGCCTGCTTGTGTTCTCTTTCTGTTAAATAAATAAATAAAATCTTTAAAAATATATATATTTATATTTTATATTATATATATAATATTTATTTGTTTATTTATTTTCCCATTAAAGAACACACGGACACCTTTGTCAGTATTCAACACTAGCAAGCATGGCCCATTCACCCCCTAAACACCTGCTCTCAAGACCAACACCATTTAGGCCCCAGGGAAGCAGTTCTGGTCACCTCTTGCCCTAAGTCCTTGAACAAAAGATGACTGATTCTGAGTGTTTGTGGGTTGTAGCTCTGGTGACATCAAAGACTGAAAGGAATTAAGAGTGCAAGAGGGATCTGCGGGGAGAGTGGGCTCAAGTTTGAGAAAGACAAATGAATTAATTTGTCAAATTTTTCCACAAAGATAGCATAAACGTAATGGATTCTTAAATAATGAAGTCTCATTTCCTGGTGGTGCTAAGTGTCCATTTTTTGCTTCACTTCGTGTTCCAGTATATTATTCCAGAATATTCACAAATTATCATGGTATTCATGATAGTCAAGCACATGGTAATCATGGAATATTTGTCACATTAAACAATTTATCAATATGTACCACCATGAATAGACGGCCAGAATATATTAAGTTTAAAACTATGGTGCAAAACATTAAGTACATTATGTTTTCATTGGGGGGGGGGCAGTTAAGTTGCTTTAGCTAGAGATATTTATACATTCATATAGTCATAGTCAATTTCTGGATCTTCAGTCTGGAATTCTCTCTTTCTGGGAGTCCAGTGAGAGGCGATCTTACTCTATTTCATGCTCTTTTGAAGGGTTTGAATGTTTTGTACTGCTCCTAGATTACTTTTCAATTTAAGAAACTAGTACTTAATAAGCAAGAAATTCCTTATACGTTGAATGAATTTCTTTTTGTTGTTGATCTAGATTTTCAGTTTTTTCTATGTTGAACATGCATTATTGGTACATTCTCATTAATTCACTTCTAGTGAATCTGGAAAGTAATAAAAATTACAGTCATCAGTCACTTCCCCTAATTAGCCCAGTGCACTTCCACCAGATTTCTGTGCCCACAGGTGAGACTGTGTGGGTTTCTGGTTAAACTGAGAAGTGAAGCTACTATACACACAGAGAGAGAGAGAAAGAGAGAGTGTGGTGTGTGTGTGTGAGAGAGAGAGAGAGAGGGAGAGACAGACAGATGGACAGACAGAGACAGACAGCTGTCGAATTTTCCCTGGACAGGTAAACCCAGGAAAGCAACAAAGATAACAGCCTGAGAAGAGTGTTTCCTCCTGGTATCAGGAGAATCTTCTGGTGTCATCCTCCTCTGGAAATCACCAGTCCCAGGCCAGGGGGACAGCATGGAGATGGCGAACAGGAGGGAGAACAAGGATGCAGCCCCGGAAGCCCATGTGAGGTTCCCATCAGCCCTTTGGACTGTAGAGGTCTGTTCGCACAATCACCAGCCTGCTCACCCTCCCAGTGTCTCTGCTCCCTGCTATCCCAGTGCATGCTGCTGGCCCTGGGGCTTTGTGTGCAAGTTGTCCAAAACTCTGAAACCAAAGAAAAGAGGTTTCCATGGTCCTGAGCTTTATACCTACAGTTCCAAATGCCACAGCCTTCTCTTTAAAAAAAAAAAAAAAAAGCCTCTTAGCTCCATTTCATTTCATCTCATTCTAAAATCCACTACTTCATTTGGGGAAACAGGACTCTTTTGATCTCTGATTGCCTAGGCATTCATAATTGATAACCTGCATCTGAAAAAAAAAAAAGTCGCCATTCGCTGTTCCATTTGATATGCCCCAGAGCTTCAATTACGGAAGCCCCACTAGTTGAACAGAACTTTATTCCAATGAGGTGAATCAATATGGGATGACAGGAGGAGTGGGGTGGGGAAGAGCAAGAGAAAGAGAGACAGAGAAATGGAGACAGAGGTCAGAGGCCACGCAATAGGCACAGAGAGAGGGAGGTAGAAATAGAGAGAGGAGGCATTTCTTAAAACTGCCAACAGCCAAAGCATCACCCAGGAAGGTTTTTAGCATGATCCTAGTTTTTTCTCAACTCATACCTGGTAAAATTCCCCTGGCACCTCCCCCAGATGAAAAGAGGAAACAGTGCTCCCTTTTCCTGACAGTGACCTTTCCAGCATGCATATTCATTATCTTAAAGGCCTTGGCAGCCGGCAACCTTCATAGTGAGCAATATGGGGGGAGTCACTGCGTGCCTCGGGAGGCTTAAGTTCTGCAAGTCTCTGTGTAACGCAGATGAGATTGGTGGAAAGGAAGGTAGTTCTTGTGATGTGGAGGAGAAACCTGGGAATAAGTTCAAAGGCAATATGCTTTACTACCAAGAACTTTGAAGTAATCAGCTCTTCTTAAAAGAATGCTCTGTTACTGTGTCATTTATACGTGTCTTGGGTGCAATTTCACTACTCAAGAAATATGTGTGTTGTGTTCAATCATGTCAGTTCTGGTAGCGGTGGAATGCTTAAGATATCTTTTCTGGAATATTCTATTGCAATACAAAATACTACACACACACACACACACACACACACACACACTCACATCCAGTGACCTCATCCCCAAGATAGTTTTGTAGGCATCAAAAGCCCCAACAAGGTGATTGCCCATACCAAATTCTGTGTATAGAGGCTCCGTGGGAGAGAAAGTAGGGAAGAAAGACAGCCCGCAGTCCCTGCTCCAGCATCTACTTAATTCTTATCAATTTGCTTTGAAAAACCTGACATAAGCACTTTTGAGCCCTAAATGGGGGTGACTGCAGCTCTCTTCAGAAAAATTGATCAGCAAGCTACTTGCTGAATTCAAAGTCCAAATCCCTTAGTCATGGGTAATATGTTTTCACATAATGATACCACCTGGAAATCGCAGAGCATTTTATATTTTCAAAGTGCCTCCCTCCACACGATCCCCCAGTGCTGGCAGCCTGGCAGAGCAGGGAGGGGGAGCCCAGGAGAGGCAGTGCTGTGCCCCAAGCTGCACACATGGGAAGTGATGTCCCAAGCGCGCGTACTGTGGCTGAGTCAGGGATAAAGCCCCAGCTCCAGGGATCTTTCTACAATGCCTGGGAAACCTTTCACATTACTGAGTCTCGTGTTTCAAGTGACTTTACTTTGCCTTAGTGACACTCACTCACTATCTCCCCTTTCAGGGCCTTTGCTGTTCCCGCTGCCCAGAATGCTCTTACTCACTACTCAAGACTAGACTTTTTTTTTTTTTAATTTTATTTATTTGACAGAAAGAGAGAGAGAGAGCACAAGCAGAGGGAGCAACGGGCAAAGGGAGAGAGAAGCAGGCTCCCCGCTGAGCAGGGAGCCTGATCTGGGGCTCAATCCCAGGACCCTTGGATCATGACCTTAACCGACTGACCCAGACAAGCAACTGAGCCACCCAGGTGCCCCTCTTTCTCACTATTCACATCTTGGCTTACATGTCACCTCCTCAGAGAGATCTTCCTTAACTACCCTTTTTGGAAGCAAGACTTCACTATCACATCCCTTACTTGATTGTCTACACAGAAGTTAGCACTTTCCAAAATTATTTTCTATACTGATGATCTTATTAATCACCTGCTCCCCAACAAGCCATGAAGACAGGAATCTTGTTTAACTTGTTCACCATTGTATCCCATGTGCTTATTTTCTGAATGACTAAACAATTTCATTAATTCTCATAAACAACCTTGTAAAATAGACAGGAAAGCATTATAATACCCATTTTACAAATGAGGAAACTGAGGTCCAGAGTGGTTAAGTAACTTGTCCAAGATCACACAGCTAGAAAGTGACAGAGCTGGGAGAAGAACCTGGGTCTCTGACATCAAATCCAATGCTGCCTGTGCTGTATAGCTCTTTTTGCCCTCAAAGTTTGGGGAATGAGAAATTCTTATTAATCAAGACTTACTTCATATTCCATTCATTCACTTAACAAGAAATTTTGGACATTCACTAAGTCCAAGAAGCATATTAAACATTATGGGAGATAAAAGGATATAGACCAAGATATCCTCCCTACCTTCAAGGAACTTGCCACCTTCTAAGGGAGTTCAAAGATGCACACAAATATCAATAAAATAAAATAGAAAGTCTTCAGTACTGTTATGGACTGAACTGTGTCCTTCCACCCCAAATTCATATGTGGAAGCCTGAATGCCCAGCACCTCAGAATGTGACCTTATTGGGAGATGGGGGCTTCAAAGAAGTGATGAAATTAAAATGATGAAGTTAAAATGAGGCCATTAGCATGGGCTCCAATCCCACAGATTGACCTATAGGGAAGGGCTGGTGTCCCTACCAGGGATGCCTAGGCACAGAGGAAGGGCCAGATGGGGACACTGTCAGACGGAGGACATCTGCAAGCCAAAGAGAAAGTCGTCAGGAGAATTGTGGTATTTTGTGACAGCAGCACAAGCTAACCACTACAAATGCCTTAGCGGAGATGAAGACAGAGCTCAGAGGCCCGTGAGAACTGTCAGCTAAGCAGTTCTAATAGCTGGCAGACGTTCACTGGCTCATGGTGGCATCACTGCCATCTCTGCCTCGTGGCCCTCTTCTTTTTTTTTTTTTTTTTTTGATTTTATTTATTTATTTATTAGGAAAGAGAGAGAGTGAGAGAGAGCAGGTCAGAGTGAGAAGCGGACTCCCCATGGAGCTGGGAGCCCGATGTGGGACTTGATCCCGGGACTCCGGGATCATGACCTGAGCTGAAGGCAGTCGCTCAACCAACTGCGCCACCCAGGTCGTGGCCCTCTTCTTGCTGTGTCTCTGCATCTTCGTGTGCCTTTCTGTTCTCTGTGTCTCACTCTGTTCTCCCTACTAGGACAGCAGTCACTCTGGGTTAACAGCCCACTCTGCTCCCCTATGACCTCATCATAACTGGACAAATTACATCTACTACATCTACTACATCTACAAAACTGCAACCAAAAAACATCGCATTCTGTGCTCCTGGTGGTCAGGACTTCAGCGTGTCTTTTGGAAGAACACAATTCAACCCATGACAAGTGGTTGGCTCAATCTTACCCAAAAAGACTTTTTTCTAGAACTCTTCCTGGGAATAATAAGAAAGATCAACCTTATCCACACAAGGTTCCAAGTAAAAATTATGTAAACCTAGGGCTGTCGGGGCTCATCATTGTTGGAGAGAGACTGGCAAAAAGCAAGGCCTAAGGAAGGAGCAATGGAACAAGTCTTCATGATATTCTCTGAGGCCTTGGATCCAGCCATACCTGATGTCAATCTCTCTAGTTATGCAAATAATCTATTATATACATATTATCTATTATATTTTGTGTTCATTGATCCAATATAATTGCATCACTTAAAACCAGTAGCCCTAACTAACAGAGAAAATACAACCAATGAGATCTGACAAGTATATGACAACACTAAGAAGAAAGCCAAAGCTACCTCCCAAAGGAGTTATGGGAAGGAAGTAGAAATGAGGATAGACAAAAGAAAGTCTATAGGGAAAGTAGGTTTTGGAGGGAAAATAATGAAGCTAGTTTTGGAACTCAGGAGCTTCAGATTCAGGGATGAGTGGGGCAATATTTTCTAGGACATAGAAAACATAAGATCAGGAACCAGGAGAGAAACATTGTTACCTGTCATGGTATGCTTTGTCCTAACATAGAGGGAAGAGTTAGAGTTCAGGGCAGGAAATAGAGATCGCTCTGGGCATGTCAAGCAGAAACAGGTTTAATGCAGGGAATTAACTCCTCAGGGAAAAAGAAGGCATTGGAAGGCTAGAAGGGGCAGAAGTCAGAGGGTTCCCCAGGGACCACAGAGCTCAAGGACATGCTACCAGAGCTACAATCCAGCATCAGGAACCTGCTGCTGCCACTACCCCTTAAAGTCCTAGGGGCTTGTGGCCAGCCATTGGAACACTAAATCCAGGCACCTCGGCTGCCTCTAAACACATTTCTATCACCTGTGCAAGGACAGCCAATTGGCAGAACTTACCTTGCATCGGGAATTGTTGATGCAAGGAAGGTGGGTCAGCTTTCCAACCTCCCCAGATGGAAGGAAGAAATGGCCATTGAGGAAGTCATGTCACAGATCCCACCACAAGGCATCTATAAAACCATGAGAGCCCAAGTAAAGAAAAAATTCATTGCCGTGTGATCACAGTACAGCCTTCCACAAGTGCCTGCCACACTGAGCCTCAGTTTCCCCATCTCTAAAATGAGGTAACTGATCCGTGTGGTATGTAAGGGTCTCTTCAGCCCAGCTCTTTCAGAAGTCTGTGAGAGCCACCCTAGCCCTGACCCAGAGATAAACAATTTTCTTCCCGGGAGTATTAACTTCGCAGCCGACAGGCCAGCCCCACACATTAGAACATAATTATTAAACACCTAGCAAGAAGTGCCACCCCACATACAGTTTAATAATTCACATTCCAATCCAATTACTGCGAGTTTCATAAACAAGTGCTTATTAGAATACAGTCGTTTCCTCTGAGCAAGCAGGGTTTTTAGAAGGGAAATTACAATGATTATCTTCAAGATACACGCATGAATAATACAATCATTCCTCCTCTCTCCTTGTTTTTATTATTTTCCTTCCCTGCTGGCATAGATGGGAGGCTAAACTCAGTTGCTTCTCCCACTCTGTACCCTTCTATCCCCTTGGCATAAGGTCCACCCCATCTCTTCATCAAAAAACATCTGTCCTGGGTTCTAGAGGGGGATTTGCTAAGGGTTCTACTTACTCCTTACTCATCTCTGACTCATGATTGCATGTGAAGTTGGAGGGAGTTTGGTGGGGACACAAGCATCAGACTTCAGTGGGGTAACTGTATGGCTCTGGGCATTGTGACCTCTGGGTCTGAGTCTCCATCTCTAAAATAAAGGGATTGGTTTAGACCAGGAATTTTTAACCTGGGTACATGGGGAAGGTCTGAGGAATTTCAGAATAAGCCTAAATTATATGCAGTAAGTTGTGTGCGTAAGGGTCCTCCATGTCCCCAATTTCTATCTAGAAAATAATGTGGTCCCAGGGACACTAATTCCATATCAATTCCATGGTCAGACAAGTGATTGAGCTGAGGTGATCAGTGCTATTTCTGGCCAAGATATTGATCCATAGATGAACGATATGCCTAAACCCTATAATCACATCAAATCTTACAACCTTTGCTGGGAATACTGAAACACAGACACTCTTTCCTGCTAGACGAGTACAGGTAAGAATGAAAATCCAGGAGCTCGTACTAGCCATCTTGGAACCCATAGGGTAGCCAGCTCTGGGATGAAGCTGACATTGTAGGAGACTGAGCATAGAAACAGAAGAAAGAGAACCTTGATGAAATTGTTGAATTGCTGGATCAAGCTTCACCTGATATCCCTAAAGCTTTAGTTACATGCACCTCCACTATCTAAGTTGTTTTGAATAGGGCTTTCTGTAACTTGAAACTAAAAGTAACTTAAATGATAGTACATTCATATGTGAGATGTTCTGAGGGAAAAGCCATAGTTTCCAGGAAAGGTTCAAAATATTTTTTGATCCTTAAGCTAGGAAAATCTCAGTATAAGCAACTAGGAAATTTCAATACTCTGAATACTATTAGCATTCTGTAATCTTACAAATCTGTCAAGTGCTAAATTGTTGGCTTGACTGATAATGTGATGATGCATAACCCTCACCATTTTAAAAGTAGTTTTATTTTTTTTAAAATAAAGCAGTTTTTCCAATACAAAAGAAATACATGCTAATTACAGAAAATTTATAAACTATGGGGAGAAAATAAACAGAAAGACAACCACTGTTAATATTTTAGAAATTTCCTCCCAATTTTTTCATTTTCCTATGCATAATCCTAGGGAGGTCTTAATATAGCTGAGTTCAAACTATAAGTGCAATTTCATATCATGCTTTTTTCACTTGACACCATATAGTTCCTACATCATTACAAAACCTTTGTAAACAGCCTTTTTTTAACATTTAACATTAACAGCCTTTTCTTAACATTCTGTGGAATGAATATTCTATAATTTCTTTTACCATTCCCCAAGTGTTGGACAAAATGAGGCTGTTTCCAGGTTTTGTTTTTGTTTGACTCTTTGGTTATTTTGCTATTTTATTTCCTTTCATAACAAAGAACTTCTTGCCGATGTAATTGCAGATGTAAAGGAAGGAGGCACCAGCGGTGGCCCCCACCTTGCCAGATCATGTGGGGAAGGAGGAAGGAGCACCATTTGGATATGGGGAGGCCTCTGCCTTGCCATGGACCACAACTCCTGGGGCCTACAGCAACCCAGTGTTATGCCACCTCTAGCCTTCTCATGACTTCTAACAGAGCTCAGCTGGCAGTGCTCTTGGCCTCTTTCCACCTGAAGGGTGAGTGCCTGCCCTGATCAGTGGGCTTGGGAAGGAGCCCTTGAAGGGGGCCAGCACCACTCTCATGATAATGATGCCTTCATGCTATAAGTTTAGTGGGGGGACCCAGGTCTGGGCAGCTCTACAATCACCCAGCTGTCCATGACAGAATGCGAAGTCTCATTTTGGGGTTCAGCCGTATGAACTCCCTTCATTCTCTAAAATCAGTTTAATTGGTATAAAGGGGATATTTGGGTCACCTATCTTCTTAGGTTCTACCTTATTTTTCTATTGGTGTGGGACTCGGGGAAGGAAGGATACTATTTATCGGACACCTTCAAAACCACTGAGACGATAATACCTTCCACTGTTGCTGAATCTCTTCTCTCCACCCCACAAGTAAGCTTTTGGGGTTTGGGATTCTGTTTAGTGGACTTGGCTCAAGGCACAATTTCTTGCCACCTCTGGATCTCAGCAGTCAAGACTATGCTCGGGCAGATACAAAACATAATAGAATCATTACTTATAATAGCCACTAGCATTTACTAAGCAGTAATAATGCACCGTGTGCTCTGTTAAATGCTTTACCTAGTTCATGCTAGCAAACCCTATGAGGTGGATATTGTCACCTCTATTTCATAAGCAAGGAAACTGAGGCCCAGAGAGGCTGTGTAGCCTCTCCAGACTTAGTCCAGCCATAGGCTTTACCTTTCCAGAGGCTACCTCGACAGCATCACTGTGGTTGAAAAGAGACTAGTGTGGAGAGGGGGTATTTTTGGCTTCTGTGCTCTCAGACAAAATTCGCGTAACATAAAACTCACCGTTTTACATTATACAATTGTGGCATTTAGTACATTTGCAGTGGTATACAATCACCACTGTTATTTAGTTTCAGAACATTTTTACCACCCCAAAAGGAGACCCCACTAAGTACACACTTCCCATTCCCCCTTCCCCCCAGCCTCTGGTGATCACTGATCTGCTTTCCCTCTCTAGAGGTTTACCTATTCTGAGTATTTCATACAGATGAAATCACCTGTAGGAGATTTCTCATGGGTGACAGCAACTCTCACAAGTCAATAATTTAGTAGGCACAGGAGAAATTCTCCAAGCACAGGATGGAATGACTTCTCCTTTCATTACCCACCTTGACTTCCTACTGTGCCATTGTGCTGCCTCTTGGTTATTCTCTCCTTGACTGGCCATCAACCCTCTCTCCCATCCTCCCTCTTCACATCATTCTAAAAACCCTTCCCAATCAATGAGCCAGAGACTGTGTCTCCTCCTAAGCAGATAACCTGAGAAATCCAATGATTTTTGGATTTCTTTTTCCTTTCCTTTTTCTTTTGGCTCAAGAAGGTCAAGACCAAGTGGCACTGATTTCAACTGGAGTCCCCGGTTCTAATAGTGACTGTTAGCCTGGGCTCCTACAGGAGTCCTCGGTCAATGAGTGCATAATTGAACTGTCACCTCCCTCCATCTCCTCCCCCACTAGCCTTCACCCTTGGCACGGGAGCCCTGAAAACTGCAGACATCCTTACAGTGTATCACCTCTTCTCTGGAGATGAATGCTAGTACTTCCCAAGTAGCTATGGCAGAGTAAGACTGATTTCTCATTCCCACCTATGAATGTTTTCCCTTCTGGTTGGAGAAGGAAGAGAAGAATTTCAAAGCTATCCAAATTATATGCCAGAGTGCAGAGTGGGAGAGGCAGAGAAGGAATGACTGATGGAGAGGCAGGACCAATGAGGTCAACAAGGGATGGGGGGATTCTGTACTGGAAAAGGACTCCTACAACTCTCAGGACCATCCTGCAGAAACATGACTTAAGACAGAGCCATCTGGCTGTCTTTGGGAAATATGGGCACAACACATAACCCTGACAATATCCCCCTGGTCCTCATGTGACTCGAAAAAAGAAGCATTCGCCAGGGGCATACAAATCCCAACAATTTCCCAAGTCTGTTCCATTTTCTCTGTATCTCAGACCAACAAGAAAATACTTATATTCACATGACAGAAAAGGGGAAAGAGGGACAACTGAGGCATATGAGACACAGCACCCCTTGCTTTCTGTCCTACGTGACCCCTCCTGTCTTTTCCTAGTGTGCTTTTTGGCATTCCATGATCCCGAATACCCACTCATGATCGTGAAGACTCCTGGCTCTCATTAATCACGGACCTTGTGTCTACCACCCAACCAGCAAATGCACACATGTGCACATACACAGATACACACACGCACACTCACACACTCTCTCTCTCTCTCTCTCTCTCACACACACACACACCTCTAGCATCACTAAGTCACGAGGCAAATGTCCAGGTTTATTTGGAAGGTTATTCCTCAGTGACCCTAGCCATAAAGAAGGAAATGAATGTTCTATAGCCAATCCTAATCACAGATGCTCAGATGGGAACCCAGAACTCTCCCCACTTCACCCTCAACTGATACCCTCTGTATTAGTGTCCTAGGGCTGCCATAGCAGATCACCACAAACTCGGTGGCTTCAAACAACACAAACTGATCATCTCAGAGTTCTAGAGGCTGGAAGTCCAAAATCAAGGTGTTTCCAGGACCATGCCCCCTTCAGAGTCTCTAGGGAAGAAACGATCCTTTTTGGTGTCTTCCAGCTCCTGGGGGTTGACAGTACCCTCGACATTGCTTGGTTCACAGTAGCATCACTGCAATTTCTGCCTCTGTCTTCACACGGCGTTACCCCCCATGTGTCTGTATACAAATTTCCCTCTCCTTATAAGGACACCAGGCATTGGATTAGGGCTCACATTAATCCAGTAAGACTGCATCTTAACTTGAGGACATCTGCAAAAACTCTATTTCCAAATAAGGTCACATTCATAGGCACTGGGAGAAACTTGAACTTTTGGGGTATCTTTTGGGGTAATGCAATCCAACCCACCACACTCTCTCATAAGGACCAAACCAGAGCCCTGTGGCACGTTAGCAATAAAAAGATCTTCCTATTGTCAGTTCCCGGGGCCCCGAAAATGTATTATTATCATCACCATGACAAAACACCAATATTTACCGAGTACTTAACTAAGTGCCAAGCATCTTGCTACTTTACCTGGATTTTCTTGTTAATCCTCATATTTACCCTGTAAAGTAGGAACAATGACCAGCCTCATCTCACAAGGGAGGAAACTGAAGCTTTAGAAAGTTAAGTAACTTACCCAAGGAACATAATGATAGATCCAGGATTTGAAGTCAACTTTTCTGATCCCAAAGCCTATCGAAGTTCTTCCATGCTTTACTTTCAGGCAAAGCTGAGTGACTTTGAGCAAATAGGCACCCCTCTCTGAGCTTCAGTATCCTTGTCTGAAGAAAAAACACTTCCCGTAGGTTTCTAAGGGCTCTTCCCGTAGGTTTCTAAGGGCTCAGGAGTCCGCAGCTCTGTCTTTTCATCCAGATACCCAGTAACTCTGGCCAGTTGATCTACATTGGATCAAGATACACTTCCTGCCCCATCCCCGCCCCAAAAGCAAGCAGACCCACTGCATAGTGTGTTTATGCATGATTCAAATATGCAGGACTTTCGATACCTTTCCCAAATCTGACACCAGGCTCTCATGGCCTCATCGAATGCGGTGATCATTTCCATCCAAGTTTATGATTCAGGAAGAATCATAAACTCTGCCAACAACACACATCTTGACAGCCCTGGGGAAAAAAACTCGCATTTCTAATTTGTTTCTTATCAGCAGTGTGCTTCTAGAACTGAGCAAGAACATCAAGTTCACAATGTCTTTCGCTGGACTTAAATGAATATTTCATATTCCAATTCTAGAGAACAGGTTAATGGAAGGGCCTTCCTTGTTTCCTGACTCCCCCCTCCCCCCTCCTGGCACGTTTCCATTACTTTTCATTGCATTTTCCAACAAGGCCACGTTATGTGGGGCTCTAGACATCACTACAGAAGCAAGCAAGGGAAGGGGGTGGGAATAAGGAAAGATTAGGGTCAGTAAGAGAACTGGGGGAAAGATAAAGAACAGTGCTTAGAGAAAGCTGGAGCCAAAATGATCACAAAATCTTAACATGAATCACATTTACTGAATGTTACTAGTTTCAGGCACATTTTCTCTTCTAGCGCTCTCGGCAATTATGCAGAGCAGCTGTGTTACGATCCCACTTTGCAGATGCAAAAAACCAAGGCTCAGCTGGTAAATGAGATTCAGGACCAGGTGTGGCTGGTTCCAAAGCCTCTTTCTTCTAAAACCCAGGGTCCCGAGGATCAAAAAGAATAAAACAGTCACCTCCCTCTTTGCAGAGTTTACACTACCGTGGGTGGTACAGCAGAGAGAGCTGCCAACTTCCAAGAGCAGGTACTCTTTTTATTCTTTTCAGGGAGGAGGAGACAAGCTTTAATTCTAGTGATGCCAAAATCAATAAGACTGTCTTAGATGTGGCGTCTTGGGCAGAATCAACACTTGAGAAGAATGCAGGGGGAAGGGAGGGTAGTGGCCCTCATCATCCTCAGTCCTCCTCCCCCTAGCTCCTGTTGCACGGTCAGAACCAAGGGCTGAATGGTTCTGGCCATCTCCTAAAGCTGCAAGGTCTTTCTCCTGGGAGCTGAGCCCCACTCCTCCACCCCACAGAGCACTCAAGTCACACAGATCTGGATTCCAGCCCTGGCTCTTGGAGCCTCCCTCCTCTGTAAGAGGAGGGTGATATTAGTACCCACGCATCTTGAATCCCACCATTTCTCCATCCCTTCACCCTCCAGCCCTATCAAGCTCAGTCCCCTACAATAGGCACCTAACTCCTCTCCCTTCTTCTGCTCGTTCCCTAGAGCCACCTTGTCTGCTCAGCAGGCAGTGATCTTTTAAAAAACAGAAATGAAATCAAGTAACTGTCCTGCTCAAAATCCTTCAGCGGCATCTCATCATTCCTAGAATTTAAAAAATTATTCGTCACGGCCTTCAAGGCCCTCCCCTGCCTGTTTCCCCCGTGCTCTCCCCCTTGATCCCTCCACAGCACCACCTGGGCCTTCTAGTTCTGGAAACATGCCAAGGTCATTAGCGTCTTTGTGCTAGTTGGTCCCTCCTTCCAACATGCTCTTCCCCAGAGACTCACACGCTTCCTCCCTCACTTCATTCAGGTCTCTACTCAAACGTCCTTTCTCCAGAGACGCTTCCCTTCCCCTTCCCATTTGAAAAGCAGCTTTCCTATCACATTCTAGGACTTCACTTGCCTCATTTTTCTCCATAACATTTATTACTACTTGGAATTCTACATGTGTTTAAATTGTTACTGTCTTCACTACAGTATAAGCTCTCTGACAGCAGGAGCCTTATCTATCTTGTTTATCCAATACCTGTCAGACAGTAGGTGCTTAATAAATATTGGTACGATAAATAAATGGATGAATGAGACCATGTAAGTTTTGGCAAAGACTGCTAGTTGTCCCGAGTATCCATTCTCCCCTTCTTCCTTTCAGTAATTAAAACCACAGGTTGTAGTTGGACACAATATTGTGTGCCTAAAGACAAGGTTTTCCAGACTCTCTTGAAGCTAGATATGTCTTTTATAAGCTAAGTTCAGAACAATTAAGGTTGCCATAAAAAATACAGGATGCCCAGGTAATCTGAATCTCAGATAAACAACCAACAATTTTTTTGGTACAAGTATTTCCCAAATTAAAAGTTCAACAATTATACAGCATTATTTGCAATAGTCGAAATATGCAAGCTGCACAAGCATCTATCGATAGATGAAGGAATACAGAAGATGCCAGGGTGGCACTGAGCCACAGACACCAGTCAGCTGAGCGTCTGCCTTCAGCTCGGGTCATAATTTCAGTGTCCTGAGATCGAGCCTCGCATGGGGCTCCCTGCTCAGTGGGAACCCTGCTTCTCCCTTTGTCCCTCCCCCTGCTCATGCTTTCACTCTCTCGCTCTCTCTCTCTCAAATAAATAAAATCTTAAAAATAAAGATGTGCCATATATATGTATATGTTTATACTCGAATATTAGTCAGCAGTGAAAAAGAATGAAATGAAATCTTGCCATTTGCAATGACATGGATGGAGCTAGAGAGTATAATGCTAAGTGAAATAAGTCAGTCAGAAAAAGACAAATATAATTTCACTCATATGTGGAATTTAAGAAATAAAACAGATGAACAAAGTAAAAAGAGAGAAACAGACCCTTAACTGCAGAGAACAAACTGATGGTTACCAGAGGAGAGGCAGGAGGGTAGGGGAAGGGCATGGGTGAAATAGGTGATAGGGATTAAGACCACATTTATCATGATGCGCTCTGAGTAATATATGGAGTATAATATATGGAATGGAATCACTATACTGTACACCTGAAACTAACATAACTATGTTAACTATACTATAAGGAAAATAAAAATTAAATTACAATTTTTGAAAGTCCAATCATTGTTTTAGTATAAGTATGCCCTATTCAAAGAAAAAAAAAGTTATTGGTTGTGTTAAAATCAAACGCAGACAGAGACCTGACGTGAAATCTCCCTGAGCAAAACCAGTCACATAATCAAAGCTTCAGTTGGCTTATTTTGCAAGGCAAGCAAGGCTAACTTGACCTAGGTCATTTCTTGCTCATGCCTCTGAAAATCATAAGCAAAACTTAAATTGTTCCCCAAAATGGATATGAGGTAACCACTAACCAATTTCCTGTCATTTAAGGAAATTCTCCCATTGGAACCGACCACTTTGAAGAACAGTCACTGCTCCGCACCCCCCAAACTGTTTTCTGACACTAGACGTCTCGCTTCATTCTACATTTTGGTTTGAGTGCCCCTGGTTTGCAAATTGTCTTTTTGGTGGGTGTACAATGAACTTTTACTAACTACTACTGCAGTGACTGATTCGTTTCACTTGTGTTTAGTTTTTTTTTTTTCCCTTTTGAGCTTCTGACAATTGTTTATCTTAAATTCAAATTTAACTGTGTGTCCTGTATTTTTGTTGGCTACATCTGGCAACGCTATGGCCTATGGAGCATAAGGCAAAGTAACACCTTTTAAGGTCACAGCCTTAAAACTAAGGACATGCCTCACTCACCGGTCCCCCTGCCGCAAGCAGGCACGCCACCCTCCGCGGCGGCGACGTGAGTCCCCCGTGACCACGTGGCCCAGGGCAGCCGTGTAGGATGCCGGGAAGCCAGAGACCGGAAGGAGCCGCCCTGGGAGCTCGCGGCCAAACCGGGCGATGCTACTCGCCAGCTCCCCCTACTGGCTCCGATTTGTAGATGACAGGAAAACTACCTTCCACCTCTTGAAGGGCTCTGCGAGTCTGTTCCCCATTAAAGCGGCTAAACCAACAGCCGAACGAGCACAGAATTATAAATGAGTTTTGGTAATTTGGGGGCCTGATACATCAGAGAGCTTCAATCAATGGTTATTCCCTCGTGTCCTCACTAACTGAGTTATCTCTTGGTACCAAATGTCTCAGCCCTTTTTGGAAGGAGTGTGGCATCTATGTCCTTCACGGGCAGCTCATGACGCCTCCCCGGTGGTTTCCGAGCACTGGGGGTGGGGCGGCAGGAAATCAGCTGCCCGTGGGGCGCGGAGGTTGGGGAGGCTCTTGGCCTCTGAGCAGAGGGGCTCAGAGAGAGAGGCGTACTTACAGGGCCAACTGAAGCAAAGGGACTGGTGAGATTTTCTGTTCTCCCAGCAGTGATCCCCAGCAGCGGCCTGGAGATGCTGCGGGGTTCCGCATCACGTCGCTCTGAGCTCTCGAAATATGGTCATCTCTGGAACCCCAGGTCCTTCTGCACCCGGGCTCCACTGGCTCAGCCAGAGTCACAGAGGCCCAGGGCGGGGAGGAGCCTCCACAGGCCCAGAGCGGGCTGCCCGGCACCTTCCCGTGGCTTGGTCCTCTGCCCCATTCAGAGCTGCCACAGTATCAGCTCTGAGGAGGCCTTTCCTGGCCAATCCATCCGAAAGACAAGCCCCCGTCGTCACCCTCCAGCTCCGGGCCTGGTTTTCCTCTACAGCGTCTATCACTTCTAACTTGTTCTTACCTATCTCTGGGTTCATAGTCTGCTGAGCCCCGTGAAAGGTAAGCTCCGGGGGAAGTCTGTCTCCTGTTCATTGCTGTATTCCCAGCACCTCAAACCGTGCCCGGCAGGGAAGAAAGTGCTAGATAAACGTTTTTGAATAAACAAATGGGAAAGAGAGGTGGGTATAGATAGGGTTACAAATAGGGACACAGACACAGATAGAAGTATATCAGGGTCACCCACAAGTCAGGCAGATTTTACCAATGGCTTCCTTCCAGAGGGTGACAGGGAAAGTGACAAAACCTCCACCTGCACAATGACACTGATGCTTCACTAGAGAAAACTTGGCCTTTTAGCATAAGCCTTGCCTCCTTGTTGACTTAGGAACCTCTGCCGGGTGGAAGTAGTGTTTCTACAGAATGTTAGCACTAAAGCAATCTAAAGTTCAAGCCCCTGGTGGGGAAATGGACCCAGAGAGAGGGTGGGGTCGAGTCGACAGCAGCAACCAAGGCCTGCAAAGCACTGCTCACTTTAGCAAGCATTTTCCATCTTTGCTTGTACTTTGCTCTGCACAACAGTTCTACTGGGCAAGTGGCAGCAAGATTGGTGCATTTAAACATAGCTTATTAGCCTCCTGAACTGTGCATTTAAATATGGGCAAGATGCAAACTGCAAAGAGTCGAGATGCCCTTCGACAGACGAATGGATAAAGAAGATGTGGTTCATATATACAATGGAATATTAGCCATCAGAAAGGATGACCACCCAACTTTTGCATCAACAAGGATGGAACTGGAAAAGATTATCCTGAGTGAAAGAAGTCAAACAGAGAAAGTCAATTATATGGTTTCACTTACTTGTGGAGCATAAGGAATAACATAGAGGATATTAGGAGAAGGAAAGAAAATGTGAAGGGGGGCAAATCGGAGGGGGAGACAAACCATGAGAGACTGTGGACTCGGAGAAACAAACTGAAGGTTTTAGAGGGAAGGAGAGAAGGGGATGGGTGAGCCTGGTGGTAGGTATTAAGGAGCACACATATTGCATGGAACCCTGGGTATTATATGTAAACAATGAATCATGGAACACTACCTCAAAAACTAATGATGTAGTATATGGTGACTAACATAACATAAGAAATAAATAAATAAATAAATAAATAAATAAATAAATAAATAAAAATTGAATGGGCCAGATGATAAATTTTATTATGTGTATTTTACCACAATTTTTTTTACATTTCCAAGTATTTTATTTGTTTTATTATGTTCAGTTAGCCACTGTATAGTACATCATTAGTTAATTGATGTAGTGTTCAATGATTCTTTAGTTGCGTAGAACAACCAATGCTCAGGTGATGGGTATTAAGGAGGGCATGTGTTGTTATGAACACTGGGTATTTTACCACAATTTAAAATAATTATACATATATATATGATGTATACATGTATATATAGTTATTAACAATAACCTTATTTTGCACATGAACCAAATAAAGCTCAGAGAGGCTGTAACTTATAAAGTCACACAGCTAGGGATTGGAGAAGCTACCGTTACCATGAGGACTTCGGAGTCCAGCTCTGGACTTCCTCTACAGGGAGAGGGACCCTTCACTCCACAAACATGCCAAGAACCAACCTCAGGCTAGAAGATCAGTGCCCTGAGCTTTCCAAGGAGACTTCTTTTTTCTTTTTTTTTTTTTTTGAAGATTTATTTATTTATTTATTTGAAACAGAGAGAGCAAGCAGAGGGAGAAGCAGACTCCCTGCTGAGTGGAGAGTGTGACTCCAGGCTCATTCCCAGGACTCTGAGATCATGACCTGAACCAAAATCAAGAGTTGGATGCTTAACTGACTGAGCCACCCAGGCACCCCATTCCAAGGATATTTCAAATATGCTGAGACCATCACAGCTGGTCACTCCACTCTGCAGCAGAGGTCTGCTCTCCCATGATACCATGCCGAGGGGTGGCTGATCCAACAGACAAGAGCTCCATACATATTGTGTCATTTACTTTCATTTTGTGATAATTAATTTGCTCGGGGACCAAGAGAGTTCAGTGGTTACATTAACATGCAAAGAAAAATTAAACATTTATGCATCCTTTATCTCTCCGTTTCTAGACAGATAAGTCCTGTCAGTGTCTGCAAGAGATATTCTCATCGACATTGTTTACCTGTTCCACTTGATTTCAAATTACACTTGAGAAATAAGAACTAACACACCACAGTGTTTTTCTACGAATTGGTGACTACAGGGGGCCAGATATTAAAGAAAAAAAAATATCTAACCTGAGATTCCAGCATAGCATACACTCAGTGCAATATGACACCAAGAATCAGGCCCAAACAGGTAGGAGCTCAATAAAGGCTTTTTGGAAAACCCCATCTGGGTTCTTTGAGCCCCGGTTTAATATGCAGCATTGCGCTAGGCTGCAGAAGGGTTCTTCCTCATGAGCCAGCTTTGCTCTAATGTCCGCATTCACTGTGTTGAAAAAGAGTTGGAGGAGGTGGCTCAGTCGGTTAAGCATCTGCCTTTGGCTCAGGTCGTGATCTCCAGGTTCTGGAATAGAACCCCGCACCTGGGCTGCCTGCTCAGCAGGGAGTCTGCTTCTCTTTCTCTCTCTCTCTCTTTCTTCCTCTACCCCTCCCGCCTGCTTACATTCTCTCTCTCTCAAATAAATAACTAAGAATATTTTTTTTAAAAAAGTTGGAGGCCTCATCAGAAGAATTACAGTTATAGCATGGAGCAAATTATCAACCGCATGTCTTCCTGTCCTCCACCAGTTCTCCCACTTCACTTAGGTCATACTTCTTTCATTCAGATGGGCTGCCCTGTGTCCACGCAATATTGGCCTTCCCAATAGTAGTAGGGCAACAAAAAGATTCACTTTGCAGAGACCTGCAATGGAGTCTTAGCTCCAACATTTACCACTTCTATGACCTTGGGAAGTGACCTAACATCACTGAGCCTGTTTTCCCATCTCAGAACAGGGGATAATAATATTGCCTACCACAGAGGACTGTTGTGTGACTTAAACGAGATAATGCGTGCAAAGCACCAAGCGTGGAGTCTGGTGGCAATATGAATTCAGTACATGTGCTGATATTAGTACATGCCCCACAATGCATAGCGCTGTGTTAATCACATAGCACACTCTCAGGATTAGCAGTTATCTCAGGATTGTGGGGATGAAGGATCTCTTAGTTGATTTTTACTATATTTCATTAAATACTAGTTACAATTTATTGAGCACATATTATTTGCTAACCCCAGTTGCAAGTGTTTTCTGTGTCTTAACTTATCTTATCTTCATACAGTTGTTGGAGGGAGCAGGAAGGTGCACCCAGACAATCTGGCTCTGCTACCTGCTCTCTTAACCATGACCCTCACTGCCACTATCAAGGACAAGTTGTTACTTGTTTTGTAATCAGAAAAACAAATCACGGGGCACCTGGGTGGCTCAGTAGGGTGAGCATCTGCCTTCGGCCCAGGTCATAGTCCCGGGGTCATAGGATCAAGCCCTGCATTAGGCTCCCTGCTCAGTGGGGAGCCTGCGTCTCCCTCTCCTTGCTACTCCCCCCTGATTATAATCTCTCTCTGTCAAATAAATCATAAAATCTTTTAAAAAGAAAAATAAATCAGAAAAAAATTTATAATCAGAAAAACTATTTTTAAATGATTTAAGATGTTAAATATACATCTGTTGAATGATTATCAACTCCCATCTGAATCTGTAAGAACTTCAAGACTGAGAGATTGACACTTCATTTATTTCAGATGAAAAGTTTTCCTGAGAACTACCCTACAACCCAGCAATTGCACTACTAGGTATTTATCCAAAGGATACAAGCGTAGCAATCCAAAGGGGCACCTGCACCCAATGTTTATACCAGCAATTTCCACAATAGCTAAACTATGGAAAGAGCCCAGATGTCCATGGACAGATGAAGGCATCAAGAAGATGTCATATATATATATATATATATATATATATATATATATATATATGTGTGTGTGTGTGTGTGTGTGTGTGTGTGTGTGCGCGCGCACATGTCACATATATGTGATGTGATATATATCACACATATCCAATGTAATATTACTCAGCCATCAAAAAGAATGAAATCTTGCCATTTGTAACAATGTGATGGAACTAGAGGTTATTATGCTAAGCGAAATAAATCAGTCAGAGAAAGACAAATACCGTATGATTTCACTCATATGTGTCATTTAAGAAATGAAGCAGAGGACCATAGGGGAAGGAAAGGAAAAATAAAATAAGATGCAATCAGAGAGGGTGATAAGTATATAATATATACTCATATATATATAATATATATAATATATATATAATATAGTCTCATATATATAAGACTTTTAAGTATAGGAAACAAACTGAGGGTTGCTTGAGGGGAGGGTGGGGGGATGGGGTAACTAGGTGACGGGCATTAAGGAGGGCACGTGCTGTAATGAACACTGGGTGTTATATGCATTTGATGAATCACTAAATTCCACCTCTGAAACTAATAATACACTATATGTTAATTATTAAAAAAAAAAAGATGCTACGGAAAATAAAAGAAATGATGTCTTCCCTGCAGGGTCCTGTACATGTGGAAAGTGAATTCTTATTGCTAATAGCTAACATTCATTTAGTGCAGACCATGTGCCCCCTCATGGTGCTAAAAGCTTTGCCTACATTGTCTCACTTAATCCCCATAAAAAAATCAATGAAATAGGTACAATTAATATCCCCATTGTGCAAATGAGGAAATTAAGCCTTGAGCTTCCAAGAGGGAAAATATGCATAGGCTAACTGCCATGTGGCTGCCACAGGCAGTGATTTCTGTCCATTTTTCTTTTCCCCACTATCTTAAAAAGCAGGCCACTTGATAGGTACTTGAAACATTCCTGGCAACGTGAATATGAACTTTTTAATCCACTTCCATCACTAAACAGTGGTGTATTTGCCAGACATTAAACTTTACATGTGCTCACTTCCAGAGCTAGTGAGTTCTAAAGAATCCCACTCTTCTTACACCCTCCCTACCAGCACCTCCTTTCCCACTGCAGCATTTGAAGATGGGCCTGAAATAGAGAAAACATGCAGTCTCTCTGCTCTTGCCTGCTAATTCTCAATTTCAAGATGTTCTATTACACCTGATTTATGGCCTGACAGGGCTCATTCTAGCCCACAACCTTGAGCTTGTAAAATGCACTGGGGAAAATTTACTAATGACCATGTCCATCCTACTGCATGGTAGGGATTTTTTTTAAGGGAAAAAGGCTCAAGAAGCAGGGACATTTCAAACAGCCAATTATGAATAACAATTGTTTGATAGTCGAGTGCAGTAGATCTTCCAGCTCATTCGGTTTTCATCTAATTAAATCTTTCATTTCCACGGGCAGCATGCCGTACGTGCTTGTGTTTGCCTTTGTCAGCAGGATATAATCAATAGGAGAAACGTGGATGAATTTCAGCATTTATTAGCAGTTCAATTGGAAGTTGTTTTATTTTAATAACATCCTTGCCTTCATTCTGTTCAGGGTAAATCGACAGCTTTGATGAATATAGACGACAGAAAACTGGTTTATGTTATCCCATTAAGAGTGAAGAAATCAGAGAATGAAAGGAAGCTGAGAGAGAAATTGAAAAACACTTTAAAGCTGCATTTTCTTTGTTACAAAAGAAAAACAAACAAAAATGCCTTCCACTCAGTCCAAAAGATCATCAAAGCTATTTGACTTCAGCTAGATATACCTCCCAAGAACATGGTGACAAATTCCCTTCCTGAAGCTTTCCACCACTTTTATTTGCATCTCATATTTAGTTATTCTTGGTTAATTTCCCTGGAGCTGCAATATGGATTCAAAAGGGGAGAACCAGTACAAAATGTCATTTGTTCAGTGAAAGTGAATCCAAATGCCCAAATGCTCCCGTCCTCAAATACAGATACACGCTGGCAGAGAGAGGACCTTAACAACAAACATGGAACCTCCACAACGATGAGGCATTCACAAGAGCCCACTGCACAGCAAGGTCAGAATTCAAAGTGATCTGTGGGCCAGAAGACCACTCTTTGGAAATCCTACCGGTACAGCCAACCATTCACTTGACAGCGCCATGTGAATACGTCTCATCTAAAAATCTGAGTGTTTTTCCACAATGAGATACCACTTCACACCCATTAGGATAGCAATTACCCCAAAAATAAATAAACGAACAAGTGTTGGCGAGGAGGTGGGGAAACCGGAACTCTTGCACACTGTGGGTGAGAATGTAAAACGGTGCAGCCACTGTAGAAAACAGGTGGGTGCTTTCTCAGAGTATTAAAAGATAAAATTACCGTATGATCCACCAATTTTACTTCTGGGTAAAAGCCCAAAAGAAGTGAAAGCAGGGGCTGAAACAGATATTTGTACACTTAACGTTTATAGCAGCAATGTTCACAATAGCCAAAAGGAAGAAGCAACTCAAATATCCACGAATGGATGAATGAATAAATAAAATGTGGTATATACATAAAACAGAATTATTTAGCCTTAGAGAGAAAATTCTGACACATGGTATAGCCTGGATGAACCTTGAAGATGGTGTGCAGAGTGAAATAAGGCAATATTGTGAAATAAGCCAAAATACTGTATGATTATCTGAGGTTCCTAGGGCAGTCGAATTCATGGAGACAGAGAGGAATGGTGGCAGCCAGGAGTTGTGGGAGGGGAGCATGGAGTTTGTGTGTAATGGACACAGTCTCAGGTGGGAAAGACGAAAAAGTTCTGAGATAGATGATGGTGATGGTGATGAATGGAACAACGTGAATGAATGCCACAGAAGTGTACATTTAAAAAGGGTTAGAATGGTAGATTTTGTTACATATACTCTGCCACAATAAAGATAAACAATATTTTAACCCTCAGATGAGGGTTGTCCTTGGATAGTTCCCACCTGAGCATACAGCAGACCCACTCATCCAGTTGCTCAAGTCAGAGATGCAAGAACCAACCCTGGTACCTCCCCAAGTCCTGGACACCCCCAGTGGAGTCTACTGCCTAAATGAAAGCCCCATCATTCTACTTGCTGCCATGTCCTGCCATCTCCCTGAGTGACTGTCCTCTCTTGCCTGGATTCTCTCAAGACCTCCTACCTGGTCTATGAGATCAACCCAGACCCCACCCCCTCCAGGCCATTCTCCACCAGCAACGACGCTGAGCTTTTACAGACAGAAATCAGGTCCTGTCGCTGCTCACCTCCAAAGCTTCCCGCTGACACTGAGAACCAAGTCGGGGCTCCTCCCCAAGCCTACTGAAACCCTGAAGCCGGGGGAACCCCTCCCCGGGGTCTCCTTGTGTCACCGTCTCCCTCACTCAGTACTTCTGTGCCTCTCTGTACACAACACACCTGCATTAGCTCCTCAAACTCATGAGGGTCCATTGTCACACAGGGCTTGGCCCACGGCACCCCTTCGCCGGGATCATCCTTCCCTTCTTGCTTGCCTGGCCAAACACTCCTGGGACTTTGGGCCTTATTATAAGTGGCATTCCCTCAAGGGTCCTTCACAGACATCACATTGCAAAGAGCCCCCTGGTCTTCTCTCATGCACTTTCTTCTTTGTCCCCATGGTCCTTTCTACACTTCTGTATGTGTATCGTGCTCCCTACCCAGGAGGACAGTGAGATCGCTGAGGACCGCACCCATCTGTGTCTTGATCCGTATTCCCAGCCACTCGGTACAGTATCTGGGACACAGCAGGTACTCATCTGTCAGATGAATGAATAAGTAAGGGAATGCAGGTTCTTTTAGGTCATGCAAACAATGGGAAGCAGAAAGCCTGCCTCTGACCCAGACAGCCTCCACCTTTTACTTTCATAGAGAGCTGGGCAGGCCTGTGCACCTGATCCAAAGCCCGCCGCACCTAACACCAACCCACATATTCACTGCCAACCACTTGGTGTTGGACAGACGCACCCAAAGGCCTTCTGGCGAAAGGGTCTGGCTTTTCCCCGAGAAGGGGATTAGAGTAACGCTTATCGCATGTCGAAGACAAGGTAGCTGCTTGAGTTGTTTCCTACGATGATATAAATTCGTTGACAAGTGCCACACAGCTGTTCCTGTCCCTTGGTTTTCCACGGTGGCAGTGAGAAAGCCTCGGCTCCCTCGAGGGCTTCCCCCCTTCGGCGAGCCGTCTCCCCCTAGGTAACGCTCCACCAAACAGTAGCTTGGATAATGACCAATGCTACAGTGATTATTATTGTTATTGTGGACTCTATTTTATTCTCATTTAATTAGTAATTATTTTAGATTACATGGCTGAAGAGCTGCTACAACGAGTGTTTCCTGGCAGTCAAGGGCTAATTCTCCATCAAGGCAGAAATATGGGCTATTTTGAGTTCAGCCGTTGAAGCTGTAGTGATGAACGCCTCTCGGTGCCATATGGCGCAGTCTAAACCCAGTGTCTCTTCTCAACAATAGTCTCACTTCTCTTACCATTAAGAAGAAATATGTAAAAACTGTTTTCCCTCCAAACAGAGTTCCCATGCTGGCCGGCCCTGGAGTATCTAGGAGAAGGAAACCCAGCAACCCTGCCACACCTATGAGGGCTAGCCCCTCTTGGGGGCTCTGTTGGGAGGGCCAGGTTTCCAGTTAACATTTAACTGGCTATAAAACACACACATCTTCTGTTGGAGTAGATGTCTAACAACTTCGAGAACCAACCCGCGGTGACGTCTGAAAGCCGCATAGCTAGACGGTAGGTGCACACGAAGCAGGCTGGCTTGCGCTGTTTTTGCATTTCAAACGTTTAGGAGTAGCCCTATTTCCATAAATAAATGTGCTGTCTTCAAATCACCGAATCCAGGATGAAAATAAGATGACCCTGGAACCATCTTTTTGTGTCATAAAGTACAGAAGTGCCCAAACAGTTAAAAAGAAATGCCAAGAGGACACAAGAACCAATATGAAATGGCTTCCACTGCCTGAGTGAGAAGTTGTGAGCATTTAAAGAAATAATGATTGTTACAGATTAGAACTCCTTGGATAAAGTAGTACCCACAAATACAGACTGATAGAAACCGAAGCAAAAATAAATGAGAAGAGAGGCACCTGGTGGCTCAGTCGTTAAGCTTCGGCTTGGGTCATGATCCCAGGGTCCTGGGATGGAGCCCCGCATCGGGCTTCCTGCTCAGTGGGAGGTCTGCTTCTCCCTCTCCCACTCCCCTGCATGTGTTCCCTCTCTTGTTGTGTCTCTCTCTGTGTCAAATAAATAAAATATCTTTAATAAATAAATAAAAAATAAATAAGAGAAAGCTCATCTTTACAGCAGTAGGATAACTAGTAAATGCAGGAGAAGTGATGACGGTATTAGAAAATTGCCATTTGGAAAAAAAAAAGAAAGAAAATTGCCATTTGGTAAGCAATTGTAGTAATAATCTATTGATCAAGAAACATCAATGGATGCCAAATGCCAGTGGTGGAGAGGCTTCTGCCTAAGGAGATATTTACACAGTCTCAAAGTATCTCCTCACGAGTTACTTATGAATCATGAAAGGACTTCATAGTGAGACACCTGGCCAGCCCCAGCATTATGAGTGATCAAAGTTAAAAATACCAGTAACCAAACAGACGTCGTGTGCCACCCCGTGGGGTGTGATACACTAAAACATGGCATCTGTGACCTTCCAGCCCAAGCCATCACCTGAGTCCAAATAAACTGAGGGAGAGTCTACAAAATGACTGACCTACAATCTTCAACCTGGTCCATGTCATGAAACACAGAATTACCAGATGATCCAGCAATTTCACTTTTGAGTAAATACTCAGAAGAAGTAAGCAGGGGGAGCCTGAGTGGCTCAATCGGCTAAGCATCTGCCTTTGGCTCAGGTCATGATCTCTGGGTCCTGGGATCGAGTCCTGTGTCGGGTTCCCAGCTCAGTGGGGAGCCTGCTTCTCCCTCTGCCTGCCGCTCCCCCTGCTTGTTCTCTCCCTCCCTCTCTCTCTCTGACAAATAAATAAATTAAATCTTTTTAAAAATAAGAAGTGCAAGCAGGAACTCAAACAGGTGTTTGTACGCCCGTGTTCACAGCAGCAATAGTCACAAGAGTCAATCAGTGGAAGCAACCCAAGTGTCCGCTGCTGGGTGAGCAGATAAACAAAATGTCATATATACACACAACGGGATAGTGCTCACCCTTAAAAAGGAAAGAAATTCTGACACATGCTAGATCATAGATGAACTTTGAAGACGTTATGCTTAATTAAATAAGCCAATCGCCAAAAAAGACATTGTATGATTCCGATTGCATGAGATACCTAGAGTGATTCAATTCACAGAAAGTAGAAGGGTGGTTTCCAGGGGCCAAGAGGACGGAGAACTGGGGAGTTCGCATTTAGTGGGAACAGAGTTTCAGGTGGGGGAAGACGGAAAGTTGTGGAAACGGCCAGTGTTAATGATCGCACAACAACGTAAACAGAGCTAATGCTGCAGAAGCATACACTTAAAAATGGTTAAAGTGGTACGTTTTATGTTGTATCTATTTTACCAGAATTTTAAAAAAGAAAAAAAAAAAGAATTCAAGCTTTGGAGTCAAAGATGGGTTCCAGGGGCAGGAAGAAATTTTTGAAGGTGATGGATAAGTTTATGGCACTGACAGTAATATTGGTTTCACAGGTGTATACTCATCTCCAAACACATCAAGTTGTATACACTAAATATCTACAGCTTTTTATATGTCAGCCATAGTTCAATAAAACAGTTTTTTAAAAATCTGGGTTCAAATTCTGACACTGCCACTTGCTGTGTGATTGTAGGCAAAGGATTTAGTGTCTTTGAACTTCAGGTTTCTCATTTATAAAATAGAGAGGAGATAGGATTGGCATGAAGCTAATACCTTTAGCACAGTGTGTGGCACACAGCAGGCATTTGATCCTATTAGTAAGTCTACAAGTGCCCAGAGACATGAGATAACGTGCCATCTGTGTTTAAGAGAACTAAAGCTAGTTTGGTACAGTTGGAGGATGCGGTGACATGGGGAGACGCTAGAATGAAAAGTGGTCTTTTGTGCCAAAATGAAGAGTTTAAACTTTGTTCTGAGGCCTGTGAGGGTCACTGGAGGGTTGTAAACAGTGTAGGAAAATATTAGAGAAGGAGGTAGAGAGGGGAAGGGGTTAATATTCAGCTCAGTTTTAAGGACACGGACATCTGATCATTTCACTCAGCCTGTGGGCTTTCCCTTCTCCATTAACACCAGTAATTAACACCAGTGGCTTAAGGGAAAAGAAACCATGCCACATTTAACATTCTCCCATTGCCACCCACACCTTATCAGAACAAGGAACTCAGATACGAAGAAGAAACTAGCCATGTTACAAAGTCAATTTAGGCTTAAGCATGAACACCAAAAAGACTGCTCTCTCCTTATCTCCCCCTTAATCACTGGGCGGAGGGCACCGGGGCTTCCCACTGTGTTCTCCATCTGTTCTCTGCCCCGTGCCAAGCTTTCTTTAGACCCCGAACATCTGTGAGGATCAGGGCTGGGTCAGAAGACAGTTTTGCTCAGTTTACAATCTGCACATGGATGGCCCGTGTCACACGGCTCCTCTCATTTCCACATTTTAATGTGCTTACTTCCACCACTATCACTGAACGTCATTCTAAACAATTGCTCTCTGCTGATTTTTCTCTCCATCCATAAAGCTTAAGCTTTTATAAGAAAACTCAAAGTAATGAAAGGAGCCAAAAGCACACATTTCTCCTGGGTAAGCTGTATTGTCGACCTGGTTTTTGCCCAGCCCTTTAAATGAGATTTATTTTGGATTGAACTGGGTTGGGGGGGGGGGGTTGTAATTACCTAGGTGATATATATTCCACTCCCTGAAAATACCAAAAGCATAGAAAAACACAAAAAGGTAAAAATAAGTTGCCTATAATCTTATCATTCCAATGTAATACTCTTAAAATCTTGGTATATATCCTTCTAATAGTTTTCTAGTTTTCTTTCTATGCATATATTACTTATTCTTTGTTAAGCTGGGCGTCTGTGTATACACTTAAAAACTTACCTTTAAAATAATAGCTCTTACCAGGCAGGGTGAGGGTGAGGGGTGCAGCTGTGAGCTTCCTCCAAAGTTCCCCTGAAACTGGCTTGGCAGAGGAGCTCTGGCAGCAGCCACAGATGGAGGCTGTGCCGATCGGCCAGACCCTGGGCATCGGAGCCCTTGGCAGCCCTGAGAGCTGCCTGTCTCGATTACATGGCTCTGGATTAGGATTCTCCCTGGAATACCCCACCATTAGTTTGCCTGCGATGTCCAGGGACCTAAAATACCTATCCATGAGGGCGTTCGTAGGTTATGGTCAATGCCGAATCTGGAGGACGAATCACAAGAATCTGTTGCAGAGGGGCACCTGGGTGGCTCAGTCGGTTGGACATCTGCCTTTGGTTTGGGTCGTGATCTCCAGGTCCTGGGACTCCCTGCTCAGCCGGGAGTCTATACCTCCCTCTCCCTCTGCCCCACCCTCTAGAGGGCTTATGCTCACTATAAAAAAAAAAAAAAAAGACAATGATGGTAAGGATAATGTTGAAGCTATTGCTGAATTTTGATTTGTGCCTAGTGAAAAATGAGCATTGGAGGCAACATTCGGGCTTTGCATTCAGTTCCTGAGGATGAAGATTCAGATGAGGACCATGAAGAATATGATACGGAAGCACCGGAACAAGGGCAGGGGGACACCCCCACATTTTACACCGACAAAGGACTATCCCATTTAGCAGAGGCTGCGCTGGAGAGATGAGAAGGAATGCCCTCCCAGTCCGGGAGCAGCCAGGATAATGGCTGGAGTCCAGACGGGAGAGGCAGTGACAGGTCACGAAGCTGGAGTGGAGGTAGAAACTAACAGTCGCTGGCCAGTTTGGGGCTGCCCACGGGGAACTCGGGGAATGCTGTACGATCCTGTGGGACTCTACTTACTGATGGAGGAAGGAACTTGGTGCCTCTTCTACTGTGGAGTGGGTGTTGATGAAAGTCTCTTTCCTTTTCCAAAACTTAACTGAACACCTTCTTTTTTGAGACAGACTATATTGAGACAAAAAGTTGTCAGGAGCAGAAGAAACTATGACCTTTATTAATAAAGGTGAATTCACTTAACCAAGAGGGTATCTGTAGTTTATCAGCTACCCCAAACTTTCTGGGTAGAGGTCCCCTCTCAGGGGGCCTCCAGGTCCTGCCTTCACTCTACGGATCTTCTGTTATTCCCGGCAGGCCCACGTGCGGAGAAAGATCAGGTGCTTGAAGGTGTGGGTAGACTGAATGGGAAGGAGGGAGGCTGAGTCTAAGATACACCCTTTTAGAGCCTCAGGACCCACCAACCCCTTAAAAAGAAAGACAAAGAGATCTCAGAGAAATCCTGGCCTCTGCTCATTCTTTTTACTAATTTGGGACCCAGATAAATTCACTCGGGCATCTTTAGGAAGCCTCTTGGGGAACCTCCCGGCCACATATGCTACCACAAACACGAGAGCTTCTGACCAGCTTTGACTCCTTCCACCACGTCTCACAGTCTGTTTTGTTATAAACCTCTTAGGTCATAGCCTTTGATGTCTAGCCTCTTAGAGTTGGTTTCCATAACAAGTGAAATCGGGATGAGGTCCTCGGAGTACTTCAGATGACCATTGTTCTGTCTTTGTAATAGTTTAACAAATAAATCTAGGTTTTCTGTAAAAATAAATAAAATTAAATAATAGCTTTTACTACATTCCAGAAAGTATTCTTGGCACTTCATACATTTTTCATGATTAATAGCATATGGTGAACATATCCTTATGTCATTCAAAATTATTCACAGACATGTCTTAATGGCTATAGAGCATCGCCCTCTGCATTATTAGAGCCTTGGTATCCAAGGTACAAGCTGCTGCCCGCGCGAACCGTGACACAGAATGGGGTGAGATCTCCCTGGAGCAAGAGGAGCCTTTTCTAAGTCACGCAGAGGTGACATTTTGGCTAGAAAGTGCCAAAAATAGTAACACAACCTAACCAGTTCCCCCTCACTAGAATGTCTTGGGTCACTTCCAATTATCACTATTATAAATATCTTTGACCATTACTGGTTAGATCAAAGAGTACAGAATTTTTGAGGCTCTTGTTGCTGAAGTGCTCTCCTACCAAATGCTGCAAAGTGCTCTCTTCTCTCATGCTTCTCAATACTAGATGTTTCTGCTCTCTCTAATCCTAGACAACTGAATGTGGGACAAGTGCACATTTTTAGTGGGCAACTATTTGATTACTAGAGAGGATGAACATTTTTAAATGCTTATTAAAAATTTATATTTCTTCCCTTAAAAATGGTCTATCTATATTCCTTGCCTATTCTGCTATTAGGATATTATTGGTCTTATTGATTTTAAGGGCTCTGAATTTCAAGAATGTTAACCTGTTATCTGCCATGTATTTTAAAAGTATTTTCCCCAATTGCATATATTGTCTTTTGATTTTGCTTTAATACTTTAAAATTTGTATGTCATTTTTAATATGAGAGTAGTTGACTCTATCGATCTCTTCCTTTATGGCCTCTGCCTCTACTTTGATGTTTAAAAGGCTTCCAACATTCCAACTCAGATTGCACCATTTGTTCTTTTTTTTATTAACCATCTCATATCTGTAACCTAGGTCCTTTTAAACTGGCCTTGGTTTATAAGATTCAGAGTCTGTTAACTTGTGCTAAGCCATAAGGCTGCTTTGGCTAGCAGAGCATCGGATTGGGAGTGGTGAATTGGACTAGGAAATGGGAAAAATTAATCTTCGATAGACTTGGCCTCTCTGCGCCTAAATCCTCCATGTGTAAAATGTAGAAAATTACATTTGGACCCCAATTTTACCTTTTTTTTCTATTATAAAATATGGCACATATACAGCAGGCTGCACAGTGATAACTAACCATAGGACAACCGTGCATGTAACTATCATCTGTATTACTGAGATGGAGACAGAGATAGAGGGGAGGGGGAAGGGAGGAAAGGGGAGGAGGAAGGGGGGAAGGGAGAGACAAGAGAGATTTCTGCAGCGGGTCCATTCTCAAGGACACAGTTCCCTTACCTCTTGGTAATCACTATCCTATGTACAAGCACTGTGTTAAGGTCTTCACTTCCTTGTTGTATTTTACACTTTTATTCCCTATGTATTTATCACCTATATTCCCTGCATATTAATGGTTTGATTTTTTTTCATTCATGTCCATAATCTATTTAGAAGTTATCTTCTTGGGGCGCCTGGGTGGCTCAGTGGGTTAAAGCCTCTGCCTTTGCCTCAGGTCATGATCTCGGGGTCCTGGGATGGAGCCCCACGTCAGGCTCTCTGCTCAGCAGAGAGCTTCCCCCCCTGCTTCCCCCTCTCTCTCTGCCTGCCTCTCTGCCTGCTTGTGATCTCTCTCCTCTCTGTCAAATAAATAAATAAAAATCTTTTTTAAAAAAAGTTACCTTCTTTTACGATGTGAGAAATCAGAAGTTATTCTTCCTCAAATGGTTTAACGATTATTGAGGCATGGGCGTATGGCACAACCTTTTCTTCCTTTGTCGTCACCTCCATGAGCAGGACATAGAGATGGAATATTTCCGTCATCCCGCTAAGCTCACTTGCGCCCACTCCCACACCCCGGCCCCTGGCAACCAACCATGTCCCTATGGTTTTGCCTCTTCTTGTATATGAGCATACAGTACAGAGTCCCTTCAGTCTGGCTTCTTTCACTCAGCAAGATGCTTCTGAGACGCACCTGTGTTGTTGCTTGCATCAGTAATTCATCCTTTTTATTGATGAGTAGTATTTCGTTGTGCGGATGGATCATGATTTACAGGTTCAACCTTTAAGGATGATAGTAGCTATAGGGCTCTGGTAGATGTCCTTTACCAAACCAAAGAAGTTCTAGTTTGCTGAGAGCTTTTTTTAAATCACAAATGGATGTTCAATTTCATCAAATGCCTTTCATGCATCTCTGTCTCTCTGCCCTGGGAGTAAGAGATTCCAACCCCCTAGAGACCTGAAGCTTTAGTCTACCTTCTGGGGAAAGCTGAAGCCTCGTTCCCCACCTCACTTTGAGTCCCATGAACAAATGAGTTTGCTGCCCTTACCCCTGGGAACTTAAGGCTTTTGATTCCTACAAGAGAAGAATCCAGGGAAGTACACGGCTTTCTGTGTCCCCGACACAATGGGTTTCTGTGTCCCCACAGATCTCTCCCCTGCCTGCACCTCGGAGAGGCAGGCTGCAGAAAGCCGGTCTCTGCCCCCAGGGCTACTTGAGAGCACCTGGTGGCAGTGTGTGGGAAAGAGTTTCCCCGAGTGTGAATTCCTTGGCTACCTCCGCTATTCTGGGTGTGCATATAACACACTAGTGGATTTTGATAGGGTTATGTTTTTTTTTTTTTTAAAGATTTTATTTATTTATTTGATACAGAGAGAGAGATCACAAGCAGGCAGAGAGGCAGGCGGAGAAAGAGGAGGAAGCAGGCTCCCCGCTGAGCAGAGAGCCCGATGTGGGGCTCGATCCCAGAACTCCGAGATCATGACCTGAGCCGAAGGCAACAGCTTAACCAATTGAGCCACCCAGGCGCACCCGATAGGGTTATGTTTTGCTGCTTTCTTACCCCCGTGGGGAGTGCGGTGCCCCCACCTCCTATGCTCCAGGGGAGTGTATAGAGGCTGTGAAGCCCACCTCACCTCAGAGGGACTTGTGTCTCTTCTGAATCAGCTGACCCGGTGGCCTCACAACCTCATCTTCCTCCCAGGATCGACAGAAGTCACGATTTTGTAGTTTATCTGTCATGTCCTCACTATTAGGGCGGGAGTGATGTGCTTAACAGCTTTCTGCATCTGAAGCAGAAGCAAAAGAACATTTAAATCCCACCTTTATCCTATACAAAATGTATATACTTGAGCCTGTTTGGGGGCTCTTTTTATTCTTACACAAGAATCATGCTACTTTGATAATAACTTTTTATTTCTAGCAGTGTAAGTCACCCTTCAATCTTTCAAAAATTCTTCGGCCTTTTATTAATCTTTCCAGGTGACCTTAGAATTATATTGTCTAGTTAAAAAAATACTTTTGACATTTTTATTAGCATTGAAATGGCAGAATTATTGACTTATGCCATCCAAGAATGTGCTATGCCCTCCCATTTATTTGTCTTCAGATCTCCCAGTGAAGTTTTAGTTTTATTTATATGGGTTCTGCATACTTTTCTTATGCCAAGTTTATTCCTAGATATTGTCTATTTTAGCGTCTATCTTAACATCTTTTTCAAATTGTATTTTCTAACTGATGATTTAAAAGATAAGTGTTGATTGTGTATACTGATTTTGTAACCAACTGCCTTATTAAACTCCTTACTTCTGATAATTTTGTGGTTGAATTTCTTGGATTCCCAGGTAGGCAACTATATGCAAATAAGAATTTATCTCCTCCTTTCTGAAGATTTTCCTCTTAGTTCATTTTGTCTCACTGCTTTCACTCAGCTTCTGGGAAATATTAAATGACTATGAATAGCAAAAACAAACAAACAAAAAAAATGACGATGAATAGCAGCCATACTAAACTTGTACTTGACTTTGGTGGGAAACACCAGAGTTTCACCATTAAGTACAACGATACCTGGGGCAAATACAGTAAATTTGCTTTCTCAACAGCCACTCCAGTCCCCTCCTAGATGACACTTGAGAAAGAAAAGAGCAGTCTTTGACATCTGGAAGCTGGCCAGGCATTCAACAGTAAGCTATGCTGTCCTCCTGTTGAACATAAACCATCTCACAGAATACCAGCTCAGGCAAGGTCACTCTGAGACCATGAGTAAATGAGATAAAGCAAGTCCTCACCATAATTTTGTCTAAACAGACAAAAAGAAGGTTACTATGCCACCCACAAAATACCAAACATACCCCTCTCTTGTCTAAAATAAGCGACTGTTAATTCTTTACCAATGACCTCTTAAATTTATAGTTTGCCTATATATAAACTCATTTATTTATTGAGATATTCGATCACAAAATTCCCACACACATACTTTCGGATGGCATCCTACCTAGAGTGAATCTTTGGTTCCTTGGACCCTCCACAAATCACCCAACCAAAGGCCAAATCCCATAATAGGTTCTATCTAACATCCTCTTGTTGAGGGGTCCCCATGGTTCCGGAGGATATACGTTCTCCCTCGCTGCAACAAGTTAGGAAAACCCATCTTGTGCAGTTACGGGTGTGTTTACGGTAGTCTCCAGCTGGAGGACGGGGACATGCTTTAAGAGTAGAGAAAATTAAAAAGTACTTTTCTAGACACCCTTATAAGGTTCAAGTCATGACATTCCTGGCAATCATTTATACCTATGAGAGATTCAGAAAAGAAAGAGAAAATGAAAACACAACAGTCCAAGACCTTTGGGATGCAGCAAAAGCAGTCCCCAAGAGGGAAGTATATAGCAATATAGGCCTTCCTCAAGAAGCAAGAAAGTCTCAAATATACAACCTAATCTTACACCTAAAGGAGCTGGAAAAACAACAGCCAAAACAAAAACAAAACAAAAACAAACAAACAAAAAACTAAATCTAGCAGAAGGGAAAAAATAAAGATTAGAGCAGAAATCAATGACATAGAAATTAAAAACAAAACAAAACAATGGAAGAGATCAATAAAACTAGGAGCTGGTTCTTTGAAAGCATTAACAAGACTGGTAAACCCCTAGCCAAACTTACCAAAAAGAAAAGAGAAAGGACCCAAATAAATAAAATCATGAAAGAAAGAGGATCGATCACAACTAACACCGCAGAAATACAAACAATTATAAGAGAATACTATGAGCAATTGTATGCCAACAAATTAGGCAACCTGGAAGATATGGACAAATTCCTAGAAACGTAAATTTAAAGTGAAACAAGCAAAAATGGAAAATCTGAAAAGACCCATAATCAGCAAAGAAATTGAATCAGTCATCAAAAGTCTCCCAACAAACAAGAGTCCGGGGCCAGACAGCTTCCCAGGGGAATTCTACCAAACATTTAAAGAAAAATTAATGCCTCTTCTTCCAAAACTGTTTCAAAAAAATAGAAAAAGAAGTAAAACTTCCAAACTCATTCTATGAGGCAACCATTATTACCCTGATACCAAAACCTGACAAAGACTCCACTAAAAAGGAGAATTATAGACCAATATCCCTGATAAACATGGATGCAAAAATTCTCAGAGAGATAATGGCTAGTAGGATCCAATAGTGCATTGAAAGGATTATTCACCATGAACAAGTGGGATTTATTCCTGGACTATAGGGGTGGTTCAACATCCACAAATCAATCAACGTGATACATCACAAAATAAAAGAAAGGATAAGAATCATATGATCTTCACAACAGATGCAGAAAAAGCATTCAACAAAATACAGTATCCTTTCCTGATAAAAACCCTCAAGAAGTAGGGCTAAAAGGAACATACCTCAACATCATAAAGGCCATAAACAAAAGACCCACAGCTAATATCATCCTTAGTGGGAAAAAGTGAGAACTCATCCCCCAACATCAAGAACGTGACAGGGAGGTCCACTCTCACCACTGTTGTTCAACAAAGTACCGGAAGTCCTAGCCTCAGCAATCAGAAAACAAAAAGAAATAAAAGGCATCCAGAGCAGCAAGGAAGAAGTCAAACTTTCACTCTTCCCAGACTACACAATACTGTATATAGAAAAACCAAAAGACTCCAACAAAAAATTGCTAGAACTGCTAAAAGAATTCAGCAAAGTTGCAAGATATAAAATCAATGCACAGAAGTCTGTTGCATTTCTATACACTAATAGTAAAGAAGCAGAAAGAGAAATCAAGGAATTGATCCCATTTATAACTGTACCAAAACCCATAAGATACCTAGGAATAAAGCTAACCAGAGGTAAAAGATCTATACTCTGAAAACTATAGAACACTAACGAAAGAAATTGAGGAAGACACAAAGGAATGGGGAAATGTTCCACGCTCATATATTGGAAGAACAAATAATATTAAAATGACTATACTACCCAAAGCAATCTACACATTCAAAATGCAATCCCTATCAAAATAACACCAGCATTTTTCACAGAGCTGGAACAAACAATTCTGAAATGTGTATTGAACCAGAAACAACCCTGAACAGTCACCAGAATGTTGAAAAGGAAAACCAAGGCTGGAGGCATCACAATTCCAGACTTCAAGCTGTATTACAAAGCTGTAATCATCAAGATAGTATGGTACCGGCACAAAAACAGACACATAGATCAATGGAACAGAATAGAGAACCCAGAAATGGACCCTCAACTCTATGGTCAACTAATCTTCAACAAAGCAGGAATGAATAGCCAATGGGGGGGAAAAAAAAAAAAAAGACAGTCTCTTCAACAAAAGGTGTTGGGAAAATTGGAAAGCCACATGCAGAAGAATGAAACTGAACCACTTTCCTACACCACAGACAAATATAAATTCAAAATGGATGAAAGACCTAAATATGAGACAGGAATCCATCAAAATCCTAAAGAAGAACACAGGCAGCAACCTCTTTGCCCTTGGCTGCAACAACTTCTTACAAGACACACCTCTAGAGGCAAGGAAAACAAAAGCAAAAATGAACTATTCGGACTTCATCAAGATAAAAAGCTTCTACGCAGCAAAGGAAATGACCAACAAAACTAAAGGCAACCGGGCCCCTGGGTGGCGCAGTTGGTTGAGCGACTGCCTTCGGCTCAGGTCATGATCCCGGAGTCCCGGGATCGAGTCCCACATCGGGCTCCCAGCTCCATGGGGAGTCCACTTCTCACTCTGACCTTCTCTCTCTCACTCTCTCTCTTTCCTAATAAATAAATAAATAAAATCTTAAAAAAAAAAAAAACAAAAAAAACTAAAGGCAACCTACAGAATGGGAGAAGATATTTGCAAATGACTTACCAGATAAAGGGCTAGTATCCAAAATCTATAAATACCTTATCAAACTCAATACCTAAAAAGACAAAAAATCCAGTCAAGAAATGGTCAGAAGACATGAGCGGACATTTCTCCAAAGAAGACATCCAAATGGCCAACAGACGCATGAAAAATGCTCAACATCACTCAGCGTCGGGGAAATACACGTCAAAACCACATGAGATACCACCTTACACTGATCAGAATGGCTAAAATTAACAACTCAGGAAACAACAGATGTTGGTGAGGATGTGGAGAAGGGAACCCCCTTAGAATTATCCAAAGAATACAAAGAATACAAAAATAGTGATTCCGAGGGGCACACGCACTCCAGTGTTGATAGCAGCAGTGTCCACAATAGCCAAACTATGGAAAGAGCCTAGATGTCCATCAACAGATGAAGAGATAAAGATGTGATGTGTATATACACATGCACATACACGCACAATGGGATATTTTTTTTTTAAGATTTTATTTATTTATTTGAGAGACAGAGAAAGTGAGACAGAGCATGAGAGGAGAGAAGGTTAGAGGAAGAAGCAGACTCCCCGTGGAGCTGGGAGCCCGATGTGGGACTCGATCCCGGAACTCAAGGATCATGACCTGAGCCGAAGGCAGTTGCTCAATCAACTGAGCCACCCAGGCGCCCGCACAATGGGATATTACTCAGACATCAGATGTGGTGTATACACACACACACGTGCACACACACACACACACGGATATATTGGAATATTAACCATCAAAAAGAATGAAATCTTACCATTTGCAATGATGTGGATGGAACTATAGAGTATTATGCTAAGCAAAGTAAGTCAGTCTGAGAAAGACAAATATAATTATTTCACGCACATGTGGAATTTAAGAAACAAAACAGATGAACATAGAAGGTAAGGAAAAATAAAATAAGACAAAAAAAGAGAGGGAGCTAAGCCACGAGAAACTCTTAAATAGGGAACAAACTGAGGGTTGCTGAAGGAAACTGGGTGATGGACATTAAAGGAGGGCACTTGAAGTAATGAGCACTGGGTGTTATAGGCAATTGATGAATCACTAAATACTACCACTGAAACCAATAATACACTATATGTTAACTAATTTGAATTTAAATAAAATCTAAAAAAGATTTTTTTTTACTTGCATGCACAAGTGTGATTAACCCGATATTTCTACTCTTCCATCCAATGTATTTGTGATCCCATGAACAGATATTTCCGAATTCACAGTAGGCTGGTTTGACTTAAAAATAAGGAAACCTCTTTCATACAAAGATCTGACCCTGGATAGTTACATCAGAGACAGAGACTTAAGAAAAAGAGCCCAGAGTGTTAATAATGTCACCTTCTCCTGCTTTGGAATCTGTCTGAAAGCTCATCCATTCCAAAAACATTTCCTGTTTTAAACATACATATGTGATTGGGCCCATCTTAATCAACTAAAATCATTATTACAACCTCTGTATTAAAATTAAAAGAAAAAAGTCTACTCTTTTTCATCACTTACAGAAAAACTCACCCATTTTATTTTGCAATGTTTGCAGTACAATTCACGTGTCTCACCCCTTGGGCTTAGCTGAAGTCTTATAAGGTTTGGTAAATTTGAGTCAGCTCCAAGACAGCATTTTCTCCATCCACATCCCACATCCATCTTAACTTGTGGAAGGATGAAGTGGTCTTCATGTTCATACTGTTAAAAACAGAACCCAAGTTGGCATTCTAACACAACTCTTTATTGATCTGTAAAGACATCTGTCTCTTTTACGATTTCCCCTCATTGTATCTCCTTAAGGACATAAACTTTCCCCAAAAGCATTATTTTTCAGGACACCCTGATGTCTGCCCACATAGCCTCGTCCCTCCGCTTCCCTAACACTCAGCACAGTAAACCTTTGCAATCACTGATTTAGTCCCAGCGGGGCAGGGCTGTTTCCTCTCCCACTGCTTAAATCCTTAGCACCAGGCAGATAATGGTTGCCCAACAAGTTAAGTTGAAAAACAAAACCGAAAGCTAATCACTTTTTAAAACTCTATCATATGTTAGAAGTCAGGATAATGGTTACCTTGGGGGAAAGGAGAAGGGTAGTGACTGGGAAGGGGCAGGAAGGGGACTTCAGAGCTGCTGTCATGTTCTATCCACCAGATTATTTGAGCATGTTCACCAGCTGACCATTTACTGAGCTATATACTAGTAATTAGTGCCCTTCCTTAATGTGCTACACTCCAGCAAAAAAATGTTTAAGTCTATCATTATCTGATGATGCAGGAAGTTACAAGCATTCAGAGATTGCTATTAAAATTAATTAACAGGGGTGCCCGGCTATCTCAGTGGGTAGCGCATGCAACTCTTGATCTCAAGGTCACGAGTTCAAGCCACACATTGGGCATGGAGCCTACTTTAAAAAATAATAATAATTAACAGACACTCTTTCTGAACATATAAAGTTAAACTTTAAGTAAGAACCAAAATATTTGTTTCTATCAGAAAATGCAGTCTTGGGCATGGAAACTAACCAGAAGTACACTACACCAGCTGCAATGGGAAAGATTCATTGAGATGATGTACATAAAGTTCTTACAACAGTGCTAAGTACATAGTGCTATATGTTAGCTACTATTACACTTTTTAACACATCAGAAGCATTTCCAGATGAATGAAGGCTTCAGCTTAGATCGCAGCAAATTTCCTTCATTTCCTTTGCCCTTGATCCTTTCAAAATAGTTATGGAGTCCACATCACCACCAGTTGTTTTAGTCATGCCTGAGGAATTCAGAACTCCCGGGCTATGAATCATGGAACATCTGTACTGAAAGAGAGCAGAGAGATCCTCTGGTCCAGTGATTCTCCAGTACGCACATCACTGGGGCACTTGTTAAAAGTTCAAGTTTCAGGGCACCTGGGTGGCTCAGTCGTTAAGCATCTGCCTTCGGCTCAGGTCATGATCCCAAGGTCCTGGAATCGAGCCCCACATCGGGCTCCCTGCTCTTCAGAAAGCCTGCTTCTCCCTCTCCCACTCCCCCTGCTTGTGTTTCTTCTCTTGCTGTGTCTCTGTCAAATAAATAAAATCTTTGAAAAAAAAAAAAATTCAAGTGTCTACATCAGATTTGTATTCACTTGGTGTGATAGTAGCACCTAGGAATTTGTATTTTTTAACCCACTCAAGTGATTCTGAAGTTGGTCTACAAGAAACAATGAACCTCTTGTTTTGTAGATGAATAAAACAGAGGCCAGGGAGGGAAGGGACCTGCCCAGAGTCTTCTTTCTGGTTAATGAGTATGCCAGGACTAGAATGAAGGTAGCCTTTTACCAGTCCAGTGTTATTTCCCATGAATTCATGCCCCAATAACTTATCCAGAATGAATCTGTCCTAAGCCTTAGTGGCTTATCCGCTGAGTCCGGTGTCTTTTCACCCATGCAATTTGGTTAGCTGGAGGCATAACACCCCACCCGTATATTCATTAGGTATATAGAACTAGGTACTTTAGAAACCTAGTTTCTAAATCAACCATCACTCTGATATTTTTACACACTGTGTGACAGTTAGTTATTTAAATTCTATGTGCTTTAGTTTCTTCCTTTATAAAGTGACAAAATAACACCTATGATTTGCAGGATATTGTGAAGACTTATGTAAAATACTAGTACAGAGCTTGGTAAATAATGAGGTTCCATTAAATAGTAGCTATCTTTAATGCCATCTTAAAACATGCCACTATAGGGTGCCTGGGTGGTTCAGTTGGTTAAGTCACTGCCTTCGACTCAGATCATGATCCCAGAGTCCTGGGATCGAGTCCCATAACAGGCTTCCCCTGCTCTGCGGGGAACATGCTTCTCCCTCTCCCTCTGCCTCTTCCCGTGATTGTGCTCTCGCTCTCTCTCTCTCTCTCTGTTAAATAAATAAAATCTTAAAAAAAAAAATGCAACCATAACCACATTCTTCAGACTAGAGGAATATTCTAAAGTGTGGTTACCTACAAATAGAACAATCTAGAAGTACTCATTGTTTTTTTTAATACAGACTTCTGAAACACACTCCTCACAAGACCTGGTGCATCACAATCATGAGGGCGAGACCCAGAAGTCTGTATTAACAAGCAAAGTACCCCAGGTTCTTCCCCTGTATACCAAAGTTTGAGCAACACCGGACTAGGGCTGTGGACCAAGTGCTTCTTGTCAATTAAAACACTGTCAATGAGAGCCAGCAAGTGCTGAACACTCAAATACTAAAAATTTTGTTAATAAGAGGTAAATGAGTGCCACCTACTGCCTTACTTTAGAATGCAACGCTCAGACTGGTTCAATTCTCTCAGTAATTGAATTCACTCTGAAAAATGAATTAATCTAGAACAAGATATATAAGCAATAGAAAGGACTGTTGGAAGGAGATATGAAAACAGGCTTTATTTAACTAAAAGAAAACTTTCACAGTTAAAGGGTTCTTGGGAGTTCTAGATCTAATAAACTTCTGTAATTCCAAGTTACTGCTAAAGCAGTAAAGGAAAATATAATGAATGCCTCACCCATTGGCCTATGCCAACAGTGAAAGCAAAAACTCAGAATGCCCTAAAATACATGTAGCTACACTCACCTCCACTACCTCCTCCCCAGTCCCAAGAAAAAATCAAGTAAAACAAGGACAAGCTTTCTTATTCTGCAACATTCTACTCAAGGCCAGTATCTGAGCTGCCACCTGCAGTTGGAAAGTTAACATTCCCTTCCAAAGGTACTCAAAAAAGCCTTCTGAATTATACTGTTTAAATCTGATTTCCCCTTCCAAACTGCAAATGCATAAATATACTCAAAGGTTCAGAAGAGACGGGCAAAGCCTTATAAATATTCCTATAAAATGAGCAATTATACTTCATATTGCACTAACTCAATACAAATCATAAAAAGCATTTGTCTTTAATTTCTGATTTACAAGAAATAAATGGCAAAATAGATACACCGTGGAGTCTGAAACCCTATTACAGAGTGTGAATAATGGTCCGGTTGCGGAGCTCCTGAATATACTCTTTGGCGTGGGTGACTGCGGTCTTCGGTGCCTCACGTGGAGGTGGGGGGCCTTCCACCAACTTCACAAAATAATGGCAAAAAACCTTCTCCATGATCCCAGAGCGACCTCTGCCATGGTATCGGATGCGTTTCAGGTACTGGCCTCGCCCTGAGGTCGACTCAGCTAGACAGGGAAGACAAAGAGAGTTATAGGAAATGACTGTGTCCATAAGACTATAGCTCTATCACCTGAGCAATTTCTGTCCTTTCCTCAACTGTATTCTAAGACTTCATGAGTCCACTGGGTGGTGAGAGCAGACTGGTCTCAAAACAAGTATCTTTAGAGTACTTATTAAGGGCCAGCCTCTACTGTAGGCGTTGGAGAGAGAAGAGTGAACAAGAATAGCAAGGGTGCACATTCTAGAGGAGATTCATGCAGTGCACATTCTAGAGGAGAAAGAAATAAACCTGATCATTCCAGTTAGTGACAAGTACAATGACTTAAACAGTGATGTGAGAGAGACTCAAGAGGTGCCGGGGGCAACACCAGACCAGTGGGTATCAAGAAGCATCTCTGAGGAAGAGACATTGGATCTAAGACCAGAAAGAATCATCTATGCAAGTATCGACAGGCATGGTATTCCAGGCAGAGGGAAAAGCAAGTGCAAAGACCCAATGGTGGGAAAGTGCTTGGCTTGTTTTATTTTTATTTAAATTCAATTTAATTAACATAAGTGTATTATTAGTTTCAGAGGTAGAATTCAGTGATTCATCATTTGCATATAACACCCAGTGCGCACTGCATCACATGCCCTCCTTAATGTCCACCACTCAATTCCCCCTTCCCTCCACGCACCTCCCCTCCAGCAACGCTGTTTGTTTGTTCCCTATCGTTCAGTCTCTCATGGCTGTCTCCCTCTCTGTTTTCGTCTTACTCTTCCTTCCCTTCCTCTATGTTCATCTGTTTTGTTTCTTAAATTCCACATAAGAATGAAATCATGTGATGATTGTCTTTCTCTGACTGACTTATTTTGCTTTGCATAATACCCTCTAATTCCATCCACGTCATTGCAAATGGTAAGATTTGATTCTTTGATGACTGAATAAAATGCCATTGTGTATATATATATACATACATTTTCTTTATCCATTCATTTGTTGATGAGCATCTGGGCTCTTTCCATAGTTTGACTATTGTGGACATTGCTGCTGTAAACACTGGGGTGCAGGTGCCCCTTCAAATCCCTATTTTGTATTCTTTGGATAAATACCTAGTGCAACTGCTGCCCGTAGGGCAGCTCTATTTTCAGCTTTTTAACAAACCTCCATATTGTTTTCCAGAGTGGCTGCACCAGTTTGCATTCTCACCAGCAGTATAAGAGGGTTCCCCTTTCTCTGGATTCTTGCCAACATCTGTTGTTTCCTGAGCTGTTAATTTTAGCCATTCTGACTGGTGTACTGGCTTATTTTAGAAACAGAAAAAAAACCAGCCTCCTGAAGCACAGTAAACAAGGCAAAGAGTGGTACAAAGGAGGGAAGGAGATCAGTGGGGAAGACAAGGTTACCAAGAGCCCTAAAGGCTGAGATAAGGACGTTTTATTTCATTCCAACTATAGTGAGAAGCCCCTGGAACCAAAAGTTCCCAAATGCTGGTCTCTTGGCTACATCAGACTAACCTATGGAACATATTTTAAATGCAGATGCTGAGACCGCATCTCTGGAGATTCTAATTTACTGTATTAGGGGTGGGCCTTGGAAATCACATTCTGAACACCAATCCCCCTCCCCCAGTAATTCTGATTCACAGCCAATTTTAGGAACTCCCACATAACAACGGCTCCCTCATCTCCCTTCTCCAATTCTGCATGTCAATGTCTGACCCTGTAAAATTATAAAAAATTTTTCAAATACTAGTTAAGAAGAAATCTGTTCACCAGTTTTCACTCACAGTAAATCAGAGGAGTAACCACCTTCTACTACTTCCTGAATTTATTTAGCCAGTTACTCCTTGAGTGAATAAGCCTTTTAAAAAGCCAAAACCTACAGAAGACATATCAAATTAATCCACTTCAATACGCACCGTTCTTATAGTCTTACTGTGACATAACTTTATAAATACAGGCACTATGTCAAAGTATACGCTTGATAATCCTCTAACTACAGTCCTCTCATGAAATGGGTTTCAGCAGAAACGTCTTAGCTTGGCCAGAGAGAAAGCTAAGGATGAAAATGATTAAGAAAACTACCTAGGGCCTCCGTGACATAAGGAAAGAGACACTGTCCTTACACCAACTTCATCACTGGGGACTAAAGAAATGTGGTTGAGGATTTCCAAAAAAAACCCAAATTACACAAATCACTTTAGAATGAAGTACCACTAGTTCCTCTGGATCCACCTGTCAGGAGGAAACCTACAAATAAGCACAATGACACTAGATAAAGTGTAGAAATCTTCTGAAAGCCATTTTACAAACACGATAGCCACTTCTATCCACAACTGTGACTCTACTCAATTTGAGCACCCATTTCCAAATAGTCTGAGGAAAAGGAACACTAGTCCAATGAAAATAGTATCTGAATTAGCTAATCACTATGCAGTACCACATCACCTATCCAAGCACAATGATCAGCCTCTCAGGGTCTGTACCATTTTCCATCTCCCCCAAATACGTAAGAGCAAACATCAATAACTGCTAATCGCCAGGCATGATTTCATCCTAAAGCCATAAAATACAATCTGCCTATCTTGTACCACATAATGCCACATTTTTTATGTCAGAACAAAAGCATCAATTCTTCTGAACCACCAGGATTCCTTAATACACTGTAATGGGAATATGCAACACAGCCACCATGAGGTCGGAGTGAAATCATGACCTAGGAGTATAGATTCCAAACTGGTTTCTGGTCTCCCCTCCTCAAGCCTCTTTAACTAATTCTGCATGTTAGGAGCTTAAGTGTATTTATAGAGAACCATTTAGAACCATTTCAATGAAAATGAAACAATAAATAGAAGCCCACCATTCCTGTGGCTCTGTTCTAACTGAAACATGAGTAGGGAAAGATTCAAAACTGTGCCATTCATTCACTCACCAAATATTTCTAAGTTCCTGCAGGGTGCCAGGCTCCACCCTGAGCTCCACCCTTGCCCCATGCCCCACCCCTGGAGGCCCCAGGGCACAATTTAAAAACCATTGCTTTAAAATTAATAGTCTTAGAAGAGATTATGCGAGGTGAAATAAGTCAAGCTGAGAGAGTCAATTATCTTATGGTCTCACTTACGTGTGGAGTATAAAGAAAATCATGGAGGGCATCATGAGAAGGAAGGGAAGGGCGAATGGGGGGAAATCGGAGGGGGTGATGAACCAGGAGAGACTGTGGACTCTGAGCAACAAACTGAGGGTTTTGGAGGGGAGAGGGTAGGGGGGTGAGCCTGGTGGTGGGTATCGAGAAGGGCACGTACTGCATGGAGCACTGGGTGTGGTGCATGAACAATCAATCTTGTAACACTGAAAAATTAAAATAAACATATTTGGGGAGAAAAAAAAATAATAAAATTAATAGTCTTAAAATACTGCCTTAATAATATAAATCTCCTTCCCCAAAACTTTCTGTGGTTCCTCTTCACTATTGTGTGAACCAATAGAGCCTGCCATGCTCAGCCCTCTGGATGTAGGCCTAATCCACCTTTCAGTTTTATCCACTCAAGGTCAACTCTCTGCTTCCTTCAACTATTCTACTCACTGGACCACAAAATTACTGCTCATTCCAACCTATGTGCCTTAGCTCATGAGGTTACTCCACTCTGAAAATCTTACTCTTTCAGATACCCAAGCACCTATCTTCAAAAGCTAAATTTTTCTAGAAAATTACCGTGACTTTTCTAACCAATACAGACCTCCTCTTCTCTACTCCTACTATTTACCTATATTACTCTTTTTGGGGCCTCAAACCATATGCTACCTTATATAAGTGTTCATGTTTAATCTGTGAAAGTCACTTCGTCAACCAAACTTCTATGTCTTTTGTATTGCCCCTAAAGTTCATATGCATCAAGGAATAGAAATGATTTTGAAATACAACGTCTGCTAATTAATATATTTTTCAATATAGCTATCTGGTAAATTTGCTCAAATTCTAAAATGAGTTTCAAAGTTTTCCAAGTACATAAGAGTACTAATAACATATAATGTTTGGGGGCGCCTGGGTGGCTCAGTGGGTTAAAGCCTCTGCCTTCAGCTCAGGTCATGATCTCAGGGTCCTGGGATCAAGCCCCACATCGGGCTCTCTGCTCAGCGGGGAGCCTGCTTCCCCCTCTCTCTCTGCCTGCCTCTCTGCCTATTTGTGATCTTTCTCTCATATAAATAAACAAAATCTTTAAAATATATATATATATCATTTGTTCCAACTCAGAAACATAATTTATGATTTATGTATCCTTCCAAAGGACTACTACTGTCAAAGCACAAAACTGTATGTACTAAATGTCTTAAATTGCTTTAATAAGATATACCGTCACCTGTGTGGATAGTATGCAGGTGGAAGGTACTCAAATACTTTCTGAATCAGAGAAAAAACATTAAGACATTTCGGAAATGGGAATAGCCTAAAAATTATGCCCACTCCCTGCTCAGCAGGTAGCCTACTTTTCCATCTCCCACTCCCCGCTTATGCTTTCTCTCTCAATCTTTCAAATAAATAAATAAAATCTTTTAAAAAAAAAAAAGATTATGCCCAAGATGATGCTCATCTAAAGATGATGCCCAATAGGTATCAAAAATATTTAAAATACTGTCAATATTTCCTATATACTAGTACTTAAGTAAATATGAATCTTGACATTTTAAAATTGGAAACCCTCTTCCCCCTTCATCACTCTTAGCCCAGAAGACTGATTTACAAAGTCAGTCAATCACTTTCCCTAAAGTGAATCACTTTAGATGCCATGAATCACTAAGCAGTGACATTTTATTAGTCCATGTCCACTTGTTAAGGTCTATTCACAGTGCCATTAGTCATCATTATAAGTTTGAAAAGGAAATGAATTTTCAAAATCTGTGGTCATGCAACACCAGGTATTAGCTTTAGACTGATGACAGGCATTTGAAGGAATTACCATATAATGAGAACATACACTACCGAAAAAGCACTTCCCTTAAAATGCCTATACTTAAGTCAAGAGCCTGCGGAGCCACTGCTGAGCTGAAATCATAGCCAAGTGACTAGTCTTTCAAAACTCTAAAAGACATTTATCCATGGAATGAAATGTCTAGGCCTTTTCCAAGAATACAATGAGAAAAATCATTTTCTCGTGTATTATAGGTACGAATCACTGGGATTTTTATTAAACAAATAGCTCTCCAGGCCTCTCCCCAGAGATTTCAGACCCAGTGGGTCTGCAGTGGGTCCTGGGAATCTGTATTTTTTACTAATAACCTCAACTGATTCTTATGAGGAGAATTTGACAAAATCAAGAATAAAATGTCTGACACATTATGGTAAGATACTTCATTTTCCTGAAGGTACGCCTCTCTTTTACCTTCATAAAAGAATTAGGCAGCAAAATACTTAGCAAATGAGTTTTTATAATCATAAGACAAATCGAAATTTATCAGCCCTACTCCAGAAAAGAGATTTTTACACAAAATTGGATTTAAAAAGGGTGCAGGTGCACTAGAGATTTTTCAGCAGAAATGTACATAAGGAGACCAATGAATTAAAGACTCATTCATGTAGACAGGTTAAGTTTATTTTTACTTTTGTGGACTTTGCTCCTTCATTTGGGAAGACAAGATTAAGCTCTTCACCCTTTCTCACTTTACTAAAATCACTGAAAAGGATTTAAAGACAAATTCTATTTCATTTCATTCTGAATTCCATTGCAAAGTTTTGTCTGTCAGCTAAGAAGGCCATATTCCTATGAAAACGAATAAAATTAATTAAATTGGATTTGATATCCAGTCATAAAGCAGGAAAGGTCACCAAGAGGTTTTAAGCAAATGGTCTTGCTCTTCATCCATTTCATCTCTTCCAATGATTCTGGGCCCTCCCTGCATTATTTATTCATGCTGTTCTCAGGAGAAAAAGCTTATGAGTAACTACTAAGGCCCTGCATCTTCTGAGATGCCATTTTGATTTCTCTCTGCATCTATGCATGTATCAGAATATCATCAGTTATACAAGATTCAGCTTTAAAATAAGATATTTCAATTGAAAATCATAACTCATTTGAATTTCAGGAGTAGATGTGGTTGCCAGCATCAATTCCAGGTGAGCTGAGGTAGGATTTTAACTTAACCAGAATAAATATCTCCAGTAAGGTGGAAGTAATGCGACAAAGTAGAAATGAGATGACTTGGGGCGCCTAGGTGGTTCAGTGGGTTAAGCCTCTGCCTTCGGCACAGGTCATGATCTCAGAGTCCTGGGCTCGAGCTCCACATCGGGCTCTCTGCTCAGCGAGGAGCCTGCTTCCCCCTCTCCGTCTGCCTGCCTGCCTACTTGTGATCTCTCTCTCTGTCAAATTAATAAAATCTTAAAAAAAAAAAAAAAAAAAAAGAAATGAGATAATTTGTTTTTACTCTGATTGTTAAAAAAATCGTAACGCACAACTAATTTCTCCCATCATGATTCAGCCTTTTTTCCTCTATTTGGAAAGTAGCAGTACTCCATATCTTGAATTGCAAGTATCTTCAGTTCTTCTTACACAGAGGTTTGGCAGATTGAGAAAATTTTGCTTCGACATCAACATCATCGTTTGATTACAAAATTGCTAGGGTTGGGAGTAATTGCTGCTGAAGTGAGAGGAAAACAGCAACTCCACCCACCGCTCCACTTTACTGCGGGGCTGGGAAGGGGGCAAGGGAGCTTTGTAATGAGCATTCATCTCTATCTAGAAAAAGAGCTGTATGAAGGTATGCGACAAAAAATCCCTCACGTTTCTATGGTGCATCATGCTTCCCAAAGCATTTTCACTTACACTAATTTGATACGGAACAAGTATACAAAACCTGAGATCATGCTTCAGAATGTAATAACAAAGGGAAACGAACACATCTGGGCCATCAGAGCCTTCACTTTTACAATTCAACAGATTTTTCCATTCTGGTAATTGGAAGGTTAACTTATGGGACACCTTTATGGACTAGGCACCTGGCTTGGCACATCATGAATAAATATTTTTTAAAGTCCATCTGTGATTTTTTGTCATCTTCAGGGTGACAAAGAATTCATTTTTTAAAAAATCAGTTCTGGGGCGCCTAGGTGGCTCAGTCATTAAGCGTTTGCCTTTGGCTCAGGCTGTGATCTCAGGGTCCTGGAATGGAGTCCCATGTCAGACTCTGCTCAGTGGGAAGCCTGCTTCTCCCTCTTCCTCTATCTGCTCTCTCTTTGCTCTCCCTCTCTCACTCAAATAAACAAAATCTTTTAAATAAATAAATAATCCATTCTGTTCCTTCTTAGTTTTATCATGATTAAAGGACCACTCCATGTATCATCATCTTGGTACCCATCATTAAGTAATTATTGGCAATAGGTTTCATGATTTCACTTGCATTACAGAACAGGTAACAATAAAGCAGTGAGGTTATTACCATTTATAATAGGCTAACATTAGCATGCTGAAGGCAGAAGAATAAGCTATTACCGGCAATTTTCCCTGGCAAACTCAGTCCTAAGTAGTTAGATATCAAAGACTATTATTAGATAATGAACTCGGCATCACTATTAGAAGACATTTCCCAATGCTAAGAATATTAAACATCTTACCTATATATAAATTGGATCTGAATTCCACATTGTGGTCTCTCACTGCCATATCTTGTGCTTCTAAGAGAATCTAAAACAAAGAAAAGACAGGCATTGATATGGCTGACCCTGAACTAAAATGGAATTAAATTTCTCACTTCTTCTTGTTATCTCTGTAATATGACTGCTAATCACATGACTCTGTCTTATAGCCAATTTTAAAAAGAGAATATTAAATGATAACAGTACTAAGGAGAAGGGATACACTGAGCTTTCCTTCCTTACACAAGAACTGCAAATGCAGGCAACACGGTCCATCCTCCTAAGTGTACAATGGAATGCATGAACTGGAAAGGAGGCAACAACAGCACTAGTAGCAGTACCCTTGGTGATAAGCAGGATGTCTTTGAGCCAGAGATTGTCAAAAAGTCCAAGAAGGTTAAGAGCTAAATCTTACAGAAAATTCTTAAACTTTGGATCCAAAATAACTAATAAACAACACCAAACAAGTAGAGAAAATCATACTTGAAAATATTAAGAATTATTAAATTTATACTCTGTAGATATTTTGAATTAAGTTAACCTGCTCCAGAACACATTTTTAAAAATAACAGAAACCATGGGGTGCCTGGGTGGCTCAGTTGGTTAGGCATCAACTCTTGATTTTGGCTCAGGTCATGATCTCAGGGTCATGAGATCGAGCCCTCCATTAGGCTCCGTGCTCAGCAGAGTCTGCTTGGGATTCCTTCACCCTCTGCCGCTCTCCCTGTTCACTCATGTACGCAAGCTCTCTCTCTCTCTCTCTCTAATAAATAAATAATTTTAAAAAATCAAAACCTACATCTTTCATTCATTTAAAGATAAAGAATACAAAGCTGAACGAACACACAAAAGATACTTAGTCATTGGATTGTGCACTAAATTAAATATAGGCATTACGATGGAACCTCTTGAAGTCTGAACCCATCAATCTCAACTGCTGAACTACTAAACTAAAAAGATCTCGCTTTAAGTGAGAACTAACTGAAATGGAGAAAATGCTGCTGATATTCCCAAATGTCCTCAACCAAGCATTTTGAAATAAGAACACCACATCGCCACATTAAGGAAGGTAGGAAGTGCAGGGACATGGTTTAGGGGAGAAATGGATCACAGGTGCTGCAGAGGGGAGGGAGCCATTGTTGCAAATAAGGGTGAGAGAAGAGTATACCAGAATATACAAGAACGTTTCCCCATACCACTGGCTTGGAAAACAAGAGGGGCTGAATTTCGTGAGTTCTTACAAACAGGGGGGCTTAAAGCCTGGAGTTTTAATGGTCATCAGGCTTGGCTGGGAATAGACCCACAGGGTACTGTACCACTCCTGGACAGAAGGCAGACAAACAACCCAGAGAAGACATCATGGAAATAGTGATCTGAAGAGCACCTGGGGCACCACACAGTGGGGAGATTATTCACTTTTTTCATAGCACTTCCCTGAGAGGCAGGTTCACAGAGACATCTGTGAACAAGGAGCTAGGTGATGCCATTTCCCTCCCCACCCCTCAGCATAAAATCAGAGCCACCTCAGGGAAGCAGCTTAGCACCAACATTGACTGCCTAACTTGCTTCCACCAAGCCCCAACCCACTGTGATCTGGTGGGACTGCCCCTCTCAGTCAAGCTTGCCTCAGACCCAGCATGGCAGGCCCTTCCCCCAGAAGACCAGCACAAACCCCTGCCTCCTGACCAAACCATGTCTCCTGACCAGAGAGTTTTCCAGGGCCTTAGTTCCAGTGGAGGTGGTGACAGGTCTCATGTCACAAGCAGACTAGAGCACATCTAGTTAAAACTTGCCACATTTAGGCCAGGGACCAAACACTGCCCACAACGGACAAGAAGAAATTCTGCAGATGACCTGAAGGACAGAACATCCAGAACACAACAGAAGGAGGCACAAAGCGCACACCAAAGACTTTCCCTGAAGCATCAGGCCATGGGCGCTACTTCATCTCTTCTTCATAAGGTCATTACTTTCAGAAACAGGAGATATAACTAGCTTTTCTAACACAGAAGAAGCCAGAGACTTAGACAGAATGCTAAGATGGAGGAATTTATTCCAAATGAAAGAAAGAGATAAGGCCATAGCCAGAGAGCTAAGTGAAACACATATAAGTAACATGGCTGACAAAGAATTTAAAGCAATGATCATAAGGACACTCACTACACTTGAGAAAAGAATGGAAGACATCAATGAGATCCGTAGCATAGAGATAAGAGTTAAAAAAAAAATCAAAGATGAAGAATGCAATAAAGGAGGTTGGAAACAGGCTTGATGCAATGAACAGCAGGCTGGAAAAAGCAGAGAAATGAATCAGTGACCTAGAAGACAAAATAATGGAAAATAATGAATCTGAGCAAAAGAGAAAAAGAATAATTACAGAACATAAGAACCGACTTAGGGAACTCAGTGACTCCACCAAACATAATAACATCCGTATTGTAGGAGTCCCAGAAGAGAGAGAAGAGGGGGAAGAAAATTTACTTCAAGAAATGACAGAAAACCTCCTTTATCCGGAGAAGGAAATGGACATCTAGATCCAGGAGACACAGAGAACTCCCATGCAAACCAACAAAAGAAGGCCAACACCAACACATATTATAATTAAATTTACAAAATACAGTGATAAAGAAAAAAATGTCAAAAGCAGCGAGACAAAAGAAGTCCTTAACCTACAAGGGAAAACACATAAGGCTAACTGGAGATCTCAACAGAAACTTAGCAAGCCAGGAGGGAATAACATGATATATTCAATGTGCTGCATAAGAAAAATCTTATACCAAGAATACCCTATCCACCAAGGCTGTCATTCAGAATAGGAGAGATAAAGAGTTTCCCAGACAAACAAAAACTAAAGGAGTTCGTGACCACTAAACCGGCCCTGCCAGAAATAGTAAAAGGGACTCTGAGTGCAAAGGAGAGATCAAAAGTGACAAAGACAAGAAAGGATCAGAGAAAATCTCCAGAAACAAAAACAAAACAAGTAATAAAATGGCAACAAATATATATCAATCAATAATTACTTTAAAAGAATAAATAAATTATTAGTTTGAATGTAAATGGACTAAAAGCTCTAATCAAAGACATAGGGTGTCAGAAAGGATTAAAAAAAACCAATCCCATCTATATGCTGCCTACAAGAGACCAATTTTAGTCCTAAAAACATCTCCAGTTGAAAGTAAGGGGTGGAGAAACATTTATCACACAAATCAATTTCAAAAGAAAGCCAGAGTAGCAATTCTTCTATTGGACAAACTGGACTTTAAAACAAAGACTGTAAAAAGAGATAAACAAGGGTATTATATAATCATAAAGGAGACAATCCAACAAGAAGATATAACAATTGTAAATATTTATGGACCAAATATGGGAGCACCCAAATACACAAAACAATTAAAAACAAACATAAAGGAACCAATGGATAATAATACAATAATACTAGGGGATTTTAACAGCCCTTTTACACCAACAGACAGATCACTTAAACAGAAAATCAACAAGGGAACAACAGCTTTGGATGACACACTAGAACAGATGGACTAGACAGGTACATTCAGAACATTTCATCTTAAAGCAGCAGAATACACATTCTTTTCAAGTGCAGATGAAACATTCTCCAGAATAGATCGTATATGAGATCACAAAACAGGTCTCAGAAAACACAAAAAGACTGAAATCATATCATGCACCTTTTCTAAAGACTGTAACACTATGAAACTAGAAATCAACCACAAGAAAAAAATCTGGAAAGGCCACAAATATATGGAGGTTAAACAACATGCTACTAAACAATGAATGGGTCAATTAGGAAATCAAAGAAGAAATTTTAAAAATACAGGGAAAGAAATGAAAATAAAAACACAACAGTCCAAAATCTTTGGGATGCAGCAAAAGCAGTCTTAAAAGTATATGGCAATATAGGCCTGCCTCAAGAAGCAAGAAAAATCTCAAACAACTTAACCTTATACCTAAAGGAGCTAGAAAAAGAACAAACAATGACCAAAGCCAGCAGAAGGAAGGGAATAATAGAGATTAGAACAGAAATAAATGATACAGAACCTAAAAAAAATAATAGAACAGATCAAAGAAACCAGGAACTAGTTCTTCGAAAACATCAACATGACTGATAAACGCAAAAAAAAAAAAAAAAAACAACCAAAAAAACCAAACCAAACCAACAAACACCATGTGCCTAGAATGAGTCAGCACAAATACCATTAGCACATTTGTACATAGTGATTCCGCTACATTCAGAGCTGGAATGGGTCTTTAGAAAGCATTTAATCCAATTCCACCCAGTTTACAGTTTTTGCCCATCATCACATTAGAAACTGTCCCAGAAAAGGCTAGACTCTAAGTCTCCTGAGTCCCAGCAAGGGCTCTTTCCATCCAATTAGTTATAAAATCATAAGCTCTCAGTTACAGAATTGACCAAAAAACAAACAAACAAACAAACAAACAAAAACAATCTTCTAAAAAACTCTATCAAGTCCCAAATCACTAAAACAAAGAGTTATCACATAGACAGACAGTAAAAATGAATAAATGGGGGCACCTGGGTGGCTCAGTGGGTTAAAGCCTCTGCCTTTGGCTCAGGTCATGATCTCAGGGTCCTGAGATCAAGCCCCGCATCAGGCTCTCTGCTCAGCGGAGAGCCTGCTTCTCCCTCTCTCTGCCTACTTGTGATCTCTCTCTCTCTCTCTTTGTCAAATAAATACATAAAACCTGTAAAAAAAAAAAAAAAAAAAAGAATATCTGGTGCAAATAAAAGCATCTCCGGGAAAAAAAAATACTTTGGCACACAACATTCCTAAGTATAAGGACATTAATAACACTGAGTGCCCTGAATCTGTATTATATGAACTATGCATTTACACCAAGGAATTCAGGATTTAGGCTAAGCTTACTAACATCAGCAAAACAGCTATGCACTCCTTCCCCACAAATCTTATTTTACCTCTTTAATTATTTGAGCCCCCTTTTTATCACTGAATTCCAGCTGAGCCAAAGCTTGGTCAATGGACATTCCTCGTATCTAGAATTAAAAGGTAACGGACAAGAAAAGACAAACAAATTAGTTTACAAAATCAATGCTCCCTTTGCAATGAGAAATAAAAGCCTTACATTATACAAACAACTTCTAAAAATAGTTAACTAGTTATATGTCAATTATAGCTCAATAAAACTGGGAGGGGCAGGATTTAAAAAATTAAAAATAAAAATATCTAACAAAATGTAGGCAGAGAAGAAGAAAACAAGTTTAAGAAGGGATGCCACCCTCTTTAAGTCAAAAATCAAACAATTATTTTAACCATAAAACTTACATTATAAATGTCTTAGTAATATTGAGAGAGCAGACAACAGAAATCACAGAGTGGCGAGCACCACATTAGGCATGAAAGCCATCTTCTTCTGCAAGATAAGTGTATTTTATCTTTCTGGGGCTTTGTCTTCTCTTATAGATTAATTTTATTCTCCCAGGAAAAATCTTAAAAAGCAATGGTTTTGAAATAGGTTAAATCAACTTTTAAGATAAATAAGCTTACTTCCTGGATTCTCTCAGGATACAGATTCCTGACACCTTTGTGCTAAACATCTATGTATCCAACGTGATTCAGTTTCTCTGAAGAAAGGTAAAAATTAAGCAAAATCACTCATCTCTGAGCAATTATTTGTGGATTTCCTACCAACTGTCTGAACATGTAATTATATTCCTCACTTTTTGGAAATCAGGACAAATTTTTTTGGTTTTTTAAATCCTGGGGGAGAATTCACAGCTTCTTTTCCTAAGTATCAGATGATAATGTCATTTTAGCTTACCAATTTTGCCAAATACCACATCTTATCTTTGCTGTACTTTATTTGCCTCCGACAATGATAGATTTCCTTACAAAAAGGGAGAAGAAAAAAAAGTTAGCAAATTTATTAAAATAACAGTAACATACACCATTAATAAAACTTAACTTTTTATGCCTTACAAAAATGCTGCCACAAGAAATAAAAACACTAAGTTGTATTTTTCCAAAGTTTCACTATGTTAAAAACATCATTAAGGCAGTGATAAAAACTACAAAATGGCTACTTTGTGCCAATATTTGCAACATTTCCATCCAGAGGAATAGTAAGAGATCTAAATGAAAATATTAAGTTAGATAAAAGAACAAAAGAAAAAGTACAAGAGAAAAAAGTTTCCTGTCAGTGGGGAAAATAAGAGAATATGGTGAAATGGACAAAATAACTGGTTTCACAGGACATTCTAGCTGTTTGGTCAAGAGCACAGGTCCTAGAATCAGACAGCCTGGGTCTGAATTCTAGTTCTATCACCTACTAGCTATAGAACCCAAGCTCTTTAACCTAAGTTCCCTCTTCTTCGAAATGAAAATTAATAGTATCAACCTCGTAAAAATATACTGAGAATTAAAGAAAATAATGTAAAGAAAGCATTTTGCAGTGCCTAGTCATTACTAGTGCCTAGTACATGTCAGTTTTTATTATCTTCTATTTAGAGTAGTAAGTATATCCCATTTAATTTTTTTGATCAATCATCGATTATACAATTTACAGTTAACAAAGTACTTTTCAAGCCCATTATTTCATTTGATCTAACTCTATGAGTTGGGAGAGAAAATACTTTAAGATCCTTTTAAAGGGGCGCCTGGGTGGCACAGATGGATAAGCAACAGACTCTTGGTTTCAGCTCAGGTCATAATCTCAGAGTTGTGGGATGGAGCCCCGTGCTGGGCTCCATGCTCAGTATAGAGTCTGCCTGAGATTCTCTCCCTGCCCTTCCTCCTGCCCCCGGTTGCTTGCGCGCTCTCTCTCTCTCTCTCAAATAAATACATCTTTAAAAAAATAATAATCCTTTCATTGAACATCATATCAAAAACTAATGATGTAGGGGCCCCTGGGTGGTGCAGTTGGTTGAGCAACTGCCTTCGGCTCAGGTCGTGATCCCGGAGTCCCGGGATCGAGTCCCACACCGGGCTCCCAGCTCCATGGGGAGTCCACTTCTCACTCTGACCTGCTCTCTCACACTCTCTCTCTTTCCTAATAAATAAATAAATAAAATCTTTTTAAAAAAAAACTAATGATGTACTATATATTGGCTAACTGAATTTAAATTAAAAATAATAATAATCCTTTCCCAAAGTAAAAACCAGAAATTAAAAAAAATCAGAAAAATCATATGACTTATGACTTATCTAAGACCACAAAGTTTGTGAGAGACAAAGCTGGAAGTCAAAGTGCCATATAGAAAGTATATGTTTAACACCAATGTCTGACAAGTGCATCTTTAAAGTTTCTCTATGACTATAAAACCCACGTTCCTTCCACTACTATACCATATTGCCCCCTTAAAACAATTACAAAACATTTGTCAAAACATTTAAAACAATTAGAAAACTTGCTAATAGCAAGGAGACCTCAGAACTTTCTAATTTTCAAATGCCTTAGAAATAGCAGTTTTCTCAAGTGGCCATCTTTTAGTATGTAGCAGATTTCATTTCAGTTGCAATAAAAGCTGACAGGCTGAAAACTGTAGCAATAGCCTAATTATGTTTTCAGCAATAAAGTGTCCAGGGGAACAATGGAGAAAAAAGAAGAACTGTCATGACTGATAATATTCATCTGCAAAAATTAATATACTCAATAAAATCTTTTTTTTAAAGATTTTTATTTATTTATTAGAGAGCGAGAGACTGAGAATGAGAGGGGAGAAGGTCAGAGGGAGAAGCAGACCTCCCGCAGAGCCGGGAGTCCGATATGGGACTCGATCCCGGGACTCCGGGATCATGACCTGAGCCGAAGGTCATGGTTGACCTGCTCAACCAACTGAGCCACCCAGGCACCCTCAATAAAATCTTTTATATAAAAACCCTTCAATTCTTGCTTTCCCAAGGTGGGCTATCTCCAAACCTGAAGTGTATATGATTGTCTTCAAATTCTGTAAAAAAGATATTGTACTCCTGGCAGAAGCATGGGGGAGAAAGGAATCAAGGAATCTCCTGCCAAAAAGAAGAAAGTTATTCAATCATACTCTTTTAAAACAAAAAAACTCAACATTTCCTTTAGGCAGGTGCAATGTCTAAAGGCATTTTCTAAAGATAAACCAGACAAACCTATCATAACAAATCAATAAAGTGGAAAAGTTGGAGGTCAGGAAGTCCAGTTAAATGTCACTATTGGGACGCCTGGGTGGCTCAGTTGGTTGAGCGTCTGCCTTCGGCTCAGGTCATGATCCCGGTGTACTGGGATCAAGTCCCGCATGGGGCTCCTTGCTTGGCAGGGAGCCTGCTCCTCTCTCTGCCTCTGCCTGCCTCTCTGCCTGCTTGTGTTCTCTCTCTGTTAAATGAATAAATAAAATCTTTAAAAAAAAAAAGTCACTATTAACCAACCTACACAGTAAACTAGATAAGTTAGGATATTATATGCAAGGCAGGATATTATATGCAAGGTAGCCCCTCACATGGGACTCTGTGCTGGGCGTGGAGCCTGCTAGAGATTCTCCCTCCTCTCTCTGCCCCTTCCTTCCCCACCCTCACCACTCCCACGTGCTCTCTCTCAAAAAAAAGTGTCACCTAATAAGAGTCCAAACTAGGGCCTTAAGGGATTCACATAATGACTTATAAGTATGACTTATTATCAGTATGTTAATCCATAAATTAAAAACATGCCTCCTATTGAAAGGGTTGTTCAAACAGTTTTGCTATAGTCTCACTATATTTTTAGTTTATTTAACATAGCTTTCTTCATAGATATTGCAAAATTAAACTCAAGCCCAAACTAACAAGGGCTGACTATTATGAATAAAGCCATTTCTCTCTGGCTTGTTTTCTTCACCATGATGAAGCCACAGGTAAGATAAAGTCTACACGGGATTCTGTACAGTTTGGAAATAGGTGCTAGCTAAGTTGGGAAAATAATCTTAAAAATAATAGGAATGGCCTAAAACATGCCTAAATTGGTGACATTCATTTTAACTTACTGCTATAAGATTTACTCACTACTGATCCAATGTTTTTCTTTTTAAAGATTTTATTTATTTGAGAGAGAAAGAGAAAGAACATAAGCAGGAAGGAGGAGCAGAAGGAAGGGGAGAAGCAGGCCCCCGACGAACAGGGAGCCTAATGCGGGACTCAATTCCAGGACCCTGGGCTCAGGATCTGAACTGAAGGCAGATGCTTAACCAACTGAGCCACCCAGGAACCCCTGATCCACCATTATTTAACTGCATATTTCAATGCTGAAGATTAGAATGAGTTAGAATGGTAAATATTATCTGACCCCTTTTTATTTTTTTTCTAAGATTTTATTTATTCATGAGACAGAGAGAGCACAAATCATGAAAAGAAGCAGAGGGAGAAAGAGAATCTTAAGCATTGAGCCCACGGCTGGGCTCAATTTCACGTCCCTGAGATCATGACCTAAGCCAAAACCAAGAGTTGCATATCTAACCAACTGAGCCAGCCAGGCGCCCCTGTCTGACCCCCTTTTAAATTAGGGATAAAGCTAATTTGTAAAATGTTTGCAGTTAGCAGATTGGCAAGTACAAGGTCACACTGCACATAATAACAGTATAAGAATCATGTGGCTAGGTGTGCAAACTATTCCAATATTAAGCTAGTATTTAATGAAGGGCATTAATACTTCAATCACAGCAGGTATCAGTGATACATCAAGTCAATTTACCAAGTACTATTTAAAGTCAGAAAATGTTAAAGTATTTTCTAAAAGTCACAATTTGTCCCCAAAAGGATTATTCACTCAAACAAAATCTGTGATCTACTATTAACTACATGAATTTTGCAACTTAGGAAATATCCTGAAGTACATTTAGTTTAATATTCAAAAAGACTAGTACTATAAAACACAAAATTTTGCTTTTAGATTCTGGACCCGACAAATGTTATCATTTCCTTCTCAATTAATATCTAACCTCAAAGAGCTCAAGTAAGAAGTAAAGAAACCTCATTGATAATAGGAAATATTTTATTTATATTTGCAGAAATATGTAACTTTTCCTAAATTTTGGTTAATTATAAAATGGAGTCAATACTTAATAGCACACATTCTGTCACAAATCTAATTTTTAAGTTCTGATGGAAAAATAAAATACGAAAGTTAGAAAGTTATTCATTTAAATTATTAGCATCTCTATTCCCCCAATGAGGGGGGAGCTCTTTGAATCAATAAATTAACTCCCCTAAATAAGAAAAAAAAGAAAACATGAAGCTGTACTAACTCAGACCAATACTTACCAACTGAATCCTAATGAAAGGTAAGCTGTCAAATTAATATAAAAACTAAGCAAATGACATTACTTAGGTGATACTGATTATACAGTAGCCCTGAATCCCAAAGGCCTTTAAAAGATGTTTTCTGAAATATCCAGTGGAAAAAAAAACAGTCTCTTCAATAAATGGTGCTGGGAAAATTAGACAGCTATATGTATAAGAATGAAACTTGAGGGCCCCTGGGTGGCGCAGTTGGTTGAGCGACTGCCTTCAGCTCAGGTCATGATCCCGG
>CM052809.1:97516345-97533479 GCA_028533885.1 Nasua narica
GAGGGGGCGATGAACCATGAGAGACTGTGGACTCTGAGGAAAAACTGAGGGTTTTGGAAGGCGGGGGTGGGGGGTTGGGTGAGCCTGGCAGTGGGTATTGAGGGGGGCACATATTGCAGGGAGCCTGGGTGTGGTGCATGAACAATTAATCTTGTAACACTGAAAAAATAAAATAAATGTATTTGGGGGAAAATAAAATAAAATAAAATAAAATAGAATAAACAAAATAAAATAAAATAGAATAAATAAAATAAAATATGTTTTCTGAACTGAATGATTTATAATTAACAACACTGAATGTACTGATAAGTTGTTAATTACTAATTCTATTTTGAAGGGCCACAATTTATTTTCTAAAGGATTCAAATGTTTCCATCTTGTTTGTGCTATCATTACTTGTTTCAGCTTTTTAATAGATACCTATGTATTCTACAGCAAATTCACATTAAGCTGGAAATTAGTCTTCCATCTCAGACTAGAGCACTTACAAGCAGTTTAGAGGGGGTAAAAGAATTCCAAGAAGCTAAAGAGGAGATAAAACTCAGTATCTCTGAAAGGAATCCAATGATTAAATTCAAACCACATAAAAAGTAACAACTAAGTGTGTCTAAGTTTAAATTTAAGACATTGGAAAACCAAACATATGATTTAAACATGATCGATGGTTTAACTCATCCTTGCCAACTCCTCATGGTTCACTACCAATAAAGTATTAGCAAACCTCTTAAGGGTCAAAAATCTGTCAGTACATCTCAAGCTATTAGTTTAGTTACAGAGTTAAGGCCCCTAACAGAAGATTAAGTCAAGGCAAACAAATAAGTAAAACAAAGAATCTTTTAAAACTACTAAGAAAAAATAAAATAAAAAAATAAAACTACCAAGAAGATAAATCTAGAACGTTCTCTGCATCAATCTAATGATCACACAAATTGTGGTATACTTTTTCCCTTTCTTCACATGGAACAATACATCAATGGTAGCCACATAAGAGTAAGTGCTCCTCATCAATATTAAGAGATAATTTCTTTTTTTAAAAAAAAAACTTTAGGGGCGCCTGGGTGGCTCAGTGGGTTAAAGCCTCTGCCTTCGGCTCAGGTCATGATCTCAGGGTCCTGGGATGGAGCCCTGCATCGAGCTCTCTGCTCAGCGGGGAGCCTGCTTCCTCCTTTCTCTCTGCCTGCCTTTCTGCCTACTTGTGATCTTTCTATCAAATAAATAAAATCTTTAAAAAAAAAAGATTTTATTTATTTTAGAGAGAGAGGGCGTGCGCTGGAGGGGAAGAAGGATAGGGAAAGGGGTAGAGGGGGAGGGAGAAAGAATATGAAGCAGACTCTGCACCGAGCTGGAAACCCAATGCAGGGCTCAATCCCACAACCACAAAACTGATCTGAGCTGAAACTAAGAGCGAGATGCTCAACCGACTGAGCCACCCAGGCACCCCAAGAGATTATTTCTACCCACAAACTTACTGCTGGTCTCCGAGGTTCTCCAGGCAATTGTGGAGGATAAATAATTTTATTCTTCTTTTCCCATTTTCGAGAAATATCCAGGGACCCACTCGTGTGGATATGTGATTGGGGTAAAACATTATGAGATGAAAGAAGCCTGTAAAACAAAAGACAGAATCTTTCCACAAATCTCCTGAACCACATCAGCTCTATTTTGATCCAAACTCTTTAAGGATCAAAGTGGAAACAGTCTAGATGTTCATTAATAGAGAAAAATTTTACATAAAATACCATAAAGAGCTAGTTCACTGAAAAATAAGAGTAAAAAATTGATAGCCAGCGTAAGTCAAAAAATAAACAGATACTAACGCAAGATCTCCTGCCCTGACTGGCCAAAAAATATTGACACTCTAATATAAGCCAGCTCAGTCCTAAAATAGACTTAAAGAAGATACAATGGATCCCTGACCTGACCTGTGGAATTCCCCAATTTTGTGGAGTAGGCAAGACAAATCACAATATTTTTTAATCCCTAAGAAATTAATAGATAAAGCTGGCATTACATGCCTCCTGAGGAAAGAAATCACTACCCACCATCCATGTAGTCTTTCTGCAAAAAACAAACCTGAATTAATGGAGCTTCTAGATTCAGTACCAGAAATACTGAGATAGGGAGCATGTTAAACAATATGAGAGGGATGCACTCAGCAAAATCCAGGCTGTACAAATTCTACAAGGCAAACAGTCTACTTTCGCCAACAAATAAACTACAAGGGGAAAAACAAAGAGCTAAATAAGATTTAATGATTAAGAGACTTAAATATCAATTTCAATGTGTTGATTGCAATTTTAAAAGTACAACAGTTATTTAATCACTGGAAATTTGAACATTAACTGGCTATTTGATACTTTTTAGTGAGATATATAGTGAAATATTTATGAATTAAATAATATGGTGTCTGGGATTTGTTTAAAAATATGATGGGAGATAGTAGGTTCCATAGATAAAACAAGATTGGCCATGAGTTGAAGCTGGGTGATAAGTTCATGAGGGTTCATCATATTATCTACTTTTGTATGTCTGGGTATATCCAAATAACACACAGACTTGGTGTTTCCCTGCTATGCAGAATATAGAATCCAAATTCCTAGGAAGACACAGAAGGCCTTTAATAATCTAACCCTGGCGGTCTTGGCTCATTTACCTTATGGGCTGGCCACACAAACTTTCCTTGTTCTCTAAACAAATCACATGCTTTCTTAGACTTCTGATTATATTGGTTTTTCCTCAATCATCATCTCCTGAACGCAATGCTTATCCTGTTTTAAGCTCCAGCTCAAATGTCACCTCAATGCAAGGCATTGCCTGATCCCTTCTCCCAGACAACCATTCTCCCCACTATCTTTGTACTCTGTTCTTGTCCGCCATGCTGCAGCGAGTTGGGACTATGGTACAGTAAGGTGGCTGTAGGAAGAATGAGTTCCTATAGTAAATAAGCATCTGAGCATTCTGAGGGCATGTGTACCATCCTCTGTGATCTAGCACTAAGGAAAATATCCAGCACATGGATATCGAGCAAATATTCAACCCAGACTTAAATATTCAAAGTTGTTGTAGATTGAGATTTTCACACAATTTATGCAACTGAATAATACACTTAGCAAGGCCTTTGTTTTTAGTTTTTAAACCATTCAGATTAAAAAAAAATGTGTTTAACATTTACTTAAGAGAGAGAGAGAGAGAAGGCAGACAAGCGGGAGCAAGGAGAGGAACAGAGGGAGAGGGGCCACCCAGGCTCCCGAAGACTAAAGAGTTTTAAAAATCTATTTTCCCACTGGCTCATTTCTCCTACTCTACCTTAAGTTCACCATTTTACATCCTGATATTAAGATCAGCACCATCAAAATACTTTTTTTTTTAAAGATTTTATTTATTTGACAGAGAGAGAGAGAGATCACAAGTAGGCAGAGGCAGACAGAGAGAGAGGGGGAAGCAGGCTACCCGCTAAGCAGAAGAGCCCAATGTGGAGCTTGATCCCAGGACCCTGAGATCATAACCCAAGCCGAAGGCAGAGGCTTTAACCCACTGAGCCACCCAGGCGCCCAAGTACCATCAAAATATTTGACAAAACTTTACCATCTACATTTAAGTTTCACTATTTTAACTGAAAAGCACAAGACTAGGATACATGATGTTACAGAGCAGAATTTCCTTAAAAAAAAAAAAAAAAACCCAAAAAACTATAAGCCAAGGGACGAGAGCAGAGAACTGTGGAGTCAAGTAAATCTGAATTGAAGCTTTAACTCTAATATGAGATAAATGACCTTGAAGAAGTCGTATAACTTTCTAGAGCTCGGTTTTCTCATTGGTAAATGGAATAATAACCATAATTACCTCACTAGGTTTTTTAAGGAGCTCAAATAAGCTACTTTAAGTAAAATACTTAACCTGACACTTAAAGGGGCTCAATAAAACTGATGTTATTACTGGGGTGCCTGGGTGGCTGAGTCAGTTGAGCGTCTGACTTCGGCTCAGGTCATGGTCTCGGGGTCCTGGGATCGGCCCCCATCGGGCTCTCTGCTCAGCGGGGAGCCTGCTTCCCTCTCTGCCTTCTTGTGATCTCTCTCCTTCCTTTCTATCAAATATACAAATAAAATCTTAAAAACAAAACAAAACAAAAACTGATGTTATTACTTTTAGAATAAGAATACCCACGTTATTCTGTCAGTGGTGGATAAATAATTAATGTACTATACCCAAGGGTGCCTATCACATGATAAATATTGATTAGTACTTATTTTAATTCAGACCCTCTGAACAGTTCATCTCTCCTGCTCTCCAAAAAACTGAACACTGTGAACTATAACCTTTATATTACACAATTTCAAATCTTCTTCTCAAGTTTGTAATCATGACTATTTGCTTCTATGCTGCTGTAATTCAGGAGTGCACAAAGTTCATCAACTCTTTGAGCCTCCAATTTTTTATGAAAAGAAGAATTGGAGTACATAATCTCTAGGGGCTCTCTGAACCTTAATTCTATCTTGAATCTCATGGTTAACACAGGATTACAGAAATACAAATCCCTTGGATTCTATTTAATTCTTCTTCAATGAAACCACTGTTCACCAACCAGTCTGAAAGAATGCTCCAGGGTAGGGGCACCTGGGTGGCTCAATTGGTTGGGCGACTGCCTTCAGCTCAGGTCCTGATCCTGGAGTGCCGGGATGGAGTCCCGCATGCGGGATCCCTGCTTAGCAGGGAGTCAGCTTCTCCCTCTGACCCTCCCCCCCACCTCATACTCTCCCTCTCAAATAAATAAATTAAAAAAAAAATGCTCGAGGGTAAGACCTGTGCCTTCTGTAGCTATCATTTCTAGCACAGTGTCTTATACTCAAATCAATACACATTCAATGAATTAAATATGGTGCTTAATAAATTAAGCACATTATGAATAAGTAACGACAAAGATGTCTGAATACCCACAATACTTTCAGGGCTTAAATGGCTCATAAAATGAATTATCAAATACTAAACAACTGTAATCAAATTAAATTAAAATATTATTCCAAACAGAGCACTTAATTCAAGAGTGTATTAAATCAAAAGCTCTCTCCTGGGCGCCTTGGTGGCTCAGTTGTTGGGCAGTTGCCTTCACTCGGGTCGTGATCCTGGAGTCTTGGGATCAAGTCCCGCATCGGGCTCCCTCCTCACTGGGGAGTCTGCTTCTCCATCTGACCCCTCCCTCTCTCATTCTCTCTCTCTCTCAAATAAATAAATAAAATCTTTAAAAAAAAAAAAAGCTCTCTCCTGGTCAACTGTTGGAATAACACCAAATTAAAGCAGAAAATGAAGAAATCACAAAGTAAATTGAAAATCTTTAATTCAACACTTAACTACCTAATTCAAAACTTACAACTTTTGAGAACTTTCTAACTAAGAAATACTGTGAAGACTATTAGAAAATGAACTCAAGAAAAGGAAATTTGTGGAATTAACAAATGAGAACCTGAGTTTTGCTGGAATCCATTTCCTTCTGTAAAATTTTTTCCAACAAATATTAAATTTTAAGTCTACCTAGCACTCTAGTTCATTGTTAGCATTCTAAAGAATCAAAACTAGTTAAAACCTTTTAAAAAAAAAAAGGCATCCAGGATCAACTGTGATCATTTTGAAAGTCAAGTATCATTACTGATATTTATTATATCCTTTCATTTATTTGGGAAGTTCAAGTCCTTTTAGCTTCAGGAAGGTAGGCCTGAACCAACTCTCCAAAGTCCCTGTACACACAGCAGATACACAGGTGCCCACATTACCGTGAGACTGTCAGAGCTCAAACCGAAAGTAGGTGGTATACTGAGACTAGCCTATGAACTTCCTTACTCCTGTTAATCTCGTGTCTTCCATCTACCAATATTTAAGGATTCAGTTTGTCACTTTTCAAGTTCTTCCCATAGTCATTAAACATTGAAAAGTAGCAGATACAAAGCAAACTTCAGGATTAAGAATTGAGATAAAACAGTATCTGAGTTTCTAAAGTTACAATTTGAGGGCCTCCCAGATGGCTCAGCCCCTTAAGCATCTGCTTTCAGCTCAGGTCATGATCCCAGAGTCCTGGGATCCAGTCCCACACATCTGGCTTCCTGCTCAACAGGGAGTTTGCCTCTCCCTCGGCCTGCCACTCCCCTCAGCTCATACCCACAGGCTCTCTCTGTCTCAAATAAATAAAATCTTTTTTTAAAAAGTCACAATTTGAGAAATACTTCCTATTTGTTGCTCAAAGTTCATTTTGAACTTTAGTACAAGGTCCCAAATCTCAAGTGAAGATAATACTGGCCGCTGGCTCAACATGAGTATATCATGTTATTATATGCACCAGGTAAAAAATTCTTTGTTCCCAATTTACTTCTGTTAACATTAATCCCACACTTGAGACTGAATAAAAGAACATCCTCCATCTTGCCTCAGTTAGAATCTAAAGTAAAGGACTGAACTGATATGTATATTGTCATAACTCAATATAATTTTATTTTGTGAAAGTCAAGGACAATCAAACAAGGAAACAAGAGTTTAGCAAACAAACCAAAAAAAAAAGAAATTCCAGCAACTTTGGACCATGATAAACTCAGAAGTTTCTCAGCCTCTGTAATATTGACATTTTGGGCCATATCATTCTTTGTTTTGGGGACTGTCCTGTGACTTGTAGGATGCTTTGTAGAATTCCTCACTTCTTAGCCACTAAAAGTCAGTAGCATCCCCTGCCTGAGTTGTGACAACTGAAAATGTCTCCAGACTGGAGAGGGCTGGAGGTAATGGGTGGGGCAAAATTGCCCCCGGCTGAAAGTCACTATTAAGTAAAGTGACAGGAAAAAAAGGGTGGGAGGGGCAGACAAGAGCTTTTGAAGAGTAAGGAGCATGACTTCTCTGTTCCAAAAGGTTCTTGTTATCATGTCATATCCACGTGGATTGTTAATAAGACAGATTTTTGGGAAGCCTGAGTGGCTCAGTCACTGAAGTGTCTGACTCTTGATTTTGGCTCAGGTTACGATCTCAGGATCCTGTGATAGAGCGCCACCTTGGGTTCCATGCATCATGGGCAGTCTGCTTGGGATTTACTCTCCCTGTCCCTCTACCCCGCTCTAAAAGAGATAAATAAATCTTAAAAAAAAAAAAGTCCAAAATAGGGATTCATAAAATTATATAACTTCAGGACTAAAAAGAGCCTTAGGTATTATCCAGCAAAATCCTACATTACATAGATGAAAAGACATAAGACAAACTGCTTAAGTTGCTTGCTCAGAGCTTCCAAGTATAAGTCAGTGCAGGACAATTTAAGCCAACAAACATTAACAAAATATTCACTTTGTGCAAGACCCTAACCTGGAACTATAAAGAGAAACAACAACTGTCCCTACCTATCCAGGATATACAAGCTGGTAAAGGGCACAGACACAGAACATAAAGCCACTATTCAAGACACACATGCTAAAAGGAGAGATTAATTTCTTTCCTTTTCAGTGAGATCTGAGATACCTCAATAAGAAACATATGAACAGGGTTTAAATAATTAGAACTCATATTACAGACAGGAAGTGAAGGCAAAACTTGAAAGCCAAAAAGCAAATAAATAACAGATGCAAATAAATAACAACATGTTCAGATGAAGGAAGTAAATTAGCATAGCTAGGATGGAATAGTAAGAGATAATCTAAAAAAAGCAAAGTACAGACACATCCTAAGGGGCACTGCCTCCTATTTTCTTCTTCTTTCTTCGGTCCCCTGACCGAAGAACTGGAAACAGAGCTAAATATAATGGGAACTCATTAATAATTTATAATGATAAAACCAGTAATGGCAACTAGAATTTAGGGTGGGATTGTTATACACCATGCACAATACTAAACACTTAATATGCATTACCTTATTTAATGCTTATAAAAAATCTATGACATAGGTACTAATATTACTCTCCTAGCATATGTAAGTAGTAAAACTTAGAAAAGATAAGTAACTTTTCCAACATCATACAGTCTAAAACGTGGATACACACCCAACTTATCTGTCTCCAAAGCCTATGAACTAAACCAAAATAAATTCCAACAAATGCGCCGATCAGACAATTCATACTCAGATTATCAATCTCCAAATATCAATAGCTGTATTGCATAACAGGAGAAGAAGGACAACGAGAAGGTGGCAGAGAAAGGCTCCTTGACAGTCTTGACTTAACTGCATTCCCTAACCTTAAAAAAAGGTTTTGTCCCAAATGTCCTCATCTGTCCTGAGGTCTAAGAATGCTCTAGAGAATACAGTATAAAGCTTTAAAACTTCCAATGATTAGGGAAGACTTAGGAAAGTCATTTTACTTTGGGGAGCATCAATTTCCTTGTCTGAAAAATGGGTGCATCAATACCTACACTATGCAAGATATCATGAGAATGAGGGGGTGGCTCAGTGGGTTAAGCCTCTGCCTTCAGCTCAGGTCATGATCTCAGGGTCCTGGGATGGAGCCCCGCAACGGGCTCTCTGCTCGGCAGGGAGCCTGCTTCCCCCTCTCCCTTCGCCTGCCTCTCTGCCTACTTGTGATTTCTTTCTCTCTGTCAAATAAATAAATTTTTTTTTTAAAAGATATCATGAGAATGAGATAACGCATATAAAGCTTTTGAGCTTTTGAAGACTAAGGAGCATGACTTCTCTGTTCCAAAAGGTTCTTGTTATCATGTAATACCCACGTGGATTGTTAATAAGACAGATTTTCGGGAAGCCTGTGTGAAGTTTAACACAATGCCAGACACTTTGTAAGCGCGGTTATCTACAACAGTTCCTGCTCAGGGAAGCAAGTAACCAGAGAGTAACTAGAAAGGTCGGACTCTCCAACACGGTTGAGACTCTCCAACACGGAGTGTGTAACCAGGTTCAGAGATTATTTAGAAAGAAATTTACAACGTCCCCTAACAGATTATCCTGATTCCCTCAGAGCTACGGCGGTGGAATTATGAAGTGACCAAGCAGAGACTTGCTGTCTCGTTCGCTTCCACAGCCCCCGAGCCTAAATGGCGAGGGCGACATATAGGCGCTCAGTAATTAACAAATTGGGTAGGAGGCCTTGAGCCCTCTGAAACTCCGAGGCGAAAGACTTACCGGGCCAGCTTCCCCCTCAGAGTCTGCATCCATAATGCACCTGCAACATAACACAAGCGGTCAATTCACACTCCCACATCCACTCCCATCTACCGCGCCTAAACCACTAAGAAATCCCTACCCATAGGTTCCAGTACTGCCGCCGCCATCTTTCTCCCTCCCTCTACGGAAGCCTCCGAGTTCATGCACTGTCTGGACACAGCGCATGCGCAGTTCTCAATTTGCCCTCCCCTGCTGGGGATCCAGCTGTATTTACACCCGGGATGCTGTCGGGGAGATAGCCAGCCAGCCGCCCGCGCTTTGGGTGTGGTCTGGCCGGGCTTGCAAGGGAATGAATGAAAACTAGTGAGTTTCCAGACACTCATCGAGATGCAGAAAAATTGAGAAACCTCACAAGTGGCCGGAAAGATTAGGAAAACATTGGTGAACAAGCCACCTAACCTGGGTGGGCCTCGGTTTTCTTCTCAGCAAAATAGAAATAGCTATCCCTACGCACAGGCTTGTTATGAAGTTCACTAGAGATCGTATGGAAAGCTCTACAAAGTACAAACAGCTCAAATACAAAGTATGATGCCCTAATCCCTATGTTAATCTCCAGGTTGACCTCCAAGAGATAAATTAATACTCACCAGCAGCTTGCTACTATATATACTGGGCAGGTGTTTCACTAAATCTGTGTATTCCTTACACCAATCCAACAAGGCATGGATTATCATCTTCCTTCAAATGGGGAAACGGATTAGGATAGGTTAAAGTCTCTCCAACAACTGGCAAAACCACTAATTCAGTATGGGGCTGGATGCCTCCAAAATTTGTGCCCCTTCTCACAGCCAAATATTTGCTTGACCTCTCTACAGAAGGATAGTTATTTCAGGTTTCATTCGCTGCCTATGCAGAAGTGCCACATACCCTATCCAAACAAGCAATACAGGAGTAGGAGAGTGCAAGTGCAGAATCTGAAACTTCCATTCCTTTTCCTCCACAGCACTTAACCAGATACAATTCCCTTCCCAGAGCTGGCACTCTATCAACAGTCACTCTATTCTGCTTCTTTTCGAGTACTAAGCCTCTAGAGCCAGAATTTCCACCCAGCTGCCGAAACTCTTTCTTTCCTTTTGATTTGATTCGAACTTTTATCTTTTTGTTAACTGGCTTGTTTTAGATATCTTTAAAGAATCTCAAGAGCTGGAAGAGTGCCCTGGCACATAACGTTCAAAAATAGTTGATTTGAACTATTGAATAGTTGGTTGAACAGGGCCAAAAAAATAAAACGGCTGTGCGAGAAGGTGACTCCACAAGTCTAACCCCTTAATTATATGCTTTGCTGGAGGAGCTGAGCATGCCTTACCCCTAGGATAGGCTCAGGCAGCACCAGACCTTCTGGCCGCGGGTGAGGGTGGGAGGCCGACCGCGACCGCGCCCCTCCCAGCCCAGCTGCGGCGGGAACAGAGCTCGCGGTGTGGCCTGGGCCTCTGCGCGCGCCGTAGCGGCGGGGCCGGCGAGGCGGGGCCACAAGCCAACCCCGCCCCCTTCCCGGCTACGGCGTGGGGCTGCGAACGGTCTGTCCCTGTAGTTCATCCTTGGTTCATCCCTGCTGGCCTGTGATCATGGGGCAGGAACCGCGAACGCTGCCGCCCTCTCCTAACTGGTACTGCGCCCGATGCAGCGATGCCGTGCCCGGGGGCCTCTTCGGCTTCGCAGCGCGGACCTCTGTCTTTCTTGTCCGCGTGGGCCCAAGCGCCGGCGCGATCCCTGGGACGCCCCCATTTCGAGGTAACTCCCCACCTCTGGGCCTCCGCCTTCCTGCCCTTTTTGGGTTCTCCCAAGGCGCCGAGTCGGCGTTTCTAGCTACCTTTCTCTACAGATAGGGAAACTGAGGCCCAGGTAGGCAGAATGATTTGCTAACAGCCTCTAGGCTTAGTTGCGTCCGAGTCTCCAAGATTGAGCTACACCACGTTGTGGCTGAGCGATCCCGCCCCCTGGCGCTTTCACTTAGGACCGCTTGCTCACCGAAGTTATTCCTTTCTAGACCCAGGCATTTATAACATTTATGGCCTCCCTCCCCCACGCAGCGCGCGCGGGCCCCCTGGGAGCCTTCCTGGGTTTAGGGGCTGCCTACAGCTTCCAGGCCCTAAGCAAGATCCTGGAAATACATACTTGTTTCTGTAAGATGAATGAGTTGAGCCAGATGCTTTCACGCTCCAAACTACGTTTTGATTTTGCTTTGGGATATGGCAAGCCAGGTATTTATTTTTTCCCAAAAGACCTCTGGCCTTATCTAAATAAGAATCACTTTTACATTCTTCCTTTGAGCCACTCCTCAGCCTGTGAACTGTGAACATCAAGGGATATCAGCCGCATTTTACGGTTGAAGAGTGAGGCTCAAGGAGATAAAATGACTGGGCTGAAGTCTTGTGGCAGAGCCAGAACCAGCACTTGGGATTTCTGATTGTGAGTGTCTGGATTGGTAATACCACGGGACAAATGAGGTCCCACTCATCTAACAACAGTATGATTCTGCCACGAATCTTAGGTAGCACTCTAACCTGAAGTCTTGTTTTGCTTGAAGTCATAGGGGAGTTGGTGGGACACACTGAAAGGGTCTCTGGCTTCACATTTTCTCATCATCCGGGTCAGTACAACCTCTGTGCCACCAGCTCTGATGATGGAACTGTGAAAATCTGGGATGTAGAGACAAAAGCACTTGTGACAGAACACGCACTCCATCAGGTATCATGGCTTACTGGTTTCTCAGACCTTTATTATCTATGTGCTGAGGGTTCTTTTGTTTCAAGTGTGCTAAATCTGTACAAATTAGCTTTTATAATTCTGTTCATTAACTGGATGAGAAACTCTATATTGTAATATGCCTCAAACCTTTTTTGGAAGGAGATACATATAAACCAGAGGTCAGCAAACTACAATATTGCCTGTTTTTGCAAATTGTTTTATTGGAATACAGCCACAGTCATTCATTTAAGTACTGGCTGCAACGGCAGAGATGAGTTGTTGTACCAGAGGCTGACAAAGTCTAAAATGTCTACTATCTGGTTCTTTACATGAGAAAGACTTCCTGATATAAACTGTAAATCAGTGAATGAAACTTGTTTCTAAACCAAGTGATTACTTGATAAACCTGCCTTTTGAGAGAATGTAGAAAAGACTCATTTGATCTTGGTAAAAATTTTGCATTAAGCTATTAAAGGAAGGAATGTGGGCGCCTGGGTGGCTCAGTGGGTTAAAGCCTCTGCCTTCGGCTCAGGTCATGATCTCGGGGTCCTGGGATCAAGCCCCACATAGGGCTCTCTCTCAGCGGGTAGCCTGCTTACCCCTCTCTCTCTGCCTGCCTCTCTGCCTACATGTGATGTCTCTCTCTGTCCAATAAATAAATAAAATCTTTTTAAAAAAATAAATAAAGGAAGGAATGCTTTTAAATGGTTCTTCTATCCTTGGGAGTGTAAATTCTTCTTCCATTTGGTTCATGTGCCCTTGGTATTACAAGTGGCCCTAATAGTATTTATTAAGTACCTGTCAATGTGTCTAGTGTTATACAGGTTAAAAACAAAGTAAAAATTCAGCACTGACAAATGAGAAGCAAATGTATTTCTGTTTTGTTTTAAAGCATACAATATCAGCATTGCATTGGTCTCCTCAAGTAAAGGATTTAATAGTATCTGGAGATGAAAAAGGAGTAGTTTTCTGTTACTGGCTTAACAGAAATGACAGCCAGCACCTCTTTATAGAACCTAGGACAATTTTCTGTCTGACTTGCTCACCTCACCATGAAGATTTAGTAGCCATTGGGTAAGTACTGTATCATCTGTACTGGTAATTTATTTTAATGAGCATATTTGCATTTGCTTTACCTTTTCCTGTCCCCTTTATTCCTCAGAGGAAGCCATTTGTAGGTATTAACCACTCTCTGAGCCCTTGGTAACATTTATTCCTGTGACTTCCAGGTCCTTACCATCTCTCACTTTGTTTTTATTTAGTTTCTACAATAGTGTACTTTCCTCATTTTTCACATCTGATTTCTTCAGTCAGCCTCCAAATGTAGGAAATACTCTCATTCCCCCTTTTCCTCCCTCAGATACTTGCTCTTAGCGATAACATTTACTCTTCGAGTGTCAGAGGACTTAGCTCTGTCCGGGTTCTCAGCCCTCCATCTGGATTGGGAGAGTAGTCTGGCCTTGGGCTCTCTGCCTCCATCTCAGTCACCAAGGTTGTTTGACATAAACTGCCCGAACGGATGCCCCCCCTTTCCTTCACCACTCCATCTACTTCTCTCCCAAAGAGATCTTTTTACTCTAGTTTGAAGATGTGACATAAGCTCTAGAATGTTGGAGGAGAAAGTCTGGCTGGAGTGGATTCAAGAAATTGGGGTACAGAAGCCAAGATACACACGGAGACTTTTGTTTGTTGTACAAATGTGCATAGACAGGAAGCCAGAGGAGGTATGTGGGAGTCAAGGGAATATTAAATGGAAGATAATGAGGGCATGTTTTTTATATTAATGGAAGAGCTGGTTGCACAGATAGATGGTGATAAAGACAGCACTGATATTGAGAAGTCAAGAGGGGACTGAATCCACATCACAAGTAGAAAGGACAAGTGAGAATATGGAAACAGGTGCAGGTAGGTTTGTTGATCTGGTTGCAAGAGGAGGGTGTTTCATTCTGATGGCTTCTGATTTTCTCCATGAGGCATAAATCAGAAAGGTAGAGTCAAGCTCAATGTGGGGCTGGGAGCATGCAGGAATATGTGAAAATAGTTATCTAGAGAATAGGAAAACGAGCTTAACTGCGAGAAATTGTAGGTTTAGTGGTTCCTGTTGAGTGCCAAGCTATATACCAAAGTCATGAATTCAAAATAAACTCTTCAAACTGATTGAGAAAGGGTATGGTTGGATTCGACAAGGTTTGGGGTTTTGTGGAGTACATAACCTCTGAGAGAGATAGGACAAAGGAGCTAAGGGTTTTTTTTAAAGGAGTGATTATAATGGATGGTGAAATCCGCAGCATGAGGGGAAGGATAGGAAGACAGGTGTGGGTGTGTAATAGTGAGAATGGAAGGAGTCTGTGCATCAGTGGTCTGCTGGGTGAAGTGGGGGCATTAGAGAGGAAGCAGAATGGGTGGTAGGTAGAGATCAGAGAAGGGTGAATCAAACTGACCTTGAAAGACAAGCAAGAATTCACAAAAAAAGAAGTCTTTCAGGTAGAAGGAACTGCATATTCAGACACAGGATTGAATCGGAACGATTTGTTTTTAGAGGATCTTCAAAGTGGTGATCATTCCCTGAAAGGCTGATTAAAATCGCAGAACAGCTGGATCACTTGACTACTGGGTTGCAAAACTTGATGGTGTTCAAAGTCCATGTCTGCAAAGATTGATATATGACTTCATTTTTTTTTAATAAAGCTATAATCAGGGAAATGTTTTTAGTAAAAGGAGAAAAATAAAAAGAGCTGTAATGGTGTTTTTCCCTATAGAACTATCTAGTACATAGGAAATGTAAATAGGTACAGCCACTTTGGAGAGCACTTGTGCACTTTCTAATAAAGAGAAGATGTACACATCTTACATTTTGGCAGTTCCACTATTATGCATCAAATCTGAAATTGTTTTAAGTGTGAATAAGAGTAGTAATGGCATTTTTGTTTGGTTTTGTTTGTAATAGCCAGAAACAGAAGCCCTCCAAAAGAGAAACTGAATAGACTTGTGCCATATTCACACAATGGAGCACTATCCAATAGTATAAGTGTCTGACTGGGAACCAGAGTTACACGCATCAGCATGGATGGCTCACAAACAATAAGTGAAAATAACAAGCTACAGAAAAACAGACTGCATGACACCATTTATATGAAGTTTTAAAATAAACAGAATCATTTTCCATCATCTTTGGGAATGTAGACAAAGAAAGGCTAGGAACGATGGAACAGAAAATTCACAAATAGCAGTTTACCTCTGGGGAAGAGAGGGAGAGAGGTTTGATTGGGGTAGGATATACAAAGGACTTCAACCATATTGGTAATTGGGTTTTGTTTGTTTTTTTTCCCTTAAGCAGGTTGGTCGACTTCTTTATGTGTATGAAGTACTTAATCTTTTTTGTTTAAAAAGCTATTAAAATTTCTCAGTGTCCTCTGAATTAAAAAAAAAAAAATGATAGCCTTGGAATATTCCGATCTAGAAGCTATAGCCTTTGTTAAGTTCGTAGTCAGAAAAATAGGATCTTGGGGCACCTGGGTGGCTCAGTGGTTAAAGCCTCTGCCTTCAGCTCAGGTCATGATCTCAGGGTCCTGGGATCAAGCCCCGCATAGGGCTCTCTGCTCAGCAGGGAGCCTGCTTCCCCCTCTCTCTCTGCCTGCCTCTCTGCCTACTTGTGTTCTCTCTCTCTGTCAAATAAATAAATAAAATCTTTAAAAAAAAAAAAAAAGAAAAGAAAAATAGGATCACTTGTAAAAAAAAAAAAAGCAGGTAGTGGGGAGAGGTGGAAGTGTATTAAGACAAATTTATCTCTAGTCAGAGGGATTGCTGGGCACCACAAATAACTGTTCTTCTGGAAGTTCCCTTCGAACACTGTGAACTTTATGCCAGGCAGTGTATACATTATTACTTAGTGCCAAGAGTTTGATTGGAGGTGCAGGGGGACCTGTGTGTCAGAACTACCAGGAAACAGAAAATGAACATTTTAGAAAAAGGACAAAACAAGATTATTTCTTGCTTTCTTCTCTTCTCCCTCATCCCAAATATACTTACCTTTAGAAGTACACAATGATAACTCCTAATCTAAAATGTTTAACTGTTCTGTCTTCATTTTTCAATACTTCTGACTCTTGTTTTTTAGCTACAAGGATGGCATAGTGGTTATAATTGACATCAGTAAGAAAGGAGAAGTTATTCACAGGCTTCGAGGCCACGATGATGAGATCCACTCCATAGCTTGGTGTCCCCTGCCTGGTGAAGACTGTTTATCCATAAATCAAGAGGAAAATTCAGGTAGAAATGATTTAAGAGGGTCAAATAGTCCTCAGACCTAAAGAACAATGTGGGTAAAACTGTATCATTTGAATTACATTTAAAACTTTAGGTTTTACAGATCACATCCATAAACATAATAGTAGCTAAGTTTCAGGAACCTTGCAAACTAGTCTTTCTTTGACACATTCATGTTTCATACAAATTAAAAACAAAATGACCATCTCTACCCTAGAAGAACCTGAAATACCCAACGGTAAAGTTATAGCACAAACTCCAGTAACAAAAGGCTGCTACTTAGCCACTGGAAGCAAAGATCAGACCATTCGAATCTGGAGCTGCTCTAGAGGCCGAGGTAAGACTGATGTTTGATGTTTCTTTTGTGATATAACCTACAGTGATTGGTAGAAGTAAAAACTTTTTTACTGTGTCTTGTTGTCCTAAGGGTATGTCATCATCTGCCAGAAGGTAGTTCTTTACTTTTCTATCCAGAAAGTTGCTCCCCTCAGTCTGACTTCAGTTTTGGAGATGAGGGTCTCTGATGCATTCCTAGAAGGGCACTATTTGTCAGAGAAGGCAAGATGTTTGTGATAAGGATAGGAATACTGGAACTTAGCAAGGCCTGGATCAGAGAAATGGAAAAGAACTAGAGGCTTTAATGCACAAATGCAGGATAAATAATCTATACCCAGTGTAGAAGTGCATGTTTAAATGTTAAAGCTCGGTTTATCCAAACTACAGGGACCCTCAGTCCTTCAGTTTTCCTAAGCTTCTTTTTTTGAACAGAACTTTCACCTCCAATTTACAAATTGAGAGGAACTCCAGGCAGAGTGGTTGTGACCTGTATAGTAAAAATTGAGTCTTTTTCTTTATAGCAGTCTTCTTTCTCCACTTTATTTAAAAAACATGAAAATTTTATCATCTTTATCCAAGCGCACTAATGCATATAAAGCAACTAGCACAGTGCTGGCACATAGTTATAGCTTAGTCAGTGGTAACTAATAGTGTAATTCTGGAAAACAGAATTTTTTAAAGAATTGTGGGCTGCTTTTGGACATAACTATGG
>CM052809.1:97533979-97665373 GCA_028533885.1 Nasua narica
CTCTCTCTGACATATTTTGTTTTCCCCTCTAGCTTGAGGAATTCCTAGGCTTCTCTTTCTAGATACAGAAGATGGAAAAAGCAATGGTTAAGGCTTATATTACCATGGGCCATTTGTAATGGAAAAACCATGAGACAAATTCCAATGCTGTCTAATAATAGTGCTGAGGAAAAAATCCAATAAGTATAGCCTGGTGATTTACAGCGTGGACTCTGAAGTCAGGCAGAACTATATCTCAGAATCAGTCTCTTCTATGTGTTCATGAGCATGACCCTTTACTCTGAGCTTCAATTACTTCATATGTAAAAGAGGGAGCTTACAGAATTTCCTGTCTCTTAGGGTGATTGTAGCCATTTGCTGAACAAAATGTATTGAGTACAGGCTTCTAGGTGCAGGCAAGGGCCCTGCTTTAAATGAAATGACAGTTAAAGCATATAAAAATCCTCCCCCCACCAAAAAATGTTGGTCATGGTCCTACTCCCCCACACTGCCCCAAAAAGAGAGGGTATATCTTAAAGCTCCTGGGCTGTGCAAAGTATGGTAGCATTTTACAATTAAAGCTGTTAAGAAAATCTGTTCCAAAGGTAGTGAAGAACTATTCCTACCTCCGTCTTCTCAAGTGACTAATTCCCTTCCCCACAGGTAGTGACTCCTTGCTTCTGTGTGTGTGTTCTTTCTGAGCTATTTTGTGCATATTTCAGGATATGCAGTTTCTTTTCCTTAAAAGAACAGTTAGCAAATTATTTTGCAACGGAGGACCCCTACTCTCTGTCCCTAAATCGCTTGTTTTCAGATTGCTTGTAAGAGAACTCATGCTGGTTTTTCCTTCACAGAGGCGAGCTGTTGCTGTGGGATCTCACTCAGTCTTGGAGACGGAAATACACACTCTTTAGTGCTTCGTCAGAAGGGCAGAATCATTCAAGAATTGTATTTAATCTATGCCCTTTACAGACTGAGGATGACAAACAGCTGCTGCTTTCCACATCAATGGATAGAGACGTAAGAACCGCTTATTTTGCATTCAGCATTGTAGAGCAGTGATTTATCACTTGGATGGGATTAGAGGGCTTTTCAAACAATCCATCAGTTCTCATGCCCCACCTTAGACTCAGAGCCAATCTCAGAGTTACTGATCAGCACTAACTATGTCAACAGCAAAGAGTCTGAGGAAAGGTGAGGCGCCACCAAGATGCCTTTTTGTTAAAGCAGATAGGATAAGGAATTGTAGATGTATCCAGGGAAGGATGTGTGAGATCATCATGCTTTGGCTTTAAAAGAGCCTTGTCTAGGGGCACCTGGGTGGCTCAGTGGGTTAAGCCTCTGCCTTCGGCTCAGGTCATGATCTCAGGGTCCTGGGATCGAGCCCCACATCGGGCTCTCTACTCAGCAGGCAGCCTGTTTCCCCCTCTCTCTGCCTGCTTGTGATCTCTCTCTCTCTCTCAAATAAAATTAAAAAAAAAAAAAAAAAAGATCCCCGTCTATAGTTTAGGTAGAGAAACATCTACTCTTGGTGAAATCTCCCAAGCGAAAATTGGCTCTGTTGTTTTGCAGTTATGCTAGGCTTATTTGATACACTGTTTTCTCCCACGCCCCTCTGTTAAACAAGTGGAGATTAAATATGTAGCACTCTCCTTCACCTGGGTATAAGATATTTTGTTTTTTTGAGATAGCTCCAATCATTTTCCAGTGTCCTGAGGCCATCTTCATTCTTAGTTAGGGTTTGCCAAATGAGGAGATTACCAATGCTATAATACAGTAGAGTGAAAACGCCAGTGGATTCTGGGAAATAGGAGGCCTGAGTCTGGTTTATTCATTGCGTGACCCTAAATTCACTTGGCATCACTGGGAATAAATGTATTCTAAGATCCCTTTGAGCTCTACAACTTACTACTTTTTTTTTTAATCTAAGAGACACTTCTTCCAATACCTACTGGAATGGTTAAATTATGTTATTCTTACCCATTCTTTGAGTCCATCCAATTTGAGATGTTAATTGTTTTTCCAGTTTCTCTGATCTTTTTTTATATTTAGACCCTAACCCTTCATCTTTTCAGGTAAAATGTTGGGACATGGCCACCCTTGAGTGCTGCTGGACCCTACCTTCCCTTGGTGGGTTTGCCTATAGCCTAGCTTTCTCTCCTGTGGACATGGGCTGTTTGGCGATAGGCGTTGGGGATGGCATGATCCGTGTATGGAACACACTCTCCATCAAGAACAACTATGATGTGAAAAATTTTTGGCAGGGTGTCAAGTCCAAGGTTACAGCGGTAAGGATGATTTCTTTGAGCTTGCTCTGAGCTTTTTTTCCAAATAAGTAATTCTTGTAGTGAGAAATTAAAAATGATCTGGATGTGCATTCATAAAAGATATATTTAAGTTATAATATAAACACATATTGATTGGTATCAGACTATTAAAATGATAATGTGGCTCTTTCTTTGATGCGGAAAGGTATTGATGATTCATGGAAAGTGAAAATTATAAAACAGGAAATGCAGATTACACAATATATATATATGTTTTTTTGTTTTTCTCTATGTAGTCTAAAAGCAATAAATGTTTGGTTAAAAGGAAAACCATTCAGAATTGTCAAATCACTATGTTGTACACCTGAAACTAATTATAAAACATTGTATGTCAACTGTACTTCAATAAAAAAATAGTAACAGGGACGCCTGGGTGGCATAGTTGGTTAAGTGTCCGACTCTTGGTTTCAGCTCAGGTTGGGATCCCAGGGTCATGAGATCCAGCTCCACGCAGGGACTTGGCACTCAGTGAGGAATCTGCTTGAGATTCTCTCTCTCTCTCAAATAAATAAATCTTAAAAAAAATAATAAAATGGGGCGAGTGGGTGGCTCAATGGGTTAGAGCCTCTGCCTTCTGTTCAGGTTATGATCTCGGTACTGGAATCGAGCCCCACATCGGGCTCTCTGCTCAGCAGGGAGCCTGCTTCCCCCCTCTCTCTCTGCCTGCCTCTCTGCCTACTTGTGATCTCTCTCTCTCTCTCTCTGTCAAATAAATAAAATATTTTTTAAAAATAAATAAAATCTTTAATAATAAAAATAAATAACAATATAAAGAGAAAAAAAGAAAACCAAACTCTACAGAAGTGTAGAATGCAAAAAAATTTCCTACCCTCCACTCTATTCGCCCACTTCTATAATGCAGAGAACCACTGTTGGAAATTTTATTAATAGACTCCTATTTTCTAAAGTGTTATGGAATCTTTTCTCCCCACTCAACATTGTATCATGCACATCATTTATTTTTTTTTCATGCACATCATTTAAATGATTGAACCTATTTTTGTTTTTTTCAACTGTATATATTTAGCTTTATTCACCAAAAAACCTGGAAAGATAAAAAATTGACGATGAGGTATCTCAAAAGGTGGGATTACCAGTGACTTTTACTTTCTTTTACTGCTTTGCTTTTTTTTTTTTTTTTTTTTTAAGATTTTATTTATTTGATAGAGATACAGCGAGAGAGAGAACACAAGCAGGGGGAGTAGGAGAAGGAGAAGCAGGCTCCCCACTGAGCAGGGAGCCTGATGCAGGGCTCTGTCCTAGGACTCTAGGGTCATGACCTGAGCCGAAGGCAGACACTTAACGACTAAGCCACCCAGGCACCCCTTTGCTTCTTTTAAGTAATGACAATTTGTTGCTTTTTAAATCAGAAGATACCAAGAGCAAGGAAGTTGTACATTTGAATGCTCGGAGGATAACCCAGTGGTTCCATTGACAGTTGTGCCCCTCTCCTCCTATGTTTTACAGCTGTGCTGGCACCCAGCCAAGGAAGGCTGCTTAGCTTTTGGGACTGATGACGGGAAAGTGGGATTATATGACACCTACTCCAACAAGTAAGAAAAGAGTGTTTGATCCACTGACCATAATGTCATTGATGGAGTTAATTTTGATTCATGCACCTATGTGTACATCAGAATTGGCCTGGGAAACATCTTTAAGATTCTGGCTGGGAGACTTCAGGCTTACAATTTGGAATTTTTTTTTTTTTTTTTAATATTTTCAAGTGATAGTGGTTCAGACTTTCTGACCTGTGGTTACCACTAAAATAAACCATTTGCTTTTGTTCTTCAGCTTTTCTTACAGAAGTTTTCAGGCATCCATTAACATTGTAAGCATAGTACAAAGAATAGTTCTCTGTGCCTTCCATCTGGACTCACCAGTTGTTAACATTTTGCCATACCTGCCTTATCTTTGCACATTTAAAATTAACAGTAATTCCATAATATGGTCTAATATCCAGTCCATATACAAATCTCTTCACTTGAGCCAAAAATGTTTTTCTTAGCTATTTTTTTCAAATTCATTTCAATTAAGGTTCAACATGGCGCATTTTGTTATGTCTCTCTAATCTCTCTTACTCTAAAAGAGCACCCCCACTTCTTTCCATAACATTGCCTTTTCGGTTTGAAGATTCCAGATAAGTTTTAGGTGAGAATATTCTACATTTTGGACTTACCTAGTTATTTCTTTGTGGTGATTTCTAACTCATTTCAGTATTCCCCCATATTCCATACAGGCTGGAAGTTATATCTAGAGCTTCATCGTCCATTCCGGTAGTCTTTAGCCACAGGTGACTATTGGGATGTGCTGTAAGTGTAAATACACTCCAGATTTCAAAGACAGTCTCCTCCCTTCTCAAAAATGTAAAATATCTCAATAATTATTTTATTTTGATATTTTAAAAGATAATACTTTTGAATATTGAGCTAAACTATTAAAATTGAATTTCACTTATTTCTTTTGCTTCTTTGAATGTGGCTATAAGAAAACTTTAAGTTGCATCTGTGGCTCGTACATATGGCTCACTTCATGGATCTATTATCACACGCTATCCTAGATGCTTGGTTAGATTCCAGACTGCGCTATGCGCCTTGGTAGCCCCATATGGTTATTTATAAGTTAATTAAAAATTAAATCAAATTAGAAGTTAAGATCCTTGTTTCTCATGAGCCACATTTCGAATACACAAGGCCCAGTGCTTACTGAACAGCACTGTTCTAAACCAGGGATTGGAGAGCCATGGCTCATTACTTAAGAAGGGTTCCACCTTTTTAAATTATTGGGGGGAAAAAACCAAAGGACTATTTCATCACGTGAAAATTACACAGATTTCAGATTTCAGTGTCCACAGATGAAACTTCATTGGGACCCAGGCACACTCATTTGTTTACACTGTTCACAGGCTGCTCTCATGGCAATAAAAGCACAATGAGGGGAGATGCAACAGAGACCTCATGGCTCAGAAAGACTGAAATATGTACTGGCTGGCCCTTTCCAGGCTGAGTTTGCCAGTCCCTATTCTAGATCATTCATTTCTAAGTAAGAATTATTAACTACACTGCAGAGTCACCCTTTTTTATATGCAATTTCTTCAGTACATATGTAAAACCTCTATGTATTCAGTTACCTGCGTTTTTTTGTTCTGCAGTTAATTAGCTCCATTTTTTATTTCTCAAAAATAATAAATACTATTTCAAAGGGGCACTGAAGAAAATAAAGCCATTTCGATTTAAATAGCTGTGTCTTCACAAAATTATTGACTAATTCTATTAAATTAATATCTTTTGGTTATTACAAGCTGAATATTGAAACAAACACAGGAAGCGTGACTAGTAGGAGGAAGGGTGCTGCTGTAGATACGCCGTTAGGCAGCGTTCAGCCAGAACCACCTGTTCTATTTCTTTGAGCCCAAAGAAACTGGGCTTTATTGTCCAGAATGATAATGATGACTATGCCAGAAACATGGAAGTAAATAAATCAACAGCTAGTTTGGTCGAAGGTTTTGGACTCCAGAAATTCTCACATCATACAGAGAACACGGCTTACGGTACAGGTAACAGCCATACTGCCCTTTACTGACATGTCATTAACCGCCTTAGCCTTCCACATGACCCTCAAGAGCAAGATGTCTTCACAGTCAAAAACTCAAATCAGACTTCTCTTGCCTTAGTTTAAGAATGTGATGTCAATAATGACAGGGTATGCCTAAAATGACTTCTGGTCTTTTATTTGAAAGTGAGGTGGGTCCATCTGTATGATGATAATAGACACTTAGCAATAACCTTAGTTCTGGGCTCAATAGTTTGCATTTTCTGTCTTTCTCTAGTTGTAATAGCCTTTACCATACTTGCAACTACAATAACATTAAAAACATGATATTTAAAAAAAAAAATACATGATATTTAAGTGAAGTGGGCAACTGGGGGGAGAGGGGAAAATCCCAAACTGGTCCCATGGCGGGGAGAGGAGGTAGCAGCGAGGAATAACATTTTTTTCTAGGTAAAGTACGTTTGGGACTTAATCATTTTGGTGGCAGATATCATTACATGGTATGTTATTTAAGTGTTAATAGCTCTAAATCAGCTATTTAGAGAAGAATACTGTTAAATTATTTTTCTCTAATATCAGCAACTAGTAGGTAGGAACCTTTTAGAAAAAGGTGGGTCTGTTTTCCACTGTGCCTTCTGTTTAAATTTCTGTTTGTCATCCCTTTTCCCCGCAGACCTCCACAGATTTCTAGCACATATCATAAGAAGACTGTGTACACTTTAGCCTGGGGGCCACCACTACCCCCCATTTCACTTGGTAAGTACCTGAGCCATTCTCTAGCAAACATGAGTGCATTCTCTTTCTTTCAGTTTAATTGTAAGATACTCAAGCTAGAAAGTCATAAATATTCTATTACAGTGACTGCTTATGCAGACAACTATGTTCCCCTAAGGATCCATGAGGGCAGTCACAGCAGGTGATAAGTCAGAATCCATTCACCCATAATAAGAATCCCCAAACTCTGAAGCATTATTTGGTCTCTTCAAGCTGAATTTTTTCATTGTGCATATAGTTCCCTCATGCTGGCTTCTGGTGCCCAGCCTAATATGTTTTCACTAAAATTTGCTATCACTTTTTAATTTTATCAGAATTACAATGTTATTTGAATATAGTCATGGAGTACTGATGATCTATTTTCACCTACAGCCAAAGCACACTTAGAATTCCTCAAATGATCTCTTTTTGGCATCACTGTACTCTGACCCTTGACCTCTTCTGGCTCCTCAGCGTTATCTTTATTATCCCTAAAGTGATATACATAGTAATTGCAGTACATAGAGAAAATAATGTAAGTCATCAGAACTCAAGCAGCATTGCAGTTGTAGGTCATTCCTTCATTCATTCAACAACTGTTTTAGTGGATCCTTGATTTCTGCCAGGCATAGTTCTAGCAGTGGTGAAAATAAAACTTGTCCTTATAGAAACCCACAAGAACCACTGTTTGCTTCTTAAAAGTCAACAGGAAGATTGCTATAATACGAAACGAATCATTGCTTTGAAGACAGCTCCTTATAGTTAGTCTTAGGAAGTCCTGCAGCTCCATATATTTAAATGCCCACAAAATGGAGCGCTCATTTCTGAAAGAAAAGGTGAATTCTCATAAATGTTGTGAACATGTTTTTTGATCACAGCTTTGGCACCCATACTATTTGAATGGCAGAAGAATGGTTAAAGCAAATATGCTATATTATAAATATTGCTGTAGAATAAGTATATCTTTTTACTTCTCCCAACATCTGTGTTCATATGCAAAGAACGGTGATTATATTCCAATGTATTAATAAAATTCCTTTAAAACAACTCATAGTGGGGCGCTTGGGTGGCTCAGTGGGTTAATAAGCCTCTGCCTTCGGCTCAGGTCATGATCTCAGGGTCCTGGGATCGAGCCCCGCATGGGGCTCTCTGCTCAGCAGGGAGCCTGCTTCCCCCCTCTCTCTCTGCCTGCCTCTCTGCCTACTTGTGATCTCTTTCTGTCAAATAAGTAAATAAAATCTTTAAAAGTAAATAAATAAAAATAAAACAACTCATAGTATGCTATAGTATAGCAACAAATAGTTAAACTGATGAAATGCGAAACTGATAAACTTTCTTCTTTTCTTATCTCCTATAGGAGGAGAAGGAGACAGACCTTCTCTCACTTTATACAGCTGTGGAGGAGAAGGGATTGTCTTACAGCATAACCCCTGGAAGCTTGGTGGAGAGGCCTATGACATCAACAAACTCATCAGGGACACCAATTCAATCAAAGTGAGTTCTTGTGGTCTAAAGTCTTCTCTGAATCTCTAGCATCTTCTTAGTTTCCCATCTTGCATAATAAGTGCCATTATTAGAGGTATCCATTACGCTAATCAGATTTCTTAGATGTTCCTAAAAGCGTCAGTGAATTTGTGATTTATAATACATAATGTAGAAATCTTTATCCCTGAATAAAGCAAGGAACTTAACCACACACACGCATACATACAAACAAAAGTTTTGTCTCAATTGCCATGGTGATATATGATAAATTTTCAGAACTTGGATATAAAGCATCCTTTTCAGGCCAGCCATTTCCTCCAGACTGAGACTTTGGTAAAAATTAATATGGTGGCCAAGTGTGGCTGCAAATTATTTTGCTCAAGACAGAATAACCATTTTATTGTTAATTTTTTAGTGATAATTACAAAATTTACATAAAAGTAATGCACATAATTTCCTTATATCCTTGACCCAGGTATCAACATTTAATCACTTTTGCGTTATTACCATTTTATCAATCTATCTATGCCAGAACTGTCTTTTGAAGTGAAACCGTAAATGTTGAGAGTTCCTTAGTCTTGCAAATGAGCATTTTTATTGGTGCTCATTATTTTTGAATGACTAGCAAAAATAACATTTAATCAAATTGAATTATATGTGTCAACTATATTCTTTCATTAAATATTATCTCAACATTAACATTTAACAATGGATAAAAGAGATAAAATTCCTATTCCTAAAGAGCTTTTAGTTTTGTGGTACTTGAATATGTGGATCAGAACTTCATACAAGGAAAGGCACCTGGCTGACTCAGTCAGTGGAACATGCGGCTTTTTTTTTTCCAAGATTTATTTTTTTATTTGAGAGAGTGAGAGAGAAAAAGACAACACAAGTGGGGGGAGGCAGAGGGAGTGGGAGAGGCAGACTCCCCACTGAGCAGGGGCTCATCCCGAGACTCCAGGATTATGACCTGAGCCAAAGGCAGACACTTAACCAACTGAGCCACCCAGGTGCCCCCAGAGCATGTGACTCTTGATCTCAGGGTTGTGGTTTCAAGTCCCATGTTGGGTGTAGAGATTCCCTAAAAATAAAAGCTTTAAAAAAAACTTCACACAAGGAGTTTGGGCTGGAGTTAGAAGTTTGGAATTCCTGGGGCACCTGGGTGGCTCAGTTGGTTAAGCATCCAACTCTTGATTTTGGCTCTCGGGGTGATGAGATTGAGCCCTGCTTTGGGCTCCATGCTGGGTGTGGAGCCTGAATGGGATTCTCTCTTTCCCTCCCTTCTGCCCCTCCCCAACTGCTTGAAAGCTCACTTATTCTCTCTTTCTTAAAAAAAAAAGAAAAGAAAAGAAAAAGAAATTTGAAATTCCTTCAGATGAATGGTAGCTGAAGAAGCTGTGGGCCTATATGAGATGGTCTAAAGAGATAAGAAGACAAGAGAGACAGCCTTGGTGAAACACTAACAGTTGGGAGGGAAAAAAAATAGAAGGAAAAGAAACAGAAATAGACAGGAAGAGAACCAGGGTAGTGTATATAAAGATTTTGTTAAGGAGACATGACCCCCATGTTATCAAGCCAATGGACATGTTGCATTCTCTGTTGTGGGATAAAAATCATTTGAATGAAGTTCATTTCACAAAGTAAGAAAGAGACACTGTAAACATTTAGTATTTACTGGCCTCTCTTTTTTGTCCCAGTTAAGGAAATTACAATTAGAATGCTTGCTTTTAGTAACTCTTGTGGTAAGTCTTACTATGTAGGTTCTTTACAAGTTGCATAATTAGAACATTTTAAGCTCTAGGGATTTTTTTTTCTCATGCTGTCATCATTGATTTGTAAGATACACAATGAGAAGAACAATGCTTTTAGTCAATATCGGTTTGTTTTGCTTTCTAGTACAAATTGCCTGTACACACAGAGATCAGCTGGAAAGCAGATGGCAAAATCATGGCTCTTGGCAACGAAGACGGGTATGTATTTGTTTCTTTAAAAAAAAAAAAACAAAAAACCAGAAAACTTTGTAACTGCCCTTACATTTGATCAAAAGCTGATTAATGCCATCTATGATGTTAGTTATGATATGATATTCTGATCTATCCTTGATATCCTTGAATGATCCGGGAGCTCCCTGCATCTTTGAGAATGCAAAATAAGCTGGATATTTTTAGTCTAAACAAAATGTTTGCCTATTCAGTGTTCGGTCTGTTTTGTGCTTCACAACATGCTCATCTACTGTACTGAACTGCCTAAATCTTCATTTTTTTTAATGTAAGCTTAGGCAGAAATGCTTTTTAGACTTCACTGTGCTCTTTCTGATGTTGATAATAGCAACATAGTCCTAATTTAGCCATTAGTTTATTAATTCTATTTTAGCTTTTCCATATCACCATTTATCACAAGCTGATAAACACAACTTTACAGAGATTGTTGGGATTTTCTCAAGGCTGAATATACTTGTTGAAAGAACAACCTTTTGTATCTGTTTCTCTGTAAGAGTGACCTTTGCTGTGATAGATAGGGTTATCCTATTCTCTTTCACCTTTATTTGAGTGATGGAATGAGGGAGATACCTGTTTGAATTAGATTATAATTTGATCATCCATCTTCTCGTGTGTTTGTTATTCCAGATCAATAGAAATATTTCAGGTTCCCAACCTGAAACTGATATGCACCATCCAGCAGCATCACAAGCTTGTGAATACCATCAGCTGGCATCATGAACATGGCAGTCATCCGGAGCTGAGCTACCTGATGGCCTCTGGGTCCAACAATGCCGTCATTTATGTGCACAACCTGAAGACTGTCATAGGTAACTTTGGTTTCTTACACACTGGGATGATAACCTCAGCTACTTTGCATTCCAAGTTTTATATCTTCTACTTGCTTTTTGGTATTAAAATGTTACTGTTTTTTCTGCTTTCAAAAGTAACATATTCTTGGGGCACTTGGTGGTTCAGTTGGTTAAGTGTCTTCCTTCAGCTCAGGTCGTCATCCCAGGGTCTGGGGATCGAGCCATGTGTCAGGCTTTCTGCTCAGCTTCCCTGCTCCCTGCTTCAGAGAGAGAGCCTGCTTCTCCCTCTCCCTCTGCCTGCCACTCCCCCTGCTTGTGCTCTCTCTCGCTATCTCTCAAATAAATAAAATCTATAAAAAACAAAACAAAAATAACACATTCTTCTTAATTAAAATAAGACAGGTGCCTGGGTGGCTGAATTGGTTGTACATCAGACTCTTGGTTTTGGCTCAGGTCATGATCTTGGGGTAGTGAGATAGAGTCCGCCTAGATGGTTAAAAGAGCCCCTTTTTTAAACATGAAAGCAGTGAGATTATTTTTTCCCTAATTTCCTAATATGAAGAAATTATAATCTAACACTATGCTGTTTCCAGAGTACTGCCAAGTATGTGCTGTCAGCCATAGTGAAATTAGTTGACATTTTTATGTTCTCTAGAATTTCCCATAGTTTTCTGAGAATCTTTATCTGTAACAACAACAAAAAAAATTGATTCTAGCAGTGGTTCCCTCAAGTTAAAAGCAATATGGAAAAACTATTAAAGTATAGACAGATTTCCCTAACACTATGTAGTAGACCGTGCATAACTAATGAGCCTGACACGTTAGAAAGCTTATCCTGGTCCTTCGTATTAGTGGGATTCCAAATTAAGCATCCACTTTGGCAAGGGGCATTAACTTAATTCTTCAGAGCGATGCAGATCTTTGTCTACTTTAACACTAACATCTCAGTTTGTTTTTTATTTCCTATCTACTGAATAACAGAAAAAGGCCAAAAAATGGCCACAATCGATATTACTTTATTTCCGACTTAGAGGAAAGATGCAAGAATAATACAGAGAACTCTCATACACCCTCTCACACGTCCAACAGCTATTTACCTTCTGTCATGTTAATGTGTTTCTGTGTATGTGTGTGTGCCTATATACATATTTTTTCCAAACCATTTATGTTGCGTGCATAATGCCCCATGTCCCTTAATATTTGTGTATTTTGTAAGAATAAGGATATTCCCCTTTAATCCACAATTCCATTATGAACTTCAGTTAACTTAACAATATATACAGAGTAGTTTACCACCCATACTCTAGTTTTGTCAGTTGATGCAGTAATGTCCTTTATATCTAGAATAGTCTAAGCCTTTTTTTTTTTTTTTTAATTTTTTTAATACTGCCCTTTTCTTTTGTAGATGTCCCCCTCAGTCTGGGTTGGTCTGGTATTTTCTCATGATTAAATTCACATAGTGCATCTTCAATTACCATAAAAGTGATGATACGTCCTTCTTGATATTCCATGCAAAAGATACTATTTTCATTTTGGTGGCTTTTAAAAAGACAGAATGAGAGCTAACACTTCCTGGGGTAAACCCATGTGGGAGGCACTGCTTACGTGTCCATTGTCTTAACCAATAAATACTACTGCCTGCTAAAAGTCATCTAGAAAGCATATGGCAAAATCTTGACTCTCCGTGTTAACTCTGCTGTGTCTTTTTGTTGCTTTGTTGCTGTTGGTAGAAATGACATCTTCCCCTTGTCTCTTAGAGAGCAATCCTGAATCTCCAGTGACCATTACAGAGCCCTACCGGACCCTGTCGGGGCACACAGCCAAGATTACCAGTGTGGCATGGAGCCCACATCATGATGGAAGGCTGGTATCTGCTTCCTACGATGGTACAGCTCAGGTACTATTGTGTCCTTGATTCTGTAGGTTCTTGGCTATATATGCTAACTGGAACTCTTTCCTCTTTTCCCCCGGTTGTGTACATTCTTTCCCTGCCCATTACCTTCTACAGAAAGGGGTACTCTGAGCTCTAGAAGGCATTTTAGTTGATCTCACATATCTGGGCCCTTGGCAAGATAAGATTGGATTTTTGGGTTTTGTTTTTATTTTTGTTTTATATAGATGAAAGGGAAAGTATTGGTAAGAACTAGCTAATTTCTAATGTTTTTTAATATTTCATTCTTCCTGTCATATGATGGACTAAATTGATGTGAGAAGTACTTGCTCCTGTTTTAAACAAGAAGCAGTGGCTATAAATCAGGAACAGTTTTTAATAATAAATTGGTGAGTCGAAAATCTTCAGATTGGAAAAAACAAAGATGAGATGCCAAGCCAGAGCTATGAGGCAGGACTTTCAGATACCAGAACTAGAACAGACATGAGGAACTGGAGAGCTAACCTCTGATGGATGTCCATCTCAGTGTTGAGTTGTAACTGAGCTGTCTGCACAAAGCTAGGAACCAAGAAGGGCTGCTCTCTTTGAAATGGAGACAGGGGTAATTCAAGAAACAGTAAGGAAACTGATCATCTCATACAGGTGGGACAAAACAATCACCTATGAGAAATCAGAATCCTACACATGCCCTACACATGCAGGTAGAGGCTCTAAATTAAAATTCTCTTCATGACGTCAGACTGCCCAGCCCAAAAAACACAGAATTCTGGTTTAATACAGTGAAATCCGTAGGGTACCATTAGAAGTTCACTCAGAATCATCCTTTTAAGAATGTCTCTACATCCCAGAGTACGTAAGTCTTCTACAAGAAAAAATATTTCTAAAATTTGAACTCCTAAGAGAAAATAATAAATTATAAGAGGAAATAACAGATTTTTTCTAAATCTTTTTTAACTTAAATTCCCCCAAAGCAATAGATTAACCAGAACTTATCTTCGCTATTGTGTGTCTTTCTGTTTTAGGTGTGGGATACTCTCCGAGAAGAGCCTCTTTGCAATTTCCGAGGACATCGAGGTCGACTGCTTTGTGTGGCATGGTCCCCACTGGATCCAGACTGCATCTACTCAGGGGCAGATGACTTCTGTGTGTACAAATGGCTTACTTCCATGCAAGAACATTCCCGGCCTCCTCAAGGTCAGTCAGAACCAGGAGCCCGTAAATGCTTGCCTAATTCCCTTTCTCCCTTCCTCAGTAATTGAGTTGATCAAAGTCAAGAAAAGAGGACATTTCTGTAGAGTCGCAGGAATAGTATGGCATGGGTTGCCTTCCTAATCAAAGAAGGCAGCCATAAGGACAATATACAAATACTAATGAGTATACCTACCACCCAGATCTTGGTTTCTGTATATCATTTTCTGTTTAAAATGCCTAATTCCAGGTTGGGACAGGAAAAATAAGAGATGGGCATGGAACATCATCTGATGCCACAAAGGAAGGAAGTGCTCAAAAACGGATATATCAAGAGGACAAAGAAGCCAGCTCGCAGGGGCTCCCACTAACCAAATCTGGGACAGTCTAAACTTAAAAATAATGAGCAAGAGAATTCCATTTCTGGCAGTCCAAGATCAAAGTACCAACTTGCCCACCTGCCATAAACAGCTAGAAAACCAGACAGAGGGGTACCTGGGTAGCTCAGTGAGTTAAGCATCTGCCTTCGGCTCAGGTCATTCCAAGATCGAGCCCTGCATTAGGCTCTCTCCTCAGTGGGCAGCCTGCTTCTCCCTCTCGCTATCCCTCTGCCTGCCACTCTGCCTACTTGTGATTTTGTGTGTGTGTGTGTGTGTGTGTAAAATTTTAGCAAAAAAGAAACATTAATGGATACTAAAAACTAGTGGATGCAAGTACTTAATAATTACAAAGGAAAAACGATTTTTCAGGGAGAAACCTGCAAGACAAGTTTAACCAAGTGGTGAAAGTAAACAACCCAATAATGAGACAAATAAAAATTTTGTGCTACCTCCAATGTTGTATTGACAGCATCACTCCTATGTATGCCGGCCCAAAATGCAAAACCTAAGTTTAATCATGACAAACATCTGGCAGTGGGGGAAATCAAGAAAGTAATTGTCCTATCATCTTTGTAAGTTTCAAGTCATGGAAGTTAAAGGAAAACAAGCCTGTCTCAGGCTGATGGAAACTAGAGAAGCATAAGAAGCAAGAACATGTGTAATCCTGATTGTTTCCTTTTGCTATAAAAGCCATTCTCAGTACATTTGGCAGAACCTGAATACAGTATGTACACAGTAGTAATGTATTGATGTTAATTTCCTGATTTTAATGGCTGTGCTGTAGTAATGTAGGAGAATGTCCCTCTGTATAGAATATGTACTATATAAGTGTTCAAGGATAATTGGGCATCACATTCATGATTTAATGAAATCCTGCAAAGGTTTGTTTAACATGTTGATAATATAACTCTAAAAATTCTTTGGGAAGGATGGGAAATGGTGAGAATACTATCAAAAAGAAGAGTAATGAAGTTTTGGAGATTATCTCCTATAGTACTTTTAACCAAGAATATATATTTTATCTGCAGCCATCTAACCTTGAACACACTTGATCTCGTCTGATCTCGGAGGCTAAGCAGGGTCGGGCCTGGTTAGTACTTGGATGGAAGTAAAGTACTTGTCTTAACTGTATTCCTCTAGGTAAGAAAAGTATTGAATTAGAGAAAAAAAGGCTCTCTCAACCTAAGCCAAAGCCCAAAAAGAAGAAAAAGCCCACCTCGAGAGCTCCTGTAAAGCAGGAAGTGTACGACGGAAATGAAGACGAGAGCATCAGGGAGAGCTCAGGACCTGTCGAGAATGGCGTGTCAGACCAGGAGGGTGAAGAGGAAGCCCGGGAGCCAGAGTTCCCCGGTGGCGTTGCCTCAGTGGGTATGTGGCCAAATCCTGTTTCCCAGACTCTAGGAGTTAGCAGGCATGTCCAGCAAATTAAGCCAGGTCCTTACTCAGTTCGAAACTTTACTGCCTTTGACTTACTTATTGTCCCATCCCTTTAACTTAGTTTGTATCTTTGGTGCCATCAGAAACTGAATTAGTTTATTAAAAGTTTGGTTTAAGCCTCTAAACCTCTTTGAAGTGTTAAAGGGGACCTGGTGGAAGCCTGGGATAGAAACAGTGAAGGTCTTCAGAAAACACTTGTTACTAACTTGGGCAGGACAAGACTGGGGGGCAGAGTGAAACCAGGGGAGTCTATCCATAGAATCTTAGATGGGAGAAATTTTCCCAGTAGGACATCTAGCCAGTTAGTGAAAGAAACCACTGTTCCATACAAATATCTGGCCTAGAAGCTACTGCCACTCTGAGAACTCACAAGTTCTCACCCTTCACAGCTGGGGGGGTTTGTACCTAGTGTGTTTGTGTTGTTGCTGTTTCTGAAAAAAATACATGAATTGGGTTCTCCTAGTTTGGTAAGCTATCAGGGCAATTAGATTTCTCACAAAACAGTTTTCCAGGGTTTCGTCACTAATTTTTAATAATGTCTATTTCTAGTTTAAAGAAAGTGTTACTGGATAAAATTTTAGTACTTTTTTATATGTTTACCTTCAAGTTGTGGTGCCTGTGACCTGTTAAAATGATTAGATAGTAAAAAGTATAAGTAGAAGCAGTGACTCATATTTAATTCTAAAATGGAATATTTTGATATGACAGAATTAAAATGGCCAAAATCTATGGTACAGACATATCCAGAACCCTTTCGATCCCAAAGGATGGCTGTTGGGTGCATAGTTTAGGAAAATAAAGAGCTAAAAGTTTAATGGATTTATTTTTTTTTAGGCTCATCAAAATACCTCTTTATCACAAAATGGTTGCACAAAATGTCCTTTACCCCTATAGATCAACAGTTGGGCTTTTTTCTTTTTTAAAGTTCATGGTTGTGTGTGACTCCGTATCACATACCCTTAATCTCTGTTGTAATTAAGCATGCAATTAGTACTTTGTCATCTAAATATGTAAGAAGTCTTGGGCCATCTGAGCAAAGTTTCAGAACTCCTGGGCCTGTGGTATAAAATTGTGGGGGCTAGAAACAACTTCTCCTCAGACCAATTAGTCAGAGTTCCTGGAATACAGACGGTTGGGCTTGTGAGGTGGGAAAAGGAAGACTACCCATGCTTCCTTTCCACAGTGTTTTATCTCCTATTATGGAATACATAAAATCACATTATTAATCCTAGTGTAGTTCTTAATTATTAAAAAGAACTAGATTCTGCATTGTCCTCCAAACTTTTTTTCTTTATCCCCCATGATGTAGCTTCTAGAGAACCAGTCACCTGTGCCCCGGTTTCGTTAGGCTTTGAAAAGTCAAAGGTCACTGTAAATAACAAAGTCACTTTACTGAAGAAGGAGCCACCTAAAGAGAAGCCAGGTTGGTGTCTAACGATTAAAATATTTTGTGAAAACATCCCCAAATATGACATGTAACCAAAAACTCCGAAGTGTTTGGTTTTTATTGTTGTTGGTATTTTGTTGGTATTTTTATTTGTTTTTTTAGATTTTAAATATTCGTTTGTTGTTTTGATTGTTTCAGTTTGGGGTCATGTTTTTAAACAGCTTTAACATTTAAACAATTTTAAACACTTTTTAATGTTTTAATGATGAAGTGTTATTTTACAGCTGTTGATAATGCTTCACGGGTGTTCACAGCGACATGTTTATGTGTTGTAAACACTGCCCCCAGCTAATTTAACTTGAAAACTTCCTTGTAAGCATAGGAATTTTTCTGATGCCCAGCAGTATCCTTTCAGTAGGTTATTGTCACATAATGGCCATCTAGTTTTATGATTCTGGTCAGCTCTTCTTCAGACAGTCTGTATTTTTATTACATTTCAGAATCCTTAACCAAGAAGCGGAAAGCTCGTTCCATGCTTCCACTGACTACCAGCCTGGACCACCGGTCCAAGGAGGAGCTTCATCAGGACTGTTTGGTATTAGCAACTGCCAAACACTCCAAAGGTACAAAAACAGACCTCCTTGGCCCATCCTTAGCCTTCTGGGAACTAGCACATAAGAGGTGCTTGTAAATCTGTTGAATGAACGTGCAAACCAATGTCTGAAATTGTATTTCTACATTCTCTTCCAGGTTCCCCTCCCCACCCAGACCCCAGTACCAGGCTCCCCATTCTGATCCACTGTCAGCACTCCCTGGGGACTTTGAGATGCTCTGACTTACGTTAGAAACGTTACCAGCCATCTGTGTGTGGTGTGATGGCTTAAATAGCTCAGCATGAATCAATTCCTTCAACTATCTTTTCCTTTATTTTTGCTTTAACCTGTCATCTTTTTTTAACCATCTTTTCCTCAGGAAACAGTATCTTCATGTAGTAGGAAAAAAAGATACCTTGCTTATTGGAAAGAGACCCCTAATATGGCAGTTCCTTTTTTAGAATTTTACTAGAAGTCTTTGTTTTAGAAGGTTTTTTTGTTTTACTTTTACAAAGCCTTCATTCAGTGCCTATTATTCTGATATTTGAGCAACTATGTTTTTTTAATTTTTCATTTTACGTGTTAAAGCAGGATACATATGATAAAATGATACTCAAAGATTCAAAAAGAATGTAAATCTTTTTTATATTCCCTGATACCTACTCCTCCCATTTCCCCTCAAGGCCACACTATTACCAGTTTCTTGTCTCTCCAGAAATATTGTATGCTCTTCTTATATACATAGCCCTCTTTGGGGGACTTTTTGATGACTTCCTATAACTTAATGCCCCTAATCATATAGTTTTACATTATTAATCTTACTTGAAAATTGCTCATGCGACTTTTTTAAAAACAGAATGAACACTGAATCCCTCCATGGTAGATCCTAGTGAATGTTAAGGGCATTTCTTGTTAGTTTTTTTGTTTTGTTTTTTACTGCATTTAAAATACATGTTGAATTTGGGGTTCACTTTTGATATCCCCTTTTTCCCCCAAATCTTTATTCGAGCAAACTGTAAACTAAATTGTCTCCGTGAATTTTGCCAAGGCTGAGCTTAATAAACTCAGTATTCTCATATTTTGCTACCCTTCTAACAGGGCTCTCTCTTAGGGTAAACAAGGGCCCAAGACTCTTCTTTTCACTCTCTGATATGGGTGTCCTGGACATATATTTGGAAAATTGGACAGAAAACAGTAACCTCATTTTGTCTTTTTGAATTAGCAGAGCTAAATGAGGAGATGTCTGCTGATCTTGAGGAAAGATTTCACCTGGGGCTTTTCACAGATCGGGCTGCTCTGTACAGAATGATTGAAGTTGAAGGTGAGGCAAGTCCAGTCAGCGTAACCCAGTCGGTCTTTATGCTTTCCTAACTCCTCATCCCTTACCTCTTTTATGACTGCCGTCCTGCAGCATCCTAATGGCTCATTTTACATGTCAACTAACTAGGTTTTGAGCTCCCCGGTCTGCATATTTGCATACACCCCTTGCATCCATCATAGGACCCGGAACATACAGTGTTCACTGTGAGTGTGAGTGAAAGTGAGTGGGTGGACAAGGGACTGAATGGGCTTCACACCACATTATGAGCACTCTGGGAGATGACTCTGCCATCAGCTGCAACAGCATATTCTAGGAGTTTGTTCCTCTCTTTCATCCGGCCTTTCTTACTCTAGAAGTCTGTGTAGACAGGGGTCTCTGAAACATTTTCCCAACATTCTCTCTCCTCCAAACAGGAAAAGGTCACTTGGAAAATGGCCACCCCGAGTTATTTCACCAGCTCATGCTTTGGAAAGGAGATCTAAAAGGTGTTCTTCAGACTGCAGCAGAGAGAGGGGAGCTGACAGACAGTCTGGTGGCTATGGCACCAGTTGGTATGTTCTTTTCAACAAAAGTGCCATCACCTTGACAATAAGTCCACTAAAGATGGACACTCCTGGCACCTGGGGGGCTCAGTAGGTTAAGTGTCTGCCTTCAGCTCAGGTCATGATCCTGGAGTCCTGGGATGGAGCCCCACATCGGGCTCCCCACTCCACTGGGAATCTGCTTCTCTCTCTCCCTCTCCACCCACCCTCCCTCTGCCTCATGCTCGCTCACACACACTCTCTCAAATAAAATCTTTTAAAAAGGTGAACCCTCTCTTGCAGGACAGTTTGGCCATATCTGATAACCTTAACTCAGCAATTCTAAGTGTTGGGAATTAACTATACTCACACATGCAGAATGACAAGTATACATGCACTGTCATTACAGCAGTATTTCTAATAGCAAAAGATCACAAGAACCTCTCTGTCCATCAGGAAGAGACTGGTTAAATCTCACACCTCTAGACAGTAGAAGCTCCTGTGAAAGAATGAGGCAGCCCATTCGGTTCTAATGTGGTATGGAGCTCCAAAGGAAAGTAAGTGAAAACAATCAAGGTGTACACGCACAACAATATTTACAACTCTGTCATTTATGTTTAAATGTGTCTTCGTAGACTATTTCCAAAGGTTTCAAAAGAAACTAATAATAATGGTTTTCTCCAGGGAAAGGAATGTGGATGAGTCTGGGTGGAGAGATCCCAGGATAACAAGGAGAGCTTTTATACCATGCCCAGTTTTTCAACTGTATTCAATTATACTATATATATAGAGAGAGAGAAGAGTACACAGGTCATTGTTGTGACTGACAATGAATTTCACAAACTCGAATACACCCTTGTAACCGGCACCCATATCAAGAAGTGTAACACTACCAGCACTCTGGAAGCTTCTCTCGGTCTCCACACACTCCGATAGGGTAATCACCGTCCTGACATCCATACTCTTTTGTACCTTTTGAATTTTACACTATTTTGTATGTGTTATATAATCAAAGGGAAAAACTGATGTTTTAAAATGTGGAATTTGGGAGAGTAGATGAAGCAAGTGATCTGTAATGGCAACTGAATTAGTATCTAAATGTTGTACTTAATGCAGTGACAAAAACCAAGGCATTTTCAACCCAGATGTATGTATGTGCTTTTTTTTTCCTTAAACCTACTTCTTATTCAACCACCATCCTTTTTTTTTTCTTCTTAAAGCCGGCTACCATGTGTGGCTGTGGGCCGTGGAAGCTTTTGCCAAACAGCTGTGTTTTCAAGATCAGTATGTCAAGGCTGCCTCTCACCTACTTTCTATCCACAAAGTGTATGAAGCTGTAGAGCTCCTCAAGTCAAACCATCTCTACAGGTTTGTATGACCCTGCAGCGGAACCAGTAGTTGGACATGATGTAAAACTGATCTGCTAAACAGCTCTGCTTATTGATAACCAGCGCAAACCTCTGTTTTGTAATTAAACATCTCAAACATACAGAAATATGCGTACATCAGCCTAACAAACATCCGTGTACCCACAACCTCTACTTGACAAATGTTAGTTTTTATCAGTGTTCGCCACTGATCTTTTTCAGACCTTATTTATCCCAAAAGTAACACAAATAGAGAAAACAGTGTAAGACAAATGAGACAGGGTCTTGCCGACCACCCCAAAAGCTCCCCGTCCCCCAGTTTTAAGTATAACATTCCAGATTTGGTTGAATTGCCTTTCTCCAATTCTGTCCTCATCCCTTCTCTAGAAGTACTCTACTGAGATTGGTATGAATCTTTCCTATCCAAGTTATTACACTTTCCCTATAATAACATTTGTAAATAGTGACAAGCAAAAGGAATGAAATATTTCTTGTAAACAGCACACAACTGGGTCTTGTTTTTATCCAGTCTGATGGTTTCTGTCTTTTAATTGGAGTGCGTAGGCCATTTACAATTAATGTAAATATTGGTACAATTAAAATTTACCATCTTGGGGCGCCTGGGTGGCTCATGTGGTTAAAGCCTCTGCCTCCGGCTCAGGTCATGATCTCAGGGTCCTAGGATCGAGCCCCACTTCGGGCTCTCTGCTTTGCAGGGAGCCTGCTTCTCCCCCCACTCCACCTCCCCACCTGCCTCTCTGCCTACTTGTGATCTCTCTCTATTGAATAAATAAAATCTTTAAAAAAAAATTTACCATCTTGCTACTTGTCCCATCTGTTATTTGTTCATTTTCTCTTTTCCTACTTTCTTTTGAATCAACTGAATATTTTTTTATCTCCAATACTGGCTTATTAGCTATAAGCCTATTCATTTATTTTATGGTGGCTTTAGGGCTTGCGATGATTAGCATTTTTAATTTATCACAGTTCACTTTCTTTTTTTTTTTTTTTAAGATTTTATTTATTTATTTGACAGTGAGAGAGATCACAAGTAGGCAGAGAGGCAGGCAGAGAGAGAGGGGGAAGCAGGCTCCCTGCTGAGCAGAGAGCCCAATGCAGGGCCCTGATCCCAGGACCCTGAGATCACGACCTGAGCCGAAGGCAGAGGCCACAACCCACTGAGCCACCCAGGCGCCCCTATCACAGTTCACTTTCAAATAATACTGTATTACTTCTTATAGGCAACGTATTTCTTTCCTTCCTCCCTGTCCTTCTGCTGTTATCATGTATTTGACATGTTAGAGCCCCACATTATACTATTAGAATTTTTGCTTTAACCTGTCATCTTTTTTTAACCATCTTTTTAAATAATTTCCTACTAATTTTAAAATATCTTTTTTACTATTTGCCCATATACGTATTTCCAGCATTTTTCATTCTCTTATATAGGTCCAAGGTTCTAAATGCTGTCAACTCCTTCACCTGAACAAGATCTTCACTCTTGTAGTGTGATTCTTCTGGCAACCAATTCCATTAACTTTTGTCTATAAAAGCCTTTAATTTTGCCTTCATTTTAAAGGATCTTCCTCTGGCAGTTTTTGTCTTTCACGGCATCAAAGATGACATTGTTTTCTCTTACGTTGGTTTTGACTTGACTACGGCATTTAATCTCACCTTTTTATTTAGCTACTATGTCATTTTTCTCTTACTGTTTTTAGGACTTTCTCCATCACTGATTTTTAGCCATCTGATGTGATGGCTTTTTTTTTTTTTTTTAAGATTTTATTTATTTATTTATTTATTTAACAGAGAGAGAACACAAGTAGGCAGAGGCAGAGAGAGGAGCAGGCTCTCTGCCGAGCAAGGAGCCCGATGCGGAACTTGATCCCAGGACACCGGGATCATGACCTGAACCGAAGGCAGCTGCTCAACCAACTGAGCCACCCAGGCGTCCCTGATGTGATGGCTTTGAGAAGACTTTTTTTCTTTATTCTGTTTCGGTCTTTATCTTTAGAGAGTGTTGAACTCTGTTTTAGAGAGCATTAAAGTTGCTACGGATCTGGGGTGCCTGGGTGGCTCAGTTGGTTAAGCAGCTGACTTCGGCTCAGGTCATGATCTTGGGGTCCTGGGAATGAGCCCTGTGTCAGGGCTCCCCGCTCAGTGGGGAGTCTGCTTCTCCCTCTCCCTCTGCCCCCCCACAGCTCATGCTTGCTTGCTCGCTCACTCACTCTCTCAAATAAATAAAATCTTAAAAAGTTGCTATGGTTCAACTTGCTCCTTTCATGGCTTGTTTTAGGCTTTCTTAAGACAAGTTTAGAGAAATCTATACTCTAGAATTAGTTTGCCCTTCTACCTTCTGGTGTCTTTACTGAATGCCTTGTGTATTCAACAAATCAGAACTCAGATGTCTGGCTGGTCAAAACACAAAAGTCCCCCAGGCCCCTGAGTGAGCTCCAGGAATTACTCAACTTACAGTTACCTGACTGTTCTTTGTCCAGCCTTAAAGAGTTTCCTACACATGTATGGCCTTTGTGTTTAGCCAAAGACTCCATGGGATTCCCAAACAGAGTTCTGTAGACCTTTCTCTGGACAGCTTATTCCTTCCTATCATCCTGGCCTTCAAATTCTAATTGCTTTGTCTCTCCTCCACTCGATGAGACTGCTGAGTCTCTCTGCTGGGGTTCCCTATAGGAAGATGGCTGGAGGAGGGCCCTGACAGGGCTCATATCCTTGGTTCCCCTCTCTCCAGGATAACAGTACTGAGATCCTGGTCCCCAGTGTCTGAAAGAATACATATTTTGTCTAGTTTTGTGGCAGGAGGGTAAGTCTGGTCCCGTTATTCCATCATGGCTAGAAGTTGATATCTCAAAATATCTCTTAAACATTGCTCTGCCTAGATCAATTTAACCTAAAATACTTTACTTCCAGCTACAACTTTACGTTGGCTGCAAATCAGAAGTTGTATGTTACTTGGAAAATATTAGTTCACAAAATTATACAGATACTCCAAATGTTAACACATTTCATTATAAAATATCCACCAAAAAAAAGTCACATTCTTTAATATCACCATCACTCTCTTCAGAAGAATCTAACTTTTGGGATGCTCTCAGGCCACAGCAGCAGGCACAAATTTCCTAAAATTCTAGTTTTCACTTGAAAGCTCAAATTTTATCATTGGCAACAACATAGGTGGTTGTTTTCTGTGAAGTGACAGGACTGGGGGGACCCCCTCCCCCCAGGAATCCACAGACCATACTTTTAAGAACTGCTGACCTAGGGGCGCCTGGGTGGCTCAGTGGGTTAGAGCCTCTGCCTTCGGCTCAGGTCATGGTCTCAGGGTCCTGGGATCGAGCCCCACATGGGGCTCTCTGCTCAGCAGGGAGCCTGCTTCCCCCTCTCTCTGCCTGCCTCTCTGCCTACTTGTGATCTCTCTCTCTCTCAAATAAATGAATAAAATCTTTAAAAAAAAAAAAAAAGAACTGCTGACCTAGGTAAAGAATTGAGCTCAGCATGCGGTTTTAACTTCTCACGTAATGCAGGAAAACAGTTTTTTATAGGCTGTTGGAACTGTCCTATCTTCTAGCCTTTTCAAATTGGCCAATATCTGTTCTTGCCTCTAGGGAAGCTATTGCAGTTGCCAAGGCCCGACTGCGCCCAGAGGACCCAATCCTGAAGGACCTATACCTCACCTGGGGAGCCATCCTAGAAAAAGATGGCCATTATGCTGTAGCCGCCAAATGGTAAGTCTGAGGGAACAGGCATGAATCTGAACATAGAAGAGTAGGATAAGAATAATAAGTTGAGGGGGAGGTAAAGTGACTAGAAAATAAAAAGGCATATGTGTCTTAAACCCAGTTTCATAAGATTCATCAGGACCCGCCTCCTTGGTATTTATTTGAATCACCATTAACTATTCAGGAAACCTCAATAGCAGACTGGGGAGGTCCCCTTTTTCTAGAGATATCTCTTTACCATCGAACACGGAAGGAAGGGAATGAAGGAAGACTCTTCAGTTCAACAAATGTTGATGTTCCTTTTATGTCCTTACCCCATGTGATGCTGTCACTCATTCTCTGTGTGGCAGTGAAAGAGGGAATAGGAGATCTGTTTATGACACTTTGGGGTTTTCTTCTGTATTGCAGCTATTTAGGGGCCGCTTCTGCTTATGACGCAGCCAAAGTTTTGTCCAAGAAGGGAGATGCAGCATCACTTAAGACGGCTGCGGAGTTGGCTTCAATTGTAGGAGAGAATGAGTTGTCCTCTTCCCTGGCTCTCCGATGTGCCCAGGAGCTGCTTTTGGCCAGGAACTGGGTGGGAGCCCAGGAAGCCCTGAAGCTACATGAAAGTCTAAAGGTCAGTCTGTTATTGTATCTCCTGGTATTTAAGAGGGAAGGGCCCCAAGTCCTTTTCTAGTTGAATTCCAAATGAATAACCCAGTTGAATAAACTGTACCAATTCAGCAGGTATCCTTAGAAGTGTCTAGCAAGGGACGCCTGGGTGGCTCAGTTGGTTAAGCAACTGCCTTTGGCTCAGGTCATGATCCCAGCGTCTTGGGATCGAGTCCCGCATCAGGCTCCTTGCTCTGTAGGGAGCCTGCTCCTCTCTCTGCCTCTGCCTGCCTCTCTGCCTGCTTGTGTTCTCTCTTTGTTAAATGAATAAATAAAATCTTTAAAAAAAAAAAAAAAAAGAAGTGTCTAGCAAGCTCTGGCCATACTTTCCCATGGAAGTACCATGGCTTGTCAGTTGCCATATTCAAAAAAAGAATGTGAAAAAAAAGAAAAAAAAAAAAGAGAGAGAATGTGATCATTCACAGTAATTCTCCTTCCTTATGTTTGTGTATAACATATTTGAGTAGTCTTTAGTCAGCTCTGCCCCTGGGCTAGCACTCTGTTGTTTCTTCATTGGTGTCATCAGGTCTTTTTTGAAGAGGAAGAGGGAGAAGGGTTAACTTCTGACAGAAATCATGGTGCTCTGCCATTGCACCCCTCATTAGCTTTAAGGCATAAAGAAGTGTGGTAAAATCAGTATTTTGTTAAATGTCTACTTATCCCTTTCTGGTTAAAAATGAGTAATTTAGGGGCCGTTGGGTGGCTCAGTAGAGATTAAGCATCTGCCTTCGGCTCAGGTCATGATCCCAGGGTCCTGGGATTGAGCCCTGCATGGGGCTCCCTGCTCAGCAGGAAGCCTGCTTCTCCTTCTCCCACTCCCCCCGCTTGTGTTCCCTCTCTTGCTGTTTCTGTGTGTGTCAAATAAATAAAATCTTAACCCAAAAAAATGAGTTATTTACCACTGCCTTATTTGACACATCAAAACAGAGATTACTTTAAAAGCATCAGCACTCTGGATTTCCAAAACACATAAACATTTGGTCCATTTTAGACAACTTTGCTGGCCAGATACTAACATGAACTTTTTAAGTTCCTCTTTCCCTAGTAGAGTTATAGTACCTAAAGACAGTTCCTAGCTAAATATTCATAGCCCAGGAAAAATAGTAGCTTTCTGGGAACTGGAAAATAAAAATGGAAACAAAAGTAGTACACCCTCAAAAATAGTGTTATTTGGTGTATTATTTATAAAGTGACCAAATCTAGAGAGAGTTTTAATTTGTCCATAGCAAAAAAAAAAGTTTCCAAAATGGTTATTTAGCATTTTCTTTTTTTCTCTTTTTTTTTTTTTAAAGATTTTATTTATTTATTTGAGATAGATAGAGAAAGCATGAGAGGGGAGAAGAAGGTCAGAGGGAGAAGCGGACTCCCCACAGAGGCGGGAGCCCGATATGGGACTCAATCCCGGGTCTCCGGGATCATGACCTGAGCCGAAGGCAGTTGCTTAACCAACTGAGCCACCCAGGCGCCCTCTTTTTTTCTCTTAAACAGCATCCTTATCAAAGCAAGAAAACCTTTAAGCTTATGCTAAATGCTGTTGTGATAATGATGAGGCTATTTTGGCTACGTGGAACCGAGGCCTCACAAGCCTGAGAAGATATTATAAGGGTACAAACGAATCTCATGGCAACTGAGAGTCTAGCAAAAAGAAAGATTTTCATGTAGAGCTTCTCTCTGAGCTTCTGTCTCTTCTCTTCCAGCTGAGTCCCTCTTAAACATGCTAAGACATGGTGCCTAACACCTGCCCCAGCTCTCACATCTACACAGTTTATCTGCTCTAGCACCTTCTGCCCATTACACTTTACTTCTGTATCCCTTAATCTAAAGTTTGGGCAGGGGCCAAGAACTGGATGAATCCAGGCTGTCTTTTCTCAAACTGGGCCACAAGTCTTAGGTGGCTGGCTGGCAGGTGGCTTACATTATAGTGGACAGAGCTACAGTTGGGGTTCCATGTTATAAAAATGTTCGCTTGGGTTCCGGCTACCTCTAGGATCCCTGCAAAGGCATCTGGAAAAATGTCTGTTAGATCATATCCTCTCCCCCCTCACTCATGACTCACACTGGCTAGAGGCAGCCCACGAAGGAGTTTGGTTGCTGCAGATATAATGGGGAACCCACTGAGACACTGAGAGCTCTCGAGACAATCAGGCACTCCCACTGCCTAACAATCCCTATCCTTTGTTGTTGGGTTCCAGGGGCAGAGACTGGTGTTTTGCCTTCTTGAGCTACTGTCCAAACACCTGGAGGAAAGGCAGCTTTTAGAAGCCAAAAGCTCTTCCTACAACGCCTGGGCTGCAGGCACTGCGGGGCCCTTCGTGGAGAGGGTGACTGCTGTATGGAAGAGCAGCTTCAGCCTGGAGAGCCCAGAGCAGTACCAGGCAGCACTGCAGCAGCTGCAGACTATCAAGTACCCGTCGGCTACAAGTAACACTCCTTCCAAACAGGTACCCTGTCTGCACTCCCCAGTAAGACTTCCGGAGTCCGTGTCCGGCATAATAAGGAAACAAACTGAATGCCAGTTTGCATTTCAGAAAAGACTTAAGGCAGGTCCAGGCAACCTGGAGCGATCCCTCCAGACTGATTGAAGCCCTTTGGCTTTGAAGTTAGTCTTGATCAGTCTTCTCTTAAAAAAAAGAAGAAGAAGAAGAAAAGTCTAAAAGTACAGAAAAGTATGGAGAAAAATAGAGTACCCATCAATCAGAATTAACACGTGTTCACATTTTATCAGTTTTGCTTCATAGTTTTCTGGTTTTGTATTGTGTACTCTAGTTTTTAGTAAAATAAATACAATAAGGTTGAAGTCCCTGGTACCCATTCCCCTTTCTTAGCTCACCAGAGGCAGCCCCAAGTCAGGCCATATGTATTCTTTTGTGCCTTGCTTATTTCAGTGAGCAGTGCATAAAATCACTCCATACTGATGCAAAGAGATAAAGCTGATTCACTGTAACAGCTGTACCCATCCTATAGATAACAGTTTACTTTTTCTTTTGAAAATGAGGGCACAGTATTTATGAGAAACAAGACTTCCTCAAATGATACATAGCCCTTTGGAAACAGTTTGGCAGTTTCTTATGAAGTTAAACATGGACATGCTCAGTGGCCCAGCATTCCCACTGCCTAGATAGTTCACTAAAAGAAAGGAAATCAGGTGACCACACACACTTGTACACAAATGTCCGTTGCAGCTTAGTTCACAACAACCAAAAATGAGAAACAACCCAAATGTCCATCAGCTGGTGGGTAGATATGCAGACTGTGTTGTATCTATACAGTGGAACACTGTACAACACTAAAAAGGATCGAACTAGTGACACAGAGGTAGTATTAGCAAATCCTGAAACTATTATAAGTGAAAGAACGAAGACACCAAAGACTGTATTCTCTGGTTCTATTTATATGAATTCTAGAAAAGACAAAATTTATATGGCCAAAACCAGATCAGTGGTTGTCAGGGGTTGAGGAGAGGAGTGTGCAGAGGGGTACGTGGCGATATTTTACAATGATGAAAATATTCTAGGTCTTAATTTTGGTGGTGATGGTAGCATATATATCTCTACAGATAGAAGTATTTATCAAAACTCATTAAATTGCTCACTATAAATTTTAATTATACTCCAGCTTAGTTGGTTGAATTACAGCTTTTAGTTCCAAAACTCAGTTTTTGTTTTAATTAAATGCAAATGTCAACACATTTTTTTTTTTAAAGCCTGAACAGACTTGAACACCAGACAAGGTATGTTACTATGTAACTAGATAGGAAAGTTTCTTAGATAGGGAAGCAAAAATGGGTGGTGGAGATACAAGGAGCTCTCTTAAACGTACACTGTCTATACTTCTTCCAAGTGCAGTTAATAGGAACATTTCTGGTATCATCCCAGTGCTTGCTGTGGGAGAATGTTTAATCGAAACTCTGGCTCCTCCCTCCAGCTTCTGCTTCACATTTGCCATGACCTGACCTTGGCAGTGCTGAGCCAGCAAGTGGCCTCCTGGGACGCGGCTGTGGAAGCCCTGCTTCGGGCTGTGGTCCGGAGCTACGACTCAGGAAACTTCACCATCATGCAGGAAGTGCACTCAGCCTTTCTTCCTGAGGGTAAATGACCCCCAACTCTGCTGGGGCATGCCTACCAATGGATGATAGAACCACCACCAATGGTGTAGCACTAGCAGGACATACATCACTGAAAGAGACCGGCCAGCTATGTCATTTAGCACCAAATTTGAATTCTCTCACCCAAGCTCCTAAGAGGTAGCCAGAATGACTGAGCTGTTTTCCTTTACCTAGCCCTACCTGCCTTATCTACCTTACTGCCTTCTATAGATTTTCCTACGCAGTTTGAGAGAAATAGCAATGTGCTCACCAGTCAGTTAAGAATGGAGAAGCTCATGGGGTGCTTGGCTGGCTCAGTTGGAGGAGCATGCAACTAACTCTTGATCTCAGGATTACAAGTTCGAGCCCCACACTGGGTGTAGAGAAACATTTAAAACAAATAAATGAATTAAAAAAAAAAAAAAGAATAGAGAAGCACAGCAGAAAGACATTCTTTGAGCTGCACAGTCACTAAACTAAATCACTGTGATTTTTCAGAGATATAGTGGGATCTTACCCCCCAGAGCTTTCATAGGAAGATGGTATATTTTTTCTATAATGCTTTGATTGACACAAAGACTACAACAACAAGAACACTGTCCTAGCTCAGGAGATGTTTAGCTCTGGTTGACTTTTGGTAAAGGGCATGTGGTCCCATGGATCACTGCTGTCCTTCCTTGAGATCCTCTCCTTGGGTGATAGGAAACATAAGGGGAGGGGCCAGATTTCTAGCAGATAAGAAACACACAACCCTAAATCTTTTCTTCTCCTCCTAGGGTGTGACCATCTACGACACAAACTGGGTGAACATCAGTCCCCCAGCACACCAGCTTTCAAAAGTTTGGAGGCCTTTTTTATTTACGGACATCTGTATGAATTCTGGTGGTCTCTCTCCAGGCCTTGCCCCAAATCCAGTGTCTGGGTAAGAGCTGCTCACAGAAGGACAACCTCTGTTGAGCAAAGCCAGCAGATAAACAATGCCAGCCCTGAAGAAACGGACCCCAAAGTTTCTCAGCCAGAGCCAACCAGGCCTCCAGAATTAGACATGAGACTCACAGAAGAAAGCGAGCAAATGCTAATCACTTGTAAAGAGCTCTTTTCAGAAAAGCACGCCAGTCTCCAAAACTCACAGAGAACCGTTGCTGAAGTCCAAGAGACCTTGGCAGAAATGATCCGCCAACACCAGAAGAGTCAAGTCTGTAAATCAACAACAAACGGTCCTGATAAGAATGAATCTGAGCAGGTACCGGAACAGTCCCTCTCTAGTCCTCAGAGCGAGTGGTAAGTAATGAGTCAGTGTAAGGTGGAATTGGAAATACTGTGCTGAGTTCTCACATCATCATCAGATAAAAATCAGCACATGATGAGCCTGATCAGGTCACTTGCCAGCACTGTAACGTAATATGCACCAGCCTTGGAGTCCAGCGTGGGGTTCTGATCCTGGCTCTGCTGAGTGACCTCAGGCAAGATTCTTAATGTTTCTGAGCTTTCGTTCCCTCCTCTATAATTGGGAGTACCTACTCCTACCTTGCTTGTTTGGGGAATTAAATGAAATCACGAAAAATGTTAACAATAGGACAGACAATAAAATCCTACCTTTGAGCCAAAAGTAGATTTCCCCCTCTCCCAAAAATTAATCATGTAAAATGGGGAGTTGCACTATTGATTCATTCATGAAAACCAGTTTTTCAATAATTCTGTGTTATCCCAGAAAATACACTAAAAGGGTATTGTACAGAACTACATGCTGAATTGAGAAAATCCCAAGTGATCAGAATGCTGTAGCACCCAAATCACTTCTGTTGAACACAGGGGCCAGGTGGATGGCAGAAGCCAATCACCAATCACTGTAAAGCTCATCTGCACTATTACAGGGCCTTCAGCCTTGGGCATTTATAGTGATTAACAATTACTGATTGGTTATTAGACTGAGTCATATATTATGGTATATGGTAAATCATACCATTTACCTAGATGGTCTCCCAGCACAAGCCTCAAAATATAGTAACTAGTACCATCAATAAACTGATAACTAGTATTAGTAACTGAAAAAAATTAAGTTTTGAAGCCCTTATATATTTATTGCTGTAAAAATACTCCCATTAGGGGGCAAAAAAAGACTCCCATTGAAATCCTGAGTCAGCGTTTTGAGTCACTTCTCCATTAAGCCACCACACTCTAGGCAGCTTTAGGTTTGGTTTTAGTAACAAGAAAAACACTAAAAAGTTCTCTAACCCAGCAGCTCTTAACCTCTGAATCACAGGACTCCTTTGATAAGCTTAAGACACTCTTCCCAGAAAACTGTGCATCCATACACCTACGGTTAGGAGCCCCAGCTATGTCTAACTGTTCCCCAGAGAAGTCCAGGCAGCCAATTCTTGGCTGCAGAATTGAATTCCCTCGAGGTCCTAAATTTTCATTAGAGCTATGTGTCTTACGAAGTGGGGATTTGGAAAAAAGTGAGAAATGATGTTTCATTTTGAAAACTTAACATCACATTAAATTGCCTCCTCTTGATCTTTGTATTAAAGATGAGAGATAAGACCCAGATGACAAAGAAGTTTTACTTACAGGATAACAGTTAAAAGTTATGTGGCACAAGGCGTATGACTTATGCTTTTTTTTTTATTACTAGTAAAGAAGAAAAAAATCAGCCACTTTCTCTGCCTGAATTAACCAAAAGGCTTACAGAGGCAAATGAGAAAATAGCTAAATTTCCTGAGAGTGTTAAGGTAAGATTTATAGCAGTTCACTTGGTAAAACATGATTTTTTTATATTATCAATTGACTATACCAAATTCTTTAAGGTCATCTGATTCTCTGTACCATTTCTGAAATCTACATATCTGTATATGCTTAAAATCTAGGATTTCATTGTGTCTGGTTAATTGTTTTGTGAGGACAGGATTATTGACCTCACAAGCAATTTTATACCTCATTTTCAGCAAAATGGAACAAATTTTGGAATTGGGAAGTATAATAAAAGTAAAATTGGTACCATGTATTTGATAGTTTACAGATGGATTGGGTGTATCTGAATGTGGCCCTGCTATTAAAGGAGAACCATGATTTGAATTAATTGAATAGGGCTCTAGAAAGATTCTTTCATTTGAGAAAGGATGTCGCAGTAGCCATCCAGTTTTGAGTATCCTCTATCCTTAGAGTAACTGATGAAGAGCCTTTTAAGGGAAATGGCTCAGATGTACCTGAGAAGTATCACTAGATGAGACTTTGAGTTGCTGGTGCCTCTATGCAGGTATATGTGGCCCTTTTGCAAATGCTTCCTTATTCATTCCTGTGTCATCTTTCAGACCTGGCCCTTCCCAGATGTGCTGGAGTGCTGCCTTATCCTGCTTCACATTGGGTCCCAGTGTCCTGGCAGCGTGACCCAGGACATGCAGCAGCAGGCCCAGGAGCTCCTTCAGAAATACGGCAACACTAAAGTTTACAAAAGATACTGCCAGACCTTCTGCACGTGAATTTTCAAGGACCTTTAAGAAAACTGTGCCAGATTCAAAACATATGACACCCCTCATCTCTACAGTTATACCGTGCCAGACTTTCACGCTCATCCTTGATGTTTTTGCAGTGATCCAAATAATACAAATGAGGGTCAAGTTTGAATTGACTCTATTCTACCCTTAGACATAGTGGAATCGGACTTTGGACTCAACTGTGGTTTCCTACTGGAGGAAGGATCATGAAAAGCCAGCAGTAGGTACTCAGAACTAACACCTGCAATGTGAGCATTGGTCATCTCTAAAGCCTTATATAGGTTTCGCCCAACGAGGAGAAACTTTTTAATTACCCAAAGTGTTATGTTCTTAAACATAAGCTACCTTTATAAACATTTCACCTGATGGTAAACATGTCATTCTTGTTGGAGACAGAATTGCTACATTTTATGCCTTGGTATCATTTTTCTTACTATTTTTGTTAACATGGGTTCTCCCCTTCTGTTCTTTCAAAGACTTCACTTAGAATGTGAAATAGGCCTTTACCCATCATGTTGACTCTACCATCCATCTGAACTTTAGGTCAAAAATTTGGTTTTATTGTTTCATGTAATTGCTTATTTGAACAAACCATTTACTAAAGCATTAGAAGAACAAATAACTAAAACTCAGATGTGTCTTTTCCCTTCAGTTTTATAAATCGCAATTGTGATCAAAATAGCTCAGGAAGAAATTACTGTTTCAGTGGCTCTTAATCTTTTTTGGATCACAGGACCCTTTGAGAATTAAAACCACAGGTAGTCTTTGTAGAAAAATGAATTAATTCCACATATATAACTTTTGGATCAGCATGTAACTTTTGGATCAGTGGACTCCAACTATTATAATAGGATCCTATATACTATTTAATTATAAAAACCTATTCATTCTCCCTCCCTCTCCCCCATTATTGAGCATTCTCTTGAGGTCTTTTCTTCTTTGGGGTTAAATAGTTGAACAATGTGAGGAAGAGATGTTTTTGTAATATCTCAGTTGCTGGGGTGTAAAAATCATAGTCTGAGGTAGGGTTGGGAGGGAGCACTCTTTCCCAATAATATAACTATTTTGGGATCCATTGTGAAACTTTTGTGCTTGAGTGTCCAGTTTATTTTTCAATTATTTCCTAAGTTGGGGTTATTGTGGGCAGAAAGAATAAAATTCATTAATAGAAATTCTAGGAAAAAGAAAGTTTAAGAAACCATTATTTGGAGATCTGACTGACCAGGGGTTTTGTTTGTTTTAATTAGACCTAGCTTTAGAATTTAAAAATGCTAAACCCGGGCGCCTGGGTGAAAACCTCTGCCTTCTGCTTGGGTCATGATCTTAGGGTTCTGGGATCCAGCCCCACAGAACCCCATATCGGGCTCTCTGCTCAGCAGGGAGCGTGCTTCCCCCTCTCTCTCTGCCTGCTTCTCTGCCTACTTGTGATCTCTCTCTCTCTTTCTCAAATAAACAAATAAAATCTTTTTTCAAATAATAGATAAAAATGCTAAACCCAAAAAAACAAATATTGTAGAACTTAGATCCTCATGATTCTTTACATATTTACTTGAACTTGAGGAAGATGCATTGTTACTAGGGATGGAAAATCTTGGTTGCAAAGATTATACATAGACATGGCTATGTGGAGAACTAGATTATCAGTTCTACAGTATTTGCTGAAATGAGCAAATGCTTCACTTGCAGAAATAGAAAAATATTTATTCCCTTCCACTTTAATTAAAGAACAGTATTATTAAACTAGAAATTGTAAACTCTGTGATTTATCAGAACCATCACCTGGGCTTGGAGGAATATTACACACTCCTCGATTACTGCTTTAGTAAGAAGAGTTACTACTTGACAACTCAGCAATAAAACTACCCAGAAGGTAACAGAAGTGACACAATTCCATTTCCTCCCAAACTCCTCTCCTCTTTCCCACACTAGATAATGTAGTTAAGCCATTCCAATTTGAATAAATGGTTTTCGTTTCTATCTCCCTAATTATCAGAACCACAAAGAGCCAAAGCACTGAGGAGGTGACTCAAGCTTAGATATAACTTAGATATGACTTAGATATAACTAAGAAAATTAAGAATTAGTGTTGGTCCTTTACCCAATCCAAACCCTCTAATACAAACCACCATCTCATTAACCAGATGATTGTTCTCACCTTCCCACTCTCAATCTGTTCTTATTACTGATTCTCCATTCTTCATATACCAATAAGTCTAAGTTACAAATCAAATCTTATCAATTTCCTGTTTAAAAAAAAATTATTTCAGTACTTCCCCAATGTTAGTGGATAAAAGATCATCTTGCAGGGCTTCCAAGACCCTGCCTGATCTACCTCTTACCTCTTGGTAGGTTAGAGGAGGTTTACCTCTTGGCCTCGTGTTCCTACACTCACATCCTTGTTTCTAGATTCCACCCACACTGGTCTCTTAGGCTGCTGGAACCCACCAGTTTTTCTTGACATCTCAGTACTTTTACCCATGTTGCTCTTTTGCCTAGTCCATTCTTACCCATCTCTTAGATCTCAGCTTAAGTGTCCCTTCTCAGAAGACTGTCCCTGAACCTCAACCTAAAGGACATTCAGTGTCCTGTACTTTAAAGCTCACAAATTATATTTTTGTGAATTAAATACTCTGGCAACACAGGCTGTAAACTCCAATGAGCTAGAGATTATGTCTTCCATGTGCTGTTTTCTCCCTAGCTCCTATTTATAGTGTCTAGTATCTAGTAGGTATACAATGGAAACTTATGGACTGAATAAATTAGGAAATCGAAAGAATATTCATTAACAGCTTAGACTTAAGAGACTCAAACTAAGCTCATTCATACTAGCGCTAGCTGACAATTAGGCTTGTAGTTGGTAGTCAGCCTTATTAGGTTACCAGAAGACAAATTTAACAACATTTCGGAATTTATGTGGAGGGGCTTCAATTTACCCATAATTACCATTCTCTGGTTATCCTCTACAGGACCATCCCTTTCTGAGCATAACCACTCACAAAGCTGTACATGTGCTCATATATACATATACAAAGTTCTTGCCAGTTCTACTAGAGGTGTGCCCTTCTTTAGCAACACTTTAGTGAACTCTTATCCCTCCCACGAAAATGACTAAATCCCCGACTCAGCGATGGTTCCTCAACCCTTCATCTCAACATTTCTCCTGACATACAAATCTGTCAACTATGGCAAAGATAAATTCCCTATCTGAATCTAAATTTAGGACATCTGGCGGTGCCTTGTTGGCTCAGTTGGTTAAGTGTCTGCCTTCAACTCAGGTCATGGTCCCAGGGTCCTGGGATCGAGCTCTGCGTCGGGCTCCCTGCTCAGCAGGTAGTCTGTTTCTTCCTCTGCTCCCCTCCCCCACACTCATGCACATTCACTCTCTCAAATTTTTTTTTAAGATTTTGTTTATTTCACAGACAGCAAGAGATGGAACACAAGCAGGGGGAGTGGGAGAGGGAGAAACAGGCTTCCTGCGGAGCAGGAGCCTGATGTGGGGCTTGATCCCAATAAATAAATTTAGGCCATCTCCAGGCCTCACAGTCACCTGCATGCCAAAGAATTTGGCTTGCCAAAGAACCCTTGCCAAAGGGGTTGCCAAAGAACCCCTTCCTATATGTGAACGTCCCAATGAAAAGCCTAGATCTGCTCCTATACCAGACTTCTTAAAACTCCTTGGGTTTTTTTTGTTTGTTTGTTTGTTTAAACTCCTTGTTTTGTGCCAGCTGGAAGGGTGGGAAATAATCTGGAGGCAACGCTACATTACCAGAAGTTCAATTTGTCTTAAAAGTCCACTAATTAATAAGTTAATCCACCAAATGTAGTGGCGCAGTCCCAGGACAGAATTAAAACTAGTTTTCCTAAGGCTGGACAATCAGTCGAGTATTATGAAGTGAAGAGACAATTCTATTTACACAGTTGGTCATTAAAAACTTCTATAGGGACGCCTTGGTGGCTTGGTCGCTTAAGTGCCTGCTTTGGCTCAGGTCATGATCCCAGGGTCTTGGGATGGAGCCCTACATCGGGAGTCTGCTTCTCCCTTTCCCTCTGCCCCTGCTTGTGGTCTTTCTTTTGCTCACTCTCCCAAATAAATTAATTAAATCTTTAAAAAAAGAAAAAAGCAATAAAAACTTCCAACAAAGAGACATTTTATACTCAAGCCAACTTGTGGGATATGGAGACAAGAGTTTGGGGGCAGGTGAGATGCTTCTAGTCACTGATTGCAAATGGCTATCTTCTACAGTCAGCAATTAATAGCTATGAAAGAGCAAACCTTCATGCCAGTGGTTAAAAAGAAATCTTTATTTTACAAAATTAAAAACATAAATAATATTTACAAGCATCTTAAATACCAGCTTATAATACTTGACATATTCGAATCATTTGAAATTGAGTTTTTCATAAGCTTTTAAAATGTAAGACTATTCATCCACTTCAGTGAGTTACCAGTTTTCATTTCCACCATTTCAAAGTTTTTGGTTTTTCTAAATTGTCCCTACTGTAGTCATTCAAAAAACAATATAATGTACTTTTTAAATGACTAGTTTAAAAAAAAATCACAGTCCTGAGCTTCCTACCCCAGTTGTGGGATATTACTCCAAGAGAACTCGAACCAAATTCCTTACAGCCTTGTTTATATGTACCACTATTAACTTTTTGGAGACTCACATTCCTGGTACTCACATAATCAGTCTCCCCAACTTCTCCTCAGGTTTGCCGAAAGGAAAAGCAGGGAGAACAAAGAGACGTGGAAAAACACAAATGACCATCTGAAATCACAGTACTGAAAATATAAGAGTTATGGTCTGAAATTATGATCTTATTTCGTTCAGGAACAAATACAAGATATTTTATTATATTAAGACTTAAAATGATTTCAAATGATGGACATGTGACAGCAAATCTCAGTGGCACAATGGAACACAGACTTAAAGACAAGTGGTTAACTTAATACCCATTACCCATTCTGGAGTTCCTCATGAATAAAGGGTAGACAAATTCAGAAGAATTTTGTTTTTAATAAAAGTTTTCATTATCTGGTCTTCAAAATTTCAGCACTGAGTAATTCATTTCCATATAATAGAATATAATGAAAGACTAACAAAGTGTGAGAAAAGCAAATGTCCTATAGAAAAGTCAAAAAAAAAAAAAAAAAAGGAAAAGACATCTATAACCCAATTCACAAAAACACCATTTTGTTGCACTTTCCCTGGAAGCCTCAGCTCAGCTGAGAATCACATCAAAAAAAGTAGCAAGATTTAAAAGAAAAAGAATGACAACGGATAAAGAGTTATATATATTTTACTAGTCTGTTTCTGACTTGTCCTGGATATTTAAAAAGGTGTCAAATGAGCCATGGATGCTGGTGGAAGGAAGCAACTGGAGAGAGGCTTGGGGATGAGGAATAGGGAAGACTTGTTTACAAATTCAGAGTAAACTCCCCTCTTCTTGATCTAAAATAAAGACATCGTTTGTCTTCGGTACAACAAAAGTCTTTCTGTCAACGCAGATGGTAGGTACAGTTTGCTCAAAAAGAAGCGCTTTCTCTTGGGGAGGAAGGTAAGTACACACAGTCAGCATTGAAGCACCACTCTGGGATCAGGCCCGTCCTACAGAGCCTCGACGCCATCACTGTTGCATGTTGTTGATGATAGCCAGGATGCTCATCTTCTCCTGGGCAGAGTCCACATCCTCATTCTGCTTCTGGGCCACTCCTGTGCCTAGGCCATAGAGCCGCCCACAGTACTTGGCATCATCAATACTGTCCTCAAAAAACAACTGCAGGATAGGACAGAGAACCCATGGTGAGAATCCTGCCGAGAGTCATGCCAAGTCTCAACACTACTCCATCAGCACCTCCCAGCTGTCTCAAAGCCCTGACCATCTACCCAACTAGAAAGTAAAGAAAGGCTCCAAACCGCTCCTCTACAGTCTTCACGCTCCTTTCTTAATATACAGGCTCTCCTTTCTGAACAGACTTCTACTCTCCATGAGCTCTTTTACTGCCAGGGTCTGTAGGCTGCCGCCGCTGTTTAGTATAAACCATCTCCATCTCCTCCCTTCTCTTTAACAAGCAGTGCAGTGCTTAAGAGCTGGGGCTCTACACTCTGTGATCTTCAACTCTCCTTCAGCCACGGTTCCCTACCTATAGAACAGGCTAATAGTAGCCTTTACAAGTGAGATACTGGATATTACACACTTCAGCAGGGTACCTCAACCCTGGCCCTACTGGGCAGGGTAAGTCCTTGTTGGGGGGGCATGGAGGGAAGCTGTCCAGCTTACTGTAGTACTGTAGAATGTTTAAAGTGTCCCTGGCCGGTAGTGGGCCTCCCCTCTGCTGCTCCAGACTGTGACAACCAAAAATGTCTCCAGACATTGCCAAAGGAACCTCCGGGGAGCATGATGCCACCAGCTTTGTTCTTCTTTCTCAGGACTGCTTTGGCTATTTGGGGTCTTTGCAGTTCCACAAAAATTTTAAGATCATTCGTTCTACTTTTGTGAAAAATGCCATTGGAATTTTGATAGAGACTGCACCGAATCTGTAAGACTGCTTTGGATAGTACGGACATTTTAAGAATATTAATTCTTCCAGAGGCGCCTGGATGGCTCAGTCGGTTAAGCGTCTGCCTTCAGCTCAGGTCAAGATCCCAGGGTCCTGGGACTGAGCCCTACATCAGGCTTCCTGCTCGGTCAGAAGCTTGCTTCTCCCTCTCCCTCTCTGCTCATGCTCTCTCTCTCTCTCTCAAATGGATAAAATCTTTTTTAAAAGAAATGAATATTAACTCTTCCAATTCATGAGCCCCAAGTATCTTTCCATTTATTTGTGTCTTCTTCAATTTCTTTCATCAATGACTTAGTTTTCAGGGTACAGGTCTTTTACCTCCTTGGTTAAACTTATTCCTAGGTACTTTATTGTTTTTGATGCAGTTGTAAGTGGGATTCTTTCTTAATTTCTTTCTGATAGTTCATTATTAACATACAGAAACACGAGATATTTATATACTGATTTTGTATCCTGAAATTTTACTGAATTCATTTATTAGTTCTAAGAGCTTTTGGTGTATTCTTTAGAGTTTTCTATGTATAATATCATGCCATATGAAAACAGTGACAAGTTTTACTTCCTCCATTCCAATTTGGATCCCTTGTATTTCTTTTTCTTGCCTAATTACTCTGGCTAGGACTTCCAATACTAGTCAATTCAACTAGTCAATAGTTGAATAAAAGTGGTGAGAGTGGGCATGCTTGTGTTGTTCCTGATCTTAAAGGAACACTTTTCAGCTTGTCACGGACTATGTTAGCTGCCAGACATTTGACAATTCACAGAACTTAAGAATAAAATAAGTAAGTGTACAAATGTGTTCGTATTAGAGAAATCAGAAGAAAAGCAAATCACTACAAGATTGAGAACTGCAAAGAACACCAAGTACATGTCTAGACTTGAATAAGCTAAGGAGCCTCCATTTCAGGATATCTTTGCCTTCCAAACTACATATAATATATTGAACATCGTAACAAACAAACAAAGAAACAAAACAACTGCTTTCAAGGTGATCATCAATCTCCATCAGAACTATAAATTTTCAACAAATCTCAGCCCACAAAGATAACCCACCTCCTTACCTCTTTCATCCTGAAGAACGCCATTCCTGTCAGCAACGAGTCTGAGCCTGCCTGGTGTTGTCTTCCAATTCTCTGCAAATCCAACTGATCAGCAACTTCCTGAAGACCACCCTGCAGATATAAAGAAAATCAACGGAGTTATTTCAGACCCACCCCTCCTCTACTGGAGTCAACTAAGTTCACTTTTTAGTTTAATTCTTTTGGTGATGACAAGTGGAAACAGGTCATTTACTCAGGCCTTACCCTAGCAATATCCCCTTTTTAGCCCTCCAAACAATACACTGTGTTGTAATTCACTTTTTACTCCTTTCTTTTATATATCATTGTGTCAGGCCTCTGCCCCGTTTTAAAGTCCTAATGATTATAAAACAAGATTGAGGAAATAGTAAATACCAATCCAAATCTAGACAGAAAATCTCTGATGTCAACAATTTATTAGGGTGCTGAGTTCTTGAACTATCTAGGGTTAAGAACCCTCCCGAGTCTAGTACACTACAGACCCCATCCCTAACAAACTACATACACGCCTCACACTGCCAACTGTTTCACTAGGTTTGTCGGCCCTAAGTGAAGAACACCTCCCTCAGAAAAAGAAGCAGAGGGCTCCCTTCATGACCAGATTAAAAACATTCACCACACAAATCCCTGTGCCAATCGGCTCTATATACACCCACTTCAGTACAATGTTGGCACCTAGCAGGCACTAAAGAATGCATAAGTAACAATAAATAATAAATATTAATAATTTAATTTCTAAAAATAGTGATAAAGCAAAATGATAAGCCTGATTTGTCTTTTTTATTCTTATTAAGAAAAATTTTATGTACCTTAAGATTTTTACAACTCTTCATCAGGTACTTCACATCATAAATGGATGGGAAAAAAAGGTTCAGAATATGAAAGAATTCATGTTCCTCTTCTGGCAAACGAGAATCCGTAAGTAACTTTACCATGTAGCCAAAATCATAGCCACTACAAGAGAGAATGAGGCAATGAGGTGAAAAAGCAGCAATTACCAGTCCCCAGAGTTCAACTGCTTTATTTCTCAAAATATAATGGTGCTACCTCATAACTTTCAGTTTTCCATAATCTATCCTACTGTAATCTGAACTTTCCCTTAAATAACAACAAACCAGACTAATATGAGACTTACAGGAGAACCCAAGGGGTTATAAATGTGGGTTTTATTCATCATAAACCTCAGGCCGGCTACTTATAGGACAACAAGAAGTGGATCGAGTGCTTTGATCCTCCCCACCCTCCATCTTTCTACTTGGAATGTACCCACATGACGGAGCCTAGCACTGTGTGAAACAAACCAGTATAAGCTCCAAAGTATTTTTTTGAAAAATTGAAACATAGGCAAGTTACCATTTGAACTCCGTAACTGCTTCATAAATGACCAAAAAAAGATAGCCAAGAGGACTGCAGAAATAATTTAAGAATCCAATTCCCTGTTCCCAAAGCAAGAGAAATACACATTATTTGGGACTGACCTATGAAATGAAAGCCATTTGACGTTGTCACAGAGAACCACCCCTGATGTCATAAGCAGCTCTGCAAAGTGCAATGTGTCAATCCCTTCCTCTTCATGCTTCTGAAATTGCAGTCCAGAGTTAGCAAGGAGATCTATGGAATCCTGGGAGTACATGTCCTCTCTAAAAAAGAAGGTATTCACTTCTTAGCTGGTGGATAATCTAAGAGAAGCAGTGAGCAGCAATATTAACATATTTCAAGTATTCTTGAAATGCTTTCAAATTAACAGATAGTAACAGATCAATCAATTCATTCTTTCCAGTATTCCAGGAAGCATGCAAAGTAGATAGTCTTATTTCTGTGGCTCATGGAAAAGTGAGACTTGCCCCCACAAAATAAATTTCTTAATTATAAGAGATCCACATTCCCCCATTATTTACAGAAAAACAGAATCAACCAATACAAAAATATTTAAAATACCAGAAAACTTTTATAAATGTTCTTATAATGTTACATCATAGAAATAACCATTAATAACTCAGTTTATATATCCTTGAAGGCTATTTTCTCTACATACACATACACAACTCCATCCTTATATCTACACAGCACAGACCATCTTTCCAGACGATATATCAGAGATATACCATATCCTTTGCAACTCTGGCATAATATTCCACAGCAAAGATACATCCATCAATTTAAACAGAGGAATATTTATAGTATCATCTATCACAAAAGTAGGGAAATAAATTATGTAACTCCTTTCCCACTAGATTTCAGTTACGTCACTTTTCACATACACTTAGGATAGACAACTAGGAAAAAAAACCACAATCTTAAATTTTTTCTATTAAATTAAAACAGTGTTGAATCATTCTGTTGTTTCACCTAAAACAAACATTGTTTTAAACACACACATCAATTCTACAATAACAAACAACCCTTATTTTCTTTTGTATATTAATCACCATTAAGGCATAAATTAATGGGCTTTGAAAATGGACTAAAAAAAAAAAGAAAAAAAAAAATGCAGTTAAAGGAGAGATCCAGATCATCTCCCCAAATTATTCCTGACACTCAAATTTCCAAAGCAGATGAACAATCAAAAAATTATTCCTGGGCTGTCAAATGCTCTCAAATAAAGCAGTACCTGTGTACTGTGGCCCAATCAGAATTACACTAAAACTACCTCATACAGGGGGTGCGCCTGGGTGGCTCAGTGGGTTAAAGCCTAAGCCTTTGGCTCAGGTCATGATCTCAGGATCCTGGAATCGAGCCCCGCACCAAGCTCTCTGCTCAGCAGGGAGCCTGCTTCTCCCTCTCCTTCTGCCTTCCGCTCTGCCTACTCGTGAACTCTCTCTCTCTGTCAAATAAATAAATAAAAACTTTAAAAAAAAAAAACCTACCTCATACAATCGGCAAAATGATAGTCTCCCCTAAATTCTCTCCTTAAAAAATTACGTCATCCTGGGGCACCTGGGTGGCTGTCAGTTAAGCATTGGACTCTATTTCGCCTCAGGCCATGATCTCAGGCCTGAAATCGAGCCTGGCATCAGGCTATACAGTAACTGCAGGTTCCCTCTATTCCTCCCCGATTCCCCCACACACTCAAACGCACTCTCTCCCATGCTCACTCTCTTAAAAAAAAAAAAAAAAAAAAATCACCCTCAAAAAATCAAAAACAGAATTACCAAATGATCCAGCAACCCCAGTTCCGGGTCTATATCCCAATGAATGAAAAGCACGGTCGTAAAAAAAAAAAAAAGAAAGAAAGAAAAGCACGGCCGTGAAGATGCTCGCACATCCATGTTTATAGCAGCACTACTCCCACCAGTCAAGAGGTGGAAACAACCTAAATGTTCATCAATGAATGAACAGATAACAAAATATGGTCTAAATATACAACAGAATATTATTCAGTCTTAAAAAGGAAGGAAATTTTTCAATATGCCACAACATGGATGAACCTTAAGGATATCATACTATGTGAAATACGCCAGTCACAAAATGACACTGTATGTTTCCACTTATATGAGGGAGCTAAAACATTCAATCTCATAAAAACAGAAAGCAGTATGTGGTTCACCAAAGTCTGGGAAAGAAGAAAGAGTTGTTTAATGGTTACAGAGTGTCAGATTTGCAAGATGAGAAAGTTCTAGGGGTCTGCTTCACAATGCAAACATACTTTAACACTACTGAACTGCAGACTTAAAAATGGTTGAGATGGTAAACTTTCTGTGTTTTTTACCACATTTTTAAAACATCAAATTCGCTTCAGTTTCAACTTTGGTGAACCACCATACTGCTTTCTGTTTTTAGGAGTTTGACTGTTTTAGCTCCCTCATATAAGTGGAAACATACAGTATTTGTCATTTTGTGACTGGCATATTTCACATAGTATGATACCCTTAATTAACATCTACTCCTTATTTCCTTATTTATTCTATTATGAAAGATAATAATAGTCCTTTACACATAAGGAAACTAATTTATAGAAGGTAAAATTACTAACCCCAAATCACCCAGCTGAAAAATGGCAGAACTGCATTTCATCTCCTAACTGGAGAATCAACTTTACTTTTTCATTTTAAAAAAGCCTTAGTAAGCTATAATTCACATACTAAACATTTACTCACTTAAAAGTATACACTTCTGAGGTGCCTGAGGCTCATTTAGTTAAGTGTCTGCCTTCCGCTCAGGTCATGATCCCAGGGTCCCGAGCCGGGAGCCTACTTCTCCCTCTACTCTTCCCCGCTGCCTGTGATATCTCCCTGTCTGTCTGTCTCTCTCAGTTAAATAAATAAAACCTTTAAAAAAAATAATAAAGTAGGGGCGCCTGGGTGGCTCAGTCTTTGAGCATCTGCCGTCGGCTCAGGTCATGATCCCAAAGTCCTGGGACTGAGCAGGCTTCACCGCTCAGCGGGAAGCCTGCTTCTCCCTCTCCCACTCTCCCTGCTTGTAGTCACTCTCCCAAGTCTCTCTCTGTCGAATAAATAAAAAGAAAATTTTTATAAATAAATAAATAAACGTACACTTCAGGGTGTCTGGGTGGCACAGTTAAGTGACTGGTTCTTGATTTTGGCTCAGGTCGTGATCTCAAGGTCATGAGGCGCGTCAGGCTCTACTCTGCAGGGAGTCTGCTTGACACTCGCTCCCTCTTCTACTACCCCTCCACCCCTCCACCCCTCACCCCCGCACTCTCGCTCAAATAAATCTTTTTTAAAAACTTAAAAAATAAAGCTTGCAACTTAATCCCCTTTAGTATTTTGAGTTGTGCAAGCACCACCACAGTCAATTATAAACCATTTCATCACCTCAAAAAGAAAACCCATACCCATTACGCAATCAATCCCCACTACCCCATAATCTCACCACCCCCTATACCCTGGACAACCACTAACCTATTCTGACTCTATCAATTTGCCTATTTTGGACATTTCCTATAAACAGAATCCTACAATAAGTGGTCTTTTGTGTCTGACTTCTTTCCCTTAGCATGTTTTCAAAGCACATCAATGTACAACATATATTACTACCTCTTTCCTTTTACTGTCCAGTAACATTCCATGACATGGATATACCATATTTATTTTATCCATTCATCAGTTCACAGACATTTGGATTGCTTCCACTTTGGGACTTTTACAAATACTGCTGTTAATGAACATTCCTGTACAAGTTTTTGTATAGATGTATGTTTTCATTTTTCTTGGGTATATGCCTAGAAGTGGAATTGCTGGGTCATACGGTAACTCTATGTTTAACCTTTTGATAAACTGCCTGTTTTCCAAAGAGGCTATACCATTTTACTTTCCCAGCAGCAATAAATGAGGATTCTAATTTCTCTACACCCTCGCCAACATTTGTTGTGTCTTTTTTATTATAGCCACCTAGTGGGTATAAAGTGGTATCTCACTGTGGTTTTGATTTGCATTTCCCTCATGACGACTAGTGATTGTGACCATCTTTTCATGGGTTTATTAGCCATATCTATATCTTCTTTGAAGAAATGTCTATTCGGCTCTCATGCCCATTTTCAATTGGATTGTCTTTTTATTGTTGCCCTATAAGAGATCTTTAAGAGGGACTTTACTGTCAGATTCCTTATTCCATCCTCTATTTGACTGCTGTGTCCAACCCTTACCTGGTTTCAATGGAAACAAAAGTTCTTATCAATAAAATCAGTTAGAAATCAGTCTGCACAAATGTGGCAGATCTAAGAATAACACTGAGAAATGTTTCAGACACTTACGTAAGGTTAAATTTGAAGTTGAACTGCCAAGTGTTGATTCCAGAAGGATATTCTCCCTTTTCATTTGTGAATGTAAGGCCCAGCTGGATAATTTTTAAAAGGTCAACATTGCACCGTAAAAGCTGATACTGGTAATCTATGGAACTACGAAATTCACCAATTGGTCGTACCACAACACCTGGAAATTCTGTGTCCTAGAAAAGTAAAAGGTCTCTCATCATAAGTTTTCACAGAACAGTGGATGCTAGATTGACGATTCATAAATAAAAATTTTATCTTAATTTATAAACGTTATGTGACAACACCCAGGCTTGGGCACAAATACCTATATTAAATACTTATCTCATTGATACTGAGACAAGGAGTACTAGAATCATGAAGTTTTGGGCAGTAAATTGGATATCCTAGGCAGGATGTGACTAAGAGTAGGTGACTGACTACAGATTAAGAACATTCTACATTCATATACAGTGAATTAAAAAAAGTTTAGGTTAAGGAGTGCCTGGGTGGCTCAGTAGGTTAAACTGCTGCCTTCAGCTCAGGTCATGATCTCAGGATCCTGGGATCAAGGCCTGGGTCAGGCTCTCTGCTCAGCAGGGAGCCTGCTTCTCTCTCTCATGTTCCCTCTGTGCTCTCCCTCTCTCTCTCTAATAAATAAATAAAATCTTTAAAAAAAACACAAAACTTTAGGTTGAGAACAATGTACGAATAAAAATACAAACAGAGGGAAAGGAAACAGCCATTCAGAAAAAAACAATAGCGGGACGCCTGGGTGGCTCAGTTGGTTGAGCAGCAGCCTTTGGCTCAGGTCATGATCCCGGCGTCTTGGGATCGAGTCCCGCATCAGGCTCCTTGCTTGGCAGGGAGCCTGCTCCTCTCTCTGCCTCTGCCTGCCTCTCTGCCTGCTTGTGTTCTCTCTCTGTTAAATAAATAAATAAAATCTTTAAAAAAAAAAAGAAAAAAACAATAGCTATATTTACTGTGAGTAAAATGCCTGGAACAAGATCACAGACAGTTTTAAATATGAGGCTAAAGACTTACTACTTATGAGTAATGCAGATTACAGCAAACTAGACAGTGCATGCCTCCTCTAGAAGAGGCCCTTAGTATCACCAGGATACACATCTGCCTCTCAGGCCACTCGCTAACAGGGAGGAATATGGATCCTATAATGCCAGATCTTCCCTTTTTTTTCCCCAGAGATGCCAGAAATCTGGACTTTAAAAGAGATCTCTTAATTTTTACATGCTGATAGCTAAGTTTTAAAAACTATTTTTAAACACTGTCAAATTTACCCTATCTGCGGGACAGACCTGCCCTATATGTTGACAAAACTTCTGCCTTAAACACAATTAAACACAAAGTAACATTAGAAAAAATCTAAGACATTAGAGGTTACATCCTTCTCAGACACCCTGGCTACCATGTTTTATAAAAGCATCACAACCTGCCACCAAGTTTAATTTACCATGGCGTTACTGTTATCCTTTCTTTCAAAATCTCACATTGAAAATTCCCCAAGTCCATAGTAGAAGGTGAGTCAAACAGAGCTGAGCTCTTTACCATGGCAATATAACTGTAACTGAGCACAATTTCTCGGATCTTCCTCATCTCTTCTTCTAGATTGCTGGCCCAGACTTCACAGATAACTTGGCTGTTCTCCACAAGTGCTGCAGGCATCTTGAAGAAACTTGAGAAGTCACTTTCAGCTGACTCTGTTAGAGGGTAAGCTGATGGTTGATCTGATCTAGATTCAAAAACATATTTTGAAATCATATAAATTTGCATATTGGGATAATGTCAACAAAAAGATTAAAAAAAACATTTCATCAGTTTAAGCTAAAACATTAAGACTATTATATTTATATTCATTCTTCAGTTTATCTGGTGGGGAAAGCTGCCTTTGTTACGACAAAGACAGATAGACAGACAGACACACACACACACACACACACACACACATACACACACACACACACAGTTCTTTAACCCAAAGAAACTAAAATTATTTAAATCCGAAGAAACTGGGGTACCTGGCTGGCTCAGTTGGTAGAGCATGCAACTCCTGATCTCAGGGCTGTAAGTTTCAGACCCATGCTGGGTGTAGAGGTTACTTAAAAATAAAATCTTTGAAAAAAGAAAGGAAAGAAAGAAAGAAAGAAACCTGAAGAAACTTTTGCCCAAGCCGCCCTTAAGCAACGAAGTGAAACCACTACCCTAAATCAGTATTTGAGCCCTTTTCAGACTATGTAAAAATTAAAATAGGCCCCAGTGACCACAAATATTCCCTTATCTATGACTTTTACACTTTGCACAGAGGCCAGATCATGGTAACATTTTTAAGAAATCACTTTAGATCAGCTGTATTTCTATACACCAAGAGCAAGACAGAAGAAAGAAATTAAGGAGTCAATTCCATTTACAATTGCACCCAAAACCATAAGATACCTAGGAATAAATCTAACCAAAGAGGCAAAGAATCTGTACTCAGAAAACTATAAAGTGCTCATGAAAGAAATTGAGGAAGACACAAAGAAATGGAAAAACGTTCCATGCTCATGGATGGGAAGAACAAATATTGTGAAAATGTCCATGCTACCTAAAGCAATCTACACATTTAATGCAATCCCTATCAAAATACCATCAAGTTATCTCAAAGAAATGGAACAAAGAATCCTAAAATTTATATGGAACCAGAAAAGACCACAAATAGCCAGAGGAATGTTGAAAAAGAAAACCAAAGTCGGCATCACAATTCCAGACTTCAAGCTCTATTACAAAGCTGTAATCATTAAGACAATGTGGTACTGGCACAAAAACAGACATATAGATCAATGGAACAGAATAGAGAACCCAGAAATGGACCCCCAAATCTATGGTCAACTTATCTTCGACAAAGCAGGAAAGAATATTCAATGGAAAAAGTCTCTTCAACAAATGATATTGGGAAAATTGGACAGCTACATGCAGAAAAATGAAACTGGACCATTTCCTTACACCACACACAAAAATAGGCTCAGAATATATAAAAGACTTCAACGTGAGACAGGAATCCATCAAAATCCTGGAGGAGAACACAGGCAGCAACCTCTTCAATCTCAGCCACAGCAACCTCTTCAACCTCAGCCACAGCAACATCACCAAAGGCAAGGGAAGCAAGGCAAAAATGAACTATTGGGATTTCATCAATATTAAAAGCTTTTGCACAGCAAAGGAAATAGTCAACAAAACCAAAAGACAACTGACAGAATCAGAGAAGATTATTTGCAATTGACAATATCAGATAAAGGGCTAGTATACAAAATCTATAAAGAACTTCTCAAATTCGGGGCGCCTGGGTGGCTCAGTTGGTTGGGCCACTGCCTTTGGCTCAGGTCATGATCCCGGAGTCCCAGGATCGAGTCCCATATCAGACTCCCAGCTCTGCGGGAAGTCTGCTTCTCCCTCTGACGTTCTCCCCTCTCATTCTCAATCTCTCTCTCTCTAATAAATAAATTAAAAAAAAAATCTTTAAAAAAAAAGAACTTCTCAAATTCAACACCCAAAGAACAAATAATCTGATCAAGAAATGGGAAGAAGACATGAACAGACATTTCGGCAAAGGGGACATCCAAATGGCCAACAGACACATGAAAAAATGCTCAACATCACTCAGCATCAGAGAAATACAAATCAAAACGACAGTGAAAAAAAACAAAAAACAAAAAACCACAGTGAGATACCACCTCACACCAGTCAGTCATCAGGAAATAACAGATGTTGGTAAGGATGCAGAGAAAGGGGAACCCTCCTATGCTGTTGCTGGGAATGCAAGCTGGTACAGCCACTCTGGAAAACAGTATGGCGGTTCCTCAAAAAGTTAAAAATAGGACTACCCTACGACCCAGGAATCGCAATCTTTACCCAGTCAAACCCAGCAAACTTTACCCTAAAGATGCAAATGTAGTGATCTGAAGGGGCACGTGCACCCGAATGTATATAGCAGCAATGTCCATAATAGCCAAACTATGGAAAGAGCCTAGATGTCCATCAACAGATGAATGGAAAAACAAGATGTAGCATATATATACAATGGAATACTATGCAGCCATCAAGAGAAATGAAATCTTACCATTTGCAACGAAGTGGATGGAACTAGAGAGTATTATGCTAAGCAAAATAAGTCAGTAAGAGAAAGACAATTATCATATAATCTCTCTGATATGAAAAATTTGAGAGGCAGGGCGGGAGGGAGTTGTGGGGGATGTGGGAGGGAAATGAAACAAGATGGGACCAGGAAGGAGACAAACCACAAGAGACTCCTAAATTCATGAAACAAACTGAGGGTGGCTGGGGGGTAGAGAGGGTAGGGATAGGGTGGCTGGGTTATGGACATTGGGGAGGGTATGTGCTATAGTAACTGCTATGAAATGTGTAAGCCTGATGATTCACAGACATGTACCCTGGGCAAATAATACATTATATGTTAATTAAAAAAAATTTTTTTAATCACTTTAGCCCCTTTAAATGTACCAGGATCTCTGAAAGCCCAAAAGAATGTAGACCTAAACTCTCACATGTAAGTCTTAACAACTGAATAGTAAATATGGCCATGGAACTCCTCCCTCTGCCCCCATAAAAGGGGAAGTTCTTTTTCTCCACAATGCAAAAGTCAAATATAACTAAAGACAATTAACTAACTTAACATAGTGCCTCTTTTGAGTTGTGCAAACAGATCGTGAAGTGAGGGATTTAAGTGGTAAAAACCAATCCCATCTGCTAATTTGAAACTTTAACCACCACAATGAAAGTAAGACTTGGAAGTATTAATGTCTACTTTTAAACACATAATAATAATAAGAAACTAACCAATTCAACAAAAGGAATAGAGAAGATGGCAAGTATAAAAATTCAACCAGAAAGCATAATGAGTTATAGTGCATATTCTGGGAGGAAACTATCGAGGGGAACAGTATTCTGTAGGATAAAACTCAACATGATTCACAGTAATGCTGTTATAATAATGAGATGCTTAGTTACAAAAAAGACCAAAAGGAGCTTATCATAATGGCCTTTATTTAAAAAGGCAACCCCACGGGGCGCCTGGGTGGCTCAGTGGGTTAAAGCCTCTGCCTTCAGCTCAGGTCATGATCTCAGGGTCCTGGGATCGAACCCAGCATCCCCGCATATCCCACGCCCCCACCCCAGCTCCTGCTCAGCAGGGAGCCTGCTTCCTTCTCTCTCTGCCTGCCTCTCTGCCTGCTTGTGATCTCTCTCTCTCTCTCTGTCAAATAAATAAATAAAATCTTTAAAAAAAAAAAAAAGGCAACCCCACCACATGCACCCTCAACGTAAGAGTGGGCTCCAGTATATATAGAGGAAAATGCCTAGAAACAGTAAAATGAATCTTTGCTTCCTACTTTCAAGACAGGCAGATGCAACAATAAATCTAGATCAAAACAAATTGTCATTCTCACATGTCATTTCTCTGAGAAAATTCTGAGAAACTGATCTTTTGGTTTGTCAGCAACCCTAAAAGATTCCATTTATTTAAATACCCAACACTTCAACAGATGTTTCTCTGAAATTATAACAGACTGACTAACTTACTCTGAAACTTAAGGAGATTGTGGTAACTTCCTAACAAATATGGGTGGGCACTTCTTAAAGGCAGAATCCATTTATTCTCATTTCAGTCCTATACACGATGGGCATGAATTCAAGGCTTGCAAATGAATAAAGAACATCCGAAAAGGGCAAAAATTCAAACTGAGTATGGAGTAAATTCCATGATATGACCATAATTAAGAAAATGTTAGGACTGGGGTGCCTGGGTGGCTCAGAGGGTTAAGCCTCTGCCTTCAGCTCAGGTCATGATCTCAGGGTCCTGGGATCAAACCCTGCATCAGGCTCTCTGCTCAGCAGGGAGCCTGCTTCCCCCTCTCTCTCTCTGCCTGCCTCTCTGCCTACTTGTAATCTCTCTGTGAAATAAATAAATAAAATCTTAAAAAAAAAAAAAAGAAAATGTTAGGACTGATTAGATTCTAAACTGTGTTTAAGATTTAAGGTTTTCCCCTGTAAGAGAGCAAAAAGCCCTTTCTATCCCCATTTATGCTAAATCAGTACCACTCCACTTCCTTATTTTTCTAACTTTAAACAATGCACTTCCTTTTTTGTGTCACTTCAAGCACAACCATAAACTACTTTAGGGGAAGTGGGTATGACTGTGAAGACATTTCCATAAAAGCAAAGCAGCAAAAGGGACCCAAGCAAAAAAATGCCTTTGGTCTCAAAGCAGTTTTTAAAAAAGTAGGCTTATAAAGAAGACAATTAGGTATTTACAATAAATTCTTAGAACCAGGCTCCCTAGTCAAGCAGCTCTTAAGGTTGTGTCAAAATAACTCAGGAAATATCCTGAGGCGGCTCCCTCTGGTCAAAGAAAAGATATATAAAAGATAAATGTATATAAAAGATAATATAAACACCATTATGAATAGTCACTATAATCAATATCTTCAAATTTCTTTTTTTTTTTTAAAGATTTTATTTATTTATTTATGAGGAAAGAGAGAGAGTGAGAGAGAGAAGGTCAGAGTGAGAAGCAGACTCCCCATGGAGCTGGGAGCCCGATGTGGGACTCGATCCCGAGACTCCGGGATCATGACCTGAGCCGAAGGCAGTCGCTCAACCAACTGCGCCACCCAGGGGCCCATATCTTCAAATTTCTAACAAAGTTTACTATGAACTCATGGATTTTTTTTTTAAGATTTGATTTATTTGAGAAAGAATGAGAGGGCACAAGTAGGGAGAGTGGGGGGGGAGGGTAGTCCTCAATCCCAGGACCCTGGGATCATGACCTGAGCCCAAGGCAGACATTTAACCAACTGAGTCACCAAGGCACCCCTGAACTCGGAGATTAAAACATTCAGAAAATAAACTTTACTGGTTACCAATGGAGAATGCTAGTTAATCAATTTTTTTCTTAAATATGTATCTTGGGGCGTCTGGGTGGCTCAGTGGGTTAAAGCCTCTCCCTTCAGCTCAGGTCCTGATCTCAGGGTCCTGGGATCGAGCCCCACATTGGGCTCTCTGCTCAGCAGAGAGCCTGCTTCCCCCTCCCTCTCTGCTTGCCTCTCTGCCTACTTGTGATGTCTCTCTCTCTCTGTCAAATAAATAAAATCTTTAAAAATAATAATAAATAAAAAATAAGATATGTATCTTATCTTTCCTATATAAATTGTACTAGGTAAAGAGTTGAAGGAAAGTTTCTCTTAATAGAAGTTATAAAGCTAACGAATAGGGAATCATAGACTATCACACTGTTTTGTAGATGCTAAGGAATTCACAGATCTGGGCAAGAATCATAATGGCATCTATTTGGAATACTCAGAAAAGGTAAATCTAGGGGCGCCTGGGTGGTTCAGTTGGTTAAGCAACTGCCTTCAGCTCAGGTCATGATCCTGGAGACCCCGGATCGAGATCGAGTCCCGCATCGGGCTCCCGGCTCCACGGGGAGTCTGCTTCTCCCTCTGACCTTCTCCCCTCTCGTCCTCTCTCTCACTCTTTCTCTCTCTCAAATAAATAAATAAAATTTAAAAAAAAAAGGTAAATCTATAAAGGCAGAAAGAAGACTACAGCAATGGGATGGGAACAGGCATTAACTGTATATGGCATGCATGAGGTTGTCTTGCTTAGGTGAGGGAAAGGTTACCAAACTCAACTACCTGATGACTGCACAACTCCACAGACTTACTAATAATCTCTGTACTCTAGTTTTATAGTACTTAAATTATACTTCAGGGCGCCTGGGTGGCTCAGTTGGTTGAGCGACTGCCTTTGGCTCGGGTCATGATCCCGGAGTCCCGGGATCGAGTCCCATATCCGACTCCTGGCTCTGCGGGAAGTCTGCTTCTCCCTCTGACTTTCTCCCCTCTCATTCTCAGTCTCTCGCTCTCTAATAAATAAACAATAAAAAAAAAATTATACTTCAATAAATTTGTTAAAATATCACAATGGCTGTAATAACCACAGAAAGATACAACCAGACATTATGTGCCTCCTGACAGAACACATCACTACTATGAATTACAATTGCCATAAAAAAAAAAAAATCTAACTTGAAGGGTGCCTGGGTGGCTCAGTCGGTTAAGTGTCCCACTCTTGATTTCAGCTCAGGTCATGATCTCAGGGTCCTGGGATCTAACCCAGCAGGAGGCTCCGTGCTCATCAGGAAGTCGGCTTGGGATTCTCTACCTTTCCAACTCTGTCCTCACTCATGCTGTGCCTGCTCTCTAAAATAAATAAAATCTTTAAAAAAAAAATCCAACTTGAATATTACCAAACCTCTAGTCCAATTCACAGGAAATAAAGAGGACAGAGGAACACGTTAAATGACACCACAGAAAGGCAATCAGCAAAATCCAGAAACTACTGTGGGAAACTACAGGATAACTCAGCTTCTTGAAGAAACTGCAAGAAATAAAAGCAAAAGACTCTCAATAGACTTATCAACCAATCAAAATCTACAGACCCTAATTAGATCTTTAAACTGTTAGAAATTAAAAAAAAAAAAAAGTGACATTTTCAAGACAAAAGTCTGAACAATGGATGGTTTCGGTTTTTTGTTTGGGGTTTTTGCTTTTTTTGGTGCTACACTGTCATTTTTTTTTTAAAAAAAGCGTCCTATCTTTTAGAGATAATGTGACACAGATGTAGGTTGTATGATACGAAATGTGAAGTACTGCTTCAAAATTAACAGTGAAGAAATCTCACAACAACTTTGTACAGTGGTATCTTCCTCTATATTTTACAGATCAGAAAATTGAAATTCAGAGACATTAATTTTATATTTTTTAAGATTTTTATTTATTTATTTGACAGAGACAGTGAGAGAGGGAACACAAGCAGGGGGAGTGGGAAAAGGAGAAGCAGGCTTCCCGCCAAGTAGGGAGTCCAGGACCCTGGGACCATGACCTGAGCCTAAGGCAGACGCTTAACAGAAGAGCCATCCAGGTGCCCCCAGAGACATTAATTTGAAAAGGCACTCTTATGACTTCCATTTCCAAGAAAATTTTTTTAAAAAGCTAAGTCATGGGGCGCCTGGGTGGCTCAATTGGCTTCTGCCTTCCACTCAGGTCCTGATCCCAGAGTCCTAGGATCGAGCACTGCATTGTCAGGCTCCCTGCTCAGCAAGGAGTCCACTTCCCTCTCCCTCTGCCTTCCTTGCCACTTGTGTTCTCTCTCATAAATAAAACCTGAAGAAAAAAAAAAAAAGCTAAGCTACTTTCAAAAAGCTAACCCTTGTTATACATATCTGATAAATATGGAACACAAGTGCAGGCCACTGGCAAAAATATATAAGACGTCCTCACACCAAACCCTCATCTAGGAAAATTGTGGAGAAATTGCTTGCAAATCCCAAAATGTAGTGCCACTCAAAAATTGAAAAAGAGGGACGCCTGGGTGGCTCAGTTGGTTGGGCGACTGCCTTTGGCTCAGGTCATGATCCCAGCGTCTTGGGATCGAGTCCCGCATCGGGCTCCTTGCTCCGCGGGGAGCCTGCTCCTCTCTCTGCCTCTGCCTGCCTCTCTGCCTGCTTGTGTTCTCTCTCTGTTAAATCAATAAATAAAAATCTTTAAAAAAAAAATTTAAAAAAAAAATTGAAAAAGAATCACATTATGCGAGAGGGAGGAGCAAGATGGCGGAGAAGTAGGAGGTTGACATAGAGTCGGATCCCAGAAGTTCATCTAGATAGTTATTAAATCATTCTAAAAGCCAGCATACTCAACAGGAGAGAGAAGAGAGGAAGAAGAGCAATTCTAGGAGCAGAAAATCGACCACTTTCGGAAAGTGTCGATCACCATAAACCTGAGGTAACTGAGTAAGATGTTAGTCAAACTACAGATTCACATCAGATCCTCAGCCTCAAGAGATTGACAGAGCATTCCTTTGGGGGCCCACTTGCAGGGTTGCTCTGGTTCTTAAAGAGGATCAAGTACCACCTTTGCAGAAGTTTGTTGAAAGTTCCTGCTCCTCTGGATATAAGTCCTCTTTTCATTCACAGAGGATATATTCCACCAACACAGTTTCCAGGCACAACAGTACTGAGATGTCTGAATTGTTTGATCTCATAACTGCTCTGGATGAACAGGGAGAAACATCTGGCTTCTTTTTCTGAGATGATGGTAACTCTGCTGGTAAGCAGACCAACATGTACAACAGTTGAAATGTTCTGGATTCCAATGACTTTACTTAAAATTAAAGATTGGAGACCTGGACCAACAAAAAAGTTCTGAAGGCAACTGTGATTAAAAACGGCTACCATGAAATTGCTACTCTGGCATATGGTGCTGTTCAGATCCTTGGTTTCACTTCAAAGCCAAATGTTATTTTTAATGAGTGGAGAAACCGTCTCAAGCAACAAAGCACAGCATTGTTCCAATAGGGTAAGGTTTAAATATTTTTATTGAATTAAAAGGCAAAATTTCTTTCGTTAAAAAAAAAAGAATCACATTATGCACATTTAGCTTAGCATAAATTACTAGATATGCTAGACAAAGAGGAGAGAAATAACAACAAATGATGCGGGTTTTGCCTGCCACTTTCCACTCAGTGAGCACATGCTCCAGAAGGATCCTAAGAGAGGAATCACAAACATATTGTTCTCCTTGGTTAGTCTTCCTCCTTTTAAGCCTCTCAGTGCCAGCAGGGCACAGTACACCTCAAAATATGGAAGGACTCTATCCCATTCAAATATGTTTATTTGTGCAATACAGCCCCTAAAGATAAGCTAAGTACTTCACCTGGGTTGCAACCAGAGAAACAGTAACAAGTTTGAAAGCTGAAGGAAAAACTGTGCTAGATTTACTGAGAAACAGAATGTCCATCTATAATTTTACACCTTCCTAAGGAATTTTTAAGGACAACCATGATCACAAGCCAAGTTTCCCTCAGAGGCTGACATTGCATCTTGACTCCCACCTGAGTTACTCCACTCTATGAAAATCTGACTACCACACCAGCTACTCCTCTATACGAAGCAAAAAACAAGCACTGATACCTGCTGTTTCCCAATACTGGAGTTACTCCACTCTCTGAAAATTGGACTACCACAGGAGCTACTCTGCTCCACTCTATATGAAAGCAAAAAACAAGCACTGATACCTGCTGTTTTCCAATACTGGACTGTTCAAGAAGGAAAAGGTCACCAACAGGAATTATTGAGGTCCCGGCCTTGGGCTGATTTGCAGTAAAAACGGTGCAGATGGCCCTTGCTGACCTATAGTGTAAACTTCTCCAAAACAAAGCTCCTATTTACCCAGGAAAGCTCTAAAGAGCAATCACGAATAAAGCCGACCGAAATCTTTTTTTGCAAGCAATCCAGGGTACCAGGTCTTGCTTGGGAAAAGAACGTTTGGTTTTTCCGGTTTTGTTTTGCTTAAGCCTAAGTGTGCAAGGAGACGACATCACTTCCCCATTCCCGAGAATTGAACAAAGGCTTTGCCGCGCAAGGATAAGATGGAAAAGGAAGTAGGAGCAAGTTAGAAGAAATGGCACAGCAGCTTGAAAGAGGGTCCTCTCTATACACAGTCGCGGTGGCCCTCGTCGTCCTCCAACACTCTTGCCCCCAGAACAGTGTCCGAGGGCAACTACCCTGGACTGAATCGCAGTTCGACCAGTTCTTAAAACCAACCATGTGGTCCAGGCCTCCAGAGCAATAACTATGGTTCACAAACACAGAACGGCAAGGAAAAGTTGTGGGGCCAAAAGAACCAAGAAGCGGGAGGCCCGCAAGGATCCAAACTCAGGTCCTCTCCCTTACACAGTCTCCCATCATCATTCTCTTCCCGTTCTGGATCACCCTCCCTCTCCAAACAACACTCATCCTGCCCCTTCCCTTGTATCCACCTTTTTTCCCCCCCGAAGGAAAGACATTAAAATTACAGGCTTTCAGGCCAGAAAGACCTACATTCGAACCCATGCCACCAACTAGCTGTGTAGCTTTGCATAAGTTACTTAGCCTTTCTGGTACCTCAGTTTTCCTATCTTGTAAAATGGGTTCAATAACATACACCTCGGAGAACTGTAGTAGAGGTTAACAGAATGAAACATATAAGGTGCTTTATAAAGTCCTGGCACATAACACTGGAATATTATTATTGTGTGGTAGTGGTTGGTATTATTACCACTATTCGATGGGTCTCTTTTTCACACCCCCAGCCCCTCACTCACGCCCCCATTCCCCTTTTTCCCACAGGTCCCCGATGGCCTCCCACAGTCTCTCATCTCACGCTCCTCTCCGGTAAGCGCAAGCCCGCTTACCCTGAGTGGCTGGGCCCGCAAAGCGCGGGCTTGCGGGCTGGCGGGCAGAGTCCCCCGGGAGCGGCTGCGGCTGCGGCGGCGGCTGCGGCGGCGGCGGCGGCTGCGGCGGCGGCAGCGGCGGCGGCCCCTGACCCGGCGCTCTCCTCCTGCCCCGGATCTGCTCCGGGAATCGAGCGGGCCAGTGAGATGGGCGCCCTCGTGCCCAGAGCGGCCTTACGCACTGCCCACCTAAAAACCTGGCCGAACCACTCTACCCACTGGTCCTCCCGACTCGCCTGCTCTTTTAGCGTCCCTCCAGACGCGCGCGCGCGCGCGCCGGCTCAAGCCTGCTCCACCCCTTTTGCGCGCCCCGGAGACTCTGTGCGTGTTCGTCCAACCGGAGCTCGCGGGAGTAATGCGCAGGCGCAAAACCAAGAGGTACCCCGAAAACAGAGGGGCGGGGCGGCCTCGCAGGACGCATGCGGAATACGATCCGTACCGGGCCTTGGCGCGCTAGTTGCACTGGCTCAATTCAATTAGCAACAGCACACAGTCTCTGTTCTCCTTCCGCGGCCCAACGGAGGGGCGTGGTCTAGACGTAGCCCCCGCTCGGGAGGCGTGGCCTAGACGCCAAAGGCGGAGGATGGGGCGTGAACCTTCTGACCAAATCCCCCGAATTGCCACGCCCTCGCCGCCCTGCTTTGGTGGACCGTTAAAATCGTTGGCAGGAGCAGGCCCTCACCCCCTTCCCTGTACTAATGCAGCCCCCTGGACCCCTACTTACAAAACATCTATATCTCAGCTTCCTTTCTGCTAAACAATTAGTTGGGGGTGGGGCAGCAGCCCCAAACCGAGTTTGGGTGACGTCCGGCGAGGCCCGCCTCCCGCCTCTCCGCCTCACAGAGTCGGCGAGCAGCGTTACCACAGCAACTGGTCTGCCAGGGCCCGCTCGAGTTACAAAGACGCGGCCTCCCGTGGGGAAAGGGCCCGGCCTCTGAGGAGCTCGGAGGCGGCCGACACTAGGCAGGCTCTGCACATTTTCCTTCGAGAGCACTGGGCTTGGGCCGGGCTTAGTCGCCCCAAGAGCCTCCCTCCGCCCCCCGATCCTCTGAATCCTGCATGGCAGAGGGCCGTCTGCCAACGCCTGTCCTTGGTAGCATTGGAGCAGGGCAGGCTCGGCTGCAGCGGGGCCTCCTGTTCTCCAGCGGTGGCGAAGAAGACAAAGCGCTGACTTCCCGCACACAGCTGTCTTTCCTTTCCCGCTAGAGCTCCACCCTGTCTGAGACAGGTGCGGGACGGCCCAAAGCAGGGCTCTAGCCATACCCTAGGTGCCTTGCCTTGAAGGGGCCTGTTGATAATTGGATAGCGAATCCAAGCTACTCGGCCTTCTTGCTTTTAAATGTTGCCTCCTAAGCGGATTCTTCAAAATCCTGCTTTCATTTCGGAGGCCAGAGGCAGAGCAGACCTTCAGTGGCAATTTCACTGGATTCCCAAAAGTTACTCTCTGGGGAGGTGAACTCTCACCTCCAGTCCCCAGAGCAGAGTATCAGATGCACTTTCTTTTTTTTTTTTTTTTTAAGATTTTATTTATTTATTTGAGAGACAGAGAAAGTGAGAGAAAGCATGAAAGAAGGTTAGAGGAAGAAGCAGACTCCCTGCGGAGCCAGGAGCCTGATGTGGGACTCCATCCGGGAACTCAAGGATCATGACCTGAGCCAAATGCAGTTGCTCAACCATCTGAGCCACCCAGGCGCCCTCAGATGCACTTTCTGAACCCCATTCTTCTTCTCCCCTTCACATGAGTATCTGATGTGGTTTTGGAATACAGGTGAGATTGGGGGATGGAGTCCAGAGCCAAGGATCAAGAAATAATCCTTTTTTAAAAAAAGATTTTTTATTTATTTGACAGAGAGAGACGTAGTGAGAGAGGGAGCACAAGCAGGGGGACCGGGAGAGGGAGAAGCAGGCTTCCTGCTCAGCAGGAAGGATGCGGGGCTCTATCCCAAGATCCTGGGATCATGACCTGAGCCGAAGGCAGACCCTCAACGACTGAGCGACCCAGGGGCCCCCAAGAAATAATTCTTGAGACGTCTTTGGTGGGTTCAAAATGGTGGCTTATTAAAACACGAGGATGAACTGCACAAAAAGCTGCTGCACTGAGGTCGTGAGGGGTGGCTGATTATATACTATGGGGTTGAGGGCTTAAGAAACAGGGAGGTTTCAAAAGAACTTTCATATGCTAAAGAAGACCTAGGAGATACCGGAGGCCTTGCCTTTGTCAAGTTAAAGTTGTTTTCCCTTCTAGCCAAGCATTAACATTAAGATAGTTGGGAGATTTCTGGAAGAACGTCAGACAACTCCAATCCTGGAGTCCAATGGGTGGGGATGTTGCAGGGTGTCAGCCTATGCTTTGTCTTCACCTTCTGCTCCCTCATCCTGTCTGCTTAGCTGTAACATAGGGATGAAACTATATCATAAAATTGTTGATGTATTAATAAATGGAAAAAACACCCCACACTGAGCATGTAAGTCTACACAATAAACAATTGTTTCTGGCCTGTCTCTGTTGCTATCCTGGAGATCCTCATTATTTGTTAGCTCAGGTGAAGGCTTAACAATCAGTCCATTGAACAATACAGGCATGGAGAAAGCAGACAAAATACTCCCACACCCCACCCATCTCTGGGTTTCTAGTGTCCTTTCACACGCTTGTAATTAGATTCTGGAGCAGGCAGCCCTTAGAGGAGCTAGTCACATGAAGAGTAGCCTCCACGATCCTTTCTTGGACTTTTATTTTTTCCTGCAGCCCTGGGCCTGGTGTGCTAGGAAACAATCAAACAGGAAACACACCGTCTCCATCTCCCCAAACCACCACCCCCACACACACACTGCCCTCCACCCAGAACAGGGTGTTCATTTCTCAGGTTATTGAAGTGAAATGAAAAACACACAGATGGCTTGTACTTCAGGAGGCATTGGAGTGCTTGTTAGAAACAATTGGGGTTCATGCTGTACTTATGCTACTGCAAAACTAGAACAATTGTGTAAATCACTAATTCTCAAAGGGAGGGAGGCCCCAACTGAGAGGGTAGTTGGAGAAGAATATATTCAATAAGAATTTACTCTTTGGGGGAAAAAAAAACTATTGTTTTTGGTCTACAAACTATAAAAAGTAAGGCTTGAACAAATCAATTCTCAGCTAGGAGAGTAGAGAGGCTAAATGAACTGAAACACTGGTTGTAAAATGGGTCTCCTTTAAGAAGCAGACAGGGTGAAATCCTTGGCTAGCCAAGACTTTCTGTTATTCTGAAGTCTAAATCCTAAATCTAATGGGATGCATTTCTTAAAGTGTGTGTAGGAAGATAAAATGCTAAATATATACATTGCCCTTTGAACAGTACAGGGGTTAGGGTATAACTTTTGACTCCCCAAAAACTTATATGTGGGTTTTTACCATATGGCACAGTACTATGAATGCATTTTCTCTTCCTTATGATTTTAACATTTTTTTCCAACTTATTTCATTGTAAGAATACAGTATATAATACATAAAATATGTAAGATATGTTACTTATGTTCTCAGTAAAATTTCTGGTTAATAGTGGGCTATTAATTAAGTGGATCTGCACCAGTCAACCCCTGTTGTTTCAAGGTCAGCTGTTTTGGGGTTTGAAATATTTGAAAATGAAAAAAAAGGTAAATTCCTCTCTGTTTAGTTCCAATATAACCACCCTGTGAGCTCAAGTCTCAAAAACCTTTTTACCCATTAGAGTGCTGATAATATCTAGATGCCTGTCCATTGATTCCATTGTTAAAAGCCACCAACACACATCAAGGTTAGCCAAGGTCTGACACTTTGCATAATGTCTTTTATCAGACATTTTATCATTTACCTTTAAATTCAAATGAAGAATGACCCCAACTGACTTATTTCCTGGTAATGATGGGGTTAACTTCCTGCTTTTGAAGTGTGTTTTCCTTGCTTTGTTTATATAATAGAAAACCCTTCTTCAGACTCTTAGAAATTATCAAGATCATCAGACTTCCCCTAAATATAAAGCAAATGTCATGTTTCATGACTAAGCATTTGAGTATTGTTTGGATATTTTGATTTCATCCTGAAAAAAAAAATCAGAGGTCAGAGTCCTTTCTTTTATCTAGAAATAGACATCAAATCTATTTTATTCATATCTCATTTGATTTTCCTGGATTTTCCTTCTCCCTCAGAGTCTACTAATATAACAAAATTTTTAAATCTACCAATAATAATCATAGATCTTTAAATATCCAAACCTATGAGGGTCCATAAAGATGTTCTGATACTGTTAGGGTCCGTGATCAAAGGAACGAGACTGATACAAAGCAAAGGTCAAGCAGAGCTTTATTTCGCACCAAGCATCGAGAATCATACTGGCAGGTCAGGGTCGTCTCTGTGCAGAGAGCGACCCTGCCTAGTCTTACAGGCTATCTTTTATAGGGCAAAACCGCAAACCGACTGTGAGTTTATCCTTATTGGTCAGAAGCAGTGGGGTCGAGAGGGTTACATACATGTTCTTTTTTTTTTTTTAAGATTTTTTTATTTATTTATTAGAGACAGAGACCGAGAATGAGAGGGGAGAAGGTCAGAGGGAGACGCAGACCTCCCGCAGAGCCAGGAGTCCGATATGGGACTCGATCCTGGGACTCCAGGATCATGACCTGAGCCAAAGGCAGTCGCTTAACCAACTGAGCCACCCAGGCGCCCTATAATACATGTTCTTTACTGGTTGGACGTCTCCACCTGACCTGACTTCAGGAGCAGTGGGGTTAAGGGAGGTGGCATAAGTGTCCTTTACTGATTGGACACCCCCACCTGGCCTGACTCGACCTTGTTCTTCTGGGGCACTGTCATCAGGAGCCAACAGACCACATTCCATTGGTGTCCTGGACTTATGTTTCTAAGTAAGTTCCTCCAGGCTGACTTTGTTCCCTTAGGGCAATGTCAGCTTGTTTTCACAACAAAATGGCTGCTTAGACAAGATGGAATCGCTTAGGCTAAACAGGTCCTAACATTCCCCCCTTTTCTTTGGAAATTAGTCAATTCTTTGACTAAGGCATGGCGTAAGTCCTGAACTGCAAGCAAACCAGGTTCCGGTGGGGGCCTGCCAGGGGTAATAGCCAAGATGTCCATGACTGTGGGTTAAAATCCCAAGATGTGAGTTCTTCTTGACGATGTTGGATGCATTTCGGAGTTTGCGGATCTTGGAAGTGACGATCCCAGACTGGTTGATATAGTAGCAGCATTCTTCCTATAGGAAGAAACAGGTTCCTCCCTTTTCAGCAGTGAGGACGTCCAGGGCTCAGTGATTCTGGAGGGCTACTGCCACCAGGCTGAAGAGTTGTGCCCATGGGGTTCGTTATTACTCTCACAAAATAACAAGCAAGAAGATTGTCTATATATGAGTTACTGTGGTAGTTCCTCTGAAATTTCCCTCACGTTGTCTAACTTAGGTAAACAACAAACATTTACAGATAACCAGATCTAGAATTTAACATCCACAAAGGGGTGTTATTGAAACATAATTTTTCTCTCTAAAATAACCTGCATTTCTGGAGATAGCCAAATCAGGACTAATTTATATGAGAAACAAGTCCAGTTTTAACAAACCTGACCTAATTATTTACATAAGCTCAGCAAGAACAGTAGGTGATCATACAGATCTTTTAGAATCTGCTTTGCTGGAACTTCATAAGGAATCTCTAGGTTGAACTTTCAGTAGCCTTTCCAGGCCAGAAGCCAGGCCAAGTACTTGCCATCAGACATGCCTGCAATACCTGTATATTAGGGTGAAATCCTCTTCCTGAGGTCCCCAAAGTATCCTGAGTTTCCTGCACCTGCCAGGGAGTGACATTCTTTACTCACCTGGTGAGGCTGCCAGAACTCTGTAAGCAAGGTAAGAGGCCACAGTTCCAAGGGGCTTTATGGCTCCAGGTTTCATAGTCAACCTTAGCTCCTTAAGGCTGTCTGGTCATATCCGAGTCTATGCATGTTTTTCTCAAATATGACATTCCAGTCAAAGCCTTGGTAAAATAACCAATGTTTCCAATGGTGTCCTGTTACAAGAAGAACAGATTTTTCAGTGAACTTATGCAAATGACTAGGATTGCCATGGAAGGAAGAATACTTACTGAGACCTTTTGAATTTGAGGGTTTAGGTAAAAGTCGAATGTAAAGGTAAAAGAAAAGTTGAATGTTTCGATTTGTTCACAACTGATTATTTTATCATGTTTCTGTAAGTCACAGAAATCTTAATGTTTTCTTAATCAGGAAGAGTGAACATTAAGGAACCAACAATATTTTTCTTTTTTTTTTTTTTAAAGATTTTATTTTATTTATTTTAACAGAGAGAGAACACAAGCAGGCAGAGAGGCAGGCAGAAGCAGAGAGAGGAGCAGGCTCCCTGCAGAGCAAGGAGCCCGATGCGGGACTCGATCCCAGGACGCTGGGATCACGACCTGAGCCGAAGGCAGCCGCTCAACCAACTGAGCCACCCAGGCGTCCCCCGATGCGGGACTCGATCCCAGGACGCTGGGATCACGACCTGAGCCGAAGGCAGCCGCTCAACCAACTGAGCCACCCAGGCGTCCCCCAACAATATTTTTCAAACAAGGATCACAAAACTATAATCGTCCTTTTAGTTCACTTTAGTGAACTAAAGTTCCCACGTTACTGATTTCTTTTTCAGTTTGAATGCAGTTTTACTTAGTTCTAGGAGTTCTTACTCATTTCATTTCTGATCTTAAAGATGTTGAATACCTGTACTGTCCTAAAAGTCATTTATGTGACCCTCCTTGAAGATGAAACTCATTTTACAAGAGAATCAGAACAATGATAAAGGACAAAAACCTCAGAATAGACATTGTTAATGATCTGATACAAGAGTTCACTATGATACTATAGACAAGGAAACTCAATTATTCTGTGACACATTGCCAGAACCAGAAGGTAACATACCAAGCAAGCAAGCCTAATTAGTCAGTAAGACTTGTTCATGATCTAAATCTTGGGGAAGTTTGTTAAAACCTTAGAAAGTTTTAAGGCACACTCCTAAATAGGATCAGGGATATTAAAGACCCAATAAAGGCAAGACTTAGAAACTCGTTTTTCTAGGCAAGTGGAGAGAAACAACTATTTACATTTTCTTTTCTTTTCTTTTTTTTTAAGATTTTATTTATTCATTTAACGGAGAGAACACAAGCAGGCAGAGAGGCAGGCAGAGGCAGAGAGAGGAGCAGGCTCCCCGCGGAGCAAGGAGCCCGAGGTACTCGATCCCAAGACCCTGGGATCATGAACCTGAGCCAAAGGCAGCCGCCCAACCAAGTGAGCCACCCAGGCGTCCCACTATTTGCATTTTCTTATCAAGAGCAGACCAACAATTGGAGAATACTTTGTCTTTTTTTTTTTAAGATTTTATTTATTCATTTATTAGGAAAGAGAGAGAGCATGAGAAGGGAGAAGGTCAGAGTGAGAAGCGGACTCCCCATGGAGCTGGGAGCCCGATGTGGGACTCGATCCCGGGACTCCGGGATCATGACCTGAGCCGAAGGCAGTCGTTCGCTCAACCAACTGCGCCACCCAGGGGCCCAATACTTTGTCTTTTTGAACAGAGAGAAAGCCGACTTACAATCTTATACCACTGTGTTTCAAATTCATTCATTTCAACCTTAGTCCATCCTGACCACACCTAAAATTTGTTTCCAAAGATTTCCCTTCACAAACTTTTTTTTTTTTAAAGATTCATTTTATTTAATTGAGACAGAGAGAGAGAGAAAGAGAAGGAATGACAGGGGAGAGGTCAGAGGGAGAAGCAGGTTCCCCTCAGAGCAGGGAACCCGATGTGGGACTCGATCCCGGGACCCCAGGATCATGACCTGAGCCGAAGGCAGTTGCCCAACCAACTGAGCCACCCAGGCGCCCCTTTCACAAACCTTGTATAACTTTCCTTTACATTTAGATTTTTTTTTTTAAGATTTTATTTATTTATTTGACAGAGAGGTCACAGGTAGGCAGAGAGGCGGGCAGAGAGAGGGGGAAGCAGGCTCCCGGCCGAGCAGTTAGCCCGATGCGGGGCTTGATCCCAGGACCCTGAGATCATGACCCGAGCCAAAGGCAGAGGCTTTAACCCACTGAACCACCCAGGCGCCCCTACATTTAGATTTTGTCCCAAGCCATTTCTTTCCAAACAACCATCTCATTTAAAACAAAATTTCCTTCTTTTGCCTTTACTAAAATGCATTCCCATTCTTTATCTTTCTTACATATCTCCTACTCTTTTACATACAGAGTTATTTCCCTCATTTCCATCAGTATTAATTACATTTAGCAGAATTTTGCACTCTTAGAAACCTTATCTCCAGTGTGGACTAAGTAGTAACCAATCGTGAACTGTTATACCAGAATTATTTAGGTGGCAGATTTGTGAATCAGTTAAGCACAAAACATGTTTACCAACAGATTTAAATATCCTTAGTTTCTTTGCATTAAGAGGTCAAAAGCACAAACCTATGTTTAGTCATTAATGACATAGCACTCTATCCTATTTGGAAAAGACCTAGATATCCAACGACTGTAGTTCCAATTATTATTCAAGCAAAACTTGAAGTTTTTGGTTTCTCAAAGACTGTGAAAGCTATCTTAATTACTCAAGAAAACTTTGAGACAATTAACCATCATTGTAACCATCTTTTACTAACAACTTGCAACAGAGATGACACGAGGTTATCTGACCTTCAGTAAATTTTGATAGAATAAAAGTTTCATGTTTACTGCTGATAATTTAAAAGACATGTCTACCTTAATGAAACCAACCAACAGCCTTGTTTGGATCCTCCTGGATCCTCCCCATGGTCAATTTTCACTTGAGACGGTGGGGAAATCTGGAGTGGGTGGTGTTAGGTCTAGAGGGTGCTCTTCTTGCTCCTTGATAGCGAAGGGAGAAGCCATGGTGCCTGGGGCAGAGGACAGTCTAAAGGCTAGTAATGCAGGTCACACCCAGGGTAGTCCAGAAACAAGATTAGGGGATGGGGAGGCAGAAGAGAGTAAGTGCTGTCAGAGGGCATAGTCATAGTTTCCCCAAAGCAAAGAGTTTCGGCAGCTGCTTCAGAATATTCCTTAAAGTCCCCATCCTGAAGGACAGCTGGGATCATGACCTGAGCAGAAGGCAGGTGCCTGACCGACCGAGCACCCCAGATGTATCCCCCCCTTAAACACAAGTATTAGAGCTTCTATTATTTCACACCCTGTTTCTGTCTGGATCGAGTTTCCTGTGGGCTCTCAGAGCTGCTAAATCAGATATCTCTCCACACAGGCCACTTAAAAGAAGCAGGAGCACCGTCTTCCTGCAGCTCAGCTTTAGGCCCCAAGTCAGAGGAGGACCGTGGTCCCCACATTTCCTGACAGGTTCATTCTTGTCCAGAGCTCATCCCTATTGCTGTCCCTGATGCCTCCGAACAGGGCCTCCCTGATAGGCTTTCCTTTCTTACAGCCTTTGGGCTCTTTTAACCTTGGGCTACAAGTATCCTGCTTTAGTCCTTCCTATTAGCACTATTCCTATTAGAATCGGACCCATGGGGGCAGTTTGGGCTACCCAAGGCCAGGAAACAATATATGGGAAGTGGCCTGGGTGTCGGGGAGTCCTGACCATAACTTTGTAAATGACCTGGATAGTGGGTAGGTCTTAAGGCACCCTCGGAGGGCCAGTCAACCCCAAAGGTGGCCCATTCCTGTTCAAATAATGTGCCTGATTTTCCAGATGTCTTGGTCCCATAGTCTCCTGAGAATCCCTTCTTAAAATTTTAAGCATACAGTCTAAGACCATAGATTTGAAGAGTTTCTGCCCTTGATGAGCAGGGGCTCCCTTATCCACCCTGTGTGTTCCCTCCCTGTGTCATTGGTGCAAAGACAAAGGGTGGGTGTCCCTCCAGAAGAGGGAGCAGTCAGATGCCCGCCTGTCCGCCCTCCCGGAGGAGACTTAGGTGCCTCTTGGCCATAGCGAGTCCATATAAACCCCAGACTGGTGCCCCGAAGGGGCTCGCCCTAGGTCACCACGGAAACAGGTTAGGGCCCACTTGGCCTCCGTAGGCTTCTGGGGACCCAAAGGGTGCCCGCCCGTGGAGCCACAGAATCAGTATGCCTGACAAGCCAGGGCAAACTGCACATTCACTCACGCACTCACTCCAGAAGCTATTACATTTCCTCCCCCCCTGGGAGGCCCTACCTGTGAGAACTCTGAGAGATCTCTGGGAGGTGATCAGTCTCCCCTTCCACCCTGATGGGTGGGCCTGACAGGGTTTTGGGGTCCCAGGCCTTACCGGAATCAGAAGTTGGGACCAGGTCCTCACCTGCTGAGTCTCCTTTGAGTCCAGGTGGCAACAGCGGGGCAGGGCCGGCCCGAGGTTACCGGTTGGGAGACTGCCAAAAATTAGGCAGGGCGCCTTCTCCCTTACGATTCCTCGTTCCGTCACCACCGTGTCGCTGCCCCAAACCGGTGGCAACAATGGGCCAGCGTAGTTGGGTTTCCCGATTAGGGAACCGTATATTGCGGAAAACTGAAGCGACCAAGGGTGACTAGGAGGAGTAGTCTGAGTCTGTCCCATGATGTCCGTCCAGTAAGTCCACAGAATAAAACAAAAGGAACACAAAAACAGACAAACAGAGGGTGCCCAAGAACAGTCTTCCAGAAGTGAGCTCACACAAGAGAAACAAAGAGACAGAGAACCAGGGGTGCCACAGGTCCCTTACTCCCTGTCTGCCCCATCTCTTCATACACAACAAACAACACAAAGACAACCACAAACACAGTGGCCCTTCTTAGACAAGGTGTTAAGTCTAAGAGCATACAAAATATGTTCACAACTCAAAACACAACCTGCCGCTGATGGGGATTTTCTCAGTCCCCTGACCGCCTAGGGGGACTCGAACCCCCTGACGACCCGATGGCCCCGGGGGACTCAAACCCCCTGGCGACCTATGGAGGGAAGGGGCGTCCCCACATTCACTCCGGCCCTGGGAAGCTGTACTGCGTCCAGTTTCTCCCCCGTGGGCCTCTCCCACGGCCGGCCTCTCCCCTGGAGCTCTGCAACCAGAACAGAATCTCGAGATCTTACCTTCAGAGGGTTTCCCTATAATTCTGATGCTGGCTCAGTCCTCATCGTTTGATCCCGGAAGAGCTCCCAAATGTTAGGGTCCGTGATCAAAGGAACGAGACTGATACAAAGCAAAGGTCAAGCAGAGCTTTATTTCGCACCAAGCATCGAGAATCATACTGGCAGGTCAGGGTCGTCTCTATGCAGAGAGCGAACCCCCCTAGCCTTACAGGCTATCTTTTATAGGGCAAAACCGCAAACCGACTGTGAGTTTATCCTTATTGGTCAGAAGCAGTGGGGTCAGGGGGGGTTACATACGTGTTCTTTACTGGTTGGACGTCTTCACCTGACCTGACTTCAGGAGCAGTGGGGTTAAGGGAGGTGGCATATGCGTCCCTTACTGATTGGACACCCCCACCTGGCCTGACTCGACCTTGTTCTTCTGGGGGACTGTCTTCAGGAGCCAACAGACCACATTCCATTGGTGTCCTGGGCTTATCTTTCTAAGTAAGTTCCTCCAGGCTGACTTTGTTCCCTTAGGGCAGTGTCAGCTTGTGTTCCCAACAAAATGGCTGCTTAGACAAGATGGAATCACTTAGGCTAAACAGGTCCTAACAATACATTCACCCAATTTAACAGAAAGTAAAAATCACCCAGTTCCCAGAGAAAGGAACAAGATTTGAGTCTTCTGATTGCCAGTCCAGTATGAGATTAGGTGTTCATCCAGTGGGTTATAGTTATGGTCCATTTGCTACGTGTCGTGTCCTTCATTGACAATGGAGAATGCATTGGAAACAGATGGGGTTCCTAGCCTCACGGAGCTTAATATTTGGTGGCAGGGACTGACAATAGTAAAACAAGTAAACAAGCACTCAAGTAGGAAATAAAAGGATGAGGAGAACTGGTGATAGCTATAAGAGAAACTAATGAGGTAAAATGACAGAGAATAGTTGAATTGAAGAAAGATAGGGGAAATTACTAAAGGGTCAAAGGACAGATGAGGAAACAGACTCAGAAAAGCCAAGGTCATATAGTTGATGGGTGGTGGTTTGAACCCAGACCCACTTTCTTCCAGGATCTCTGGACCTCTCCTCAAGAGCACTTCCTTTAAAGGAGATCAGCCATATCTTACATGACCTGGAGATAACAAGAAAGCCCAGCAATTCATCAAAGACAGGATGGAGAGAAAACCCAGGAGGACCAGAGAATCTCACTTATGCAGGCTATGCTGAGGACCTACCGTGTGCCAGAGTTGTGCTATGGAAATACATAAAGCTCCCACTTGAAATGATTATAGAAAAAAGTGCCTGCTACTCTAGGGAAGTTCTGACCACATAAGCTAAAAAAGTTCAGAAAGAAAAGAACCAGAGGTAGATTAGTGGGCAGAATCAGGAAGGAAAATCTGGATGGGAAAGTCTATGAGCAGAGACTTAGAGGTAGGAATAACAGAAAGTTGGAAAAAAAATTTTTTTTGCACGTAGTAAGTGATCGATAAATGTTTACACATGACAGTGATACTCAGCTTTAAAAAATACGAAGTAGTAGGGAATAATGTTATATGAGAGGAGCTAGATTAAAATGGGCATTGGATCAGGTAGCGAGGTTTGAGCAGTGAGTGAGACAGGCTTGGTCATGGGGGAATATATACATTATATAAGTATCTGGAATATTGAAAAAAATATTGTTACTTCCAAAAGGAGAGAGGAGGGAAAACATGAGCAAGTTTTACAAAATGTAATTAATTTGTGAGCAAGCATTGCACGTTACCTGAGTCCTTTCATTGTGCCAGGAATTAGGCAAGGAAGGGTAACTAAAACATGATCCTTTTTTTTGCCAAATAATGACACATGTAGGTAATGGAACAGCATGCAGCCATTTAAAAGAATGTGGTAGCTCTTAAAGGAACTACCGGGAACAATTTCCACATTTGCGTGCTAATGGCACGCAAATGATAAGGAACAGAAGAAGCATATATGGAAGATGGAGAGATATGCATGTTTATATTTACACAGACAAGCTCTGGATGGGTATACAAACACTGCTCACAGGGGTGCCTCCAGAGAATTAGGGGACTGGGGAAGAGTGGAAAAAGACTTTTTGCTATACACTCTTATTATCTTTTTGTATTTCATATCAGTTGCACATATTGCCTCTCCAAAAACAATTTTTAGAAAATTACAAATAAAACTCAGTTCTTTTTCAAAGGTGTTTACCATTTCATTAAATGGATCCTCTGTCCTAATGTTACCTGTTTCAGTTAACAAGTCACCTCCACAGGTGTACCTTTCCTGGACCTATTATTCACTAGTAATAGTCAATGCATCTTTCCTCCCTTGCCTGCCCTTAGCAGCAACAGAAGTAATAAAAAATGAGAAAATGAGATCCTCTGGTCCATGTAACCTTTTTAGCCACTTGGAGTGCCCCATCACAGAATCTGATACCCACATCTATCTGTTTTTTCCTTGCTTTCTATCTTAATCTCTTCACCCAGATCTTTTATTCCTTATTTACTTATTTATTTACTCTCTTTGCCCACTTTATTTATTTATTTAAAATTAATCTTTTTGCCCAAGGTGGGGCTTGAACTCAGGACCCAGAGATCAATAGTTGCAGGCTCCAGGTGCTCCTTTTTTTTTTTTAAAGATTTTATTTATTTGACAGAGAGAATGAGATCACAGGAGGAGAGGCAGGCAGAAGGAGAGGGAGAAGCAGGCTCCCCGCTGAGCAGAGAGCCAGATCCCAGAACCCTGAGATCATAATCTGAGCTTAACCCACTGAGCCACCCAGGCACCCTCCCCTTTTTTAAATTTATTTTATTTACTTATTTATTTTTGATAGCCACATCTTTTAATGCACCTGCCTCCTTAAGCTGAGGAAGATGAGGGAAGTTTTTAAAAAGAAGGGGAAAAAAAGCTCAGAGTGTGGCCAAACGCGCTCCTTCAACCTTCTGCTTGAAGTGCGCATTTCCTCTTGGCTTTAAGGCGATGTCCTTTGGCAAAAGGGGCGTTTTTGTCTCCAGTGCACGCTGACCCAAACTTTTTCTCTCGTCACGTGCCTGGCCAGAGCCAGTCGGCTGCTCCGTAACTCGATCACCGTGACCGGCCTCCTCAAACCGCCGAGGAGCCGCGAGTGACAGTAGCCGCCTCGGTTGGGGGCCGAGGGAGAAGTGGAGGCGAGCGTGCGCTGTGGACCGGGACCTCGGAGGAGTTGGGACACCCGCCACTGCAGAGGTGAGCGGGAGCTGCGGGGGAGGGACCTGTTCGCTACCTGCCGCGCGCGCTTCCGAGTTCCCTTAAAGAAAGGTCAAGTCCGTTCTTCTCCCTTCTGCTCCCTCCCTGTCCTCCCCCACGTACGGAACTGATGAAACTTGCCTCTGAACGGTGATCTGGGCCGTCTTCTCGCTGCCCAGAGCCCCCCGACGTTACCCTAGCTGATGTCTGCAGACTCTGCCTTTGTGCCATCCCCTCCTCTGTAGTCTTGTTCTGCTAGCATCTGTCAGTCCATCCTGTCAGATGCACAGGGTTCGGCTTCACAACCCTGTGAATAAATGACAAACTCTCAAGTCAGAACTCTGAAGAGGAAAAGCCAACTGCAAATCTGTTGGGAAGCAACAGCTTGCTTCACCAACCTGCCCGGATCACCTGGAAGGCACATAGCCAATTTTAACTGTCTTAAAACAACATCAAGATGTGAGCTAGAAATGGACAACCGTATCAAAGCTGTCTTGTTGCAACATACTAAGATGTATCAGTGGTTTTAGAATTACTGGCAGTTCCGTGGTTCCCGGGAAGGACTCCCACGAAGTTTCCTGGGTGAGAGGATGGCAGTCCGTCTCCCACGATGGGGATGAACAGCGAGGCTGTAGTTTCCAGGGGCTCATATGGGCCCTTTGGGGTGTCAGGCAAGCAACACCGGATACAGACTGGGGTCTGCTTCAGTTCCATGCTCCATTTCTTGGGCTGAGATATCATGATTCTGAATTCAATTTGATGAAACAGAAACATTCTGAACATCAGCCTTAGAAAGGAAAGGTCTTAGTACCCGGGAAAGGTGCTGTTACGTTGAAAGCAAATGTTAGACACCTTCCGAGGGCAAAAAACAGTGATTTTTACTCAGTTCTCCTTCTTTCCTTTATTCAGCAGATACTTCCTGAGTGTTGCTACATGGTAGGCTTGTGGATCTCACAGTAAACAAACAGGAAGGCTCATTTTCACAGGCATCCAATCAGGCAGGACATGCCGGTCTTTTTTTTTTTTTTTAAGATTTTATTTATTTATTTGACAGAGAGGAGAGAGATCACAAGTAGGCAGAGAGGCCGGCAGAGAGAGAGGGGAAAGCAGGCTCCCTGCCGAGCAGAGAGCCCGATGCAGGGCTCGGTCCCAGGACCCTGAGACCAGGACCCGAGCAGAAGGCAGAGGCTTTAACCCACTGAGCCGCTCCGGCACCCATGGAAAGGCTGTTCTTTTTTTTTTTTTTGGACAGGCTGTTCTTAAATGGTACACATACCCCGCAGCAAAGCCAGGGAAGGGAACATTGGCAGAACAATCCTGAGTCTTTGGGCTCAGAGTTTCACCTTTCTTTCAGGCATTTCATCCTCTCAAATGAGAATCTTTTCATTTATAAAAGCCTCACTTGTGCGCAGATCTTTGTCACAGCAGCTCCTCAGAATCTTCCTCACCAGAGGCCTTAAGCTGGGCAACTACACTGCAGGTCAGTGTCTTCAGCCCTGGAGACGGCCTGCTCAGCTTTGTCCAAAACGATGAACAGCCTGAGAGCAGAGGCTGAAGTGGTGGGAATTCTCGTCCTCCCGTAGGTAGCCCTCTCCTGATATCATTTCCCACTTATGGAAGAAAATTTGTACTCTTCCTAACACACACACAGGGCCCAGCGAAGTCTCAGGAAGCCTGGATTTTCCCAGAAACTGTGTGGAGTTCGGAATAAGTCAGTTCTGCTAACTGAGGCCAATCTTCTTTGCTTATAAAATAGAAGAGGTGGATTAGATGATCCGCAAGGGCTCATTTGTCTTTTTTTCTCCTCTGAAAGTAAATAATTCTAATAATTTCACAAAATATTTACAGAGAAACAGTACACAGTCATATAAAGATGATATACCTATAAAATGGGAACATTCATCAACCATGCAGAATATTCAGGGACCTAGAATCTGAAAGAGGGACACCTGGGTGGCTCAGTCCAGTAGGTGTCTGCCTTTGGCTTGGGTCATGATCCCCGGGTCCTGGGACAGACTCCCACATGGGCTTCTTGCTCAGCGGGGAGCCTGCTTCTCCCTCTGCCTGCCTCCCCCTGCTTATGCTCTCTCTCTCTCTCTGACAAATAAATAAATAAAATCTTAAAAAAAAAAAGAATGAAAGAAAGAAAGGAAATTTGAAAGTCTCAGGTTGCAGACAAAACTTAAAATTAAACAGTCTTTACTCCTTCCGTCCTCACCCCATTCCTCTGTTCTGTATTCAGATTCTCGAGGTCATGAACATCAGCTGTAGCCCCACTGTATCATTCTCCTAGACTGGGAATTCTGCCATGAAAAGCTTGCATAGTCGGAATCATCTGCTTTCAAAAGAACCATACTTAAAAAGTATCTAATTTAGGGGTGCCTGAGGGGCTCAGTGCTAAGGGTCCGTTTGGCTTGGGTCATGGTCCCAGGGTCCTAGGATCGAGCCCTGCATCAGGCTCCCTGCTCAGCAGGAAGCCTGCTTCTCCCTCGCCCACTCCTCCTGCTTGTGTTCCCTCTCTCTCTGTGTTTCTCTCTGTCAAATAAATAAAATATTAAAGAAAAAAAGTATCTCATTTGGATAATTTCACAATATGTATCAAATTCCCTTTAAAGGGGAATCAATTCATTGCTATGAAGTATTAGAATATTTACCTTTAGTACCTTTCTTTCTCTTACGTAAATGCATTCCCATCATAAATGCAATTTCATATTCTCCTCCTACATACTTTCTCACTTGAAAAATCAAAGTTATATAGTATTACTTTATTAAATAGGGCAAGAAGAGGGCCCCTGGGTGGCGCAGTTGGTTGAGTGACTGCCTTCGGCTCAGGTCATGATCCCGGAGTCCCGGGATCGAGTCCCACATCGGGCTCCCAGCTCCATGGGGAGTCCGCTTCTCACTCTGACCTGCTCTCTCTCACTCTCTCTCTTTCCAAATAAATAAATAAAAAAAATCTAAAAAAAAAAAAAATAGGGCAAGAAGCATGTCCTATTCATCTTTGTATCCCCTATGGCTACCTTTGTATCTTGCATATAGTAAACGTTTCTTGAAAAAATGATTACTATTTTAGAGAAAACATGTTCTGTTTTCCCTCTGGTATTAAACACATGCGCACACACGCAGTTTCTAATCCATTATTCATGGCTAATAGAGGCTGATCTCATTCCTTTGTGTTCCTTCACAATCTTGATGCCCACCCTGCATGCGTCAACATCAGCACATTCTACACTTTTTGCAGACTCAGTTGGTATAATAAGCACTGAAATCAAGTTCTGCCACTAAATAGCTGTGTAATTTGAAGCTGAACACTGAACCTTTCTATGCCCCCATGTCTTCCAGTGGAAAACAGTAGCATTTGAATTGAAGGGCTCTGAGATCACGTTTAGTTGTTAGATGGGACACTTTAGAGAGGTAAAGGAAAAGGGCAGAGAGAGAAAGCACAATAAAAATGGAATGATTATAGCACCTGAACATATTAAATATTAATAATTGTTGTTGGTTTCATTTGCCAAAATTTCTAACTTGAACACTCCCACTGGCAATCCATGTTAAGGAACTTCTGTGGTTGAAGACACAACTGCCTACCATGTTTGGGGGCTTTCCTAGAACCTTCCTACAGACTCTGTCCACTTAAAACTGAAACACGTCTGCCAGCAGGTAGAGAGGCACAGAAAACAAGCTGATTTGGCCTAAAATATTCAGCAGAATATAGGGTCATGTAGCTTAGAGGAGTCAGCCACCTAGGTAAATATCTTGGGAGATAATATGTGGGCATATTAGATTAGCCAAAGAACAAGTATTAGGAAATGCTTCATTGCCTCTACTGAAATCAGATGTGGACAGACAAGTGTTGTGACTCCTGCAGCCAAAGAGGCCTTCCCAGCACCAGAAAAACAGTCACCTTTCCTTTCACCAGGTTTACCTGGAGGGAGGGTTCCCAGGTACAACTTAGATACCGGCTTCTCATCACTCAGTCCAGTGGTGCTGTTTCCATCACCTGGACACAGTAAGCGTCAACACTCTGCCTTTGTTTTTTGTTTGTTTGTTTGTTTGTTTTGGTGTTTTGTTTTGTTTTTAAGGTTGTATTTATTAAGTTGAGAGAGTGTGCACACGAGTGGAGAGAGGAGCAGAGGGAGAGGGAGAAGCAGACTCTCCACTGAGCAGGGAGCCTGATGAAGGGCTCGATCCCAGGCCCCCAGGATCATGACCTGAGCCGAAGGCAGACGCTTAACCCACTCAGTCACCCAGGTGCTCCAGCATTCTCTCTGCCTTTGGAATCAAGCAGAGCTGCCTCCTTTCAGGGTCAAGGTCACAGGCAGTCATCCTCATCTCTCTTAGTTCTTGTTTTCAATTTTAATATCTGGTTCTGTTTACTTACACTTTAGACCCAGTCTACATCTCAAAAGAGTTTGAAATACCTTCCAAAAAAGGATATATACAATAGAAGAGCTGCAAATAGGTAAAAACTGATCAGAAACCATCCGGCACACAATAAATAACCTTTGGTACTGTTCTGAATTGTGATCTGTAGAAAAAAGAACCAGATGCTTTACTGCTATTGCTCTTCTTCAGGACCACATAAAGTTGTTAACCTTTCTCCTGCCCACCTCGGCCTCCCCCGACCCCCGGCAAAAAAAGAAGAAACAACGCATTGGTCGTTTTTTTTTTTTTATGTTATGTTAGTCACCATACAGTACATCATTAGTTTTTGACATAGTGTTCCATGACTCATTGTTTGTGTATAACACTCAGTGCTCCGTGCAATATATGCCCTATTTTACACCCATCACCGGGCTGCCCCATCCCCCGGCACCCCTCCCCGCTGAAACCCTCCGTTTGTTTCCTGGAGTCCACAGTCTCTCACGGTTTGTCTCCCTCTCTGATTTCCTCCCTTTTTCATTTTTCCCTTCCTTCTCCTAATGTCTTCTGTGCTATTCCTTATGTTCCACATAGAAGTGAAACCGTATGATAATTGTCTTTCTCTGCTTAACTCAATCAGAGTTACCTTTACTAATCTAATAAAAGCTGTGCACCTTTCTATCCTGAAAAATGAACATGGAAAAAGTTGGCCTACAATTTCAGGGGAAACAAAGACTTCTCAAAGGAATTAAAATTAATCTGATTTTGAGAAAGGGAAAGCTGATTAAAGAGAGCTAATTACAAATCTTCAATAAAATGTTTCCTACAAATGGGCATTGAATTTATTTAAAAAAATTTTTAACAGTTCTGTAATTTTCTGAATAGGTAAAATGTACTCATGGTACCAAATTCAAAAGGCAGGAAATAGCATAACCGACTGAGCCACCCAGACACCCCTATTTTTAACTTTTTGAGGAACTTCCATACTGTTCCCCACAGTGGGTGCACCAGTATGTGTTCCCACCAACAGTGCAAGAGAGTTCCCCTTTCACCACATCCCTGCCAACACCTGTTGTTTCTTGTACTGTTGATTTTAGCCAATCTGACAGGTGTGAGGTGATATCTCAGTGCGGTTGTGATTTGCATTTCCCTGATGATGAGTGATGTTGAGCATCTTTTCATGTGTCTGTTGGCCATCTATGTCTTCTTTGGAGAAGTGTCTAACCATGTCTAACCACTTCTTCTTTGGAGAAGTGTCTAACCATGTTTTCTGCCCATTTTTAATTGGATTATTCATTTTGGGGGCACTGAGTTTGATAATTTCTTTATATATCTTGGATACTGAGCCTTTATCGGATATGCCCTTTGCAAATATCTTCTCCCATTCCATAGGTGCTTTTCAGTTGTGTCGATTGTTTCCTTGGCTGTGACAGAAGCTTTTTATTTTGATGTAGCCCCAGTAGTAGTTTATTTTTGCTTGTTTCTCCGGCCTCAGGAGACCTATCTAGAAAAAAGTTGCTACAGCCGATGTCTGAGAAATTACTGCCTATGCTTTCTTCAAGGGCTTTATGGTTTCATGTCTCAAACTTAGGCCTTTAATCCATTTTGAGGTTTTTTGTGTGTGTGGTGTAAGACAGATTTCATTCTTTTGTGTATAGCTGTCCAGTTTTCCCAACATTGTTGATGAGACAGTCTTTCTCCCATTGGATATTCTTTCTGGCTTTGTTGAAGATTAATTGACCATATAATTGTGGATTCGTTTCTGGGTTTTCTATTCTGTTCCATTGATTTATGTGTCTATTTTTGTGACATCTTGTTTTATTTTTTTTTAAGTATGATGTAGGGGTGCCTGCGTGGCTCTGCGTCGGTTAAATGTCTGCCTTTGGCTCAGGTCATGATCCTGGGGTCCTGAGAGCAAGTCCTGCATTGGGCTCCCTGCTCAGTGAGGAGTCTGCTTCTCCCTCTCCCTCTGCCTCTCCCCCCTGGCTTGTGCTCTCTCTCTCTTTCAAATAAATAAAATCTTAAAAAAAAAAAAAAGATTTAAAAAGTAGATCTAACTAAAACCCAGCATTCCGTGAAATGAAATTCTTTCATTAAACAAAAATGAAACCAAGGAGGAAAAGCTTCAGTTTTGAGGTTGGAGATCATGTGTCTGAGTGTAGAGAAACTTGGGCATTGTCCTCCTCTAAAGATTTCTTGGGTATGACAGATCTCCTGCTCTACTCAATATTTTCTTAGCTCTGGCCCAGACCTCTATCCTAGTACTTTCCATACAGATTTTGGAATGATGGGTTTATGTATCTATTTTTTTTTAAGATTTTATTTATTTATTTGACAGAGAGAGAGATCATAAGTAGGCAGAGAGGCAGGCAGAGAGAGAGGAGGAAGCAGGCTCCCTGCTGAGCAGAGAGCCCGATGTGGGGCTCAATCCCAGGACCCTGAGATCATGACCTGAGCTGAAGGCGGAGGCTTAACCCACTGAGCCACCCAAGCACCCCGGGTTTATATATCTAAACTGAGAGTTTCTCATTTATCCTTGCATCTCCAGGGCTCCTCGCACAAAGTAAGTTCTTCATAAATGATCCTGAAAAAAATAGATGAGTTTGTAAAGATCAGAGACCAGGTCACACTGGCTTTGCGAGCTCTTGGCAAAGATAATGGGTGATGCTAAGTGAGGGAAAAAGCTAGGATGAGACTCTGGCTTATAAGTAAAGTTCCCACAGTAGAGCAGTCCTGGAAGCTTAACAAATAAACCCCCAATCCTTCTGTTTCTTTCCCTAGAAGGGATGGTTAATCTCAGCAGGGTCAACGCAGCCTTTCACACTTCCCAGCAAGAACTGAGGATGGAAATCCATGGTGATAGAAAAGTAGTCATCTGCAAATGACTCGCAGACATTGAGATCCCCAAGTCTCAGCTTAAGGTGCTTCCTTTGACACGTGGTTCCTTATCATTAAGACACTTGACCGGCTTAGCCCCCAAAGTCCTAGAACCACTACCTTCCTCATGCTGAAAGCTCTGTGCTTTTCAGAACTCCAGGCAGCAAGCTGCCAGAATGAAAAGGACCCTGGCTTGTCCTGAGTATCCTATCCCCGTGTAAAGGGTGACTTCTCGGAAAGGGCCCCTATCCACATGGAGGTTGTGGAGCAAACTTGGAATCGGGCCAACAGGAGCTGCTCAAGACAGGGTAGACAGAGAAAATTGTTATTTAAGGGAGAGTTTTTGGAAATCCTTTAAAACCCAGACGATTAAGTGACACGGGCTGTCCGAGATGGAGTGCAGGGACGCCTGCCGCAGTTGGGGCTGACTTGCCATCCTGGAGTGCCTGCTCAACTATCCTTCTGGAAGCCTCGGGTGGTGAGGGATATGACTACAGACCCCCCACGAGCACCCAAGCAAGCAAAGGACTCCTGGCTGTCATCCTGGGTCAAACGAGAGAATGCTGGTGGCTTTGCTCCAGTCCATTGCTTCTCTTCCATGGCTTTCCATGAGAACTCCCAGTGAGGCAGAGTTCCACACCTACAGGCCTGCTAACACATTCTCCTTTGTCATCTGGAACAGAGGGAGCCGGAAGAAGGAGCAGGGCTGCCAAGGAAGCTGGCCTCAAGTGGAGGGCCAAAGAGTGCCTGAAACTCTCCTGCCTCCGGCTGCGGATTGGGCTGACACCGCACCAAGCCTGCTGGTGCCTTTCCGTAAATCAGATGCTGTCTCCCTGACCGGATATCAAAGCTCCCGGTACTCCTGCCTGACAGCTTCTCCTCTCAGCTGACCACATCCCTCCTACGTGATGTCCTCCCAGTGGAGATGGTGAGCAGCTCGCATCTCCCCTCCTCCAGCTGTCCTCACTCCTCAAACCCTGGAAGGCACTTCATAGGTCACTGCTGTCTTTCTCGAGCCTAAGTAACCTACAAGAAATGTGGGTCAAAGAGAAGTATTTCCTAAGGTTATAGCAAGTCAGCATGTACCTAGAATAATACAATCAAGTACAACCAAACACAAAAGAATAAAATATCCTTAGAGATACTGAAAGCCAGGCTCTGATCCTGGCTGTGCCATCTACAAACTCTGGGAGGTCGCCAGCCCTCCTTTATCTAGATTCTTCCCTCCTCGTCACAGGGCAAGCCCAGACGATCTGTAATGCTCCTTTTCAGCCAGCTTAGGACACCCTTCCACGGGGACAATAAACAGTGCTGGCGAGGATCTGAGATCAGAGCCCTCATACGTTGCTGTTGGAAATGTAAAATGGTGCAACCACTTTATATTCCTGAAAAGGTTCGATGCTGCGAATGCAGGGCCCAGCACTTCCACCCCTAGGCACGTATCCAGGAGAAATATAACATGTCCATGCAAAAGCTTGTGCGTGACTTATCATGAGAGCTACAGACTGGCAGCGGCCCAAATGTCCACGCACGGATGAATGGATAAGCGAAATACAATACAGCCCCATAACAGAATGTTACTTGGCCATAAAAAAATGAAGTACTGATCCATGCTGCAACACGGATGAACTCTGAAAACACACTCAGTGAAAGAAGCCGCTCACAAAGGGCCACAGAGCGTAGGACTCCATTTATCTGAAATGTCCAGAAGAGGCATATCCAGAGAGACAGAAAGTGGATCGCTGGGTGCCTAGGGCTACAGTGGGAAGTGGGTGGAAGGAGAAATGGATTGGAAATTGATGAGTACAGGGTGCAGGGCTTCCCTCTGGGGTAATGAAAATGTTCTAACATGAATCATGGTGATGAGTGCTTTATTCTATGAACATACTAAAAGCTGAATGAAAGTGCCTTTTCAATGGGTACATCATATGGTATGTGAATTGTGTATCAATAAAGACTTTTTTTAAAGATTTTATTTATTCCTTTGAGAGACAGAGAGAGCACAAGCAGGGGGAGAGGCAGAGGGAGAGGAAGAATCAGACTCCCCACTGAGCTGGGAGCCCAACGTGGGGTTTGATCTCAGGACCTCGAGATCATGACCTGAGCTGAAGGCAGACACTTAACCATCTGAGCCACCCAGGTGCCCCCAAATATTTTTTTTTTTGAGATTTTGTCAGAGAGCACAAACAAGCAGAGCAAAATGTAGAGGGGAGAAGCAGGCTCCCCACTATCAAGAAGCCCAGTGTGGGGCTTGACCTCAGGACCCTGGGATCATGACCCTAGCAGAAAGTAGATGCTTAACTGACTGAGTCACCTTGGCGCCCCATGTTCTCTCTCTTTTAAAAATGCCTTTATTGAGGGACACCTGGGTGGTTCAGTCAGTTAAGCGTCTGCCTTCTGCCGGGTCATGATCTCAAGGTCTGGGGATTGAGCCCCACATTGGGCTCCCTATTCAGCGGGGAGCCTGCTTGTCCCTCTCCCTCTGCTGCTCCCCTACTGGTGCTCTCTCTTTGTATCAAATAAATAAATCTTTTTTTTTTTTTTAAGATTTTATTTATTTATTTGAGATAGAGACAGTGAGAGAGAGCATGAGAGGAGAGAAGGTCAGAGGGAGAAGCAGACTCCCCGTGGAGCTGGGAGCCCGATGTGGGACTCGATCCCAGGACTCTGGGATCATGACCTGAGCCGAAGGCAGTTGCTCAACCAACTGAGCCACCCAGGCGCCCCAAATAAATAAAATCTTAAAAAAAAATGAGAACAAATGCAATTTTATTTTTTTATTTTTTTTAAAGGTTTTTCTTTGACAAAGACACAGAGAGCACAAGTAAGTAGGCAGAGTGGCAGGCAGTGGGAGAGGGAGAAGCAGGTTCTCCACTGAGCAAGGAGCCCGATCTGAGGCTCGATCCCAGGACCCTGGGATCATGACCTGAGCTGAAGGCAGAGGCTTAACTGGCGGAGCCACCCAGGCGCCTCCAAATATAATTTTAAAGTCCCCTCAGCCTTACCAGTGGAGCATGTGATCCAACTTTTGTATTGTTGCCATGCTGATGGATGAGAAATCATCTCCCATTGTGGTTTTATTTTTTTAAATACTGTATTTATTTGAGAGAGAGACTGAGTCAAGCAGACTCTGCACTGAGTGAGGAGCCCGACGCCGGGCTCAGTCCCAGGACCCTGAGATGATGACCTGCGTCAAAACCAAGAGTTCACCACTCAACTGACTGGGCCACCTAGGCGCCCTCTCTCATTGCAGTTTTAATTCCCATTTCTCTTATCATAGAGGAGGCTCAGCATCTGTTCAGTTCAAAGTGCATTTATACTGATTTCCTTTTATCGTGTTACATTCCTGTATATGTCTGTTTCTGGACTTTCTCATCCGTTACATACGTCTGCCTATTCATGTGCTAGCACCACACTTCCTAGAGTTTTACAGGAAGACAGGTAGTGGGATACTCAACAAAGTCAAGCTGGCTGGCAACTCAGGGCAAGTGCCATCCCCAGGCACTCCAACTACCAAATCCAGCCACCGTCCCAGGCCACACTTTCCTGGAGAAACCATGGCGTTGTTTCGAGTACGGAGAAATGCTTTAAGTTTGTTGCAAAAACACTTAAGAGGAATGCCAGGAAGCTAGTGGAAAAGGCCAAGATTGAAAAGGGCACTCAGAAGGGCACACAGAAGTTGCAAGAATGCATACCAAAGACACAGACCATCAGAAAAGCCAAACAATTAAAAAAAAACAAAACAGAAACAACCAAAAAAAAAACCCCCAAGCAATTAATTTCTTGAGAATATGGGCTAAAGTTGATACCCCACGTGGCACCTGGGGAGCAAACTGCAGTGACAATGAGCAAAGGCAAATCTGTGGCAGGTGTCATCCTGTCTAGGGATACCACGCTGAGGAGTGTGAACGTGGACAGAAGATCTCTGCCTGGAAGGATAAACATCACAGCTATTTTGAGAGAGAGAGATCATTCACATTCACATAACTTTTTTTTTTTTTAAGATTTTATTTATTTGAGAGACAGAGAAAGTGAGAGAGAGCATGAGAGGAGAGAAAGTTAGAGGGAGAAGCAGACTCCCCGTGGAGCCAGGAGCCCGATGTGGGACTCGATCCCGGAACTCAAGGATCATGACCTGAGCCGAAGGCAGTTGCTCAACCAACTGAGCCACCCAGGCGCCCTCACATAACTTTTATTACAGTATTTTGTTATAACTGTTCTATTTTATTGTTACTAATCTCTTATTGTGCCTAACTTACAAATTAAGCTTTATTATGGGTATCTATGTATAGGAAAAAGCATAGTCTATAAAGGGCTCAGTGCCACTGGCAGTTTCAGGCACCCACTGGGGGTCTTGGAATGTATCCCCCACAATTAGGAGGGGACTGCTGCATCCAAAAACTGAGGATTTTACCTTTTCTTTTTTTTTTCTTAAAGATTTTATTTATTTATTTATTTATTTATTAGGAAAGAGAGAGAGTGAGAGAGAGAAGGTCAGAGTGAGAAGCGGACTCCCCATGGAGCCGGGAGCCCGATCCCGGAACTCCGGGATCATGACCTGAGCCGAAGGCAGTCACTCAACCAACTGCGCCACCCAGGGGCCCCGAGGATTTTACCTTTTCCTTCCCAATTCTTTACCTTTGCTTTTTTTCTCTTATCTAATTGTATTGAGAAATGCCCCATTGAATGTTAAAAGTAGTGGTGGTGGTGAACGTAATTCTTTTGTTCAGGACTTTAATAGGCCTGTGCTCTCTCGAATTCTAGCTGCAGCTCCAAGCCCGGGTCCTCTCTGCCCCCATCCCGAGGCCTTTCCTGCCTTTATCTTCTCAGTTGCTGGACTTCATCCTCTATTGCTAGACTTGGCTCCAAGTGGACTATGAGCAACTCGAAGGCAGTGTGCTTGCCGTGGATTTCCCAGTGGGCCCTGCAGTATCCACCCAAGGCCACGGGGCCTGGTACAGAGTAGGTCCCAATGACTCATGCTTGGTTGATTAAATTAGGTGGGTTGGATTTCATGATGTCAGCGATATGTCCCCCAGTGAGTAGACTTAGGGAAGTACTGTTCTGTAGCAGTGCAAACTTCTAGCTTCTGGTTTCTGCCCAAGACGAAGGGATGGGAGTCGGGACTGGGTGAGAAGACGTTTGCCAGAGCCAGCCAGTGCCCCATTCACGTCAGGGGATGGCCATTCCCTTTGCCAACCCACAGCCCATAGCTTCCCTAGCCGGGGTTGACAGTGAAGTCCCCCAGAAGCACGTCAGGAGCAAGTCTAAAATGCAGTTTCCGAGGCTCTGCCCTAAGAGACTGATTTCGAGTATAGCCTGGAAATCTGGGTTTCGGCCCATCCCCGGGTGACTGTGATAAAAGGGCTCCCAAGGTCCGTCTGGGCCAACACTGGCCTGACGAACCAGATCCTTTGCTTGACTCATCCACTCAGTGTACATGTGCTACGCGCCTCCTGTGGGAAGGCCCGAGGAAGGGCACACCAGAGAGCCCGTCCTCACGGCCCCTACAGCCTCCCAGCAGAGATCACACAAGCTGGAGACCCTGTGGTTATTCTCATTTAAGGCCAAGGAAACCCAGGCTCAGAGAGGACATTTTGACCAAGGTCATAAAACCAGTGGCAGACCCATTGACGATAGAACCTTGAGAAAGGTGTCAGATTTCCAGACTCACTGTCCTAATGATTCCTGCATACAAACACACCCATCATTCGAATCCTGAACAGTTTACAAAATGCTCCCACTTGAGTTAGCGTTACAGATGCAGCCCCTGTCTGTGGTTTCCTGAGTTCGCAGAGGTTACCCCAGCTGTCCACGCAGGTCAGGGCTGAGCCCTGGCTTCACTCCTGGTGCCTTGGGGCTGTGGGCCCTCAGCAGTTGGGGTGCCGTGGAAGTACAGAGGAAAGCTTTCTCCTGAGTGAGACAAGGTTGTGCTGAGGCAGGCGGTGAAGCTCTTCCAAGGGAAGATTTGTCAGAGCTCCCCCCGTAGCGAGTCCTTTCCATGCCCACGGAGTCCCCCACTGCCAACTCTCGGATTCGTGTTACCTGTGCCCCCACCCATTCAATCTCCAGAGGTGGGAGCCCCGACAGAGGTTATCTAACTCCCCAGATGATTGTAGTGAGTAGCCAGCATTAAAAACCACAGCTAGCCATTCCCCTTGACTTTCTTCACTCTCTGCTTCCTTGGTTGCCTCTGAACATGATGTCATGACTCCCTGGTGCTTTCTTGTTCCAGATGAAGGGAGAAGCTGGAAGAATGCAACACAGTGAGAAGCCGAAGCAGGTACCTGGCCGCACCCCATCCACCAAATTAGTGAGAAGGCGGCCACTGGCTCCTTCCGTAGCTGCCTGCGCTGCGTGTGGGGGGTCTCCCCCGAGGTCGAGGGGTAGCTGACACGTTAGTGGTGAGCTCATTTAGTCGCTGAGCAAAGACCCCTGGACTCCCGGCTGCTGTGGAACTCAGGTCCCTTTACCCACGTGAGGGAGCACGACGGCAGAAGAGCTGAGAAGCCTGAGCACCGGCCTCCCGTTGTCTCCTGGCCCCGAGGAATGCCCCGTCCCCAGGACTTTGAAACCACCCACTTCCATAACTGCTCCAGGCACGGGAGAAGCCCACTGGGGGCTGGAAACTGGCATTGGGAACCAGCTCTTGACCCCGGCTGACTTCTGCCCTGTGCTCTTGCTCTCCACCCAGACCTTTGGCCTGTTCATAGTCCATTCACGTGAGCTGCCAGAGAGAGATAACACAATCCCCGAAAAAAAAAAATACTCCTATACGCGAAATTGGAGATTTTGATTTGATTTAGCTTGATCTGATTACATGCAAATGAAAAATTCCTAGCGAGTCTGGAAAAGTTCATGAAAAGGGTCCTCTGAATACTAAAAAAGGAATAATTGCCAAGCGTGAGTTAACGTCTGGCAAGCTTGAGGGTGACCTTTCAATGGCCTGCTTAAAAGAACAAGTTCCCCTGATTGGTGCTGCCATCCAGCCCTCAAGGAGAGAGGGAAAAATTCATTTCCAGAGCTCAGGACCCTGAGGGGCACTAGTGCTTCAAAAACTTTTCACTGCCTGTGGAAAACAACTGTGTTCTCTTTGGTCTTTTGATCACAAGTGGGAGAGGGTATGCTGAAGAGAAACAGTCCTGGGGCAGATTCACGTTGCTCGGAATAGGTCAGTCCAAACAGGCTGCTCCTTTAGAGTTCTGAAGTCTGGATTAAAATGTGGCATTCCGTTAGAGCAGTGTCCCTGCCACCAACACCCCCTGAGCCCGCGTCCGTGGTCCAGCTCACTGACTGCAGGAGAACTTCAGGTACACAGCTTCAGGGCCCATCCAGCCCTCTCCCGGAAAGGATATAAGCGGACACCGTCTGGGCTTCGAAATAGGAGAGGGAAGGGACATTTGTCATTTCTGTCCATGGTACAATGGAAGTGGGTGACACAGCCAGTAGCATTTTCGTTCTCCAAATCTGGCACCTCGTTTGACCATCGAGGTTGCGATAATCTCTACTTTAGACTTTTTGGAGGAGACTAGGTGAGGGACCTCCCAGTGATGGCCAGGGGTCCGTTCTTTCCCCTAGAAGTGCTCATTATCCTGGGCAGGGGCAGCCCAGGCTCCTCTCACTAGAAGCAGAGGGATTATTAAAAGTCAGAGCATGTGTTCATTCATTCTTTCCTTCATAAGCAAGAGGGGATGGGGATGAGGAAAGAGGCGTGGTCCATGAATGGCTTCTGCAGAACTTTCTGTGATGGCTGTCTCCCCCTTGCCTGCCCACTGGAATTAGCTGGGGAGCTTTAAAAAAAAAAAATAGAGACCCAGGTCTCACCCTGGAGACTCTTACATAATCAGGCAGGGAAGGAATTCAGGGATCGGGATTTTTTAAAAGCTCCCAAGTGATTCCAGCGCACAGAGAATGGGCATCTGTGTTCCACAGGAGGACTGGTGCTGAAGCCCCCACTGCTGGGGAAGGCTCACCTGTCCTTCTCAGGGTGACAGAACTGCCTGCTAGTTTCTCTGGAGTCAACTTTACTCTCTTCCCTCCCCAAGCCTTGAACTCTCATTTTCATGAACACACCCATACACCGCCCCAGAGCTCTTGATAAGGAAGAGCCTCCCCTGGAAGCCGGGGAAAGGTCAGCAGATGTGCAGTGCTGACGTGGTTGAGATCTTGATCCCACTTGGTCCCACATCTTCCCCGCCAGGACTTGGTGTGAGCCATCTGTGACAGCAGGAGGCTCGCTGGGGCCTGACACCCTCTTTTCCTCCTCCAGGAGGGACACATCTGGGGCTCCATGAGGAGGACAGCCTTCATCCTGGGCTCTGGCCTTCTCTTGCTTGTGGCCTTCTGGAACTCAGTCACATGGTGAGCCGCTAGCTTTCCTTCAGGACCTGGGGACAGTCCTGGGGGACCGGAGGCGGAGCATGGGGCAAGGAGCTATCCACCCCCCAGTCTTTACCCAGAAACCTCAATGATTTCTCTTCCAAGGCATCTTCAGAGATTTTGGGGTGCTTCTGGCTATTTCTGGCAAGTCCAGTGGGAGAGGCTGCTGTCGACATTCGAAGGAAAGGAGTGGACCCTCTACATTATAGGTGAGGTTCCCAGACCACGAGTGCTTAGGGTTTGGGTACACGATCACAGCTTAATTCTGTGTCTGTGGTTTTCTTCTCTACTTTGAGATTTCCCAGCTCCTTATTCCAAAGAATGAAGACGTTTAAGACAGTGGCAATCCCAAAGACTGCTAATCATAGGCAGTCTGAGATGAATGCCTAAGGATATCTAAGAAAAGAATCTGAGACTCCCTTCCCCCTCAAAATTGAAAAATTAAAAAACAAACCGTGGGTGTGAGACTGAATGCATGTTTAGAGGACTAGTCCGCTTCTTGATGTCAGGTCCACAAGCACAGAGGGCTGCTCTATCTCCTGTGAGATTGTGTCCTCATCCCTGGTATAATCTTGCTCTTGGGGCTTGACATCAAGTGGTCACTTAGTAAATATTTACTGGCATTGTGGATGACTCACAACAAGGTGAGGAAAATGTGGAAGAAAAAAAGGCATTTCAACATAGATTTTTTTTTTTTTTAAGATTTCATCTATTTATTTGGCAGAGAGAGAGATCACAAGTAGGCAGAGAGGCAGGCAGAGAGAGAGGGGGGAAGCAGGCTCCCCGCTGAGTGGAGAGCCTGCTACGGGGCTCGATCCCAGGACCCCAAGATCATGACCCGAGCCGAAGGCAGAGGATTAATCCACTGAGCCACCCAGATGCCCCTCAACATAGATATTTATAACAGCATTATCTGCAATGGTGAATGTCTTCAATCACAGGTTTGTTCACTTAAAGGATATTTATTAATGTTACTCTGTGCCAGATTTTTATGGAGGATATAGAGATATTTAAGATGAAGTGTTTACCTCATTTAAAAAACTATGTTATAGGGGCGCCTGGCTGGCTCAGTGGGTTAAAGCCTCTGCCTTCGGCTCAGGTCATGATCTCAGGGTCCTGGGATCGAGTCCCGCATGGGGCTCTCTGCTCAGCGGGGAGCCTGCTTCCCCCTCTCTCTCTGCCTGCCTCTCTGCCTACTTGTGATCTCTCTCTGTCAAATAAATAAATAAAATCTAAAAAAAAAATAAGAATCTTTAAAAAAAATAAAAAATAAAAAACTATGTTATAGGGGTGGTGGGTGGCTCAGTTCATTAAGTGTCTCCAATTCTTGATTTCAGCTCAGGTCATGATCTCAGGGTCCTGAGATGGAGCCCTGCTTCAGGCTCGGCGCCCAGTGGGGAGTCTGCTTGGGATTCTGTGCCTGTCCTCCCTCTCCTCCTCTCCCTCCTTCCCCGGCCTCCCATGTGTGCACTCTCTCTCAAAATAATAAATTTTCTAAAAAATAATTTAAAAAACTGTGTCACAGTCCAGAAGGGGAGATTAAAAAAAAAAAGTGCCAGTTGTCACAAAGCAAAAGTACAAGTAAAATGTCCCTGACAATTGTTTTCAGCTGAAAGAACTCTGAAAACAGGCTAAACATTAAATATGACAGGTTCAATGCAAGCTGTCATTGAAGAGTCCCTGAAAAGAACAATGCAGATTGCAAACATATATGGGGAAGTCTTTCACCTCCATGATAAACAAATACGAAGGAGATCAAATATTTGCAATTTTAAGTGTTACAGCTGGAAAAAAGTTCAAGATCTTATCTTGTTAGGGCTTTTATTCTGTATTCCTCAAGGAGCCTTTGTATCTATAAGGAGGCACTACCTTGGTGGATGGTGCACTAGGCAGCCACCAACATTTTTTTTTTTTCCCAAAATAAGAAAGCATGTAATTTCTGAGAATAAAAGTAAATACATGTTCATTGTTAAAAATAAACATCAGAAGGGTGCCTGGGTGGCTCAGTGGGTTAAAGCCTCTGCCTTCAGCTCAGGTCATGATCTCAGGGTCCTAGGATCGAGCCCCAGATCGGGCTCTCTGCTCAGCAAGGAGCCTGCTTCCCCTCTCTCTAACTGCCTCTCTGCCTACTTGTGATCTCTTTCTCTATGTCAAATAAATAAATAAAATCTTAAAAAAAAATAAATATCAGACAATTCAAATAAGCATAAAGTGAAAGTCACCCACTTTCATATCTAAGAGATAACCATAGTTGGGGCGCCTGGGTGGCTCAGTTGTTAACCGTCTGCCTTTGGCTCAGGTCATAATCCCAGGGTTCCGGGATCGAGCCCCGCATCAGGCTCTCTGCTCGTGGGGAAGCCTGCTTCTCCCTTTCCCACTCGCCCTACTTGTGTACCCTCTCTCGCTGTGTCTTTCTCTGTCAAATAAATAAATAAAATATTAAAAAAAAAAAGAATCATAGTTATTAGTATAAATAGTATATAAATTAGTGTAAATATAGAAGACTCTATGTTGGATATATGGTTGAACTTATATGATACAAACTTACTGGGGCGCCTGGGTGGCTCAGTGGGTTAAGCCTCTGCCTTCCACTCAGGTCATGATCTCAGGGTCCTGGGATTGAGCCCCACATCGGGCTCTCTGCTCAGCAGGGAGCCTGCTTCCCCCACTCTCTCTGCTTACTTGTGATCTCTCTCAAATCTCTCAAATAAATAAATAAAATCTTAAAAGATACAAACTTATTTTTTTAACTATTCTTTTTTCATTGAGTAGATTGTGGGCATCTTTCCATGTCAGTTAGTATAAATTGACTTTACTATTTTAAGCTGCCCTATCTAGTCCATTGTATAGAGATACTCGAATCTGTTTAGTCCATTCCCTATTAATAGACACTCAGCCTCCTTAAGGGTTCTATTGTGATTCTTTTTTTAAATGAGGTAATGGCTATAAATGTGTATGGACATGTGTGGCCTTTTTCTTTTTCTTCCCCCCCCCCCCATTTCTGTTGCTCTTCTCTTCTTCAGATACTGCCAGATTGCTCCCTAGGATCCTGTGTTTACCCTATTTCCCCACAGCACCGGCCAAGTGTTTTTCAGTCCCAGTGGACACAGGCATCGGGGGTTCTGGTGGGAGCAAGAAGGGTACGGAAGGAGCAGTACGGAGACAGAGAGTTAAAATGCCCTTGCCTCTTGGGATATTTGGAGGAGGAGGCAAAATGTGGTCAAAGTTACTAGTGCAAGAGTTAGGTAACATTGTATTGTCATCGGAATAACTGCCAAAATGGGTGGACAAAGTGCTTGTTTGTTTCTAGTCAGAGATCAGAGCTTCTTGCAATGACTTTACAGGAAAGTGGGATGCCAAGCAAAAAAAAATTTAGAAAAATCTAAATTTTTAAGTGTGAATCAGCAGTTTCTAAAGTATCCTGCAGGGCATCAGTGCTGTGGGATGTGAATGGGTGGGGTGGCTGTACAATTAATTTATCATCCAAAGAGGAGCATTTGTGAGACTAGATGAGGTGGTATTAATAATCATGCTAGACTGCCTGATGTCAAGTGCAAATGTCCTGGGCGAACAGGGGTGCATGGCAATAAGATCCCGTTCTTAGGTGTTTGGAGAAAATAGAGTTCCTGGGTTTAAAAAAAAAAAAAAAAGGATTGGGAAGGGCTGAGCTTAATCACGTCGAATGGGTTTCTCTGCTGAAGAAATTCTCAGAGCTAGTAGCAGGCTAGCCTGGACCATGGCTCTCCCAGAAATCAAGGTATGAACACTGTTTAACCAAGGGGTGCCTTGAGAGATGAGTTTTCCCCTTTGGGAACTGCTGGTGAGATACCTGAAGTCCCACTGCTCAACTCATAGGGTCATAGGGATTGACTGACTCCTAGTCCAGTGCTCATTGGGAACCCTGTCCTACCAAGCAGTTCCTCTGCTTCTCCCTCCCTTGGGAATTCATTAAGTGTTCAGTGGGCACAGGCTCCCAGATGTCAACCTAAATTTATTTGTAGTTTACTTATTATTATATGGATTTTATATATATTTTTTCAAAGATTTTATTTATTCATTTAACAGAGAGAGAACACAAGCAGGCAGAGAGGCAGGCAGAGGCAGAGAGAGGAGCAGGCTCCCCGCGGAGCAAGGAGCCCGATATGGGACTCGATCCCAAGACGCCGGGATCATGACCTGAGCCAAAGGCAGCTGCTCAACCAACTGAGCCACCCAGGCGTCCCTGGATTTTATATTTATTATAAATTTTATTTCTAGTGAATACTTTGTCTTCAACAACCTAGAAGGTTGTGGTCTCCATTCTATAACTAAGAAAATAGAGACACTCCTTAAGTAACCTGGCCAAGTTCTTCTCCCAGCTAGTTGGCCACCCCAGGACTGAAGGTAAAGCCCTCTGGCCCAGAGCACCAAGACCTCCCTGGCAAGGGACCGTCTACCACGCGGCCTCGGTCCCCATCAAGCTGTGTTCAGTTAATACGCGCGCCGCGAGAACCTGAAGTGCCCTGACCGTTTCCTTCTGCTCCCCAACCTCAGGTGCCGCCCAAGTACCAGCTCTGGTCTTCTGGGCCTTCAATGCGCTTCTGCTGGTGGTTGACACAACCGGAAAACCTAACTTCATCTCCCGCTACCGAATTCAGCTTGGCAAGAACGAACCAGTAAGTGTGGCGGTGGCTTCTCTGGGTCAAAGCACAGAAGGCACGAGCAGAAGCCACACTCACAATGCTCACCGCGGGCCCAGGCGAGGGCATGGCCACTGGGAGCCAAGTTAGTGTGTAGAAGGTTGGAGAGAGGAACTAATCTGCCCCAGATCTCAGAGCCAGCCAGGTTGGACAAGCATCCTGGTCTTCTGATTCCCAGCCCTGGCTCTGCGCCTGCCTGCGCCGCCCCACAACACTGAGGCCCGCATTTTGGGAACCAGAACGACGGGCTCGGCCTGGTACTGGGCTGAGTGCAGGGACCTCAGGCAGCTCCCCACTCAGCCGCCGGGGCAGGGACGGCTGTGGCCAGATGCCGAGAGCACGGAGGACAGCTGTTGGCACAGTGGCTGGCCCACTGTGGATAGAGGGGTCTGAAAGCGTGGGCGGTGGCTGCGTCCTCCTTCCCAGTCACTCACTTCAACTGCGGGTGCGTAGCTTATCCACAAGAAACGAGGCCTGGCCCCTGCTCACAAGGAACCCCTAGCCCAGGACACACGTCTGCGACTTACACGGCGCTGGAATGGAGCCCCTCCTGGGCCCTGAGCCCAGTCACTGGCTTGGTGCTCTGACAACCCCCAAAAGCCTTTTCTTACGCAACAAGTTCGTTCTTAATCCCGGATTCTTTCCCCAGCTCCACCTGAACCACATTCTGGCTCCCTTCCCAGAGAACACACTCATCTTCTAAATACCTGCCCAGGTGCCGAGGTGGCTCAGCTCAGCACTGGGGTGTTCTGCCCCAGCCCAGCACGCCAGAAAGCAGAATGGCTGAAAAATAATGCCCTTGACCCAGGCTTTCGGAAGAGCCTCTTCCTGAGCCAGAGCTCCCGGCCAGGCGCACGGCCCCACTCGAGACCGTCCCCGCCAGCCAGCTAGGGGGGATTCCTCCGGGTCCGGCTTGGCAGGCAGGGGCAGGGGCCAATGTCAAAGCCAATGTGTGGCTGTTGAGAGCCCTTCATCTGTCAGACCATGGCAGTCTCCTTACCAGGCACCGTGGAGTAAATGCGCGAGGCCAGGGACTGTCCAAACCTTCATGGGTCAGACGAGGAAACAGGCTCTGTGAGGTGCAGCATGTAGCTGGGGTAGATACCAATGGGGTAGCTGATGCACGCCCCAGCTCTCTGACCCCCAGGCCACGGCAGCTCTCAGGAGTATCACCACCATGACAGCATTCATGGCGAGAGTCTGCAGTGGGAGAGCCGTGCAGGGAAGGTCTGGCTGCCTGCTGCAGAAGCTGAGGTTCAGAAAGGGGCCGTGACGAGCTCAAGGTCAGAGTGTCACTAGGAAGTGAAGCTGGGGCCCCTCTCATCGGACTCCTGGTCTGGTGCTCCCACAGTGTGGGCCCCCACGGGCGCCCGGCCCCCTGCCCTGCTTGCTCTCCCGCTCTCCTGGACAGCCGGTTTGCACCTTCCCCTCCCTCCTCACATCCCCAGCACCTCCTCCCCTGACCTCCAGGAGGAGGACAGCCTTGCTTCCTCCTCCACTAAGGAAACGAGGGCGAGCAGAAGAGAGATCCCATGGGCTCTCTCCACATCAGCCTGCAAGCAGTACCTGCAACCAGGCTCTTTAAAAGAGTTGTCTGTACGGTTTCCAACGCCTCTCGGACCACTCTTTGCACCCAGCATGTTGTAATTATGAAAAATGTTAAACAAAGATACAGAAGTTGAAAAAAGTAGTACGATGATCACTCATTCACACACCACCTAGATTCCCTTTTAAGTATTTTACAGTATTTGCATTATGTAGACATAAAAATACAAGTATGTATGCATCTATGATTTTTAGCTTGACCATCTGAAAGTAAGTTCCAGACACTACGAACCTCATCCTCAGTGCTTCAGCCGTATCTCCCCAATAACCACAAACCCATCATCTCGCCTCTTTCGTGAACCTGCTCAGGTCAGGCCTTTACCTCCACTGCTCCACCCCAAGTGCTCTGGAAGGCTCCTCTCGTTAGCCCCGCGGGCTTGTCTTCACAGCAGCTCGGCTCTGCATTCTCGCTGTATATTCTTCTACCTGGCTTCTCCACTTCTCCTCCCGTCCCAGTGGCTGCTCCTTCACGTCTTCCTTCTGGTGTCTCCTCTTCTCCCCCGCCTCTTAATGCTAAGCTTCCTGGGGTTCATGCCCTGTACCCCACCCCTGTCTTCACTCCCTCACTTCTCTCTTCCAGTGTCATGACTTTAAATGAGTCATGCTCACTCAGAGCATGTCTGAGGAGCTCACCTCATCTATGTGCCGACAGCCCACAAATTTGTCTCCAGGCCAGAGCTGTCTTCTGAATTCCAGGCTCGGACTGCCAAAGGCCTCTTTGACATCTCCCATCCAACGTGTCCCCAAGAGAACTTCTGATCACCCCCTCAAAGGCTGCTGCCCACATTCTGGAAGGGAGTTCGTGGCAGGGCTGCCCGTCACTAGCCCCCCTGGCCTGAGCAGTCCTTCTGGTCTGTCTGTAGGACTGCAGTTCTCGCCGGACTCCCCATGTCTGTTCTTAGTCCTTCAGTCTGTGGTCAGTGCAGTGACCAGCGTAATCCTGTGGGAGTCTGTCACTTCTCTGCTCCCCATGACCCCCTTTCCCTTGGGATAAAAGCCAGTGTTCCCAGTGACCCACAAGACCCTCTGTGCTCTCGCTCCTCCCCACCATTTTGGCCTCACCTCCTACTTGTCACCCTCCCCTCTTGTCAGAGAGGCCTGCAAGGTGCAGAGAGCCCTTTCACCAGCTGTGCCCCTCACCTGAAGACTCCCCACAGCTACCCCTTCCCTCCCCTTCCTCCTCTCTGTTCAAATCTCACCCTGTCCACAAAGCTCACCCTGACCACTCTATGGAAGATTACTGGTGCCAGGAATAGAAACTCAATGAGAGAAGGAATCTTTGTTTTGCTCATGCTCACTTCCCACTAGGACACTGCCTGCAGCGTAGGCAGCTTTTGAGAGGTAGGGAAGGGTCAGGTACTGACTCTTGGGCAAATGCTGGCTGTAGTATGGAGGCCCAGCAGGGTAGGAGGTCTGGGGCCAGCTCGCCAAACAAAACCTGGACAGAGTGCTCAGGCAAGTATCCTGACAGCCCCGCCATGAAAACCAGGAAGACCAAGTCACAGGAAGTTTAGTCAAGACCTGGAGAGGCAGTTCTCTGGCTCACCTCTTCCCTCTGGGCCTGGTCCGGGGAGGCGGGGCCATGTGAGGAGGCAGGTGACCTTGATCTCTGCACCTGGTCACGCTCAGGCCTCTGGGGTTGAGGAGGGGCTCAAAGGCTGATTAAGGATATCAACCTGAGAGCTGACAGCCTTCTCCAGGCACCCTGGAGACACTCTCCGGTGCCGGCCAGGAGTACGTGCGGGCCTGGCCGGAGAGACGAGGAGAACAGTGGTGACAGATGCAGGAAGGAGAAGACAGGCTCGGGCTGACTGAAGGCTGCCGAAGCAGGGGTATCGCCGGATGGGTCCACGCCAGGGCTCGGGCAGCAGTCGGGGGCTGCTGACTCTGGCCGAACGTCACTCCGAGCATCCCCCCCAGGGTGAGGGCCCCCTCCCTGTGAGCGGGTCACAGCAAAGCTGTTTCTGGAAGGGCAAGGCCTACTTCTCATACACTCGTCCATCTCCCCCCTTCCTTACCTTGGGCAGGTGGACGCTGAGAAACTACGCCGGTCTGTCCGCACAGTTCTCTTCAACCAGTGTGTGATCTCTCTGCCGATGCTGGTCTTCCTCTACCCCGTCCTCAAGCTGTGGGGAGACCCCTGCCGCCGAGAGCTGCCCACCTTCCACTGGTTCCTCCTGGAGCTGGCTGTCTTCACTCTGATTGAGGAAGTCCTGTTCTACTACTCGCACCGGTGAGAGGCTCCCGGGCCACGGGCAGCTGGCTGCTCACCCTCCCAGGGCCCTCTCTGAAGGGTGGAGGCCTCAGAATAGGAGGTGTGAGACCAGCGCCGCCTGGCCTCAAAAGCCTCCTCTTAGTTAACATGGACACAACTGTTTGTCCCACGACTGGCAACTTGAGGCAGCTGGGAAATGTCCATGAAAGAAAGAAATGTCCACACATTCATGTGTGCAGTGGGGGCAGTTTCCCATTTGTTGCCTCACTAAATCCTTTGTGGGCACCATCCCCACCATCCCTGCAGCTAGTACAACTAAAGTAGAGAGAGGCAAAGTAACCCACCCCCCAATTATACAGCCTAAGAGGTGGGGTGAGAACTCGAAGGCAGGTCTGTCCGAGTGCCAACCCAACGTGTTTGCAACTTCGCCCCACAGGTGGAACTCCTAGCTCCTACCTTTGCTTTCTCATGACCTGGTGGGAGAGGGAAAAGGGAGATTGGCGGATTATTAACTATTAACTATTTTCCCAGGCTCCTTCACCACCCGGCATTCTACAAGAAAATCCACAAGAAACACCATGAGTGGACAGCTCCCATTGGCGTGATCTCTCTCTACGCCCACCCTATCGAGCATGTGGTCAGTAGAGCTCTCCTCTCTCCAGAGGCAAAGGGCAGAGGGCCCCAACCACCTTCCCAAAGGCCTCCCACAGAGAATTAAGACCACAGTGGCCTCTTCTCCCTTCCTCCCGTTCAGCTGCTACCATTTATTGTCGACCTAGTCTATGCTAGGCTTTGTGAGATGCCCAACGAAGTTATCTCCAACAATAACTTGTCCCAGAGTTATAAAGCTGAAAGACTCCAGCGAATCAAGGTCCTGCAACTCTTTCCACCTCTCCAGATCTGAGTCAAGGAAGTCTAGCTGGTACCAAAGCGGACACCCATTGGGTCCCCTCCAGCTCCCTAAGGCCCACCTTCAAAACAGCCCTCTCCTTGCAGGCCTCCAACATGCTGCCGGTGATGGTGGGTCCCATGGTCATGGGCTCCCACTTGTCCTCCATCACCATGTGGTTCTCCTTGGCCCTCATCACCACCACCATTTCCCACTGTGGCTACCACCTACCTTTCCTGCCTTCACCTGAATTCCATGACTACCACCATCTCAAGTAAGACCTCCTTCCCCACTATGGGTCCTTGGGCAACAGCCTTCACCTTCCCTCCTGGAGCTTCCAGGAGCAGATGTGACCCAGGTGTCTTCAGTTTCCGTGTGCTGGTGCTAGTGGAGGGAGAAGAGGTTGGGAGAGTAATGACCATGCTGGACCTAGGTCACCTTGCTCATTTCCTTCTTCCTAACACTGGATCTTCCCTGCAGCTGTGGGTTTTTAACCTTTACTTGGGTCCTGGGCCCTTTGAGTAATGTAAGCTATGGACACGGTCAGAACAGTGCGTTAAACCCAAGAACACTGCACACAACTCAAGGAGAGTTGTCCTCTCTGAAAGCCTCCAGGCTTTTGCAAGTGTGGTCTACAAACCTCCAGCGCCATGATCACCTGAGATACCCTGATAAAATGCAGGTTCTTGGGTTCTAGTCCACATATGCTGAATCAAAGTGTGTGGGGCAGCAGGACTTGAAAAACTGTTTTAGTAAGTGTTCTGGGGATTCTGAGGGAGGTGGTCCCTGAACCTACCTAAACAAGCCAAGCTGTGCCACATGTTCTGACTTGTGTGCATCGGAGTCACATTACTTTTCCAAGGGAGATCATAGGTTGTCAGTCCGGAGTGGCATCAGGGATGTGTACAACTCCTTGGGATATTCTGATGGAGGTGGTCAGCATGTTTGGGGGTGGGTTTGGGGCAGGAGGGCTTAGCAATGTGAGGCTGGCACGAAGAAAAGAACAGCACACCAGCCTCCCACACTGTCCTCTCCCCTCCAGGTTCAATCAGTGCTATGGGGTGCTAGGGGTGCTGGACCACCTCCATGGGACCGACGCGGTGTTTAAGCAGACCAAGGCCTACGAGAGAAACATCATCCTGCTGGGCTTCACCCCACTGTCTGAGAGCATCCCGGATGCCCCGAAGAAGATGGAGTAAGAGAGGGCCCCAGGGCCATCCTGGCTGTCCCCCCTCAGTGGACGTTCCCATTGCACTGAACTTGCTCCTCCAGCCATGCACTCATGATGGCACCACTGGGGCAGGGGGTTAGAGCAGCTTCCTAGAAAAGCAGGGTCAAGGATGAGGCCGGGGCCCCCCTAGCTGCCCCTATTGTCCCTCAAAAGGAACAGGAGTTGGCTTAAGGAAGGGGAAAAAACAGCTCCCCAGAATGGAGGCCAGTGAGAAGAAACCACTTTTAAGAGCGGTCCTGGTGAGTCCCCCTGGTCCTTTGCTGTGGAAGGGGAAAGATGACCCCGGATGACCATTTTATGCCTAGACAAGACCCAGAGAATGCAAAGGTGGCAGTAAGACAGGAAGCTACTGCCAGCTCCAGGGAGAGCTCCTCCGGGTGCCAGGGGATGAGGGAACCAGAAGGTATTGCTTTGCCCCTTCCTGTCCCCAAAAGCTTTCCTTGTAAGCTACTCTGGCCAGGGCTAGGACACCCTCATTGCCAAGCACACACACACACACACACACACACACACACACACAGTTGGCTAACACAGGCCCCAGTTCAACTCTGTCCCACTGCAAACATCATCCCTCTATAATAAGAAAAATGCCAATCACAGAGGGCTCCTCCCTGGATTAAGACCAAAGTATCAAAGAGGAGCATCCCAACCCCTACCTTCAGCCATGCGTGCAAACACAAACCACGGGCCAAACCCTATTGACCTGCCACACCGGAGGCCCTTTTATCCACAGAGGGGAGGGCCAGGGTTCCTGACCTCTGGGGACACCCAAGTGAGGAGGCTAGAACCCTCTCCCTCCAGTGAGAAGGCAAGAAAAACATGCCATGACCATGGCAAAACCCTTTTTCTTCCCCCACGATTAACCGGTTGTCTCAACACCATTTATTTCAAATGAAGCTTTGTCAAGAACCTTATCTAAAACAAAACCGAAGAGCTGTGTGGGTTGCTGCAGTCGCCGGCCTGGCCTTCCCTCAGCAGCCAGACACTGTCAGGAACCCTGCAGCTCCCAAGGACAACCTGAAGGCCACCATTATCAGTTACTAAATTCTTGTTATATATTTGGGTCTGTTCCTGAACTTTCAGCTCTGTCAAGAAAACCATCCATTGTTTTAGAAAACACCTTAATACTGGATAAGGCCAAGTCTCCAGGCAGCCCTACAACTATCAGCCTTCCTATCAGCCCTACAACTCCAAACCTGCCCAATATACCAACTGGGTGCTTACCAGTGTCCTTCTTGGCCTTCCAACCACCACCCCCCGGCCTTGGTGGGCCTGGCCCCGTCCCCAGGACACCCATGCCCGGAGCTTAAAGCGCAGCTTCTGGTGCACCAATGGTCAGAACTGTCACCGCTGCTAGCCCGCACCCGCAACCTGTTCTAACAGTCAACACTTGGGCTATGGCCCATCTTCAGTATACTTAAGAGGGTAGGGAACGAGGAGTGTGGAGGAGGAATGGATGCCTTTCTTCCCTCAAGGGCTTTAGACTTGGAGGTACTGCAGAGGGTCGAGAGGCTGACAGTCTCTCAACTCTTTCGGCAGCCAGGTGGCTGGGCTCTGGCAGAGGGGCCGGGGCCTGTTCTCTCCTTCACCAAACAGAATGGCCCTGAGGTTGGCCAACAAGTGAGGCTTAAGAGAAGGCAGAGGTCGCCAAATTCCTGGCAGACCTCGTGAGGGAGAAAGGGGAAGGCGTGGAAAATAAACTGGTCTCCAATCCCAGTAGGTGCTTCCGTGTTTTCTCTCCATGCTGCTGACTAATCCTGACACTCCTGATAGCGTGGCACCTGGGGGCCAGAGCCGGGCAAGTAAACCATCCGCGGCCGCTCTCTGAGCGTCCTCACCAGGCTGGGGAAGTAGGGTCTGTCTGCCTGTCCCCAAATCTGTCTACGGAAGCCCTGGTTACCTGGTCTCCGATCTCTAATCCAACTCTCCTTCAGCCCACGGAGGCAAGTGGTGCTCCTAAAGCACCTGCCCACCGAAAGAACGGCGGAATTCTTTGGAAAAACCTTTCTGCTGGGATGCTCAATGCGAGGCACGAGAGCACTGTCAGATTAACGAGTAAGGAAGGCCATGCCTCACTTCCAGTTTTGTGACTCTACGGCTAGGCCAGACTGGCATTCCGAATGTTCCTCCTGCCAGTGCCTGGCCTTGCGGGTCAGGGAAAAGCCACCGACAGCCCAGGGGCCAGTCACGGGTCAGGTGGGGCATAGTCATCATTCCAGCTGCAATCCTCAGGCCCCAGAGTGCTGACCCGTTAGTCCTCTACACGCTGGCAGGGGGAAGTCTGCTCGGGGAGGGGCGGCGCTGGCCGTCCATGAGGCGTCCCAGCAACCTTCCTGGCTGTCTCCTTACACGACGCCAGGCCACAGCCAGAGGACGGAAATCCCGGGAGCCAGGCAAGCGGGGCAGAACCCCCGGAGCTGCTGCCTAGCAGTTCTCCATCCTGGGGCACCGGCCACTGCTGCCACGTCTCACCCGAGACCCAAGGTGGCCATGACTCAAGGCTGGCAGGAGCCCTCAAAGCCACTGAGGACTCCACGCGGATGCACCCCTGAGCAGCTCTGGGCGTCTCGTCCCTAGGCAGACTTCTCACAAGCTGGAGAGCAGAGCCCTGCAAAGCGGTCATGTACACATTCGGAGCGCAGGGTTCCCCTGCATCCAAGGGAACCCTGCCCAGGCTCCATCCCTCCAGAGCTGTACCCCAGATGGGAGACCAGCCAGTGTTTTGCCTTTTCAAGTTTTTATTTTTATACATTTTTTTGTATTAAAAAGAAAAGCATAATTACCACAAATTACAAAGGACTAAAGCAGGACTAGAATAATGAATGAATCACTTCAGCCTGGAAAGCAGATACTCTCAATAATATTAATGTTATAATACAAGCTCATTCAAGTATTTTACATTTTTTTTTGTCCTTTTAAATGTGATATCCTAGCACATGGTAAAGATAATGTACTATGAGCATAAGGTGGAACCTTCTCCGCAAAGCCAGATGACAAGTTTTCCTCTCCAGTGAGAAACGGGCTATAAGTTCTGATCTTCTCTGCCTCTGCCATCAACGTGGCTGAAGGAGAGGGTGGGGGCTGGGGCAAATCCAGGGACCCTTCCACACAGGACATATTTTGGGTCCCACTCACAAGGGCACCAGATCATCCAGACCGCTGTACTCAGGCCTTTTGGCAACAAAACAAAACAAAACCAAAAACAAAACCCACCCCCACCCGCCCTTCCTTGCCCCTCGTCTCGTCGTCTTCCTGGCCCCTGCTCCCCACTTCCAGGGCCTTCTGAGCAGCTTTCTTTCTTTTGTGAAATCAGTCATCAGGAAAGGGGGGAAAAAAAGAGCTACAATGGAACAAAACAGAAACGTAACAACTTTGACATGGGGGCTCAGCACCTGGGCCCAAGCCCGGGGGCGCCAGGCTGGGGCAGGGCCAGGCAGCCACTCTCTCCCAGGAGTGAGTTTGCTCCCAGGATCAAAAGAGGGCAACAGAAACCTGCCCTTTAGCAGGGCTGAGGCACACAGACCTTGCGATGTTCGATGCCCAGAGGTCGTACTGGCGTGGACCACTCGTGGAGGGTACGGGCTGAGCAGAAGGGTTTGGGCAGGCTGCTGCTTTGTGTCTCAGGTCTTGGCCCCCCACGGGAGGGTGGTGGGTGAAGCGGCTAGCCCCCGATGGCTTCGGCCGCTCCTGGCATGCCTGTCACAGATACGTCGGTCCTAAATTCAAGTGTCTTCAGAAAGTGAAGATGTAAACTACTCTTTGCAACATTAACTCCTAACACGTTACAAAAAAAGAAAGAAAAAAGCCCCCTCCCCCCATCCTCAGCCTGTGTTGAGATGAAGTCCTCACCTCCCCACCCCAAAGGGGCTTCCTCTCTCTGGGGTGTCTGTGGGAGGATCAGGGAGGGGGTGGCAGCCCCCTGGCCTGGGAGTAAACTCTAGGTAAGAAAAGCCTTTCTGCATATCCCCAAGCCTTCCTTGTGCCCCCAAACCCAGCAGAGGACCAACACTGAGGTTCTATGGCGCTGGATACAGTACAGGGCTGAGCAACCCAAAGGAGAAAGGGGGTAAAAAGAGAAGGAAGAGAGGGTGCAGGAGTCCAGCGTCTGGTACAACGTGGGGCAGGGACCAGACAGCAGGGAAAGGCCCCAGATCCCGCTATCAGAGCAGAGATCACTCATCCTTGACTTTTGAGACAACCAGGGCCCAGGAACTGAGTGGGCTTCCCACACACTAACCACTGGGAGGGCAGAGATGGGGAAGGGCACAGGCTGAAAGCAGTGAGGTGCCCGTGACAGAGGGCAAGCCCTTGCCAGCCTGGGATACTGTCCCCTGCTCCTGATCTTTGTCCCAACATAGGAAACAGTCAAAAAGAGGTTCAAGGAAGTGTCCGCGATGAAGCAACACTACCGTCTGTGCTGTCGGGTCCCCGGGGTGTGTGTGTGTGTGTGTGTGTGTGTGTGTCACGCCCGCACCCGCCACGCAGCTCAATCGGTGCGGGTCAGTCCTTCACCGCCCTCCCTCGCTTCGGATGCCCGGAGACGCCAGCCATTCCACTCCCACTCACAGCCCACCCCAAGTGGTCAGTGGCCGGAGAGGAGAAGTCAGGTATACTCTATGTCCACATATACCTTCCTGCCGCGAGGCCTCTCTGACTGGCAGGATTCCCCCCAGCCCCCCAGTCCACCTCATCCCTCATTCCTGGGCAGGGTCAATTGGAGGGTGGGCAGAGATGGCTTGCAGAGGGGGGACACGAGATGCGAGACCCCACCAGACCCGAGGGGGGAGAATGGCATCCTTCTCCACCTGTTTGGAGACAAAGCCTCCTTGAGGTCTCAAGAGCTTTCCGGGCAACACATTTCCCAGCCTCGGCTGCCAGGTGTTCACCTTTCCCCTTGGAAGTTGGGGGGACGGTCAAGCTGAGGCCAAGTGTGTCCCAGATCCAGGCCAATGCTCTTCTTCAACAGTTTGAAGCCCACTTGGCCGTGGGGTTCCCAGGGTAGGATGAAGGGTGTCACAGCAGGACGGAGCCTGTCATGAAGCAACAGCAAGCAGAGCGAGGACACGAGGGCGGCAGCAGTGTACAGACACAGGACATCAGCTTCAAACGATGCAACAGCAGGGATATCTCGGGCACAGCTCTGATGTGAGCCGCCCCCGACTCTCTTGCCTACAGGCAGGAGGCACTGTACATGCAACTCAGTCCAGAGGAAGATTCTAGCCAATCCAGCCCAGGCACATCCAGAGAAGGTGTGAGCTCTTCGAGTTGACTCCACCGAGGAAAACAGGCATTTGGGTATTTCAGATTCCCGCTCCACAATAAGGCAACTTTTAAAAAAATATTATTTCCAAGAACAAAACAAAACAAAAAACAAAATCCAAGGGTAGGGGAAAGACATCACTTTCTGTGTATTAGGTGGGGGTTTTCTGATTTATTTTTTTGGTCTTTTATGGTCGATTTTGTCTTTTTTTTTTTTTTTTCCATTTTTCCAAGGATGGAAAGGTCAGAGAAAAATAAAATAAATCATCTTTCAATAGTCTTTTCTGGTATGAGCAGCGTCTCTCTGGGCTGGGGAGTAAGGGGTATGGGGAGAGCGGGGTGGGGAGAGGATGAAACCTCCCCCCACCCCCACTTCTAGATCCTTTGGTTTCCTTCTCCCAGAAGATGGCAGAAGGGCATGGTGGGGACAGCAGGGGGAGAACATGGTGATGGCAAGCCCCAGATGACCGGGGGCTGGTGCTCGTGGGGCCCAGGGACGCTGCCAGAGCCTTCCATGGGACAGTGCTGGGCAATGGGGCCCACAGGGCCTTCTTGTGGGCTGCATAGTTGGCTTGAGGGGGAGCAGGAGGAGGCTGCGGCTGGGATCCAGGGTGGCGGCCTACCAGCCGCGGGCAGGGCTACAGAGTGATTTTGGTAATCCAGACGAACTATCAATAATTTAAAACTTGATATATATATATATATATATATAAAAAAAATCTCCCCCCTTTCCCTCCCCCCCTTAGAAGAAGCTAGGACGTGAAGAAGAGTCACGGAGAGAGGGGGGGGAAGAGGGTGTGTGGAGGCTCCTGCCCAGGGGTACCTCTGATAGCCCAAATGGTGTACACGTTGCTACTCAGCACGAAGGCCCATTCTAATGACTCAAGGCCTGTCCCTTCTCTGTCCCCTCTCCTGGGACTGGGCACCCCTATGGACTCTCGCCCACCCCGTCCCCACCCTCCTAAACCCCAGGGCTAATGGGCTTTTCACTTTCCCAAAGTCTGTGTGTCCGAGTGCTGGCTTGTCCATTTGGCATCATCCCGGACGGGCTGGCCGGTGGGTGGTGTAGGGGCCTGGCTCATCATGGTGGCGGGCCTGCTGGAAGACTGGGAGGGGCACCGCTTTCTGCCCTCGCCGCCGCCACCTCCTGCCGCCACCGGGTGTCGCTTGTGGTTGCCCTCCTCGCCCATGGGGGGCTGTAACAGAGGAGGGGGTCACGGTGATTAGCGGCCACAACCCACACCCTCTTCCTCGCCGGGGTTTTCTAGAGACTTACCTTCTTCCCTCCAAATGTAGCTTAACAGGTAGAACCTTAAAAACCAATCAAGTTTTATGGAGCACAGCTCCGTGCCGAGATGCCAAGCCCCATGCTGTTTTCTGCACATTCGCGCATGGGGTTACACCACCCTTTGAGGGAGCCATGATCATCCCCAAAGCAAAGCACAAAAAAATAATTTGCCCAGGGTCCCGTGGCTTGTAACCGGTGAGGACAAAATGTGGACTAGACCCATCTGCGTCTGAAACCCAGGCCTTCACCCACCCAAGTTTCAGCTCCCCTTCTGAGAAGGGACTGCTGCTCAAACGACGACTCGTGGACTGTGGCAGGCAATACACGCTGAGCTGTCTCAGCTCGGAAGGCCCAGACGCCCCGGGCGATTGCCTCATCTCCTTCCAGGTCCTAAAGGGGACACTGACCTAAGCGTCAGACCATGTTCCAGTCTGGCCTCACGGCCACCAAAGGTGACCTCGAGGACATTTCCTTCCATTTTCGGGGGCCAAAGCTCAGCCCTTCTTGTCCCACCCTCCACAGGCCTTCCTACTCCAAGGCTTCTCTGCACATGTGCCCCCCTCCAGCCTGCCAACGAGGAGGTACTCAAGGATGGAAGACAACAGACTCCTCTTTGTACTGGTACAGCAGCAGCAAACCCTGCCTCCTTCACACATTAGAAAGGTTAAAGGAGGTCAGTATAAAGTGCCCAGGGCAGTGCCTGGCACATGGTAATCAATCAATGGCAATTTTTAATACATTTGAGGACTATTATTGCTATCTATTTATATTTATCTTTCTGCTAGAAGGCTGCAAGGGAATAATATGATTAGCATAGCTCTACATTACGAACTCTGTGAAAGAAAAAGTTTCACTCATCTCTGGAGTCCCGGAAGCACATCTAACACTACTGCTTCCCTAGATATGCCTAGCAGCAATAACCGTGACCCACCACTGGATGTCACCATCGAGTCACCAAGAAGACAGGGATGGTGGTGGCAGTGGTGGGGTGTTAAACAGAATTTATAAACTTCTATGGTTGGAACTGGCCTCTTCCAAAAAAAAACAAGGACATTTACTTGAGTACTCACCCAAGTCAACTAGCAATGGCTGACCAGGGCTCACTAGCAAGGAGGGTAGGAGATAAAAGGGGGAGAGCATTAGGATATTTAGCGTCAGGACCACAGGAGGGAGGGAGAAGCAACATAAAACCCTGTTAGCTCTCACTGTCTGTCCACTTCTCACCCTCTATTTTACAGGTGAAGACACTAAGGACCCAATGGGGGGAAAGTGTCCCAAGGCTAGTGGCACAGCTGGGACCAGAACCCAGGTATCTCGATCTCAGGTCCAGTTTTCTTTCCAGGACAGAGGTGAGAAAGATGAGAGACTTTCACTCACATCCACTCGAAAGTCTTCCAGACGTCGGAACTTGCCGAGGTATTCTTGAAGTTTGGGGTCAATGTCCAAATTTTTGGCTTTGGAATATTTCAAGAAGGCCCAGAACTTCTCCAGTCCATAGAGTTGGCCTACAGGAAAGAAAAGGGAGAGGTAGAGAAGGTCAGAGAGAAGCCAGCCTGGTGAGGAGTTGAGAATAAAGAGACTCAAGGGAAGAGGTGGGATGGGACCCGGGTTGACCCAGGGAGGGAGAAAGGAAAGAAGGCCTGGATGACCAGGCCTTGAAGAGCTCCAACTCGGGCTCTCACCGGCTTCATAGTCCTTCACCGTTTCCTCCTGAAAATCCTTGAAGATGTCCAGCCGGAACTTCTTTTCCAGGCCATAACTGTAGTATCGAAAAAGGCACTCCAAACCATATCTGCAGAACACAAGCCAGTGAAATTGGGACAGTTTCTTTATTTGTAAAACAGGGAAATGCACCTGCATCATAAATGAACTAGGAAACCATTTAAACATATGGACAATCAAGGAAATGGTAACTAATCTTTAAGAAGGCCAACATTAAAAAAAAAAAAAAAAAAAAAAAAAGGCCAACATTTAATGCTAGTCTAAGTGGGGTCTAGTGGTTTATGGTTTGCCAGGGGTCAGCAAACTCCAGCCAAATGAACAACAGCCCCCTGCCCACACTCACTGTTCGTGAAACATCACTGGCTGCTTTGTGGCGGAAGGGTAGAGTGGAGTACTTGTGACACAGACGTCCCCCCCGCCCCCCTGCAACGTCCTGCAAAGCCTGAAATATTTCTCATCTGTCCCATTACAGAAAAAGTTTGCCAATCCTAGAGATGAACTCTCTACAAAGTCATGTGACCGTGTCAGTTAGTAGGTTTGCTTATCTGACTTCAGAAATTTAATTTCTAGGGCACCTGCGTGGCTCAGTCAGTTAAACGTCTGCCTTTGGCTCAGGCTGTGATCTCAGGGCCCTGGGACTGAGCCACATGTCAGGCTCCCTGCTCAGCGGGGAGCCTGCTTCTTTCTCTCTCTCTCTGCACCCCCACTTGTGCTTGCTCTCTCTCTCGCAAAGAAAATCTTTTTTTCTTTTTAAAAGATTTTATTTATTCATTTGACAGAGAGAGAGAGAGAGAGAGAGAGAGATTACAAATAGGCAGAGAGGCAGGCAGAGAGAGGGAGAGGAGGAAGCAGGCTCCCTGCCGAGCAGAGAGCCTGATGTGGGGCTCGATCCCAGGACCCTGAGATCATGACCCAAGCCGAAGGCAGAGGCTTTAACTCACTGAGTCGCCCAGGCGCCCCTCAAATAAATAAATCTTTTTTTTTTTTAATTTTTTTTTTTTTTTTATTAGAGAGCGAGAGACTGAGAATGAGAGGGGAGAAAGTCAGAGGGAGAAGCAGACTTCCCGCAGAGCAGGGAGCCCGATGTGGGACTCGATCCCGGGACTCCGGGATCATGACCTGAGCCGAAGGCAGTCGCTCAACCAACTGAGCCACCCAGGCGCCCAAATAAATAAATCTTTTTAAAAAAAGTTTAACTTAAATCTATACTGAAGGATACTGAGAGATGCTTATGATAGATTATCAAGTGGAAAAGACATGTTTCAAAATGTTATGTGATAATGAGGCCATTTTATAAACAAATACATAATTTTCACATCTACATATGTATGCAAAGTCTGGAAGGGCACATAAATATATCAACAATACTGGTTATCTCTGGGAGTTGGGATTTTCAAATTATCTACATTTTCTAAACTTTCAGCAAAAAGCATGTAAGAATTTCTGTAAGAAGACAAAAAAGTCAAATATTTTAACAACACGGAAAAATGCTCATGCTTATAGATGATAAATAAGTAAGACAAACAGGAGGGGCGCCTGGATGGCTCAGCTGGTTAAAAGTGTCTGTCTTCGGCTTAGGTCGTGATCCCGGCCGGGGTCCTGGGATTGAGCCCTGCATCGGGCTCCCTGCTCAGCAGGGAACCTGCTTCTCCCCCTGCTTGGGTTCTCTCTCTCTCTCCACTCTGTCAAATAACTAAATAAGATCTTAAAACAAACAAATACCAACAGGCATTCATGTGATGATCTAAATGCATTAAATACAGCAGGGCATTAACACTGGTAACCTTTGGATTGAAGAGTATTTTCCCCCAGCTTCTTAAAACATTTCTGTACTTTTAAAATTGCTTACAGAGAGAACCTTTTACTTGGGGGAAAGAAAAGTATCTTTTAAAGGCATTTGGTTTTGTTTTTAAGATTTTATCTTTTTGACAGAGTGAGCACGGGAGCAGGGGGAGTGGCAAGCAGAGGGAGAGGGAGAAGCAGGCTCTGCACCGGGCAGGAAGTCTGATGTGGGGATCGATCCCAGGACTCTGGGATCACAACCTGAGACAAAGGCAGACGCCTAACTGACTGAGCCACACAGGGCTCCAGATATTTGCTTTTTAAGAGCAAAATATTGAAAACAACTAAAATATCTATTAACAGGAGACCGGTTAAATAAGCTATCATACATCCATACAGTGTGTAAGATTGTAAGTATATATAAAAAAAATAACAAAGTTATTTACGTATGGATATGGAATAATCTCTAAAATACAGTATTAAGGATGCCTGGGTGGCTCAGTTGGTTAAATGTCTGCCTTCGGCTCAGGTCATGATCTCTGGGTCCTGGGATCAAGTCCTGCATTAGACTCTCTGGTCAGCGGGGGGCCTGCTTCTGCCTCTTTCGCGCACTCCCCCTGCTTGTGCGCACGCTCTATATCTCTGATCAATCAATCAATAAGAGCTTAAAAAAATACAGCATTAAAGAAGGTATAAAATAGTATCTAGTAGCGGCTAATCTCTGGGTAAACAACAGGACTACAGAGATATCCTCGCTTACTCAAGCGAAGTATTTTTAGGAAAGCCCACAGGTTTCTGACCCTGCTCACTGTCTGTGGGGAAAGGAACTGGAGGCAGGGGCACAGGGATGAGGAGACTGCTCAGGATATAACATTTGATCTCTTTGCATTTTGAACCATGTGAATATTACTACTCATTCAAAAATTACCATCTTTTTATAAAGTGTATTTGGGATACACACAAGAGATTTTTGGTTACAGTTTGGAGCAGACCCACCAGGGACCCCCCCACCCCCTGCACAAGCACCAGCCAGACTCCAGCCCCCCACCTCACACCCCCACACGCTGCTCACCTGTAGCCTTCTTTGGCATCCTCCAGAGCCAGCTGCTTAAACTCCTCATACATCTTCTTGTTGAAGTGATCTCGGAGGAAGAAGGACCAGAAGCGGAAGAGAGTGTTCATCTCCTGAGACTGGCCAATGCCCAGGCGTTTCCGCTCTGATGGGGGAGGAAGGAGGAAAGACATGTGAGGGTCACACCGCCTGTGATTTGGGGGACAAATATTCTTGGGCTCAACAACTTTGGTCTTCTCTCCTCTACTCCCTTCCCCCCCAATTCCCTGGCTCATCCCTGTCCTTCTGGTCTGTGAAGAGACAGTTACTGAACATGATCCTGTGTCAGGCCCTGCTCCTGGGCACCCAGAAGCAGGTGTCATCAGCTTCCGAACCAGGTCACCGCGGTCTAGCTGTTCACCTTGAACATGACTGCTCTCAAGCGTAGTTGAATAAGGAAAAGCATGAACAAATAATTTGGTAATCTAACAACTTATATTAATTATGCATTACCAATCGTTATTTTGGGAATCTAACAATTACAAAATGGTGACCTTAAAAACACACAACACCACAGCACAAACAATAAAACAAGAGATAAACTTAGTATCATTAAACAAGACTAGAGGCGCCTGAGTGGCTCAGTCAAGTTAGGATCTGCCTTGAGCTCAGGTCATGGTCCCTGGGCCCTGGGATTGAGTCCCCCATCGAGCTCCTTGCTCAGCAGGGAGCCTGCTTCTTCTCACTCTGTCTGCCACTCCCTCCCTGCTTGGGCTCACACTCTCTTGTTCTGACAAATAAAATCTTAAAAAAAAAAAAAAAAAAAAAACTATTAAAAAAATAAATGAATTTCCTTAAAAAAAAAAAAAATAATAAAAACCTCTGTGCTTCAAAGGACAGCATCAACAAAATGAAAAATCAACCCAGAGTGAGAAAAAGTATTTGCAAATCATGAATTTGATAAGGGACTTGTACCTACAATATATAAGAACTCTTATAATTTAATAATGAAGACAAATAATCTAGTCAAAAAAAGTAGGCAAAGGATCTGAACGGACATTTCTCCAAAGACATACAAATGGTCAGGCGCCTGGGTGGCTCAGTTGGTTGGCTCAGGTCATGATCCTGGAGTCTGGGGATCAAGTCCCGCATGGGGCTCCTGGCTCCATGGGGAGTCTGTTTCTCCCTCTGACCTTCTCCCCTCTCATGCTCTCTCTCTCAAATTAAAAAAAAAAAAAAAAAAAAAGACAGGGGCGCCTGGGTGGCTCAGTGGGTTAAGCCTCTGCCTTCCGCTAAGGTCATGATCTCAGGGTCCTGGGATCAAGCCCCGCATCGGGCTCTCTGCTCAGCAGGGAGCCTGCTTCCCCACCCCGCCTCTACCTGCCTCTCTGCCTACTTGTGATCTCTCTCTCTGTCAAATAAATAAAATCTTAAAAAAAAAAAAAAAAAAAAGACATACAAATGGCCAATAATAAGCACATGAAAAAAATGTTCAACACCAACAGCTATGAGGGAAATGCAAATCTAAACCACCAGGAGGTATCACTTATCACCTCACACCTACTAGGATGGCTATTATCAGAAAGATAGACAACTGTTGGGAGGACCCAGAGACTTCAGAAGCCTCATACTTTCTGTCAGGAACAACAAATGGTGGCCCCACTTTGGGACACAGTCTCACAATTCCTCCAAAGGTTAAACACTAGAGTTATCACATGACCTTGCAAATGAAAACCTATGTCCACAGAAAAATGGACATGTTCATAGAGGCATCATTCATCAGAGACAGAAAGTGGAAATCCAAAGGCCCATCGGTGATGGAGAGACAGACGCGATGTGACATACTCCTCTACTGGAGCGCCAGCGGGCCTGGGACTGGAATGAAGTACTGGCAGCCATGGCAGAGATGAAGTGTGAGAACAGCACACTCAGGGAAGAAGCCAGCCACAAAGGACTGCCGATCGGACCATTTTATTTACAGGAAAAGTCTAGAACAGGCAAATCCATACAGACTGGAGGTTGTGCAGGCCTGGGAGGAGCTGCAGGGGTGGAGATGGGAAGTGACTGGTAAGGGGCACAGAGTTTCTTGGCGGTGGTAATGAAAACGTTCCAACATCGAAGATGGGGATAGACACACAGCTCTGGAATATACCAAAAGTCACTACACTATACTATGCACTTTAAATGGGTCGATTGTAGAGTATGTGAATTCTATCTCAATAAAGCAGCCACACACACACACACACACACACACACACATGGGAGTAAGGCAGATGAGTGAAGCGTTTAGCAGCCACGTGCTGCTAACTGAAAAGGGGGGGGGGTTAATAGTAACAATGACAAGGGAGCATGGAGATTGCTTCTCAACATCTTTACAGCCAACCCAACAGAAATCTACAGTTAAAAGATAGCTCATTTTGTGATGAAAGGAAACACAATGGAGTATCCAGACATTCTTTCCTTATACCATCTTCTAAGAGCAGGGGTCAGCAAACTTTTTTCTATAAAAGACCAGAGTAAATATTTTAAGCTTTATAGGCTTCATATGGTCTCAGTCGTAGGTTCCTCTCTTTTTCCTTTATAACCCCTTAAAAATGTAAAAATTGTTCTAAGCTCAAGGGCTGCACAAAAATAGGCAGCCAGCCTGATTTGGTCGACAGGCCACGGTTAAGCCACCCCTGTTCTAGAGAATCTATGCCGCCCCATGCACACCCTTTTATGATCCACAGTGGACCACAGTGGACAACAGCTGACTTAGCAGCCATGCCAGAAATAGGTAAACTTTTGATACCTTTTTATTATCCATAGAGAAAGATCAAAGAACAGAAATGTTCTGAGTATCAGATTCTTTTAGCCTTCTGTATTCCAAAACTACGTGGCCTGAGTCTAACTCCAATCCTTCTTGCTCTAAGGTCAGAGAAAGCAGAATCACCTGCTCCACCAGCCCTTATGCTGGCCCCCGAGGCACGGCCCCCCGCCCGTGCTTACCGTTAAGGCAGCGCCTACGATACTTGTGGTAGACGTGTTGTGTGAAGCCATTTTCCTTGAGCAGCTCATGGGAAGGATGCTGAAACTTGGGCAAAGACTGCGGGGTACAGCCATAGCTACCAACTGCAGGTGTCCCTTCTGAGGGGCTGGAGCTAGAGGCCAGGAGAGAGACAGTGTCACCAGGTTCCCTGGAGCAGCTGGCCATCCGGTAAGGAGGGGCTCCTCTGGTCCATCAGCCAAGATCTAGCTTCTCAAAGGGCAACACAGAGACCTAAGTACTGTGGTAGGCCAACCTATGTCCTTCGGCCCAAATGACTCTTCACGTCGACCTCTGGTGGGTTTTACAAAGCAGCTACTGAGGCTCACAGAGGCTGGGAGACTTGTCCTGGGTCACGGACTGTTTTACATCCCAAATCAGCACAATGGCCAAACTTGAGCTTATAAGCATTTATTTATCCCAAGTTCACATTGAACTTTCTTCAATGAGCTATTATGGGGTAGTCCATCTGTATTGTTCTTCAAAACCACGCCTATTCCCAGTCTGTGCCATCTCTGCAGGGAGCAGAGTGCACAGGTCAGTGGCTCCCAAATGTTGCTCTTGAACAAGAAACACCAGGGCAATTTTCCTGGGGGTGGGGGTGGGGGTGGGGGTGGGGGTACCTAAATCCTACCCCAAGCAGCTGAGCCAGATCTAGGGTCCCAGGAATCTGTATTTTTATTTGATGACCTGGCTATCCCGAGGCAGGTAGCTGATATCCACCCCGAAATCAATTCACAGATATTCTCCTTCTGAGAGAATCTGGCCTGAGGAGGCTGTGACACCGCTTCTTTGGGAAAACCTTCCTAGATCCCAGATTTACCTTCTCTAGACTTCTTCAGATTTCTGGATTTAGGTAAGGGTCCCTTCTTTAATTTATACACCAAAGGTTTCTTCTTCTTGGTCCCACCCACTGCCTGGCTTTCCCGCTCACCCTGCCATCAGCCTCCTCTCCCCTCCCCGCCGCAGCCAGCACCTGATGGAAGCTGTCCGGGGCCTGTGCTCTCGGGAATCCATCACCCAGCCCACGTGACTCTCCAGGGGCGGGTTTGAGCTGTGTCTTGTCTTCCTTTTCCGAGGCATCTGCAAAGGTCAGTCCAGAATTTGTTATTAACTCACAGAATTCTGAGGAACACCAAGCATTTGTAGGACTGAGATCCCCTCGTGTGTGAGTTCTTCACAATTTACAAAGAATTTTCGTATCTAGTCTCTCACACATGAGGTCCACAGCTCTGAGCCAGAAACTGGTCTGCCTATCTCACAGGTGAGGAAATTGAGGCCTGGGAGCCCGAGGACCCACAGCTGACCAATGCTCCCTGGGTCTCAGCATGGCAACATGGGGCCACCACTCCCACACCCAGTCCCTTCCTCAGATGCGGCCACTCGATTCCGGGCAGGCCCACCAGCCTACAAACACAGAGCAGGTCTGGGATCCGGGATCTGGGATCTCTTGGCGCAGGTGAGGGGACACAGCGAAGCACTGGAATGCGGTCAAGTGAGCCCAAGACTCTGAGCCACCAGCAGGAGCACCTCACCTTGGCATCTAGCGTCCGTCCTTCTTTCACTACTGGGTAAAACCGTGATGTCTGACTTGAGTCTTTGAGCTGTGGTGTCCGGGGAGTGCGGGGGGTCCTGGCATTGCGGTAGTTTGGCGACTCTGGGACAGTGGTTGGTAGAGAACGGGCGATGGTGGAGGGCTCAGGAGCACCAAACAATTTGTTGGCCAGGGCGTCAGTGGGGACTGGAGAGAGAGAGAAAGAGAGAGAGAGAGAGAGAGAGAGAGAGAGAGAGAGAGGGAGGCCAGTGAGCAGGGGAAAGCCTGTGTCTATACCCAGAAAGCCCCCAGTCAAGAGCGCTGTACTCTCCCACCCGGGCCAGGGTCCCAGGCGTCACCCCCTCTCACCTTGTTGGAAGCGGGGTGGCCCAGGAGGGACCTCCTGGTTTGGATCCACAGGGGGCTCTGGGGTTAGTGTATCAAACTGCTCCCGGCTGATCATGTTGACTTTCTTGAAGTTCTCGACTTCTTGCTGCAGAGGATACAAGGTGGGTGGGGAGACGGTGTCAGTAAGGAGACTGCCCCAGCCTGTTTAGGAATCAAGACGTGCAGGAAGTTGCCAGGGGCAGCTCCCACGTCCACATACGTGCAATTCTGGTCCCCGGGCTCTCAGCTGCCCTACACCATTCCCCAGCCCCAGTTACCTGGACACCAGCGTGCCGACCCAGAAGGGCTGAGCGCCGGCCCGGCCCTCTCTGCAGCAAGACTGAGATGAGGAGCTCCCTGCAGGCCCCTGACCTCCTGCCGCCTTCCTCACCTCCGCCGCACTCCCTGCTGCTCACTACTACACAGGCTCAGCTCACAGACCCGCTCTGGACAAACCTGCAAGTTTGGACTGTTTCCGGGCAGCAGGGATTTTTTTTTTTAAACCTGTCTTTTCTCTATCATCCATACTCACAATAAGCTCCTGAAAACCTTTATATCGGCCTAAATTTTGAAGAAAACAAATAACAATCCAGTCTGTCTTCCCTTCCCCACAAGTGTGGCTAACTGTCAGAACATTCAACGCAGATGCTCAGGTGGCAGAGTGATCGCCTCTCCAGGTGTCTCTCCATCTCTCCTCACTTCGCGCCCCAGCGAAGTGTCAGTTACTACCCCCTTCCCATGCCTGAGCTACTGAGAGTCCGTGCCCAAGGGCACACAGCGAATCCGCCTTCCTCTCCCCAGGATGTTACGGACACCCCAGGCTCCACCCCCAGGGCCACGTCCAAGACTCACCTTGATCTGGGAATACTCAGGTTCGAACTTCTCAGTCCACAGGTCCTGCTCGTAGTAGAAGAGCCCATCGTTAATGACCTTGGCCAGTTCTGCGCTCATCTTGGCACGCGAGGTGTGGTTGCCTGTGCGGTCCCCCCCAGGGTGCCGACGCATGTAGGGTGGCGTCTGGGTGACAATGAGGATCTTGTTCACATCCCGGTCATCAATCTCATAGTCAGAGTCCTCATCAGACCAGGCGGTGAAGGTGTTCTTCCGCCCGTCCATCTGCTCCATCTCCTCGTCAAACAGGAAATCGAGCTCTTCTTGCTCCTCCTGCTCCTTGGACACGAGCTGCTGAGAGGGCAGCTGCTGAGCCAGAGAGGTCGGGTGGAGGAACCTGGGCTCCTCAGACTTCTACGACGGGGAAGATGAAGGGTGGGGGGTGAGGTCACCGAGGGTCCTCGGACCAGCCTCTGTAGCTGTCCGCCGAGAGAGAGAGGCCCTGGCCATGCCAGCAAGCCACAGCTGCCAGCCCTGCAGCCAGTCCCCCACGGCTCTAGGCTTCCTCTCTCCCAGCTCACATCGCCGTCGTTTACAGTGGACAAGGCCCTGCAGCCACCTGTGCTCCCATTTACCTGGCCCGGGAGTGGGCTCACAGCCTAACTTCTACGGGTTGATCCATCCATTCCATCTATCCAAAATCACTCCATGAAAACGGAAGCTTCATCAGGCAGGGGCCACGGCTCCCTTGCTTCCCATCGTATCTTGAAACCCAGACTGGGACCTACCAATAGCGGATGTTCAACTCTGATGAGTGAGCAAGAACCCACTGCTACCGGGCCCTGGAGAAGACACACTTCTTGAACTGAAGGCAGCTCACAGTTTGGTGGGAGAAAAGTCAAACAACCAGCCAGCCCAAGGCAATGTGGTATTCGTAAAGAGTATAAATAGAATTTGGGAACTACATAGCGAGAGGCACTTAACCAACTAGCGGTGGGAGTGGGGACAGTCAGGGAAGGTTTCCCGGGAGATGTAATTACTGAAGAAGGATAAGCCTAAGTAAGCCAGATGAAGGCAGGGACAAAGCGTGTACGGGGCAGAAAGAATAGCATGTTCCAGAGGCAAGAGAAAACAGGCTGCTTTTGGCAAAAGGATATTTCAGACTGTTGCTAGGATGACCTTATCTGAGACTTTGGGGCAGAAGTATGTCTACCTTACAATTTATATCCAAAAAGTCAATCCCCTACTATGCAAAAAACTTCCCATATAAACTCCAAACCTAGTCTCTCTTAAGCTTCAGGATAGGCTAGGTGGGAGCAGGGCTAATTCTGGAAGGGGGGCGAAGTCTGCCTGACTTTCCAAACATTCACAGCCTGCAGGCCTGGACCTTGTAAGGTCCCTCTCCACTGTTCTCCTCATAACACTGGCCTGATCCCTGACACTCTGTGAAGGACTGCAGCCAGGAGAGAGAGGGAAGCCGGGGTATGAACGAGAGGGAGGCAGTTACAGTGGCACAATGGAAATGGGGACACAGAATTTCAGAGACCCAAAGTCCAAGGTCATCTATGAGGTCTCCTCACAAGCCCCAAACCAAAGAGATCTCCCAAGAGGAGGTGGTGAATGGGGCAGATGGAGCACGGATCTGCTCCTGGAAAGGGGGTAGTTTTAGTTTGAAATGGAAACACTTCTCAGAGTGGACTCAGTGTGCACTACTGGCATATTGCTTTACAATTTCTAGAGCAGTCTAAGCCCTTCTTTCCTTCCTCTGAAGATGGGAACACTCCAGACTTGAGATAACTAAACAACAAGCTTCTCAAGGTCAACAGCCATCAGTGATAGGAGACCTGTGTTCACGTCTACACTATCTCTACATCCAGGCAGTGTGTCTGCTCCCTTTCCCTTTGCTCTTCACAGGGCCTGAGTGGCTTATATAGGTGACAGTGAGGACACACTCAGGCGCTACGGCAGCCCCAGAGATTTCGATGGGGCAAGACAAGGAGCCAAACACCAGGAAACCAGGGAACAGCTGCCAGGGGCCATAGGACTTCCTCTTGTGAAGAATGCCACTCAAGAACTCACACAGCGGGGGCTGTCCTGAGAGGGGATCCTCACTGGAAGAGGACACTGGTCCAGCAGCTTTCCCGCAGTCACTGCTGACCTCAGCTCGCATCACAACCCAGAGCCAGCCGGCCTGCGGGCTTAGCCCCGCTGAACCCCGGGCCCCACCCACCTTGGGCCGTGCTGGGGATGGCCGCGGCCTCTTCTTTACTTCGATCCAGTTCTCAGAATCCAGGTCAGGCAGGCTGGCAGACAGGCCCTTGGGCAGCGTCTTTAGGTTGCTGACCTCCTCTGTTTTGGTTGGCACTGGGGTGACGGCCCGGGGAGAACCAGGCGCTGACTCTGAAGGGTGGAAAGGTGAGGTCCTCAACCTTCTAGTCCTCCTCCTGATGCCAGCTCTAAGGAGGAGTGCTGGCTGAAGGACGAGGACAACAGGAAGGCACCCACAGGCCAGCAGTACCTACCGGTCTCTTTCTGGTAATGCTGACGGGGCACAAACTCAGGGCAGTTGAGAAGCTGGGAGAAATCAGTCTGGGAATAATCCACTATTGGGGGACCAGGAAGAGGCCATTTCTCTGGCTCCTCCCTCCTACGGACTTTCTCATCAACGATCTCCACCACCTTGCTGTCCTTTAGGGCCTGCGGGGGAGAAGGAAGGAGATGATGTCGAGAAACGACCTGGACAGAGTGAGGTCTGGGCGGCTGGCAGATGGATGACTGGGCCCCATGAGCTCAGTTAAGAGTCTGGGGCTGACGAGGGTATAAGAAACGTGGCACCATCTTCCACAACTGGCAAACTACAACAAGATGTTCAAACTTGTAGGAGGGAACCAACAAGAAAAACACAGCTGCCCTATGATCTTGCCATTCTATATGCAGCAATCTGCCCCCACAGAAATAGGGCTATAGACAGATTATGTTATGGGTAAAGATTCGGATAAAAAGCCATTCACAGCGGGCACCTGGGTGGCTCAGTTGGTTGAGCAACTGCCTTCAGCTCAGGTCATGATCCCAGAGTCCCCGGATCGAGTCCCACATCAGACCCCCGGCTCCATGGGGAGTCTGCTTCTCCCACTGACCTTCTCCCCTATCATGTTCTCTCACTCTCTCTCAAATAAATAAATTCTTTAAAAAAAAAAAAGCGCCATTCATAGCAACATCGTCCGTAATATGGAAAACACTGGAAACTACCCAACTTGCCACCGCATAGAAAACTTAAAATACATGATGGCACATCCATTCAGTGGTATATGTCTCAGACATTAAAAAATAGCTTCACATGTGCTGAGGTGGAAAGAGCCATAAAAAAGCAGGCCAAGGTCAATGTGTCTAGATGCCAGGGGTGTTTGAATTTTTAAATAAATATGTACAAACTACATACACATTTTTCTAGGATTCACAGGTAAACTGCTATTGGTGTTTTATCTCTAGGAAAAGGGTGAGAGTGGGGAAGGGAGGAGAGTTGTCTTTAAAAATCTTTTTAGTGCTGGGGCGCCTGGCTGGCTCAGTGGGTTAAAGCCTCTGCCTTCGGCTCAGGTCATGATCTCAGGGTCCTGGAATGGAGCCCCGCATCGGACTCTCTGCCCAGCGGGGAGCCCACTTCCCCCTCTCCCTCTGCCTGCCTCTCTGCCTACTTGTGATCTCTCTCCTCTCAGTCAAATAAATAAATAAAATCTTTTTTTTTTTTTAAAGATCTATAAAAAATCTTTGTAGTGCAAATGGGAGACATTTCAACAGCGCGACACATGACAATGCGCCCTGTCGGTGAGGCCAGGCCAAGCCAGGGCAAGAGGTGCTCTGCTACTCTGCTGACGGGTGTCCCTCAAGAAAGGGAACCCAGCAACTTGCTCCGTAGTGCAGCCTTCTCACTTCAAGAAATCTACACCAAAAATACACTGGCAAAATTACGGAAAGATATATATGCAACTCTAAGTGGGAACGAAGAACATCTTTCTCTTTTGTATGCAGTCATCTTTCTCTTACTATGCAGTCAGCTCCCAGAGGTATTGAGTGAAAACAAAAGAACAGGTGAAGAAATGCATGCATTACATGTTGCCATCTAACACAGAGGAAGGATACAAATACACCGAGCAGCACCTGCTTATTTTTTTTAATGGAAGGATTCAAAACAAGGTGCCTATGGGGAATAAAAGGAGAAAGGTGTAAGTGAGAGAATTTTATTTATTTATTTATTTTTAAAGATTTTATTTATCTGACACACAGAGAGATCACAAGTAGGCAGAGAGGCAGGCAGAGAGAGAGGGGGGAAGTAGGTTCCCTGGTGAGCAGAGAGCCCAATGCGGGGCTCGATCCCAGGACCCTGAGATCATGACCTGAGGCTTTAACCCACTGAGCCATCCAGGCGCCCCAGTGAGAGAATTTTAAATCGGACTTCTAGGAATATACCGTGTTGACTTTAGAACCATGTAAATGTTTTACCTAAATGCAAAACAAATTAGAAATTAGAAGGGAAAAAGCAATTCCTAAAACTCGAGAACATAATGAAACTAACAAAACGAATATATGTCAAATTAGAGAGAAACTACACAAAGACTATTCCAAGTACTGGAGAATACAGTCACTTGAGTGTACAAGTAGCAAACAAAACAAAAAACAAAACACGTTTTTTAGTAGTAGTAGAGGTATTATTACAAGAATAAGGTATATAAACTGCTGAATAAAACAAATGAGTAATTACGTTGAGGTCAACAGCAATTAGGACTTGAGGTAGAGGAGAAAGGAGTGTTAGAGATAAAAGATCATTGGAATTAAGTAAAGACCGTGTAGTCCTGAACTTCAATAGAAAATACCAGTATAATCTCCTGATGTATTTAAAAAAAAAAAAAAAAAAAGCTCTAGAAACAACGACCAATCAAAGCAGCAACAAACGTTCCTATAACTCAGACCGTGTGGTACATAAATACCACATCCCCAAGAGAGAGGAACTCGAGGTCCTTGAGAAAATGGCCTATTCCAGGCCTGAGGCAGGAAATATACCAGATCAACCAGGGTTCCACTGGCCACGGACGGACAGCTGGATTCAGCGCAGGAACTGCAGTATTGGGTGAATCCAGCGGTTTGTGAGGGTACTAAAAGCAAAAAACAAAAACAAAAAACCACCAAACAAACCCAAACCCTTGACAGTTATTAGGGATCAATCCCTAGCTCTGACAACTGGTTAACAAAGGGACAGATCAAGCATCTATCCACCCTTTCTGCACAAACCGTCCCTCTTGGTAACGGAATAGCTGACGAGGCGAGCTCCTCCTTAAAGAGGCATTCCGGCAGACAAATGAAGACAGACCGGCAGACTTAGAATTTCACCACTCCACAATCCCTACTGAAATAACAGGCAGTGGTCACCGACAGCAGCTTCATCGCGAGAGAACGAATGAAATGCTCTGTGCCACCAAGAGAACGTCTATCATTTATCACGGTCTAGAAAGGAGTCTTGACCAAAAGGGGAGGAAAACCCCCCAAACCTGAATCTGATCAGGCCTCGGCGTCATCAATTTACAAAAAATTTGGAATAGAGAAGAACATGTTAGATGCCACCACGGTGTCCCACGAGAAATTAGACAAGATACACAACCCAGTTTAGTCAAATAATGAATTGCAAGGAAAAAGACAGGGGAAGAGAACACCTAGCAAGACAACACATGGGTCTTATTTGGATCCTGATTCTCATAGAGTACAAAAAAAAATAAATTTTTTTTCACAAGTGGGGTGAATTGCAACAAAGGGTTTAGACATATTAAGGAATTGTTAGTATCTTTACATGTGATAATGATGATACAGTGACTACGTTTTTTACCAGGTATTTATCTTTTAGAGATAAGTACTGAAACATGGATGAAATGTCAGGTTACCTGAGATTTTCTGCAAAGTAATTTGGAAGAGGAAACAGATGGGGGATAGATGGAGTAAGACGGGCCAGGAGTTGGAATTGCTGAGCCTGGGCGATGGGTTCATCATACCATTCTGTCTACTTCTGTAAATATCTGCAGTATTCCACAGTAAGAGGGAGAGAGAGGAAGAGAAGGAGGGGAGGCAGAGAGGCTGGCCAAGCCTTGAAGCTTTAGCAGAGGTCGTCAGATGAGGACTGCTTTGGGGTTTTCTGCTGGGGTCCATGCCCCAGTTCCGTAAGTAAGGACCTCTCCTTCCCCTGCACCCCAGCCCCAGGGAGGGAGACCTACCGCAAAGATGAGTGAAATGTCAGTAGTGAGGGCCTGCACTCGGTGGAAGGAAGCAATAAGGGTGATGGGAAGGAAACCGTCAGCATCCATTTTCCGCCGCAGGAAGAAGTCTCGCTCTAAATTGTCCACGCTGAAGTAGTATTCGCTAGGTGGAGGGGAGAAGACGGAGGATTGCTGCATCACTTAGGAGTCTGCCTTTCTCGTCCTGTACACCCCGGCCACCTCACATGGTCTCTGACCGACCCTGACCCTATTGTGCGTGTGTACGGTATTAAAGGCTGAAAAGAAACGTTACCCTGTCATGGCTCCCTAACCTTGGGTCAGCCCCTCTGTATGCCTGGCCAACCCCTCATCTGCCTTTAAATCCCAGTTCCACTGTTACGAGTCACTTTGTCTTCTCCTAAAATACAGTCACACTCTCCTGAAACAATCTACTTCCCTGTGTGGCTTCCCCACTGGACTGAGGGACAATATATTGGAGTGGTTAGGAGCTAGGGTTTTGCCATCAGACAGAAATGGATGAAATCCGTGCCTTGTTTACTAGCTGGGAGACTCTGGGTAAGTTCCTGGGTCTGCCTGCTCATCCCCAAAATGGAGGGAAGACCCAGCTCACAGGACTAAGTGCAGGACTAAATAAGACAATGTCTGTAAAGCCCTTAACACTGAGCCCCGCCAACGGGGAGAACCCCACGCGTGTTTGCCAGCATTCTGGCCATGCTGCCATTACAAAGAGAAGTGCCGAGCGGGGCGGACTCCGGACATTCCCTCTCCTTTTTGTTGGTGGAAATTTCGAAATTTCTTAAGGCAAATATGGTATTACTTTTGCAATAAATATTACCTTAATGTAAATTAGCTTTTAAAGGATAAGCAGTGGTTCTCCCTCCCAGTTCCAGCCAGGGGCAGCGCCTGGGGCTAGCACAGCATCAGGAGGACCCGCCCATCCCCGCTCCACCCAGCAGCCACCTTCCAACAGGTCCCGACCCCCTACGCCTCTCTCCAGGAAGAAGGCTCCCATCTACTCACATCTGCCGCTTGATGTAGTCTTTGAGCAGCTCCTGGTCCACGCTGTACAGCTCAGTGCTGCTGACATTGTCAAAGTAGTAGGTGATGTTGTTCATGTACTTGGGGGTGCGAGGCCCCTCTGCACTGTCAAACTTTCGGTAGCCAAACTGGTAGTCAAAATGGGCTACGGGGGAAATAGGTGCCATAAGAGAGGGGAGACCCCTGCCCACCGCCCCCGCCACACTCCCTCGGACATCCCGGAGCCCAAAGGGGCCTCACGTACTTCGAGTGCCACCCCGGCCGCGTCCCCGGCCGCGACCACGCCCCCGTCCACGGCCACGGAAGGAAGCCCGCGCCCCACCAGCCCCATCACTCTTCACACTCGATGTCTCGTCCTGGTCGTGCCAGGCAGGCTCCGGTTTGGTCTCTGGTTGCCAGGCTGGGGTAGGGGGGGCCATGGGCACGGGCACGTAGGTGGCAGGCTCAGACCCTATGGGGAGAGGGGCACTGGGTCACGCCTGAGGGTGACCCCCGTGCCCAGGCACTCCACAGTGGGCGGTGCATACCTTTGATCTCCCCTCGGTTGGCAGGTGTGTGTCGTGCCTCTGGTGGACGAGCAGGGCGCGAGACCAGTTTTTCTCGGGGCACTTCAGGCTTCATGTCTATTTGCAACGGAACCCACTTGTGTTTGTTCCCTGGAGGACGGACGGCATAGGGACGTGAGGAAGGCTGGAAGGAGAGGTCCCTCCTAGCCATCCCTACCCCTGTGACTCTGGAGCAAAAGGTCTGATTCACCATCTGATGACCTTGGGCAAATTCCTTCTCCCACACTGGACCGCATTTTTACTTCTAAAGTAAGGAAGCCATGGACCTCAGGGTGATAAGACACTCCTGGCTGACTCCTAGTATCAATTTCTCCATGGTCAGAGAACCTTTCTGGGGCTGGACACACGGCTGCCCCAAACCGAGACTGCACTTCCAGGCTCCCCTCAGACACGTGCCAAAATTCTGTCTATGAGAGCTACGTGGAAGTAGTCAATTCCGGGTTGAGTCCTTCAAAGGGCGCCGCTCTCCCCCTTTCCCCTTCCTGCTAGCTGGAATGTGAAGCAGAGTGAGCCACCTTGGGTAAGAAGAGCCAGCACACCACAGCAAGATGAAAGGAACATGAAATGAAATGATTGCCATTCTAGGGCTGGCCTACTTACACCCAGCTGTCAGGTGAGAGGAAGAACCTTCTATCTTGTTTAAAACACTTACTTTGAATCTCTGTTAGAGCAACCAACCCATAAGCCTCAACACCTTAGCTAAGGCAATGGGAACTCTTGCCTTTAAACCAAATCTTACATGGGACAGCAATATCGCAAGACACATGGGGACCTCATCTGTTCTGTGCACTGCTAGAGCCCAGCTGCCGAGAACAGGCCCTACCGGAAGCTTGTTAAGTAACACAAGGAACTGACAGACGGAAGGCAGAAGGGTAGACTGTGGGCCCAGTGGCCTACGTCAGTCAGCCTCCCAAGGAGTTCTCGGGGTTCCGGAAACGGGTCTGGCAACCCCGAGCTCTGACACTTCACAGTTCTGCCGGCCACTTCTCCCAAGCCCTGGTGCCCAGTCACTCACCTTTCTTCTTCTGGCCCCCTCGCTGGCAATCCTCGTCCCCATTCTTCTCTTCCCCAGATTCATCCGATTTGGTTTTCGGGCTCTCTTTACTATCGCTTCCCTCTCCCTTCTCCTGTTCCTTCATGTCTTTTTTGGGTGGCAGCTTCCGGGCAGGCTGGGACTTGTGGGACTGTGGCTGCAGCGGGAAGCAGAGTAATAGGGAGCTGGGGTGTATCTGAGGGCCTCCTGGGATGGGACAGGAGGGAACCCCTGCCACTAGAAAGGGCAGAGGAGCTGAAGCATGCAGCGAGTTGGACTAGACGTATTCTAAGGTCCTGTTCTTATGCCTGAGAGGCTTCCAACAGGAAGTGCGGTCAAGCAGGCAGCAGGTGGGAGACAACCTGTCTTTCCATCTTCCTTGAGTCCAAGAGACAGAAACAACCCTCAGGACACAGGGGCTAGGCCCACAGCGGCCTGATACTTACTCCCCACGAGACCACACCGTCCTCGCAGTCTGTGGGATGGAAGAGCTGCTAACCCTTGGCTTATCCACAGCAACCCTATCTGTGAACCGAAGGCCAGGAGCCCCAGCTAGTGAGGAATCTAGGCCATCGGCCCAGAACAAAAGCACCAGAAAGAGAGGACTGATCCGGAGTTCCTCCTCTGCTGAAGAGTGCTACACAAGCTTCCCTAAGACATATGGCCTAGAGGTGGGTACTTGGCCTAATGGCCAGTCTCCTGCTCCACTCACTGGCAACCCAAGTATGGCTGATGGAAAACACAAGCTCTGGAATAACCTAACACCCTTGACTTCCAATCCCCACTTGTCCACAAAGGGCTGGTTCTAAGCCTTTCCTAAGGGCTCACAGTTATTATCTTCAGTGGCCTCATCTGTAAAACAGGAATTACTAAGGACCTATCTCTAAGTCACTGTGAGGGACAGGTGCAATGGTAAGCAGCACTTGGCAGTTCCTGACATACAACAAGGGCTCCAATGATGATGATGATCCTTAGCTATTTCAATGCTGCCATATTATACCAACCACGCCTCTGAAAAAACTGAGAAAGTTAATAAGATCCAAGGTTCTGAGAACTTAAGCCAAATGTATATATGTCCATAGCATTCAAACCTGCCCATTCTTCCCCACAGACGTACCTGTACACTCTTGTGGGCTATCTCTCCAGGTGTGGGCCAGTTGATTGCATCTCCAAAGTCACCAACCTGCAAAACACATTCTATGAGGGCCCTGGGGTGGCCCTGTCTCTGCCATTCAGCCCCTCACCCCAAATTCCACACCCCTAAAGAGATGAGAAGCCACAATCAGTCTGTCCACTAGGACCATGCACACTGGAGGTCCAGGGGGGCTCCCCTGATATTGAGAGGATCTAGAACTACCTTGAAGCTCAGAAGAGGCCACCACCTCTTTCTTCAAGGAAGTGCCCTTAGGTTGCTTAGGTCCCCTTACCTTGCTGCCTTTGCGCTGTTTAGGAACTGCTGCCCTCACCACCTTGGCTGGAGCAGAATGTTCTGTGGGAACAAGAAGGGAGAGGTGGTTATGCAAAAACCCTTGGCGGGGGCCACCATTAGTTCCTCACCCTCATTACCACCCCTACGCCATCAAACAACCTGTAGGTTTCCAAAGGAGGAAGACACGGGGAAGGGGGGAAGGGTACCCAGCCTCTCGGAAGAAAGCATGGAAAGTGAGATCATGGAAACAACCAGCACCCAATAGCCCAGGCCCTCCCAGCTCTGTACCCTCCTCTAAAGAGGGCCCCCGGAGCCCTGGGGAGGGTAAGTCCATGACTGGGGCCATTCCAGAGCCGGCTCTGTAGCAGAAGGTTTTCTAATCCCAGCAGATTCCATAAAGGAAGGATCTGAAAGGCCTTCCTGGGCTCTAACACTGTGGAAGTCTGTGTGTGAGCAGGCCTGGGCTAGTGATCATGGAAAGGCAAGATAAAAACCCTGAGCTGGCAATCAAATCCAGGGCACTCTCTTCTAAGCTTCCCCATCCCCCCACCGAGGCCAGCTCAGTCCTCAATGACCTGCAGTCAACAGAAGGGTTAGCCACTCCGGAAAGACGCTGCTTTCCAAGTTCCCAAAGCAAAAGAGAGATCCACTTGACTCAATGGTCCTACCTTTAGGAATTTATCCTAATAGTACAAATTAGATGTGTGTTTAGAGTTACGTAAAAAGCTGTCATCCATAACAGAAGTGCTATGTCTAACTTCAAAAAATTGAAAATCTTCATGTCCAACAGCAGAAAACTGGCTAAAGAAATTAGTTTAACAATTTTTAGAGCAGTCATTAAAAAGATAATGCTCTCTACCAGAGATAAAAGATATGAAAAAATAAATACAATAAATGAAAGAGTTGCAATCCTTTTTTTAAAAAGATTTTATTTGTTTGACAGAGACAGCGAGAGAGGAACACAAGCAGGAGGAATGGGAGAGGGAGAAGCAGGCTTCCTGTTGAGTAGGGAGCCTGCTTCCCCCTCTCTCTCTTCCTGCCTCTCTGCCTACTTGTGATCTCCCCCTCTCTCTGTCAAATAAATAAAATCTTAAAAAAAAAAGAAAGAAAAAAGTGTTAAAAAAAAACACATGTATTTAGGGATGCTTGGGTGGCTCAAACACCTGATTCTTGGGTTTCAGCTCAGGTCATGATTTCAGAGTTGTGAGCCTCACACACGCAGCGCGAGTCCCCTTGAGATTCTCTCTCCCTCTGCCCCTCCTCCCCCTGCTTGCTCAAGTTCTCTCAAACGTTTTTAAAAAAACCCTTGTATGTGCACATGTACACAAGTAGGAATATCTAGAAGGCCATATAACTAAGTATTATCAGGAGTAAAGTAGAATGTTAACAGTGATTTAATTTTATTTGGAATTAACCAGTCATTTCAACAAAGACATGGGCTTTTTATAAAAAGAAAAAAAAATTTAAAGGAAATAACTCTAATAGGTCTCATCCCTTCTACACCTACACTTATTTTCCAAACACACTTCTGAAAAAAGTTTCTGAACCCTGCCACCCCCAGAGACCCATGGGAAAAGGTACATCCTGGGGCTCTGCTCACCCACTTCTCTCCGATCACCTTGCCTCCACTGTTAGCCAGCTACGCCAAGGAAAGAGCTGCCTCCAGTCCCTGAGCACAGAAATCTGCCCAGCTGGCCTCAAAAGGAATTTTCTACTCCTTGAACAGACCCATGTTCTCTTAATGAGTAGAAAGAGTCCCTGACTTCCTGTGAGGCCACAGTACTCTTGGCTTTCAAACGCTACTGGAGCCCCTGCCCCCTCAAGAAACCCCACAGGCCTTCAGAGAGCTGGAGCTGTGGAACCTGGCCCACAGCCTCTTCCATCCTCAGTGCCGGACAGGGGAAACCCAGAAAATCTCTCGGTCCCAAAAGGGCGAAGCCTGTCGAACCAAGGAGCTACTATGCACTGACTTTCTTGCCAATCCTGGGTAGCCCAGAGAAGCCTACCACCACCCAGTTCCCTGACTAGGCTGCTGCTTGGAACCAGGACCCGGCAAAGCAGCTGCTACAGGATCATCTCCCTTGACAACACCTGATTTATGGCAGTAATCACTTCTTCAAGGACCCATGCTTCAGCCCCCAACAATACTCCCTGCATGCTATCAAGACAAGAGCAGGCCAAGGACCTGCAACTTCAAGTTCATTAACAAGGAGTAGGAAAGGAGAATCAGGCTCAGAGGGTGAGGTGTTCCTGAAGACTTCCCTTGAAAAGGTGAGGCAAAGTTGCAAAGTTTTTCAGGTCATTGCCTGTTTCTTCCAATAAAAACTCTTACTATTGGGAAGAGTCCTATCCTGCCATCACTCTGCCTGACATTTCACCCCCCCAAGATCACAAAGGGACATGTACTGAAAGTTGGGGCTCCAATTAATGGGAGAGCCAACCTGCCACTAAAAGACCGCACTGAGGGGCGCCTGGGTGGCTCAGTCGGTTAAGCGACTGCCTTCAGCCCAGGTCTTGACTCCAGGGTCCTGGGATTGAGCCCCGCATCAAGCTCCCTGCTCAGCGGATAGCCTGCTTCTCCCTCTCCCTCTGCCTGCTGCTCTGCCTACTTATGCTATCTCTCTGTCAAATAAATAAATAAAATCTTAAAAAAACAAAACAAATAAAAGACCACACTGAATCTTTATTCCCTCACCAACCCCAAGATACTGAGAGAATATGGCTAATCTGGGCACACACAGGAATATTCTTCAAGGAGTCCTGTGTGCAGTTTGTTGAAAAAGCCCCATGCCTAGCTAGCCCCCCTCTGCCCCCAGGACCCACAGTGCCCTGCTCTTGCTCTGCTCGCAGCTAGAGCCTCAGGCTGCCTCTACTCCAAGAACAAAGTCTCCTAGAGAGACAGAAGAGTCCACCAGGGAGAGAGAACTACTTCTGCCATAATGTAAAATTCCTAGATCTGTTAAAATCCTGTAGGGCCTAGGAGAAGCCGGGAAGGCTCAAATGCATTGCTGTCAGGCCCTGCGGGAGACCAGAAAAAGACCAGGCTTTCTGACTTCCATTACACGTCCCTTTCTGGGTCCCTATCCTCCCATCCCCCCACCCCGTCCGCCTCTTCACCAGGCGACCAACCAACACACGCTCTCTTCGGCTCCACAATATATCCAGGGCTCGGCATCTGAAATGGCTCCCAGTGAAAACCACTCCTCTGTGCAGGTGCCAGTCCCCACGTCCAGTATCCTCCCAGCCAAAACAGGGAATAAGCCCTTCCTCCCGCCTCTGCGTTCTGACACATGGGCCAGCTGCTACTGACCCAAGCCCAGCTCAGAGGACGCTAAACTCACCACCCTGCACCTGCAAGCAAACAGTTACAGAAGGTTAGAGCAGCAAAGAGGACCATGGTTCTAATCCCTTCTGTCTGCAGATAGGGAACCGAGCCCGGAAGGGGCCTCCCTAGGGAACAGCCAGGATGAGAGCCAGAAGTCTCAACTCTCTTTGTTCAAGTGTTCTTCTGGCTTGCCACGAAGTGTCCACTGGGTGGACATCCTAAGTGGCCACTGGTAGGATCAAAACTCCTTCCTGGTGCCATCTTAGGGCACTTCCCCGGTGTGTCCTGACGAACAGAGCCACTGGAGGCAGGGAGAGGTTCTCAGGTACCGAAGGAGGTAGAAGTGTGTAGGGCAGGCCTACTTGAGGCCCAGCATTCTAAGGGAGCAGGATGGCACAGAAAGGCTGCAGGAGGACCTTCCTCCTTGATTAAGGCAAGTCAGAGGCTAACAGGTAGTGGGAAAAGGAGAAAAGCCACTTTCTGTCCCGTAGGAGCATCCTCAGCCAGGAGTCGGTCATGATTCTAGCTCCAGGGGGTGAAGGGACTTCCTAAATATACACCCGCATTTGGGTATTAAATGAAGCCCACCAAAACCTCTATGTGTGGTTGTGGTCGTCAGGGTGGAACGCCAGGAGACTTTGTAAACCTGGATCCACAGGGCCAACTCACTATTTGCACTTCAGATTATGGAGAGTGGCGGGGACCAGGGAAGCTAAACCACCATGGCTAATGCGGGATACCAGGAAACAAGGTGGGCAGAGGTGGGTGCCGAGGGTGGGCAGGGCAGAGGGCAGCTCCCCTGCAAAGTGGAGCGGCTGACCATACAACACCAATTAACCCTGAGATTGGCTCTCTTGGCCTCAACCGTCACCCCTTCATTCAAACACAGTTGAAGAGAACAGACAGCCCATCGGAACTACACAGAAGTTGTTATCTACTACACACGCTCTGCCCCCGGAGAACTCCTCTGAACCTGTTTCCTCGTCTAAGACTGAGGTCCTAATTATCTCAGGGCACTGCCGTGACAGTTACGTGGACAGAGCACGAGAGTGCCCAGCACATGGCAAATGCGAAATATTTCAACAAAGATTCACACACAAAGTTTACTACTTCCAAGTAATCCTCATTCTCATCATTAAAAAGGAAAAAAAAAAAAAAAAAAAAAGCAACACCAACACCAAATACTTTCTCAACATGAAAAGAATCAGAATGTGTGGAGAAAAACTCCTGGAGATCAAATGGCTTGATTCACTGATTGAGATTACAAACGCCCGCCCTGCTCCGGGCAGGCTCCACTCCAGCCCGGCCCTTCTTCCGGACACCGCCCTTCACAGACAGGCTGGGCTCCTGGGCAGGTTTCCCCAGGAAAGAGGAAAGAAAGAGGGGGAAATTCACCACAGGTCCCTGGGGGGAGGCCTTGGCATCAGTCCCTGCCACGCCAGAGGAAGGAAGAGCACAGGGAAGGCTTGGCGTTCTGACTTGAATTACATGTCCCTTTCTGGGTCCCCTCCCCACCACCCTCAATTTTTTACACAGCACGGAAGAAGAGAGCCTGGCCTCCAGGAGTGTCTCTCAGCCTACAAAGGGACCAAACCCATCAATACCTGGTATAAAGCCATATAAAACAAACACATTTTCTATACTGTCTTCTAGAAAGATCTTTTTTTTCTCCCCAAATTTGTTTAATTTTTCAGTGTTACAAGAT
>CM052809.1:97665873-97828265 GCA_028533885.1 Nasua narica
ATCCCAGGACCCTGAAATGATAACCGACTGAACCACCAAGGTGCCCCTAAGGTGCCAAAGTTCTTTACATACAGTAGCTCATTTGTTTTTCACAACCACTCAGGAGGTAGGCAGGATTACGATGATTCCCAGATCACAGATGAGGACACAAAGGCTGAGAGGCTAAATGACTTGTCCAAGCTCAGCAGGCTACCAAATGCCAGAGCTAGGACTGAAATCCTCGTACAGCCCGACCCCTTGGGCTTTGCCAGCCTGTGATGCACCCTTGGTGAGCAGTGACTGCCAACCGCACAGGGTAGGGATCTTTTCTACCTTGCCTATTGGCTTATGAAACCCTGGACTGTAGCACATACATGGCAGGCCTGCAGTAAACATTTTACTGAATGAAGGGATTTACCTAAGTGTGGGTGCTTCTCAGAGAACTCCCAATGCATTCTGTCCTGGGAGGAAAGGCGAATGACCCTTTTGCATCATGACTGGATAGCTCAGCTGTACGGTCCGGCATCTGCAACCCCTTTGGGGTCTAGACCTACGCTCTGTTCTCAGACTTGGAATCGGTGTGCTTTAATCCAAATACCACCAGCCAGCTGGGGCAAAAAGAGGACAGAGAGGGTTCACAGCAGACACAGAACAGCACTCGAATGTCCCTGAGGTCCTAGCCATAAGCGTCCGGGCCTCAGGCCGTTGCAGAAATCCTGAGGCTGGCTGGCAGCCCTGGAAGCCGGGAGGCACACGTACCAAGCGGGTAGCGGCAGCACCTGCCCAAAAGCAGCCAAGCTCTCCCCTCCAACGACCTGGTGCTGCCAGAGCTTCTGAGTTTTCCCAGAAAAGTAGAAAAATAAAATCGATACTAAAAAGAAATTTCCTGCTTTGTAAGTACTGCTAATCAGTTCACCTTAAAAAAAACAACAAACAAAACAAACTGTCTACAAGCCCTATTCCACTTATGGGCTTCCACATGCTCTCCTAAGCCCCGAGGGACAGGCCAAGCTTTGGACAGCTGGGCCCTGGATTTCAGGAGCCAGTCCTCTCAGGAAGGTTTGGAGGCACAAGCGACACTCTGCTGCTCACCTGACTCCACGGTCCTGATGTGGGAGGCTGCTGGCCTCAAAGCTGATGTTCCCATCCCTAGTGGTCACCCACCACCTCAGGTAATGCAAATTCATTTTTTATGAAGATCTTATTTATTTGAGAAAGAGAGTGCACGCACTAGCAGAGGAAAGGCAGAGGTAGAAGGAGAAGCTGAGCAGAGAGCCCGGAGCGGGGCTCAAGGACCTCATGACCTGAACCGAAGGCAGACGCTTAAGCCACTGAGCCACCCAGGCGCCCCTCATTTTTATTGTCTCAACCTAATTCTCTGCTTCAAGAGGCTTCTCAGCAACCCCCCTCCCTGTCAATTGCTTCGATTATCACTTTTATTGGAATGGAGAGGCTCTGAGACCTAGCCAAGGCCAGAAGGGACTTGAGAACTCATCCCCTTGTACAGATAGGAAAAATGAGCCCAGAAGAGGCCTGGGTGTGCCCAAAGTGACCAGTGAATTACTGTGGAGCTGCCCCTGAATATCCAGCTCCTGCCCCCAAATCCAGAGTTCTCCCAGCTGGTAGGGAAGCCAATTTCCTGCAGAAACAAAATATGCTCCGTGCACCTCAACACCCACTCACGGGGTGGGGGCGTGGCACGCGTGGGGGCTGGAGGGCAGGTTTAGAAACCCAAGCGTTATAGGAACTGCCCCTTTTTTTCAGAAAACAACTTCTCACATGGGACTGGAATACATGATAGAGGAGGAGGAGAGCTCTTGTTGAAGTGCATCTAGGAGGCAGATGTCACTTCTACCTCTAACTTTTTTCTCTGCAAGACAGGATGTAGGCAGGCAGGCCTGACCACTTACCCACGTGGCGTGGTAGGGTAGGCACCCGCACCTGCCCTGTTTCCCGCTCTCTGACATCCCCGAGCGCTAACAGTCCAGCCCTGCAGGATGGGTATTACTTGACAAAGGGCAAGTCCACGGAAGAGGAAGAGACCTGCCAGGCGCCCCAGCAGCAGATGGCAAGCTGGCGTTCTTGAGATCTTGAGTAGGGACTAGTTATCCCAATCCAGGTCAGCTAGTCAGCCCTTGCTTCCCAGAAGCAGCTTGATGAGTTCAGGCCCGGGGGCCCCCTTCAGGGCCACACGCTCCACCCTAGCCAACAGAGAGCAGAGCCCTGGGAACCACGGATGGGGGGGGGGGGGGGCCTGTATCAACTGCAGACTCCCCACCGCGGCCCAGATGCCCTTAGGCACTGGCAGGTACCCTACGACCCTCCTCCACCGCCCCTTCTCCTTCAGTAGATGGAGAGGGCGTCTATGCTCTACCCAAACCCTCAGCATCACTAGTATACGAGGCTGCCAGGCTAAGAGGCAGGACAGGGCAGCAGTTAAAAGCATGGACTGGAGGGCGCCTGGGTGGCTCAGTTGGTTGAGCAACTGCCTTCCGCTCAGGTCGTGATCCTTGAGTTCCAGGATGGAGTCCCACATCGGGCTCCCGGCTCCGTGGGGAGTCTGCTTCTTCCTCTAACCTCCTCTCCTCTCATGCTCTTTCTCACTTTCTCTGTCTCTCAAATAAATAAATAAAATCTTAAAAAAAAAAAAAAAAAAGCATGGACTCGAGTCCACCTGAAAGACGTTCTAACTACCAGGCAGCATCATATAAGATGACCCACAAGGCCAGGGGACATGGTCAAATCCGACCAACCTTCCATGCAGCCTGTAACTCGACAGGCATTAACGGGGCCACACAGGAAAGAGGGCCAAATAAGCAGGTTCACGATGGAGGCAAAAAGGCAATTTACACGGGAGATCCCAGAGTCAGAATGAATCTCTAGTTTTGAGGTTTATGACAGCTGCTAGATCACAGATTTAACAGCTTAAATGAGGTCATAATTAAACACACAATGCACGATAGGTAATTTTTTATCTCTTTGAGGTAATTCTTCAATCTGTCTGGTGGCTAAAAAAAAAGTGAGATGGATTATGGTTGTCAGATTAAAAAAAAATCTCAGGATGTACCTAATTAAATTTGAATTTCAGATTATCAGCAAGTAATTTCTCAGAATAAGTATGTCCTATATAATATTTGGGACGTGTTATGCTAAGAAATTATGCACCGTTTATCTGAAATTCAAATTTAATTGGCAGTCTTGTTTTTACTTGCTAAATCTGGCCACCATGGGAAGGAAGGACCACTGCCCCATGTTCCAGGACAGTGGGGGTGGTGAGCAAAGCACTGGGCTGGAAGTTAGGAGATGGGAGGCCAGAATCGGTGCAGGTGCAAGAGCCCTTGCTGGGCGAGCTTGGTGTGAATTCCTATCCGGGGGTCTTCAATCCCTCCATTCAGAGGCCTATGGTTAGGGTGGACAGGATCCTGTCACCTGCAGTCCTTCCAAGCCTGACATCCTTTGACTTTTATCTCTACATTCATTGATCATCCTAACTACAACTTTAGATGAAGCCAGCTTTTCAGGGGAACAAGCTACCATCAAAACTATTGCTACAGGGGCGCCTGGGTGGCTCAGTGGGTTAAAGCCTCTGCCTTCGGCTTGGGTCGTGATCTCAGGGTCCTGGGATCAAGCCCCACATCTGGCTCTCTGCTCAGCGGGGAGCCTGCTTCCTCCTCTCTCTCTGCCTACCTCTGCCTACTTGTCATCTCTCTCTCCGTCAAATAAATAAATTTAAAAATCTTAAAAAAAAAAAAAAACAACACAACAAAAAAACTACTGCTACAAAGGATATCAGCTCTAAGATTTTTTATGTTTTTAAAGACTTTATTTACCTGAGAGAGAGAGAGAGAGAGAGAGAGACAGCACAAGCACTGGGAGGGGCAGGCAGCCCAAAGCAGGACTCATCCCAGGACTCTGGGATCATGACCTGAGCCAAAGGCAGACGCTTAACTGACTGACCCACCCAGGTGCCCTCTCTCTTTGTAAAGATTTTATTTATTCTGCTAGGTAATTCTAAGGCAGGTCTTCTCTGGACATATTTAGGAGTTATTTTCTTGAACCCAAAGAGTTTCAACTGTTAAATTCTCACAGGAGTTACCCAGAACTACAACACTGCATTTAACATTTTAAATCAGGGCTGCACTTTTTTTAATTTTTTTTTTAGATTTTATTTATTTATTTGACGGAGAGAGAGAGAGAGAGAGAGAGAGGCAGGCAGAGAGAGAGGGGGAAGCCAGCTCCCTGCTGAGTAGAGCCCGATGTTGGGCTCGATCCCAGGGCCCTGAGATCATGACCTGAGCCGAAGGCAGAGACTTTTTAAACCCAATGAGCCACCCAGACGCCCCTTGTATTATTATTTTTTTAAATTTTATTTGAGAGAGAGAGAGGGAGGGAGGGAGGGAGAGCAGAAGCAGGGGTAGAGGGAGAGAGGCAGACTCCTGAAGCGGGGCTCGATTCTGGAACTCTGGGATCATGAGCTAGGCCGAAAGCAGACACTTAACTGAGCCACCCAGGTGCCCCTAATTTTATATGAATTAAAATTAATATTATATCTATTTATTTATAATTAAATTTAACATACTTAGATCATTAAAATTAAAACATTTAATACTTTTACATTTATGTTCTTTTTAAAAAGTGTATTTAATAATTTTTCTAAAAATATTTTTAGTAATCTCTCTACATTCAATGTGGGGCTCGAACTCACAACCCTGAGACCAAGAGTCACATTCTCTGACTTAGTAGCGCTGTTCTGATGGGTGTGTAACCCAAACCCCTCCCCCTTTACCTTCTGCTCAGCTGGAGTTCCTGAGCAGAAGCCTGTATGAAAAACCCTCATCTCACAGCTGTGCAAACTGGGACCAGAGAGCTAGCAGGCTTGCGATACCACTCGGCGGAGAGGAAAGGCTTGGTTTAAATCCACATTCCTGGATTCCCCCGAGCTCCAGGAATCAGTTTGAGGAAGACAAAGCTTGGGCATCTACAGTTTTAGCAAGCTTCCTATGCAACGTGGACGCCTGTTGTTTAAGAACGGAGCTGCCTAGGAACAAGAGTCCTGGTCTCTGACCCTCGGTCCAGGGTCTCATGTCTGCAGACAGGAATTAATGGGCTCACAAGAGCAGGAGGGAGCATGATTTCCTTACACACACAAACAGCAGCCACAAGAGGGGTGCACAAAGAGCACAATCCCTCTATTTACCCACGAGTTCAATCTCTAGCATCGGGAACCAAGACTCATCAGGCTGAGAAGCCATGGGCTCAGAGGGTTGACAGACATGAGGTCACAAAGGCCCCACCTGGGCTGGGCTTGGGGTTCAGTTTCACAACGAGCTCCAAACTATGGCTGTGCCAGAAGGAGAAGAACGAAGGCTCCTGAAGGGAACTGCTTGCCTGCCTCCTGCTTTACAGCCAAACAATTTCACTCTCTCAGGCTAAGCCTGTTCCTTGCTCATCCAATGGCCGAGGTCGGGGTCCACTACATAATGACGGCTGCCACTTACTAAGCATTCACCTCAAGCTTCCTGCTGTAGGCTTTCTGCGCATGTCTTCTGACCCTCACCACAGTGGAACTCAATCCCAGCTTCAGAGACTAAGTAAGTGGCTAGCCAAAGGTCACAGTGAGGTTATCTGACCCTAAGGATATGAAATCCTAGGCTACCCGAGGCCTCTGCTGGCAGTGCAGGAGACAAACATTAGGTTCTTCAAGTCCCCAAAGGGCTCCAGCTCGTGTGCAGGCCAAACAGGGGACTGAGGCCAGCAGCACCAGAACCCGCTTCTCTGAGCCTATCGGCATGCTCACCTGCCACCAGGTGGGGATGCCATCATGCAGCATAAGGGAAGAAGGGCAAAGCACAGTCAGGAATCAAAGCACTGTTTATTGAAAGGCAACGCTCTAAGGTCACCTGCAACCCAAAGGCCTGAGGTCTAGCCAGCACCAAGCCCAGGAGGATTTTGCCTCCTCCAACAGATCAGAAAGGAAAGGATGGAGGAAAGTGAAAACTTTATAGCACAAAGGGCAGGCAGGAGAAAGGAAAGGTAGGTGAAAAAAGCAGGAACTTTGTACAGGCCCTGCTCTGGGGCACAGAAGAAAGCTGAACAAAGCATACACCATCCATTCAGGTAAACTATCTTTCCCTACCCTTGCTGACCAGGACTAATGAGCTTGTAAGATACTTCCTCACCCATCACTGTGTCTAAGTCTCAGTCGGAGAAGGGTAGATGTGGTTCTCCCTGTATCACAGAATAAGAACTGAGACACAAAGATCTTCCCGACTTGTGCCAAGAATATCAACTTGTTTTCTGAGGTCCCTGTTCTGAGTTCCCACCATCCTACCATGACACTTGACCATTGGTAACCGGGCTATTTATTTATTTATTTTAAGATTTTATTTATTTATTTATTAGGAAAGAGAGAGAGAACATGAGAAGGGAGGAGGTCAGAGTGAGAAGCGGACTCCCCATGGAGCTGGGAGCCCGATATGGGACTCGATCCTGGGACTCCGGGATCATGACCTGAGCCAAAGGCAGTCGCTCAACCAACTGCGCCACCCAGGGGCCCAACTGGGCTATTTATTGAGGGGCCTGTGTGCCAGGCACTGGGGAAGCAGTGGTGAGTAAGACAGTCCCTAACCTCTGAGGGCTCACTTTATACAAGGGCTTCAATCTTAACCTCCACATGTGATTGCTTCATCTCAACTGCCTGGGATGCTAACTGAGGATCCTCCCACAGTAAATGGGCTCAAGAAAAGCCTATGATCCATTAACACCTGCTGTGGCATCCCTTTGCAATGACTGAAGAATGCTCTTCTCAACAATGTAACACATACTACCTACTGTGGATATAGAAATTAGCTAACACTGCCAAGGGTTCAGCCCGTGGGTGTGGTGGGGTCAATGCTCTTTCCTTTCCAAAGCTGCTATGTCCCTACCTCAGAAAAGATCTGCAAACCCTTAGGTCTGGGCTCTTCTGAAGGCATTAAGGCAAGTCCCAGGAAGAACAAAATGCAAAAACACAAGGGAGAATTATGGGACGGGTGCTTCTGTGGAAGAGCACTGGGCTAGGAGTCAGGAAAACAGCCTGCCTCACCCCCAGCATCAGGGTGGTGCAATGGTTAAGAGCCTGGGCTCCAACAGCTCTTCTGCCTTGGTGACTCTGGGTTTCTGTAAATGGGAATAGTTTCTAACCTAATGGGACTACGAGGACTGAGTTGCTATTCGTAGAGTTCTTAGAAAAATGCCTAGCACATAGTAAGCACTCAATACTTGTTAGCTATTATCTTGGAACTTTAGAGCTATCTGTGTGTCTGAGCAGGCTTCATGACTGGTATGTCTCACTACAAAGCAGGCCTGTACAACTTTATTTTTCATAAAGGAATGCCCCTATGGATTCAATAAAAGTCACTGCAGAATCGATTTCCTTTAACAAGGGCACTGACAAATATTTCCACCCCACCCCAAGCTCAGTTTCTGAGGTGAGCCTCCTATTAGGTACTTAGTCCTGGATGCTTGCTCAGTGCCTTCAGTCTTCCCAGAACCATGCTTCAGGCTCTCTATTAAAGAGCTCATCAGCAGGGCAGAGTAGAGGGGTGGACCTGTTTCCAGGAAATGTACAGCATTTCTGGGCAACACCCCCTCCATTTGGGCAGGCTTTCCTGGCCTTTGGAGAGCTCAGGGTGTGTCCACGGCTGGCCTGTGTAGGGGGAGGGAAGAGAGCCCAAGGCTCATTGCCTGGAGGACCAGGAATGACAGCAGGTACATCAGCCTGGGGGCTGGTGCTGCCAGGCCTAGTCCTCTTCTAATCTGAGCTCCTGCAGCAGCAACCATGCAAGGGAGCTCTATTTTTCTTTCCCTGAAAGAACAAAGCAGAATGAAAAGAGACCAAGCACAGGACTCATGATTCCCTTAGTGCCATGTGCGAGACTCTGGCCAAGAGGCGGCCTCAGTTTTCTATAAAATGAGAAGTAACCAGATGGCTTCCAAAGTCCCTTTGGATTCTGCCCTTCCTCAAGGACCTCCAAAGAGCTGCCACCTCAGAGGGGCAGTGGCAGGAATGATGCAAATCAGGCAGTGGGACAGAGAAGGCCTAGAATGGCAGAGAACATTCTAGAGCAACTCCAAGCCCAGCAGCAAATGGGGAACTTGAGCAGCCTCTCCACTCCCAGCCAGCAGTCCAGCAAGCCCAGGCTGCGGCTGCTCTCATACTCCTTCCCCATGCTTGGCAGGAGGGCCTCCAGCTCAGCGGACCAACTGCTGTGCTCCCCGCTTCTGGAAAGATGGGACGGAATCAAGTATCTTTAAAAAAAAAAAAAAAGTTTCTGGAGCTACTATTGAGCCCTTAGTATGAACTATCACTGTACTAAATGCCGCCCTTGCAATATCTTACTTAATAAGAAGACCGAGACTTATCTTTTCTTAGTTGTGATTTAAAGGGGAAAAAAAGGAACAGACTGGCTTGACCAGTTTTTAACTCTGACCCTGGGTAGGTCCCTTAATTACCATAAGCCCATGGAGAAAGAATTTCTCCTTAAGAGGGGGCCAACTACCACCTCCCTCAAGGGCACTTAAGAGAAACGAATAAAGAAATGTTTTGTGGGGCACCTGGGTGGCTCAGCCGGTCAAAGCCTCTGCCTTCGGCTCAGGTCATGATCTCAAGGTCCTGGGATCAAGCCCCATATCAGGCTCCCTGCTCGGCAGGGAGCTGCTTCCCCCTCTTTCTCTGTCTGCCTCTCTGCTTACTTGTGATCTCTCTGTCAAATAAATAAATAAAATCTTAAAAAAAATGTTTTGTGAAGTCCTCTAAAACCTTAAGGGTGATCCCAAAGGCAGTACCAACTCTTATAATCCGAGGACTTGCTGAGGGAGACTAGACCCTAGAGAAACCAATGGGTGATGGCTTCAAATCTTCGGCTTTGGCAGGTGCCGCCCTGGACAGTATCCTACACCTCAGGGAAACAGAGATCCCAGAATAGTGCAGACCAAGTCACCTCCTCATCCCCTGGAGCAGGCCGCACCCAGCCTGTGAAGACTTGGCTCAGAGTTCCTGGGTGCCAGGGTAATGGGGGAGAAGGCCAGCTTCCCTGGATCTGTCTACCCAGTCTTCAAAACCTCAACCATCAGTACTCCAGTCCCCTTTACCTGAGGGCTAAGCCAAGGTCTGCTGCTCGTCTCCAGCTGTCCTACGAAGGGACAGGGTGTGGCCAGCAGCATGTGATATACTTAGAAAGGAGCCCCATCTTACAGTCTGAAAAACTGAAGCGCAATTTTGTATGGGGGGCGGGGATTGAAACCAGGCTCATAGGAATCTCAGAGCTGCTACAGAATGAGGTACTTGCCACAGAACGGGCCTGGTGTGAAGCACACACATCCCGGGGCGGCGGCGGGGGGGCGGGGGGGGCGGGGCGGTTCTTGACAAAAAGTTCTTTAGAGATTTCTAAGTCTGAACCTCCTTCCAGGTCAAACCATGTCCCCTTCTGCACGCACCCTGACCTATGTCCTCTCTTCTCCACAGGGCATGTACTATGGGCTTAGGGGAGCCCCGGAACAAACCCAAGTGAAAGTCTCTGCCCCCGCACACTGATTTTCCTTTTGTACTCTGGCGAGTCGCAAACCAAGCAATAAGCTCTCAGAGGGCAGATTTAAGTGTGGTGGAAAGAGCACTAACCTGGGCATCTGCATGCTTGTGTTTTGCACCTTGCTACATCACCGCAGACACACGCACACACAGCCCAGCTCTGCTGCCCCTGGAGGCCCCCCTCCTCCACTGCCCCACTGCAGGCACCTGGAGTGGTGGACCCAAGCCCACTGAGCCCAGTCCAGAATTCACATGCACCACAAGCACATGCCCACACACACTATGCACTCTGCTGAGGGAAGGGTAGGGAAGGCTACCAACCGGTGATGTAGCACTGGCCAGCTCCTTAACCCTTCTCACCAAGAAAGTGCTACCTTCATTACCAAGGGCTGGATTACAAGCAGGTAAGTGCCCTTGAAAGCTTATGTTTCTGAGTGTGGGGGAGGGGAGGTGGGACACAGGTCATGAGATATTATCCCATTTTTTTTAAAAGCAGGTATATACACTCACAGTAAAAAAAAAAAAAAAAAGGTATAGAAATGTGCTGTCCAATAGTCACTAGCCACATGTGGATGCTGAGCACTTGTAATGTGAGTAGTCCAAATCAAGAAATGTCTTAAGCCTAAAAGACACACCAAATTTCAAAGACTTAGTACAAAGAATATATCGATATTTCACTAACAATCTTGATGTTGACTGTATGTTGAAATGATACTCTTGATTTTCTTGGGTTATTCACTTAAATTGATTTCGCCTATCTTTACTTTTTTAAGTAAAGTAACTAGGGCTACTAAAAAATTTAAAATTATACACATAGTTTGTGTCATATTTCTATTAGGCAACACTAGTCTAAAAGGATGTGGTTGCTTAGTAGTGTTTATGGTGGTTGGTGGACATTTTTCTACAATGAATTGGTGTTGCTTAAATAAGTTGAAAAGATTTCCCCTTTGAAGGAAGTTAAAAGGCCCAATATATAACAGTATTTCCCACCCCCTTTGGGAAGAGCCAGAGAGTCTCCCCGCGCCTGCAGAGAGCTGCTCCCCCCCCACCACAACTGGCCCGGAGGCCACGCCTGAGAAACCACAAGGTCAGCACTGCCCTTTCCAGGAGGCTGCATATGGCCTGACAAAGCTCAAGAGGAACATCTCTGGGGGAAGGGGAGCCAGGGCCCCTCTGCAAGATCCGAAGCTCCAGGGCCTGGCTCAGGCCCACTAAAGGTGGTTAGGGAGCAGAACTGGGAAGTCCAGGCTGGGGGACCAGGGTCCTGTACAGATTCCTGCTGCCTGAAGATTTGCATGGGTCCTCTCTCTCCCAGAAAGGTTTCCAGGTGGGCTATGCGTACTTCTGTGGTCTGGAAGGATGCAAAGCTAGATGGCAAGTACTGCAGGAACTCTGAAGTCAGTGTGCCAGGAGCTGCAATCCCAGCTACTTAATAAATGCTGCGTACACTTAAGCAAATTACTGAGCCTCTATGAACTCTTCTGTTTTCTCATCCATAAAATGAGGATTAGAAGAACTATAGCCAGATCCCACAGGGGTTTTGTGAAAACGAACCTAGATAATGAATGAGATGGTGTGGTGGCTCAGAAGTTTGATAATCATGTCAGAAGTGAGGGTCTGGGGCAGTCTGGCTGGCCCCTTGGGACATGTGTCCTCAAGGCAAGCTACCCATGAGGCAGATTCTAGAACACCGGGCTAGGATGGTGGTGCCTGGGGGACGGGAATGAGCCCCAGCCCCCCATGCTAGTTAGTTACCCACACTCTCACTCCACCTTCACCCTGGGACATGGAGCCCGAGATAAGCCAAGGGAAGCCGCCTAGCAGGGAAACACCAATACTCTCCTGGCCCTGGGGCCCAGAGACCCAGAACCCGGGTAAAACATCTGCCTGCCTCAGATCATCCTCTTCTTATTAATAGGCACCATACAACAATGATTTGGCTTCTGGACAGAGAAGAGGAAGTAACAAACAGCAATCAGAATACTTACTCTTTAAGTGGCCTAGCCTCCAAGGAAAACAGTAAGGTAAAAAAATTGGGCCCAGTCATCATGCCATCATCCACTCCTTTTCACCTCTTCCCTAGCTGTTGTACAAGTCTCCAAGGGGTCTCTCTGCCCCCCACACCAGTTCCCATTCTGCACAGGAGAGTAACCCTCAAGCAGAAATCCTATCACAGTACTCTCTCATTGTTTTCAGAACAGAATCCAGACCCCCTAAGCTAGCCTCCCAGGGCCTCTCATCCACACAGGCCTCTGGACCTGTTTGTTGCAGAACTCAGGACTCATCACCTCCTGGTACTTGCTGTTCCTCCAGGCAAGAATGCTCACCACCATGCTCCTTAACAGTCTCATCTCGGCTCATCCTTAGAGATCTTCCCCGACACAGTGTTTGAAGCTGTCCCCAGCCACACAGCCCCACTTCTCTAGCACGTGCCTTCCTTTCTTGCACAGCACTTACCACTATCGGCAGCTGCCATGTAGCACTAAAGGCGGCTGCAAGTTGGCACCCCTCCCATTGAAAGGCAAGGCCCATGACCCCCCCCCCTTCATTCTCAGCAGGATCTGTGGCCTCTATCAACACCCCGTGGTAAAAGTGAGGTTGTGCTAATGCTCAGGCCCAGACCTTAGAATACTGACAGCATCTCCTTCTCGTCTCTTGAAAAGCTGTCTGGGAGCATAAACCATTGCAGTTAGTCCTACTACTCTGAAACCACCAGGCTGGAGAGGGCACCTGAAGGCGTTCATGTCCCAGCTGAACTCAGCCTTCCAGCCACCCCTGCCAAGGTCCCAAAAAGGAGAGTGAAGCGTGGTGGGCCCTCCAGACCAGGACACCAGCTACCATCATTGCCATACAGAAAAGACTCACCTCGCTGAGCCCTGTCCTAATCCACACCTGCACACAAATCAGTGAACAAATGGTGGTTTTATGTTACTAAGTTTGGGGTGATTGGTTAGGCAGCAAGAGACAGCAAGAACTACCTTGTTGGGTTACTGTCTCCCCACTAGAAGGTAAACTATGAAGGCAGCCCTCATCTGTTTTGTTCCCCTCAGTATTCCCATGGTCTAATTCTTAGTAGGTTACTCAAATATGTTAAATGAATGATTTTCACTTTGCTGGTTGCCAAGTTAGTTCCTTTCACACAAAGGGCAGGCTCAAGCCCTGGTCCTTCTCTTGATTAGCCTGAGGACTCAGTCTCTTGAGATGGGCCAGTGAGCCGGTTGACACTTTGACCCTGGCCTCCTCCACAACCCAGTGTAGCCAGGTACAGAATGGCAGAATCTTCTCAACAACACTTCTGTCAAGAGATGGGCCACCACTGTTTATACACTGCGACGGGTACTCCTAACTTTCTGTAGCAACTCATCTTGGCCCAGTATTTTCCAGAAGCCTAAGGCAGAATATCTCATGCCTAGGTAGAAGAATCCCAAAGCCTTGGTCAAACTCTCACGTATAACACTAAAGCCGGGCCAATCGGGTGGGGGAAAGGAATCCCCTTTAGGCGAAACCTTTCTCAACCCAGTGTAGTCTTCATCTCCAATTTGATATATCAAACTTAATCCTAGCAGGAAAGGACCTTGAAAGATCTTCTGGCTTAACCACTTTCATTTACAGAAGAGGAAAAGGAAACCCAAATATGCTCAGTAAGTTGCCCACAGTGTCTTAGCAAGTACATCAAACAGTGGACCTGAAGGCTGGTCTCCAGTTTCTTGCCCAGAGTTCTCCATCCTATTCCTGCTACAGGGCTCACACCAACAACGGTGTGAAGAGCAGGCCTGCCTTGGGGAAGCTTCTCCCCAGTTTCTCTGCCCCCAGAGAGAATTCAATGCTCTCCTGACACAGGACCTAGTCAGGATCTTTCCCTTTATCAGCTGAGAACCAGTAACACCTGCCTTAGCCACTGTTGCACCTATGGTGTTTGACCTGGAAGGGGCCTTAGAGACAGAGATCAAAGATGCCATACCCATTTCACAGATGGGGGAGGGGAGCAAAGACTCAATGGGGCCAACATAAGCCAGTTTTCCCATCCGTCAGCTCTCAGTCTTTCTATCACCGTTCTGGGGCCTCAGGCCACAATACCCAGTGGAATCAGGTCTCTCCATGGGTAAGGAGTCCCCTCTAGAGACTCCCAATTCCTGCCATAGGCCTTAAAGTCTTCCTTCCCCTCCCCTCTCAAACTCCTCCCATAAGGATGTTCCTCAGCTTGCAGGCTGGACAGACTGCTGCCCTCTCGGCTTTGTATGCTTAAACACACCAAGCCTGGGCCCAGGCGACACAGGCTGGTGTCCCGGTCTGAAGTGGGGTGGGTACTGCCACTCGACAGCACTCATCAAGAACACAGGGTCACCGTGGCCAGCTCTTCTCATTTTTTTCTGTAACAGCTTTACTGATATCATTCCTATACCATACTATTCATCCATTCAAAGTATAAAATTCAATGGATTTTGTTTGTTTATTTGCACATTGAGTCTGCCCTCTTAAAAAGAAGTTGCAAATTTCTAGGTCTCCAGATTTTAAAATACAGGTGATTACTTTTGGTTGGGCCCCAGACTCTTGATTTCGGCTCAGGTCATGATGCTGGGGTCATGGGACTAGGCCCCAAGTCAGGCTTTGTGCTCAGCAAGGAGTCAGCTTGTCTCTGTCCCTTTGCTCTTCCCCCCACTCTCACGTGTGTTCTCTCTCTAAAATAATATCTTAAAAAAAATAGTAAAATAAAATAGATCAGTAACAACAACAAAAAAACAAAAAAACCTGTCAGTCGGCTGGAATGGGCGTGAGGATGTAAGATGAGGGATGTTAACTCGTGGCTTCTCCCTTTCAGAATGGAAGCCCCATCGTGACAGTCTCTAAACTGTCTACCCATGAATTTCAGGGACTGGCACCTACAAGTACTCAAAAATTTCTAAGTGAACAAATTTAGACAACTACTTTTGCAAATGTGCAGAGCCCTGGAGCCCATCACCATGGACCTGTTTAAGTGTTATCGCCATACCCAGAGACTCAGGACACCTCATGAACAGCTGAGTCCATTTGGGGACACTGCCAGAAGTTACTTCTTGACCTTCTACCTCCCATCTGCCATCAGAGCTTGACCCATAGGGACACAGGAAGCAGGTCTATTCAACGCTGTATTTCAGAACAGCCAGCATTTCCACCCACCCCAAGCTTTGATTCTTTGGGCGAAATAATCCTAGTTCCTTCAACCATTCCTTCTTCATAGAAAGGTGCAAGCATCCCAGTGAGCTGCTCCGTGTTCCTGATTTCCTGTCTCCCTCCCACATTCCCAATATCTGGCTGCCCACACCCAAGAACCTTGCTCTCAACACGTCCAAACTCTACTCCTACATTCAGCTCCATTTGGGGGGAAAACCCAAACCAGGCTATTCTATGCACATAATTGGTATCTCTTTCTCATGCTGCTGTTAATACATACACACAGAACAGGAAAAGCAGAGACCTCCCATCCCCCAAACCCAAAGCTGGAGAAAGACCTCAAAGATGAGGGTAAGACATCAAAGATGGAGGAAGAGGTTTTCACTTCGAAGCACCGGAGTCCATTTCTCACTGATCGTCTACTACTAGCACCCTGCTAAGCACCACGCTGTAGGCTTCTTGCTGCAGGATCACAGCCCCCAGCGACCCCCTAAGTCCCGCTCCACTCTATACAGTTGCCTGACAGCCAGGACAGGGTCTGAAGAGCTGGCCCTAAGAAGAGGCACGAGCTGCCTTCCTGTCTACGCTCAGGACCAAACGGAAGAGATCAAGGCACAGAGGATCCAGGATGAGACAGAAAGGCTGGCTTTGGCACCTGCCCTCCATTAGCACATGAAGACACGGGTCAAAACCAAGTCCTTAACATCTCAGAATCTCACTTCTTGTTTGCCAGGCTCCGGCTGAGCTCTCACGTTCAGCTACCTCATTTCCAACAAGGACTCCAGCATGAGTACTCTAGATGTAACATGTTTACTGGGGCCTAGACGTCACCGACCTGAGGGCACTCGGGTGCTAAGCAGCTGGCGCTTGACTGACCCCAAGTCTCTGATCAAGCACCCCACTTTACTTCTTCCTCCAGAGGTGGAGCGAAAACAAAACTGCGGTGGGAACCAAGAGGACTGGGTTCAAGTCTCGGCCTTTCTTTGAACTGTGACCCCATTTCCTTTCTAGGCCTGAAGTACGTAACCTGTCAACAAGGGGTTTAGATTCAGTGACCTCTGCCTGGGGTCCCTTCCAGCTCTAAATACTCCTTCTTCTCAGAAGGGAGAGGCACCCGGGTGGCGCACAGTTGGATTAGCTAAGTAAGCGGTTCACTTTTGGTTCCGGCTCAGGTCGTGATCTCGGGGTTGTGGGATGGAACCCCACAGCGGCTCCGCACTCAGCGTGGACTGAGCTTAAGACTCTCTCTGTGCCCCTCCTCTGTCCTCCCTCTAAAATAAATAAATAAGCCTTTAAAAAAAATAAGGGAAAGAGAGCACAGCAGTCGGGACAGAGCTGACTACTGGGCATTGGGCTGGGTGAGCCTGATGAGCGCCCCACGTTCTCAGGGCCTCACTACAGTCGTCTCTCCGTGGGCAAGTGCAAACGCACCACACACCGCACAAGAGTAAAACCAGCTGAAGTAAGCTAAGGGGAGGCGGCCCTGTTGGAAGGGAACCTTGTGCACGCGGCTATCCGCGGAAAAGCCTCTAGAGCCAAGCTGACAGGCAGCCCACTGAGCCTAGCAGGTCCTGCCACGGGGTGCCTCCCTGCTGGAGGTGGGAGTCTCTGCGCCAGCCCACCGGCCAGCCTGTCCCCGGCTACTACTTCCAGGGCTTCCTCTTCTTCGGGCCTGTGCTGCTGCTGCATCAGGGTGAAGCATGAGCTCAGCTGAGCCCAGTCCACCAGAAACCGTGCTTCTTCGGGCAAGTGAGCCGCATTCCAGCTACTGTGGCCTTCTGAAAGGTCAGAGAAATCCCATAAACTGAAGCTGCTCCCTATGCCTAAAGGATGACACCTGATAATTGCCCAACACTTCAGAATGACTTGGAAATCTGTTCCCTCTTGTAATCTGGGAACCTTGCCCCAAAAGATCAGAGAGGAACCCCCAAACCATCTACTCTAAGAGGTTCTCACGTGGCAGAATAACCTTTCAAAAGAAAAAAACCTGACCATGTCACTGTCTCATCTAAAATCTTTAATGGCTTCTCTCTGCCTTCCAGTTAAAAATCACAATTTATCTAAGTCATCTATACAACAGCCACAGGGAATTTTTCAATTCCCTGAACCCCAGGGCCTTTGCTCCACCAAGCATGAGCTCTCTTTCCAGGCTTTTTATCAAGTAACTCCTATCCATCCTTCCCACTTCAAGGGATTTAGCCACCGCTTCCTCCAGAAAGAATTCTGACCTAGATTTGAGCTGGGTACCCCTGCTACATACACTCCCAGAGAATCCCATCCCTTTCTTACACCACCTTCCATACTGGATTTTGAGTGTATGTGCTCCTTCCCAACACAGATTTTTGTTATTCACTGTGGTATTTTCTAAGCCGAACTCAAAATGTGCTGTGTGATGCTGTCAAAGTATGAGATTTATCCACTCATTCACTGATTATCTGTACAGGAACCTGAACAAAGTGATGGTGTGAGTCATGTGGCTCTCTGGGGAAAGAGCATTCCAGAACCAAACCCCTAAAGCAGAGAGTACCCAACATAGTCTAGGAAAAGCAAAGACCAACACTTTTGGATAGGAAAAGTGGTGAAAGAGAGGTTAGAGCTTGGGGGGAATGGGTGGTGTGGGAAGCCATATCAAGGGCAGATTAGAGAACACTCTAAGGACTGGGGATTTTATTCCACAATGAGAAGCCATGAGAGGATCTTGAGGGAAGAGTGACAGAAGCCCAAGCAGGGGGCTGCTTCAGCAATCTAGGTGAGAAGCAATGGTGTATGGATTAGGCTGGCAAAAGAGGAGGTAGTAAAAAGTCTTTAGCTCCAGACAGACTTTTTAGGAGCCAAAAGGATGTACCTTATACATGAGATGACAAGGATGACCCAAGACTCAGTCCACGTGATTAGACGGGGAGTTGCTTATTAATTTGAGTCCCACTTTCCTCTGTGAAGCAGGGTAAAAAGACTACCTGCTTAGCAGACTACATCAAGTATCCAGTAAGTGGTAACTATGGTATCACTATGACTTATCTTGGGATCACCAGGAATTTAAGTAAGCTGGTGTATGTAAAAAGGAGAGTGAAAACCATATAGAGCCCAGGTGGACCATTTAACCAGATGGCTCCTGGCCACGGTGGGACTTCAGCTCCTCTGAGAAGCTTCTTGCAACTTCACCTTAAAGCAGAGAAAAGGCTACCTCGAGTTACTGGAATGGATGTCTGGAGGGTAAGGTGGGTATCACCAGTATGGAGAATTAGTATCACAAGTTTCTGCCTTCGGCTCAGGTGATGATCCCCGGGTCCTGGGGTCTCACCCTGCCTTGGGCTCCCTGCTCAGAAAGGAGCCCATTTCTCCCTCTCCCTCTCGCTCTCTCTCAAACAGAATCTTAAAACAATAAGCCAAAAAACAAACAAAAAACAAAGTGCCATCTAAACAAGGCCTCTGATGAAGGGGTCAGCTGGGTTCACTAACAGTAGCTCACACTGAGATGGGAAGTCCCTCACTACACACGACAGATTTATGTGGCTGGTTTTACAAAATTCATCAATAAAGGCCTACACTCCTGACACCACACCTACAGCTTTGCCAGTCCAAGGTGCAGCCAAAAGAATGATGCCAAGTCAACACTGTCCCTGTCCCTCCCTCAGGGAGACACCCTAGGCTATCTGCCACAAGAAGCTGGCCGAATGGCCCTGGTAACTTTCGCAAATAGCGTTACTCGAAAATTAAGCTAACTCCTGATTATCCACCCTCACGTAGGAAAGCCATGAATAACCCCCCAGAAGGGGTAACTGAAACTACATTTATCTGGCTTGGGAATGCACCTTCTGGAACATAAACCACTCACACCTGTGTGGGACATTCTAACTAATGAATGGGGCTACCCCATCCTCAAATTAATTTGATCCTCAAACCACCTCAGCACTGGGCATTAGTCCCATTCTGTGACTACGAAAAACGGAGGTTAGGCAAGCTAAGTCACCCAAGTGAAAGCAGAGAGAGGTACCCTGCCCAGGTTCTGATTTAAATCCTATCACCACGTACCCCTCTGCTCCCTCACTCCACTGTTTCCTATGCTTTCATCAGCCAGGTATCAAAACTTCCTTCCTTTCACGAACCCCCAGTAAGGTAAGGCCATCCTCTCTCCTGACCACTCCACCAGGTAACTCTGGACCAGCCAGGGATGTTTGTGAGCCCAGTCTGAGGCACCTGTGAGCCCTCTCGAGGCCCCAGTACCCTAATTACCCCCTTTGTGAGCTTGTCTTGGATTTTGCAAACAGTGGCACTCCCATCTGCCAAGCTCTCCATTTTAAAGAGGTTTTTGTGGTTTCAGGCCCACTCCTCCTCTCTCTCCCTCCCCGCCACCCTCTGGGAGGGAAATGAGTGCTGAGTAATAGCTCTAAAACGCTTACTCTAGCCTAAGTCCCATGCAGACAGGGGGTGGGTCAGCCAAGAGACTCCACCCCTCAGGAACTTCAGGGTTTCAGATCGCAGAGACCAACCCGTACCCCCCAGCCTGAATAGGTATACCTCTCCCTTCCTAGCAGCCACTCACTTCCCCGGGACATATAAAACTCAAACACCCCATCCTGAAGTTGTGGGGGCAGTCAGCCTCCTTCCACCTCCCTTTCAGAGAGGGTCCTACCTGCATGCTTTCTTTAGAAGGAGAAAAAGTAATCTGAACTGCAGGAAGACAGCTTTAAAGCCTCATTTATGGAGGCTAACCTAGCAGTTCTCAGCTAAGGGTGCACTATGTAAACAGGTATGGAGCTCATTACTCCTGACAAGTAATTCCTTAATAAATAATGTAAAGGGATCAGACTTCCTCCGTTGTCACCAAAATATCTTCTTGAAACTAGTTTAAATCAGGATCCACACAATGCATCTGACTGATGTCTCAACTTTTTAGAAAAAAAAAAAAAGTCATTTTTTAATAACTTGTCCTGCAGAATTTTTCACATTCAGAAACTAGAGGACTGCTACCCCAAGGTCCATTAAGTTGTTCCTCCAGGTCCATAGATCTAGAGCTCTGCTAGGTTTGGGGTCAATTCTTCTTTGGCGGGGGAACTGTTCACAGGCAGTGCTATGTACCATCTAGGCACTGCAAGGCACATAATGCCTGCTTGCTCCACAGTATCTGATATGCACCCCAAGTGATCTGCCTAGGCTCCCAAAGCCAGGAGAGTCACTCTAGCCCTCACAGAACTTGGATTCAAAACAGTTCTTAACTGCTATGGCAAAGAGAAACAAATATATAAAAAGCTCTGTTTTGGTTTCTTTTTGTGTGTGTTTATGTGTGTGTGTGGGGGGGGCTATTGAAAAACTTCTGATACTAAGAATACTTTGAAGACATTCAGACCCAATCTGATTCCATCATTTTGAGATGAATAAACAGGCAGAGGAAGCACAGGAGTTGCTGGTATCCACAATGCTGCTCAATAACAGAATCAGAAGTGGAATGAACATACTTAATATTGGTGATCATTTATTATAAAATAGCAATTATTGGATAGGTAGCATGTATTAGATGGTCTGTGCCTGGCACTATGCTAAGGGCTTTATAAACATTATCTTCTTTAATTCTCACAACCTTTAGGAATAGTACCTATCCTTATTCTCATTTTGGGGATGAGAAAATGGTGGCTCAGAGAGACGGAGTAATTCACCCAAGATTGCACAGCAAGTTAGAAGCAAAGCTCAATATATACAAATATTCAAACATTACGTTGCTGATCTGCAATAGTTAATTATACCTCAATTAAAAAAAAAGCAGCAGTAGCAGCAAAAGAAGCTGGGACTCAAAATCGCAGACTGTCGGATTCTAAGGCAGAGCTGTTGCTTCCACAGTCACTTGTCACGGTGAGGAAAGGAAGAGGCGAGGGTCTGATGTAGCTCTAACGCTGTGCGGATACCCCAAATCCACATAGATGCCCCACCCTAGTGACCAGGAGGAGCTGGGTAAGGGCCTAAAACTAGGAAGAAAAGCACAGAAAAGAGAGTAGAGATTTATTTGGGGCCAGTTCCCTGGGGTGGAGGATCCCTGGGGTTGCCTTGGGTTGGCTGAGATTTTACCTCTTCTTTATTTTGTACCGTCCGTTAGCTACACTTCAAACAAACACAAAAAAAGTGATGCCCGGAACACAAATACTCAAGTCTGAGACCCTGGCCAATTTCCCTTTAAAGTCAAGAACACTGGGGTGCCTGGGAGGCTCAGTTGGTTAAGTGTCTGCCTTTGGCGCAGGTCGTGATCCCAGCATCCTGGGATCAATCCCGATGTCGGGCTCCCTGCTCAACTAGGGGAGCCTGCTTCTCCCTCTGCCTTCCGCTCCCCCTGCTTGTGTCCCACTCCCGACAAAAAAATTTAAAAAGTCTTCAAAAAAATAAAATAAGAGTTAAGAACACTATACCACTGCTTAATTTTCTTATTACATGAAGTTAGAAGTCCCACACGACCAAGCCACTGATTCCCCCTGCTGGAGTGGCCAGAAGCTCGTGGTGATGACACACTCTCAGGTCTCAAGCCACTGCATGTGCACTAACCACAGCAAACTTAGCTCAGTTATGAGCTTTCTTCACAGCCCTGAGAGCACATGTACACTCTACCAAAGGTAGTTTTTACAAAACGCAAATAAACAAATTAAAATTTATTTTAAAAACATTCCTCATACCACATTCCAAAGCAAAAATAACCAATTCCTTGGGTCAGCAACCTTTAAGATTATACACAATATGCCCTTCCTGTCTGTTGATAAGCCAAACTCCATTTTTAAGGAGACGGATCCCATATATTTCATGGAGTACTGACACAATACCAGAAAAGGAAAGTACTGCATTCTCCACCCCCCTCATCTTATAGGTGGAGAAAAAGACCCAAAAAATGTCCTGGAAAGCCCCAGTCTCCCAGATATGGTAGAATGCCAGCATGTGGTACGCTGTTCTATCAGCTACCAGAGGGCTATCACCATAGTCAATGCTCACGAAAACCCCATGAAGCACATAAATCATAATTTAATCCTTATTATACAAACGGAGAAGCTGAGACACAGAATGGTTAAGTAATTTGCCCAAGGAGGCACAACCAGCAAGTGGTAGAGTTGGCACTTGAGCCAATACAGTTTTAACCCAGAACCTTTGCTGTGGAATGTTTCCCATCCTGCTTCTCTCATACTCACAAGAGTTGTGGCTAGAGCAAGGGAAAAAAGCTAAAGGTCTTCAAAATAGTCTAGGGGAGGGACATACAAAAGGCCAAAATGCAAATCCCGACTTAAAATGAAAACTACAAATGTAAGATGTGGAAGCTTAAACCAGAATAGAGAACCCCACAAGAATGGGTGTGGGGGGGATACTGAAAAACATCTTTTATTACTAGTTACTGCATGTGTCCCTTAAAGCACTAAAACACAAGCATCAGAGCCAAAAAGAAGGCTAAAAATAGGCATTTGCAGCAAGCTCTGGAAAGCTTGCTTATGAGGCATTCATTTCTGTAGACTCCCAAAAACATATGCATCACAGAACACAAAAAGTCCCAAGACCACACTGCCACTCCACTGGTGTCACATTTAAACTCGTCCAAGCTGCAAATAAAATCAGGGCTGAAAAACGGCCTTAGCAGTCCATGCAGGCTCTCCAAAAGAAGGGCCACCATCTAACCTTACCAGACAGATAATTCAATCAGAATTCTCCCTCAAAAAGCGTCCAAGCCCTAACAACAGACTTAAACAGAGAAGCTACTGGATTAATTCAGTCTGTCAAAAACTACTCCAAAGGTTCAAAAACCGACCAGCAGGCACTTTCTTGACTTAAGATTCCAGAAAAACAACAGAGCAAAACTACCACACTCAGAATTTTGCTTTGGGCACTTAAAGCAAGTTGGCTTCTCCACTCCAGGGAGGGCGAGATGCCAGCCAAGCTGTCTTCTTCCCACGATCAATAACCCCAGTGACGCACCCTATCAGGGGCCCCTGCACTTGCACAAAACGCCAGCTCAGGCACCCAATACCACCTGATGTCACGGCTGATTTAAAACCCACAAGGCAGGTTCACCATTAGCTAAGCAGCAGCAACCAGGGTGAGTAGCCCCATTTAAACTTCTGAGGAGTGCTCTCTCCTGGGGATGATTATACCCCTTTGACTTTAAAGGGGTGGGGGGAGGACCAAAGAGTGTCTTAAAGTTGCTTTCCCTCCCTCTGTGGGTGGATCAGGAGGGATATGCAAGAAAATGGAGGTTTCAGCACTGCCCTTTGCATAATAGGGTTCTGGAAGGGAAAGGGGGGAAGGGGAGAGGGCAGAAGGAAGAGAACACGGTTTGAGGTATTATTAGTAAACCCTAAATGTCTCCTCCTCCAAATGAAGCAACCTTTAAAGAAATAAAAATTGCAACATGCTATTTTCAGAATTGGTTGTTCTGGTTTCCCTAGGACTACGAGTGATCCTAATCCCTCGAACGTAAAGGCATTAAGCTCCCTCTTCAACTTTCCCCATTTTGATGGTTTAAACTAGTCAGTCTCAACCAGCAACTGCAGAAGAGCTTGTTTTGCAAAAGCACTAGGGCTACTGCCACAAGTCCAACATTCTAGCTACAGGCGGGTTCTGATACTGGTCCACTTCGCAAGGACGCCAAACAAGGCCGCTGTGCCTCCACGCGCCGGCAAGGAGAGGCAGCAGGGTGCGCCCCCCACCCAACTGACGAGCCTCCTGGTTCTTCACCGCCTTTCCCCCACGCTGACACGGCTTCCGCCAGGATCTCCCAAGGGACTGGGTCCACAGGACCGAAAACCCGAGCAGGCAGAGGGAGGGCGCGAGGAGCGCCGGCCGGCGGTCACATGCCGCTCCCCGCGCGGGGAGGTACCACGTTGTCCCGGCTGCGGAGGAATGCCGGGAAGGGGGGCCGCGCACTCACACTCGCGCACACGCACACTCTGGGCCGCGCCGCGCCGCCGGCCCGCACCCGCCTTCCACCCCGAGCGCGGCGGCGGGCGCCGAACGCACAGGCCCAGCGGCCGCGAGCAGCCCCGCGGGCCGGCGGCGCGGCGCATGGCGCCCAACTGTCACCCGCCCGCCCAACCCGGCCACTCCCTCCCCCGCCGCCACACGCCCCTCGTGTCGCCGCATGCCCCCTTCCTTGCCTCACATTTTCCCCCAACCTCTAAGAGGATCCCCGCACACTCGCCATCCGGCTCCCTCTCGAGGCGGAAGGTCCCCGGGATCGGGAAGGGAAACCACCGAATTCAATGACACGTTGGGTTTCCTCTTCTCATCATTCTCCCCGTAACCGACCCCTCAACCCGTCGCCAATGGCGATTCCACCACCTAGTATCATCTACCAGAGAACAAAACTTGTTAACTTTTAAAGCCCGAATCCGTGTGGTCGGTATGAACTCATCACTGGGCGCTTCGCTGCCCATGACATATGCTCATTAAACATTTACAACATGGGGACGATCGTAACGCTACCAAAACGGGGAACGTGGGGCGGGGTGGGAAGAGGGGCTTCCCGAGAAAGGGTTAGGCTAGAAACCGTCTTCGACACACCAACACGCGGCGGGGGGGGGGGGGGGCAGCCCTTTTCACCGAAACCAGCGCCCACCCTCTCCCGGCGAGGTAGGCCCGGACCACGCCGTTGCCCACTAACCGCTGAGGCCCAGGCGGTGGCCATGGGCTCCCGGGGGCTGGGCCCTCCGGCAGGGGCGTCTTCCCGAGTGTGTGAGAGGGAACCGCGACCCAAACGAGCCAGGAGGCAATCAAAAAAAAAAAAAAAAAAAAATCCCGAGTCACCACGACCAGTGGCGGACCCCCGGGGCCTAAAGGCCGCTGGGGGAGGGGACGCCCAAGTCCCCGGAAGAGGTCCCCGGATCCAGGAGAGCAAGCAGGGAGACCCACCTGGAGGGGACTGTCCGTTCACCGTGGCCAGGACCGGCGGCAGCGCGTTCTTAGTCCACGGGTTCACCTTGGGCGGAGGGGCCTCCACGAAGTCACGGCGCCCGGCGCCCGCGGCTCCGGCCGCTCCTCCGCCAGCGCCCGGCTCACCGCCGCCGCCCTCCTCCCCGTCGCTGATCGCCAGGCCCTCGGCGCCCGGCGGCTGCGGCGGCCGCGGGCTCTCGCGCTCCAGCTGCCCGGTGCCCTCCTTGTGTGGCTTGGCGCAGGACGGCCGAGGTCTCCGGGCGCCGCCGTCCGGCTCCCCCCCTCCGACGTCGTTCGCCCCGGGTTCGCCCTTGCCCTCGGGCGGCGGCGGCGGCGGCTTCTTCCTCACTAGACCCCCGTGCTCTTCGGCCTGCAAGAGGGGGGCGCCCCCCGGCAGCAGCGGCTCCACCTGAGTGGCCATCTGCGCGCCCGCCCCCCCGGAGAAGCCGGGCGCGCCCGAGGCTGCCTCCCCCGCCTCGAACTTGGCTTTCAGGGCACCCGCGACGCCTTCCTCCGGGGCGCTGAGCCCCAGTCCCTGCGGAGAAGGGTCGGGGTTCACGCTAGGCGCGGCCCCCCTCGCGGTCAGATGCAGCCGCCGTAGATCCGAGGCCCGCTGGCGGGGCGGGGGGGGTAGGAAGGCCCCCTACTCTGCGGTCCAGGCCTCCTCGGCGCGCGTCCCCCCCCCGCCCGTTCCTCGCAAGGCGCCCCCACCCCGAGCCTGGCAGGCTTCTCGTCCCGTCCCTCCCTCCCCCCCGCCGCCGGGGCGGCCCGGGCTTCCCGGCTCGGGGGCTGCAGCAATATGGACGGACGGGGGAGAGGCGCGGCGAGCCGAGGCGACCACGCGATCCGCGGCAGGCGGCGGGCGGGCGCGCGCCTCGCGACGCGGCGGGCGAGGGGAGGGGACGGCGCAGCGGGGACGCGCCCGCCGAGGCCGGCCCTAGGCGACAGGCGGGCAGGCGAAGGCGGCGGGAGCGCGCGCGCACAGCCTCGCGGTCCCGCCCCTCGCCCCGCCCCTCGCCTCCAATTCCTCGGAGCACCTCCCGGACTGGGGGGTGAGGGGTGCTCTGACCGGACGGGGGCGAGCACGTGCCTGATGCAATTCGGGAGGGAGGGCAATGGGGGGGGCAGAAGAGATGGGTGGGTGAAGAGGGGGAGGTGTCTTAAAGGGCCAGCGCGTCAGAGCGTCCGCAGGTGGAGCACATGGAAACGGGCCACGCGGCCAACCCGGCCTGCTCGCGCTCTTTAGGTTGGGTGCGCCAAATTCGGGAGAAGGAGCCATTAATGTCTCCCCTGATTTACAGGGTGAAGGAGAGGGGTGCCCATTCACCTCGAGGACGTACCAATGCTCCGGCTCCCTGGCGCTCCATGGGCCTGGCCCCTCTGGGCGCCGCCTGGGTGACCTTGGGCGAGCCGCCCTCACCTCCGTGGGCCGTGCTCGACTCCTCCCCGCGGGCTCCGGCCGGGACACTGCCCAGAGTTGGGTTCGACGCCCGGCGGAAGGCAGGCCCTTAACCCTTGGGGACAAGGGTGCCTACAAAGTGAGAACGAATTACCAACAGCCCCCGCCCGGCCAAGCCCCTGAAAGCAAGTGTTTATTGGCAGGAAATGTTTTGTTTTTTTTTTTCTTTCAAGTGCATTTCGTTTTTTCTTTTGGGCTTTGGGCGGAGTTAAACCCATGCCGGATTGGGACTCAGAGATCTGAGATTTTATCCTGGAGTTTGCCCTGCGCCTTACCAACTTTGCAGCAGTCATCTCCTCAGTGGGCATCAGTTTCTCTACTGTAAAATGAACCAGTTGTGTAGGACAGCGATTTCAAACTTGGGTGCACATCCAATAAATACTTACTAACCTTGCACTGTGGGGGGCCTGCAGGGTTCTAGAAAACGGGGTTTGGCAGTCAATCAGGCTAGCAAGGTCTTTGTCATGAAATTTACACTAAGGTGGAGAAAGAAAGTGGTAAACAAGTGCTTGGCTAGTATCTATGAAGGCAATAATTACTACAGTGGTAGCTTAGACTGGGTCAGCTACTTTAGTTTGGATGATGAGGGAAAACTTTCAATGCAGATTCCAAATGTTTTAGGATTAAGTATGTACTGAACGGACCTAGAAACCTGAGTGTCTAAGAAGCCCCCTTGGGTGCTTACCTATTAGCCTTACCTACCAACCTACACTTCACTTGGAGAATTCCTGGCCTCTCTGAGGGTCTGTGATCCCACCTGCTCAAGACATAACAGCCTGGGATGTTGGCCATCTCCAGGGCAAGAATTAAAACAGGCCATGGGCTGGATATGGAAGGAGGCTTATTGAATAGTCTATTGGAACTGCCCCAGGGGATAAGGCTGGTTGTAGGGTAGTTGTACCCATGACTACTGGGGAGAGAGCAGTTGGGGATAGCCAGGCAATCTGATGTCTGGTCTCAGTTCTTCCCTAACTTGCAACTCAGCCTCTGCACCTTGGTCAGCATTCCTACACTTTCCTGGCAGAGAAATGGGGTAAATTATGCCTGACTTGCTTCTACCCTCCCAGCTTTTGTAAGGAGCCAAGCGAGACAATGTTAGTCAAAGTGCTGTGTAAATTATAGAGACTGAGATCAGTGCTTCAAAAGAGGTACCAAGAAAGGTAATGATTACAGGAATCTCAATGAATTTAAGCAGGATTCTTCATAATTGCATTATATATGCCCTTAATCAGAAGGTACATTATTTCACCTTACCATTCAAATGTACTATTTTTTTTTTATCGTGCTTACTGATAAGTATTTCCCGAGGAGGTAATTCACACTAGGCCCTCTCCGAGCTTTGTTAATAAGGGACATTATGGTCCTCGTTGGTCCTTCTGTTCTAAATTCCTATAATTGGAGGTAGAAAGTAGAGTTGCCCCCATACAACTTGTAAGGGGACCAGGATTCTGTGGATGAGTAACGGGTTCACACCACCCCGCAGTCAGTCTGAGCTGAACAGTCACCTCCACGCTTGCTGTTTGGAGGCAGGAGGCGCACTGGGATCTACACACCCTGGGCCTGCTCTGTCCCAGAAAGGGGCTCTTAAACACCAGTGTGCCATTTTACGGATGGACACACTGGGGCCAGAGACAGTAAAAGAAAAGACTACATCTTAAACTGAGGCTCTTAGAGCTGGAAAAAGGAATCTTAATGATTACTCAGTTTCCTCGTTTTGCAGATGAGGACAGTGAGGTTCAGAGAAGTGAAGTTACTTAACCAGGGTCACACAGCTAGTTCAGGGCAGGGCCAGGTCTCACACCTGAATTTCTTGATCCTTAATCCAGTAGCTTTTTCTATATAAAATGATGGAGTCGGGATTTGAGCTCAGGTCTTTAAAACTCCTGACCCCTGTGACATTCTATATTCAGTTCTAAATATTAATAATGACCAAAACCAGTTAAGAGTAGCTGCTATTGAGTAGCTACTATATGCTAGGTCCTATGAGAAATGCTTGACATTCGTTATCTCAATTAATAACCCAATGAGATACATATTAATTCTTGCCATAAATATCTATTGAGTCCCTACTGTGTGCCTGGCACAGCGAGGCCCTGTGGCTATACTCTTCAGTCACAAAAGGTCACTGAAGTTCAGAAAAGAAAGCCAGGTGGGTTGGGGTGCCTGGGTGGGACAGTCGGCTAAGTGTTCAACCTTTGCTTTTGCCTCAGGTAGGGATCTCAGGGTCGTGATCTCAGGATTATGAGACTGAGCCCTGCATCAGGCTCCCACTCAGTCTGCTTGAGATTCTGCTTGAGATTCTCTCTTCCCCTTCTCCCCCTCTCACTCATGCTCTCTCTTGAATAAATAAATAAATCTTTTTAAAAAAAGATTTTATTTTTATGTCTTTTTTTGAGAGAGAGAGAGAGAGAGACAGATAGTGATGGAGCTAGTGAGAGAGAGCACAAGCAGGGAGGAGAGGGAGAAGCAGGCTCTCCCAGAGCAGGGAGCCCAATGCAGAGCTCAATCCCAGGGTCCTGGGATCATGACCGGAGCCGAAGGCAGACACTTAGTCAACTGAGCCACCCAGGCACCCCAGATAAATAAATCTTTAAAAAAGAAACTAAGGCGGGTGCCTGGGGTCACAGGCAGCAGCTGAGTATCAGAGCAACCTGTTTCAGGGCAGTGTAACTACCCAGGCCCTGTTCTTACCCACGCCACACTGTAAGGCCTGCCTCTCTTCCTCCCAGTGCCAAAACCACAAGTAATTATGCAGAAACCCTCAAATACGTTGGCCTGGGAAAGATGCTAAAAATGTTCAATCTCTTGTCTCCCCAAAAGGCAAACTCCACTAGCAGGGGGAGGGGCAAGTAATTAGGCAATATGTGACCCCAGGCTAGAAAAGAGGTAAGACATGATTAACTTTGGGCAGAAAGTGACAGGGATCAAACTAACTTGTGGGGCTTCAACACACACGTGCTTGAAAATAGACACAGTGTGAGAAAATCAAACTTGAAAAATAAAAATCGTCAGGTGTGTCCAAATACCGATTTGCATTTAATTATGTGCTTTGTTTGCCCCCAATGCTGACAACTTCCTGAAGAGAGACAGAGGAAACCATCCCAGGGACCGAGGGACCCTGGAGAGCCAGGAAACCTAACTGATAAGCTGCAGCTCATCTCTGGCTTGTCCAATGACTTTGGGCAGCCTCTCTGTCTTCCTGGGCTTCCATTTCTCCATCCACAAACTGGGAAGTGAAATACCCGTCTATGTGGCTTATGGATATGAAAGGTACAGTTGCCATGAAACCTCACTCTTTTGTGGGGAGCATAGAGACAGAGGTGGTGTGGAGGTTCCTCCAGTTATCTGTATTAGGAAGAAAAATTTTAATACATGGAGGTGTACAGTTTTACTCCTCTTTCAGTTTGATTTTCCAAAGGAACTCGTGTTTCTGGAAGAACTTGGGCTGCATAATTTATCTTCTGATATCAGGGGCTCCTGGGCAGGAGGCCTCTAGGCACACATAGAGGAATGGGTGGGGTCAGCAAGGGAGGGGCCTTGGCCAATACGAACTGTGCCAGCCGGGAGTGTTATTCCAAACTCTGAAAACTCCTAGGTTCTTTGGCACATGCCAAGAAATTTATTTCAGTTCGTGGGAGGAGCCCCAGTCTAGACTTATTCTTGTGAAGTCAGTGCAAACACCAATGGCTCGGTGGGGTGAAGATGGGGGAGTACTGATTGTTCCCATAAGACCTGGTTAACCCCCAGAGTAACATTTTTGAGTAAGTATGATTATCCCCATTTTACAGATGAGGAAGTAGGCTCAGAAGTGGCCCCGCCTCCCCGGGAGGTTAGGAAAAGAGGAGAATGGGTTTGTAATGAAGGTGGTCAGACAGAGAATTTAACTTCTAACATAGTCACCATATTGAGTTAGAGACCAACCTCACACTAGCCTCATCTCAGCCTCTTTCTCTTCGGTAATACCCTCTTCCCCCAGCCCTGCTCCCTTCCCCGGCATGTCTGCACTTCTCAAATGGTCTGGCGATGAGCTTGCCCCCTAACTTCTCCCCGCTGCAGTACAACTTACCACACTGCCTGAGCCAGTTCTCTGACTCTTTCCTGGACTTTGATGAGCTCTGCCTCTTCTAAAAATCTCCCTACTCACACCTCACCCTGTCTTGCCACCTCTACCACACCCTGTAATCCAGCAGCAGGGGACCACTCACTGTAGCTTTCCTTTGACAAATATTTATTAAGCATCCATGATGTGCCAGGTACTGCCCAAGCCCTGGACTCGGACAAGTGAGCAAGATACACAAGTTTCCTGCCTTCGGGAAGCTCCCGGTCTCACGCTGTGGGCCCCATGCTTTCCTGCCTCAATTCATGGAATTCCTCTCACTGTCACGTTCCTGTTCAGAGTGATGTCCTGAGTGCGAATCCCAGCTCGACCATCTGGTGACTTCGAGCAAATATTTAATATTTAACAAATATTAATTCCCCATCTGTAAATTGGAGACGATAATGAACTACTTATCTCGTAGAGCTTCAGTGATCTTTAAGGGAGATAATGTGTGTAATTTAATAGCACAATGCCTGCACATAGTATGTGGTAAGTAAATATTACCTTTCATTACGTGTATTATTGCCAGTAATGTCATTCCATTTCCACTTGTCCAGAATTCTACTTGTCCTTCAAGACTCAGCACAAAATGCCAACTGCTTCACGAAATCTTATTTAATTTCCACAACTAGAATAGATTATCTCTACACTCTTTTAACTCCTAGTGGTAATTTCCCTAAAGCGTATGGTATTTCTTACTTTCTTTCTGCCCTCAATTATGGTTACTTAAGGGGCGCCTGGGTGGCTCAGTGGGTTGGGGCCTCTGCCTTCGGCTCAGGTCATGATCTCAGGGTCCTGGGATCGAGCCCCGCATCAGGCTCTCTCCTCAGCAGGGAGCCTGTTTCCCTCTCTTTCTCTGCCTGCCTCTCTGCCCACTTGTCATCTCTCTCTCTCTCCGTCAAATAAATAAATAAAATCTTTAAAAAAAATTATGGTTACTTATGAGTATGCCTTATTCTCCATCTAGATTATAAGGTTTCTTGAAGGTAGGGATTGTACCCCATTCTTCCTGTGTCCCTTATTGCACTCACCAGTGGTGCCTTCTGTACAGCCGGCCCTCAGTGTATTTTCTGGACAAAAAAAAATGAATGAATGAATGATTACAGGATCACTCCTGATCCCATCAATGTTTTGGTAGCTAGAGTGACACTGTCAAGGGCCAAGTGCTAAATTTTATATATACTTAATATATATTATATATAATAAATATATTAATTATATATAACTAAATTACATATGTACTTTTAAATGATAAAATATGAAAATGAAATGTGCTAACTTTAACAAACAGAAAATATTTTAAGTCAAGCAAAGCAAAACGTGCATATAAGCCCCCAGCCCAGGGGCAATCATTGGCAACATGTTGGTGTATTTTCTTCTAGTCTTTTTTCTATGCATATTTTACATAAAATCATAATGCACATTCAGCAGCTTTAAGTTTTTGTTTCACCTCCTTAACACTGTACTATGAGCACTGTCTCCAAATCACTGCAAATTCCCTTCCCAAGTAAGTTGTATCATCTATTGAGTGCCTATGGTTTGACTTACTTCACAGCTGCCCACCTTCTGTTTGTGCTATACTGCATTTCTCAAAGGGCTTTCATGGAGAGAATGACAGATGTGATTGTCCCCAGTTGTCAGCTGAAAAACTGAGGCTCCCAGAAGTTTGGTTAATTGCTTCAGGATGCTGGGACAACAGCATCAAGGTGAGAACCCAGGTCATACCCTGCCCATTCCAGACCCTTCCACCACCCCACAGGAGACACAGCACATTTTGAAATGCAAACCCCCTGCCCCAGCAATCAGACAAACTCAGACGACCATGTTCAATCATTCCAGGGTCTGGAAACATCCAAGTTCATGGAAAGAGGTGGAAATTAGCAGCCAAAACAAAGGCAGAAGGCAATTTTCCTGGCAACAGTACTGTAATCAGTCACAAGTACTGAGCTCCCAGAATAGAAGGGCCCTGACCTAGGGACTAGAGTGGAAACCATAAAGGACAAGACATGTTCTCTGTCCCAGAGAAGAAAACTCCCTACACTAGCAGTGTTCTTGTCACAGACCACTTGCCTGTCCTGTACCTACAGCCCAGGAAAATAAGGGTAAAGGGTATGAGGTCAAAAGAGTTAGGTTCAGATTCAGGTTTGCCTCCTTCCTACCTGTGTGATGTTAGGCAAGTTACTTCACTTCTCTGAGCTTTACTGTCCCCATCTATAAAATGGTGAAAGGAAAATACTTGCCTGAGAAAATTCATTATGCCCTTGAGAAAGTTCCCTCGCCTCTCTCCGTGCGGGCTTCCTCATCTGTAAAAGGGAGACGGTAACAGCACTGACCTTTAGGGTAACTGTGAGGACTAAGTTAGTAAATACATGCAAAGTGCTTAGAACAGTGTCTGACAAATAATACCCACTGAATGAATGTTTGCTGTTAGTATCGCTGGCACAGAATCAAGAGAAACACTCTTCGAATCCCACACACAAAACGCAGAACAAGTGTTACCCTAATCTGTAGATGAGGAAACCCACTCTCAGAAAGATGAGGCATTTATCTGGAGCCCTGATGCTAGTCGATGGCAGCTCCAGGACCGCTAGAGATTCCAGATGTAGTGCCTTCTCTCTCCAGATCATACCCTAGCTGTCGTAAGCTGTCAGTCTTCTGACCAATTTCAGCCCACAGGCATGTTTTGTTTGGCCCACACGGTATTTTTTTTTTAATTGAATTTTACTGTGATTTGATGGGCCTAGTACGCACTAGTGAGCATCAGGCCTAACCCCTCCTCTGGTGTTTGTTACTCCTAGCCACGCAGCCGACAACCCTCATTTAGATCCTTGCACAGGCTCATACGGCGCCAGTCACTAAACACATGGTATAGACAAATTCTGGAGACTAAAGATGAGGCAAAGAGGGGCACAGGCCAGAGGGACAGGGAAGAGGTAGTCAGGGAAGCCTTCCTGCAGGTGGCTGTGTGTGCGTTAAAACTTAAAATTAGGGAGTGGGCTTTGTCCAGAATGGAAGGGAGGGTACGAGGTAGGGCAGACTACTTTAGCATTTGGTGACCTTCAAGGATGATGAGTCTCCTTGCCAGCACTTCCCCATGTTTTCCCTTAGTTGAGAAGAGAAAAGAAATAATCTGCCCCTTACTTCAGATGAGGCTATGTGACTCCGGAGGTCTAGAGTCAATACACATTGTCAATGTTTGTTGATTAAGTGATCTGTGTCACCATCCCTGAGTACTCGGCACCATGCAAGGCACCTGGAGAGAGAAGTGATCACACGAGCCAAGTATGAACTAGGTCCCCTGCCCTTAGTGATAAGAGCAAGAATAATAAGGATAATGGCAGGGTCTGGAGACAGGGTTTTTTTCTTGTTGTTGTGTAGGGGGCACTTCCCAAGGCAAATTCTCCAGAATGTGAATTTAGTCTAGTCCACTAGGATGGAATCTGCCACCAAACCATTTGGGAAGACATTGGGTTTAAGCAATGTTAAATAATGGGGCGCCTGGGTGGCTCAGTGGTTGGGCGTCTGCCTTCAGCTCAGGTCATGATCCTGGGGTCCTGGGATCGAGCCCTGCATTAGGCTCCCAGCTCAGCGGAAAGCCTGCTTCTCCCCCTCCCTTTCCCACTCTCCCTGCTTGTGTTCCCTCTCTCAATGTCTCTCTGTCAAATAAATAAATAAAATCTTAAAAAAAAAGCAATGTTAAATAAATATTTTGCCGTGGGATAGCTTGGGGCTTTTACCATCCACGGTGAACTCTCAGAAAGAGAGCATTCCCCAAACTTGTGTAATACAGAGCACATCTGAGCTGGGTATTTGTGGAACCCCCTTTGAGAAACACTGACTCCCTTTCTGCGGGGGTGGCGTCAGACAAAGAGAGATGTAGGAAGAGGTCTGCCTCCCAGCTTTGACTCTGATGCTACTTCCTATAGAACCTAGAAAAGTCTCTTTTCTTCACTGGACTTAAGTTTTCCATTAAAAAAAAAAAAAGTCTGAAAGCTCTGGAAGTTTCTTCATATCCTAGCAGTCTTGATAGCAGTTTCTAACATTTTTAAAAAAGGATTTTATTTATTTATTTGACAAGATAGAATGAGCAGGGAGAGCGACAGAGGGACGGGGGAAGCAGACTCCCCTCTGAGCGGGTAGCCCGGTAAGGCAGACGCTTAACTGACTGAGCCGCCCAGGTGCCCCAGTTTCTCATATTTCATACCTCTCTGACAAAGAGGGTGAGTGCTGGTTACAGGAGTGAGGTGGGAAAAGGCCATGGCAAGCTGAGGAAGCTGCCTGACTACGTGTCCCAGCAACCATCACTGGATCAGAGAGGTTTTCCAATTCCCACAGGGTCCCCAGCACTTGAGTTTCTAGATCTTCGACACATGGTATGAAGAGAGAACCTCAAATGATATGAGGTGGCCTAATTACTTAACGCGGCTGAAGTGCGCAGAGATCACCAGATAAAGTCAAGGAGTAGCCAGGCTCATTTTGGTGAGTAGCACTGCCTGATGTATTTGCTGCCAGCCTCCAGGGTGACAAGGCTCCCAGGGGGCCCCTCAACCAAGAAAAGCAGGAAATGTTAGGGCATGCCTGCCACTCCCCTGCAAAAGACCCTCCAGCGACTCTGTATCACAACAGGAATGAACTCCAGACCTGACACCTCAGCCCGCAAGACCCCGTATGCTCCCGACTCCATCCACCTCTGACTCCCTGTCTCTGCTCCTCTTCCCTGCCCTTGCCCTGCGCCAGCTTCTCAAACACATGGAGCTCTCTCCAGCCTGGGGGCTCTAGGGCCCAGTTCCCATGGCCCAGAACACGTGGCCCCCAGCACACACACACACAAACGCCATATACACTTCGCATCCTTCAAGCCTCAGCTTAAGCTGCCCCCCTTCTCAGAGAGACTTCCCTTGATCACCTTGGTTCAAGCACCACATTCTCCATACCACAGTCACAATCTCTGACTTTATGTGCTTATCTCCTTTTGCCCTTTTCTCCAATAATGTATAAACTCCATGGGACTGGAACTTGTGGCCATTTTGATCACCCTTCATTCCCAGTCCCAAGTAGAGTGCTTCACACGGTAGGCACTTAATATTTGGTTGAATGAATGCTGTGTGGCCTCTGGCAAGTGGCTTCCCCTCTCTGGGCCTCTCTCTCCCCACGTGTGAAAAGCGGTGTTTGAATGAGGTGCTGCTGAGTGTCTCAGCAGCTCGGACTGTGGCTCTGTGACTAATATCTGGGCCCCGGGCCCAGAAGCGAGCCTGGTATGTTCTATTGCCACAGCACGGCACACAGAGCGCTGATTTAATCAGGCAGCAGACACCCTATAATTTCATGTTCTGCTGTCCCTCCTCCCCTGTCCCTGGGCCGGGAACCATGCTGTCAGGTTTCCAGGACGGTCCTTGCATAGCCACCTGGGAGAGGATGTTCAGTCTGGAAGCTCAAAGGCCAAGAAGACTTGTCACTGTCCTGATAGGAAAGACTGGACTCTTTGGGAGTGTTCAGTAAATCCTATAATCTCTGGTTAGAGGGGACCCTCAAGGAAACTTGGCCTGGCCATCTGCCTTAAACATAACTGCCTCTAACCCTTGCTCAGTAGTGAGCATGATCACCTGGATTCCCCTTGAAGCTCTGGGAAGAGGGGCCTCACTGACTCTCAGGGCCGCTCATCTCACCAATGACCAGTTTTAGCAACATGGTGGAACATAAGGCAATATAACATAGGGGCAAAAACTTGGGGCTCTAACTGGCTTGGGCAGAATCCCGGCTCTGGAACCTACTTGCTGTGTGAGCTTGAGCAAGCCATGAACTGCCTCTGTGCCTCCATTCATCTTCTGCAAAATAGGGAGAACCTTCGTTGGGCTGTTGGGAAAATTAGAAGCATTAATACCCAGTGTGAAGGTAATAAATGTCTGTTTCTGTTAACTGCTACCTATGAATGTTCTTGTTATTATTGTGTTTAGATCTCCTTGGACTCTGTTCTTGGAGTTGGTGGATTTGTTTGCAAAAAGAGATAGTGGGGGGCGCCTGGGTGGCTCAGTTGGTTGGGCGGCTGCCTTCGGCTCGGGTCATGGTCCCGGAGTCCCAGGATCGAGTCCTGTGTCAGGCTCCCAGCTCTGCGGGGGGTCTGCTTCTCCCTCTGACTTTCTCCCCTCTCATTCTCTCTCTCTCTCAAATAAATAAATAAATAAATCTTTAAAAAAAAAAAGAGAGACAGTGGGGTCCAGCCCAAAGATACAGGGCTGGGAATCCAGAAGGGTGGGCTTGCTGGGGACTCTAAGAATATTCACTTTACTGTTCCAGGCTTCAGGACTTCACCTGAAAAAAGGAAAGAGAATAATCCCTGTCCTGCTTTGTGTCATAGAACTGACGTATAGATCAAATGAGAAATAACCAAGAAGGCTTTGGAAAGTGCAAAAATGCTCCACGGATGTGAGGGATTTGTCTTATTTGGTTGGAGAGCCCTGTCCTCTTTAAGCAAGGCACATTAGCTCCCACATAGCAAAATAGCTAAACTCAACCTATTTGGCAAACAGTGTGTGTTTGATACTTGCTGTGAATTTGAAGCTAATCCCTTCAGAATCTTCTTTCATTAATGCACTGGAGCAAACAGATTTGAGAAGGATTTATTTATAAGCATTTGGTACATTCCTATAGGACGCAGGGCTCAGTTTGGCTGATTTCTGACATCTTTATTGTCACAATTGTTATTTCTTCTGTTTCTCTTGTTCAGGAATCTGATTGGAGGGATGCAGGTTGGGTGCACTCACTTTGCAAATGTAGGCAGGACACAGCAGCTCTGCATAATTTCAGGGAGTCTGGGGTGACTTCTCTTCAACACCGGTTATGTCATGTGGGCCTACGGCAGGAAGAGGCCCCTGGAATCAGTCTTACTGTATAAATCAGAGACAAAGGCTCAGAGAGGGGAAAGAACTCACCCAAAGTCACACAGCTGGTTAATGGCAGAGGCTTGGCCAGGTAACCAGGTCTCTTGACTCCAAACCCCGTACTCTTTCCAATAATTCTATGGAATCTTGTGATTTCTCTAAGTTAGCTGATTGTGTATCAGAATCTTGTAACTCGTGGGGGCTCACATTTGTCAGAAGTCATTGAACTGGAGGTGCCTAGCTGGCATGGTAAGTAGAGCATGTGACTCTTGATCTAGGGGTTGTGGGTTCAGGCCCTGCTTTGGGTGTAGGGATTACTTAGAAATAAAATCTTTAAAAAAACCAAAATCAAAAACTCTCATTGAACTGTACACTTAAAACCTGTAAGGTATTTGGGGTTAAATTTAACTCAACTTTTTAAAATGATAAAATGGTGTGGCAGAGTCCTATTTCATGAGGGAGTCGGTGTCTAAGGCCAGCATTAAGGCAATATTAAGCGCTTCGGAAGGGAGCACGCTGGAGCCAGCAGGGTCTCTCAGCTGGTGTTTCTGCAAGCATTGTAATAGCCTGCTGCTTCTTCAGAACGTCCACACTGGATGCTGGCTGCCACATAGGGGGCAGGCTGTGAGAGAATGTATCTCTATAAAAGGAGGCTATGTGGTGTGGTGAGAGGCACAAGTGGGAACCAAGACTGCTAAGGGAACGGTAGTTTTTGGTACTGCACCACACACACACACACACACACACACACACACACACACACACACACACACCCTGAACCATAAACACACACACCCTCCCTGAACAGGTGCTGGAGCAAGTTAACAGAGGGCCTGAAGCTGGGGACAAGGATCTGAGGGTTCCTGGGACCCAGTATGTGAGTTAGGTCAGGAGAATTTGGAGCCTCTGAAGGGCAGGGCTGAGGCGAAGAGGTTGGAGCAGGGCTAGAAAAAGCTGGCACAATTGAGAATCCCTCATTCAAGAAGGAAGGGCTGTGGTGGGGAACAAGGGGAGGAGAAGGAGATAAACAGCTGGAGGACGTGGAAGAGAGACTTTGGAGGTAGCCTCGTTTTTGAGGAGAAAGCAAGTTGCCTGGGTTGACCTGCTGTACTGCTGGAAAAGGAGTAAACTATCCTTTAGTAAGTAAACAACCTAAAATGTGGAGTGATGGAGGTGGAGGAGGCCAATCCACAAAGCAGAGTATGTTTAATGAGATTAGATCTGATACGTTTCAGAACAGCTTGTTTGTTGTTTATGTATAAAAAGGAAGATTCCAGGCTGCTCAGTGTCAAAGGGGGTTGTTCTTTTGAGGACTTGAAACATTTTTCCTAGGACTGTATTAAAATGATACATTTGTGCACCTCACACCCCTTTGGAAGGCTATTATCAAAGAAGGAAGGAGGGAAGGAAGGATGGACAAGTGTTGGCGAGTTTGTGGAAAAATCGGAGGGGAGCCCTTGTGCCCTGCTGGTGGGAATGCAAAATGGTGTGATTGCTATGGAAACCAGTATGTAGCTTTCTCAAAAAATTAAAAATAGATTGGATGCCTGGGTGGCTCAGTTGGTTAAGCGTCTACCTTTGGCTTGGGTAATGATCCCAGGGTCCTGGGATCGGGTTCCCTCCTTAGTGGGGAGCCTGTTTCTCCCTCTGTCTTCTTCTCCCCCTGCTAGTTCTTTCTCTCGCTCCCTCTCCCCCCATCCCGACAAATAAATAAATAAATAAAAAACAAAATTAAAAATAGAGCTACTATATGACCTAGAAATCCCACTTCTGGGTATTTATTCAAAGGAATTGAAAGCAGGGCCTCAAAGAGATATTTGTACGCTTATGTCTACAGCAGCCATATTCAAAATGGCCAGGAGGTGGAAACAACCCATGTGTCCAGCGATGGATGAATGGACACACAAATGTGGTGTTTACCTACAAAAAGAATATTATTTAGCTTGAGAAAGGAAGGAAATTCTGCCACATGGATGAACCTTGAGGATCCTCTGCTAAATGAAGTAAGCCAGTCACAAAACAGAGAGGTATGATCCCATTTTTATGAGGTATCTAACATAGTCAAATTCAGGAGTGCCTGGCTGGCCCAGTTGATGGAGCATGAGACTCTTGACCCTGGGGTCATGAGTTTGAGCTCCATGTTGAGCACAGAGCTTACATTGAAAAAAATAAATAAATAATAGAGTAGTCAAATTCATAGAAATAGGAAGTAGAATGGTGGGTCCCAGAGACTGGGGAAACAGGGAGGAGGAGTTGTTTCATGGATATAGAGTTTCCTATTTGCAAGATGGGAAAGCTCTGGAGATCTGTTTTACAACAATGTAAATATACATAACACTACTGAACTACACACTTTAAAATGGTAAATTTTGTGTCAGATGTCTTTTATTACAATGAGTAAACAAGAAACCAATACATTTGCCTGTAGACCTCCCTTTACTCACTGAAAAACTGCTGGTTATAAAACAGCCTGTTCACTATGATCCTATTTTTGTCAAATGTCCCTTTTCATTCTGATATATATTCATTATTATCATTAGAATATACACCAAATGATTAACAATGGCTACTTCTGAGTACTGATTTTGTTCTTTTTACCATCTGTATTTTCTAACTTTTTTTTTAAAAGATTTTATTTATTTATTAGGAAAGAGAGAGAGTGAGAGAGAGCATGAGAAGGGAGAAGGTCAGAGTGAGACGCGGACTCCCCATGGAGCTGGGAGCCCGATGTGGGACTTGATCCCGGGACTCCGGGATCATGACCTGAGCCGAAGGCAGTTGCTTAACCAACTGCGCCACCCAGGCGCCCCTTTTCTAACTTTTTTTTAAAGATTTTATTTATTTATTTGACAGAGAGGAGAGAGATCACAAGAGAGAGATCACAAGGCAGAGAGGCAGGCAGAGAGAGAGGGAAGCAGGCTCACCACTGAGCAGAGAGCCCGATGCGGGGCTCAATACCAGGACCCTGAAATCACCACCCGAGCTGAAGGCAGAGACCTTAACCCACTGAGCCATCCAGGCGCCCTATTTTCTAACTTTTTTTACGGAAGCATTTTGTTCCTTACCAAAACAACAACAAAAACTTCATCCCATTCCAGCCCCTGTCTTTATGTCCACAAAATTTACATAAGTGAAACTCACATTCCTGAGATTTTATTGTAAATATAATTAGAAGTCACTGCTAATAATTTTAAGAAAACAATAGCAATAGGAACATTTCCTATGTAGGGCAAACTTAATCTGTGCTCCACACTTGGGCTTTTCACGAATTATCTCAGACAATCACCCTTCAAAGTAGGTACCACTATAAACCCATGCTGCAGACAAGGAAACAGGTTAAGTAGCTGGTACAAACTCATTTATAAATGTCAAGGCTGTTTTGAAAGCCACAGCAGTCTGATCCCAAAGCCTGTGTTTCTGATAGCCTGGCTATTCTGCTAGACACACATTATGTACTCACCCGTCACCCTGTGCATGGGTCCTTTCAGCAGCCACGAATATATAATTTAGGTGTTCCTTACATCGTTCGGTCAGCGCCCCTACCACTCTCCTGATCGTCGTAGGATGTTTGTTTCTCAGATAAGGCAAAGGTCAACATCTCTCCAGAAATCCCAACCCACATTACATTCCAGATAGGTCCACAAAGAGCAAATGAATGAGCCAATCCTGGGGACTCTGAGTGGTTTGGGATTGTGGGGCTCTATCCCAGACACTCAGCTTACTCATGTAGGTACTAACTCCACTATCCACTACAACCAAGTAGGATACCCATCCACCTCCCAGGACCAACTTCAACCTGAGGGGAAGGCAAGGAGCAGACAGGAAAGAAAGGCTGTCAAAGGTGGTAACTGTATTAATATGATTTCCAAAGAATGATGATGATTGTGTAATTAACACTTTGTATTCAACCATTTTTATCTCTAAGGATCTCTGAGAGTCTTACAGATTGTTTAAATATGTATCATATACATTGTTGGAGCCAAAATCTATAGTTTTGTTTTCTATTCATTTTAATTTTTTGAGAGAGAGAGTGTGTGTGGGAGGGGAGGGGCAGAAGGAGAGGGAGTGAGAGAATCTTTTTTTTTTTTTTTTAAAGATTTTATTTATTTATTTATTAGGAAAGAGAGAGAGTGAGAGAGAGCAGGTCAGAGTGAGAAGCGGACTCCCCATGGAGCTGGGAGCCCGATGTGGGACTCGATCCCGGGACTCCGGGATCATGACCTGAGCCGAAGGCAGTCGCTCAACCAACTGCGCCACCCAGGGGGCCCGGGAGTGAGAGAATCTTAAGCCAACTCCATTCCATACCCATCACGGAGCCTGACATGGAGCCCAATCTCAGGACCCTGAGATCATGACCTGAGCCAAAATCATGAGTCAGATCCTTAACTGACTAAGCCATCCAAGCACCCCAAAGTCTATAGTTTTAGAAGATAATTAAAATTCCTTTGCCTGTGGAATTAAGAGAATTGCCTATGGGATGAATATGATACCCACCAGACACATAAATAGATCTAAACTCAGGAATGCTGAACCTAAGGCTGGAAAGGATCTTGATAAGAGGTTTGTTCAAAAAACACAAATAAATATGTACTAAACATAAAATCAATTTAGAATTCCCTGCTCATGGTATAAATTAACCAATCACAGCACTCTTTCTCATTAAGCCTGGACTTATCCTCAGAATCTTTCTCAACATAGCACTCTCGGCAGCTACCACCACCTAATCAGAGTCAAACCCTATTTGCCATCCTGGAAATTGGCCCATTCCCAACCCTGCCATGTGATAGAGAGGGGACTCAAGTTCAGAGACGTAAATTAACTTGCTCCAAATTACACCGCTGGTAATGCAAAGCTGAGGTTTCCAAATTTTAGCTTTTTTCTTAATCTTCACCCCTGCCCTTTTGCTCTATTCAGAATATAGAGACACATGTGACATTAACTGACATTTACATGTCAGTGACACGTTAATCTATGTGTGTCATTTTATTCAGAATATACTTGGTAGATCATATGTTTTGCACCAGATTCCTGCTGAGCTGTTTAGAATGCCCCTACCAGTGATTTGCCAAGGCAGCCAGCCTATCACTTTAAATCTTTGTGTGTTGCGTGTTTTCAAGTTGAAAATGGAGACAGTCATCTGGATTCATATTCTTGCCTCTCTTACTGGCAAGCTGGGTGCTCTATTGAGAAACGTGAGCTGTTGCTGAAATTTCTATGACTGTAGGGGAAGGGTCAGATACTTTGCGAGCTCCTTCTCTAGGTAAAGTATTGTGCTCCTACTGCAAGGTGTTTTTGCTCCAGAGTATAAAGATGAAGTAAGACATTGGCTGGCTACAGTGATTGGCCATGGTGAGGCTACTTGGAAGGAGATGGCATTTGAGCAAGACTTTGGAGATCAAATGGACTGAATGGTTCTTTGACTATAAAAGTAATATATGGTCTTTTCACAATTATTTGGAAAGACAGACTATTGAGAGGTAAAATCACTCCTATTTCCTTTACCCACAAGCTATGTCAACCTTTTGTTTTGTTTTTCTCTTCTAGTATCTTTTTACTCCATGCATAGATATTTGGTTTTTTTCCTCCTTTCTCATGGTTGTTAATCTATGTGTGTCATTTTATATTTTGATTTTTATAGTTTTTTTTTTAATGGAGCCCAATGTGGAGCTTGAACCCACAACCCTAAGATTAAGACCTGAGCTGAGATCAAGAGTCAGATGCTTAACTGACAGAGCCACCCTGGCACCCCTTGATTTTTGTTTTAATATACTATGAAAGTGCTCCATAACCCATTAATTTTAAGAATAACCAACAGAAATGTGTACATACCTATGTTCACCCAGAGGCATGTGAAAGCAGCACTTTTCAAAACAGCCCCAAACTGGAAATAGCCTGAATATCCACCAATAGAAGAGATACATAAATTGTGCTATATTTCCCCAATTGAATAGTATATAGTGATGAAAATAAACTATAGCTACACATAGCAACACGGATGCATCTCACAAATATAATGGTGAGCAAAAGAAGCCAGGCACAAAGAAGAACATACCTTACAGTCTGGCGATATAAAGTGCAAAACCAGGCAAAAGTAACCATTATATAAGATATCAAAACAACGTGATGTGACAAGCTCTGCATGTTATACGCAACTGATACATTATTGGACACTAAACCTGAAACTAATGATGTACTATAAGTTGGCTAATTGAATATAAATTAAAAAAAAGGTGTCAGAACACTGTTTACTGTTGGAACACTGTTGGAGGCATGGCTAGTGACTGGAAGGGACTGTGGGGACAGGTATCTGACTGTAGGTAACAGGATACAAGCACTTGATGAAATGTATCAAGCTGTACATTTCTGACTATGTGTTTTTCTACATATGTTCTACAAGTCAATAAAAACATTAATTAATTAAGTAGCTGCAGGTAGATACATCCATCAGGTAGAGAAGGCAAAGGATATCACTTCAGGTGGAGGAAATAGCACAAAGAAAGGTGGAAGAGTAGGAAGCAATCTAGCTTGCTTGCAACATTCGTTTACAATATTTTGCAATAAACAAATGACCCTAAAACTTCGGGCTTAAAAACAATGACACCTATTTGCTCAGTATTCTGAAAGTTGGCAGTTTGGGCTGGGCTTAGCTAGACAGTGCTGTCTCCTCTAAGGTTGCAGTCAGACAGATAGATTGGGGCTAGCTAGCCTAAGATGGCCTGTGCTGTTTTCCCTTTTTGCCTGCTCGAGGAAGATGAATCTGGGCCCTTTCAAAATTTGTTTTCTTTGGTAGCTGGCAGGATGCCTCACTCTTGTCGGTAGAGGGAGCTGGGGAGACATTAAAGTAAGAGAGTGGTTTGCATCCTGGTATGCCATCTCACCAGCCTCCTGCAGCGTTCGTGGGTCCCCCATGCCCAGCTCCTGCAGTGCGTGGCTTCTCCAGCGTCAGGCTCTGGCAGGGCACAGGGCACAATCTCTCTTCAGTGACTTCATAGCAAAGTTGTCTCTGGAGAGACATTTCCCTATGAATGCCTTTCCTGGAACAGGACACGATTCCAGCAACTTTCAGAGGATCACCTGGCATGGTACCACAGGGACCTCTCTGCCGTTTAGAGGCCACAGCCATGTCCTCTGTGATGAGATCTGGATCTCAGCTCTGGGGCAGTGGGGGAGGCTCTTCTTCAGGTCCTCTACGTCCACCCTAGTGATATTAGCTTTGCTCTTCTTGTATTCGTTCGAGTTCTCTTTACTTCCTATCAGTCAGTCCCTCATTACTTCAACCTCCTTTACAACGAATAATTCTTCAAACTTTTCCTGTTCAACGTACTATATAGTTTCTCTCTTCCGGTTGGATCCATGCCTCACTTATCTGTCTGGTTATTGGTGCTATTGACTGTGTCTTTCTCTCCAAATGTCTCCAACAGGATAGTCTTGATTTTTTTTTTTTTTTTTTTAGCATGGCAGCTGTATCCCTAAAGGTGAATGCTGAAAATGTAAGGCCTCTTGAGGCCAAGGCTCAGATGTCCCATAACATGAGGTTAACTGATATCTATCAGTCAAAAGAAGCCAGAGAGCAAGCCCAGATTTAAAAGAAGGAAAAATAAATCCTATTTCTTGATTAGAAAAGTGGCAAAGTCACACTGCAAATGGGCATGGGCACAAGAATGGTGGGAATGTTGCAGCCATCATTGCAAACAATCTACACAGTCCAACAGCACCAGAAACAGCAGAATACTTTTTGAAAATCTATTCCTTGACTCTGCTCCAGAGCTACTAAATCCAAATATCTGGGGTAGGATTTGGGAGTCTAAAATCTTAACACTCCCCCTTTCCTCCCACTCCAGCCCAGGTGATTCATACCCATAATAAAACTTGAGAATCATTAATCTATGCTCAGGCAGTATCTGTTCTCATTCACTGCTTTGAAGATATTTCTCCATTGCTTTCTGGCTTTCATTATTTCTGCTGAGAACCTGTCAGTTTCATTATTGCTGCCTTCAAGATTTTCCCCTTATCTTTGGTTTTCAGAAGTTATACCATAACAGGCTTTAGTTTAGTTTTCTCTTTGTTTATTCTGCATGCAGTTTAAAGTGACTTTAAAATCTGTGGCTTGATGTCTTTCATCAGGTTTGGAAAAGTACTGACTATCATAAAATATTGCTTCCAGTGTCACTTCATTTCTCTGAGTCTCTCTTCTCTTCTCTTCTCTTCTTCCCCCTCTCCTCTCCCTTCCCTCCTTTTCCTTTTTTTCTACCCCCTGTCCCCGCTTTGTTCCCACTCTCCCTTGGGACTTCAATCATACATAATTAGACATTTTCACCACGTTCCATATGGCTCTCTTCTTTATTATATGTGCTGTAGTCTGGGTACCTTCTACTGACCTATCTTGCAGTTCACTAATTTGATCTTCAATTTAAGCACTTCTTTGTGCTTAAGATACTGTACTGTTATATCCATCTAGTGACTTCTTAATTTCAGTTACTGTATTTCAGGCTTAGAATTTTCATTTGATCAAATTTTACTTGAATCTTCTTTGGTAGATTCCAGTTCTCTGCTGAAATTCTCCATCTTGTCAGTTCATTTCTTGATTATATAAATCCCATTTTAAAGTCCAAATCTTAAAAAAAAAATCCATATCTTATAATGGCAATATCTGGATCTTCTGTGGACCTATTTCTATTGTCTTTTTTTTGCTTCTGGTTTTTGGCCATGTGGTTTGCCTACTAAGACTTTTTTTTGAATTTTTTAATTGAATGCTAGATATTGTGTGTGAAAAAAAATTATAGGAAATATTTATTTTCCTTCAGAGAAATTTTTACTTTTTTGGGAAGCATAAGTCTTATAAGGGACTGAATTGATTATATGCTTGTCTTCAGTTTTGTGGGGTTGGTCTATTTCTGATTTGCTCCTACTCCTAGGGTAGAATCCTTTAGTGGTTCCATTTGAAAGCATGGGGTGTTTATTAGGGACACTCCTACCAGGTGGACCCTGAAATCCATTTTCTATATCTTAGCTTTCAGATGCCTTTAGATGTTCAGCTTCTGCTTAGCTTCTTAGTCATCTCTTGAGAAACAGCATATGCTTTGAAGGGTGAAGTGGCCCCTGAGTATGGACCTTACCTCTATGCATTTCTCTTATCTCTGGAATCTTGAACTCTCATGTCCTTGTTGCTTTGGTAGCTCTCTAAAGCCTTCAAATACACACACGTGTGCGCGCGCACACACACACACACACACACACACACTTATTTTGTTTAGCTCATTTAACAATTCTCAATGTAAGGGTTGGTCTTCAATAAGCTATCCCATAATTACTGGAAATACAAAATCCTTGCTCATCTAACATTTATGTCATATTCTTAAGTGGAAAGAAACCATGCTTTACTCCACTCTGTAGTACCAGCATAGAACCTATGTCTTTAGACTCTCCCTTTCCTCACCTTTGGCCACACCACCCCTAAAATTTCTCCTACTCTAGGGTTAAGGCATTATTTCCCAACTTTTCCTATCACAGTACATGATAACATCTGGATACCACCTGGGCTATCCTAATGAGGCTGTTAGAGGCCTGCAGGTGACTGTCTCATCAGGTTTGGGGGTTCTGGCTGCCCTAGGCTCCACCTGGCCACTCGAGACCTGAGGGCTCTATGTTTCATCATACTTATAACCTGTCTGGGGCCCTTTGGGTTAAGACGTTGACAGCCCCAGGTAAGGGCCAACACTGCAGTGCCCAAAAGTGACACATTAACCCATTGTTGGTAAATCAGTCCTGGACCAGTTACTCAGTCTTCTGGTAGCAGTCCAGAGGCCAGAGCCCAGAACATGAAGATTGGGAAGAAAATCAGATGTCGGCTCCAGTCTAGGCTCTGCCTCAAACTCATGTGACTTTGGGCAAGCCTTTTCTGGGCCTTACTTTTCCGTCTGGAGCAGAAAAGAATTAGACTAGAGGAAAGATCTACCTGGTCTCTCTTGGCTCTGACATTCTAAGAATCAAGGATTCTGTGAATTCCCCATCACTCAGCAGGATTCTTTTCCTGGTGACCTGGTTCCTGCCTCTGGTTCAGATAAGTGTAGCAAACAGTAGACTCTCTCCAACTGTGCAGGTGCTCCCAGCTCTCTCAGCACGTTACTGGCTGGTTTCTGAAATTAACCCCTGCCTGGTTCTGACAGAGGGCAGAGCCACACCTGTCCCAGGCCCCCATTAACAGAACTCCCCTGAGTCCTGTGCATGTTCAGCTTCCTCCCACCCTCCGGATCAGCCTCTGGGAGAGAAGCACTCCTAGTTTCCTGGATCATTTCTTCTTCCCACAGCTCCCAGGGCTTGGGAGAATCAGATGCAAAAGGCAGGGAAGACTCCATCAGCAGGAGAGCAGCGGCCCTCCTGCAAGAAGAAGGAGGGGTGCTGGGGGAACAGAAAGAGTGGGGAGGCTGGAGGCAGATCCCGAAAAACCCGGGCTATGATGCTCTGGAGGCTGGAGTTGGCCTGGTGTGTGGGGAGGAAACACCACGGGCCTTGAAGCAGAAGAAGGTCATGGACAAAACTTACAGTCACTAAGTGCTTGTCTCCATGGAAGGCAGACGGGCTGAGAAAGGGAGAGATGAAGGGCTGTACGAGAATGCAGGCCAGAGACCATGGCCAGCATTGGGCCAGCAAAGAGGAGGAAATGAGGAGGTCAGCTGGCAGACAGGGTGACTCCTGATTGGCGATTCAACCACAAATCTGACTGTGCTGCGTCAGTTACATTTTATATGTTACATGCCAGTTACATGTTACATGTCACACCACCATGGGTCACAGGGACAATCTGCTCTGTCATTATGGGGAACAAGACCTCAAGGAAGAGTAGAGAAAAGGGTCTCAGGCTTGGAGACAGATACATTAAAATCTCTTCAATCGCTCTTCATGATATTTTCTCAAGGAAATGCTTTCTCATTTGGCCCTCCCAACACTCGTCTGTTTTGCAAATGAGAATGGTAAGGTAGGGGCACAATCAGAACCTCAAATTCAGGTCTCCTGACTCTTGGCCCCACGCGTGGCCACAAAAATGGCTTCCCTGAACTGACTGGCAGGCAGAAGTGGTGGGAAGTTTGCCCCTGCCCAGCTGCTGCCCATCGCCTCCCCTGCACTGCACAGCCCCAAGCCTGGCGCCAAAGGGCAGCTTTCTTCCAGCACCTCACGCCCCTGCTCCGGCTTTGCTCCTTACAATGTATGAAGAGGTGGGTGGAGCCAAATGAAGGTTCTTGACATTCAGACACAAACAGTTGAACCCTTTTTTTTTTTTTTTTTTTTTATGAAGGATTCTTACAGATCACTAACTTGAACTCAAATAAAAAAAAAGAATCTTCCTGGGCTAAGGCCGAGGCGGCTATCTGGCTGGCTGGTTGTCTTGACTGCCCCCACCATCCGGCAGCTTCCGTGACACAAGCAGAATCCCCGGGGTTCCGCGGCCCACAGTTTGTAAACCACGGGACTGGAGGACTCCTACTTGAGCGTTCTAGAGTGAGCAATTCTCCACCTGGGTCCACAAATAGAATTCTCTGAACTTGGAAGGCAAACATTCCATCTTTATTTTCACCGACCTCTAACTCAAGTTAAATACTTTGTTCCATTATAAATGTTGGCAGTGACCACAGTAATAGTGACAGTTCCTGTGACTGTGTCACTAAGAGAAATCAGATATCTTCGTATCCTATTATAGTTGTCATAGATCTTTCAAAATATCATTTACGCTCATTACTTCAAAACGACAACAGTTATTCTATCTGTTGCCAGATCTCATTTTTAAGTTATTAACAAAGAAGTACATATTATTAGCATACAATTTAAAAATTTTCTTGGTACCTATATCTTTTCTTTTGTGCACTTAAAAATGTTTTGGAAAGGGGTCCTTCCGGCTTCACAGATTGCCAGAGGAGTCCATGGCATCAGTAGGTTATGAGCCCCCGTGCTAGGACTTCTCTTCCAGAATGGAGGGGGCTGGGAGCTGTTGAAGGCTCTGCCAAAAGAGGGCATGTAGGACCCAGGATCCCCAGAGGCCCCATGCTCCAACGTGCAAGCTCTGAGCCCGAGGAAAATGAGACAGGAAAGTGGGGCAGGAGCAAAGGGACTCCGAGAAGTGGAGCAAAAGCCAACAGGCCAGCCTGGCAAGGCTCAGTCTAGTGGCACAGAACTGAATTCCTCAGCCCCGACCCCAGCCAGGCTTCCGGGGGAGCCAGGACTTGTGTATCCGAGCCCTGTTTCTCATTTCCCTGCCCAGTCTCAATTGTCTTCTCTGAGCTAATATAGCGGAAGCAAAAGTGGCCTCAAAGTGAAGAGAGACCCTGCTTCTGGATGGGATCCTTCCTTGCCTTGCTGAGTGACTTTGGGCAAGTCACTTCCCTTGCCCAGGCAGTTTTTGGGGGGCAGTGTAATTGCTGGCATAAGTACTTCTACAAGTCCTTGCCGCACCCACAGTAGACGTTGCTGATAGATCTCAGCATACGATCATTCCATGCTCGCATGCAGCTTCAGAAGCCGTCTCAACACTCTACCAATTGATTGAAATTAGCAAATGAATCATATCTGGTATTGTTGGACTAGATGATCTACACATTTCCACCTGGACTACTCTGTCCGTGCCTCTAAAGATCTGATCCCAGGAACTCATGTAAGACAGCAGCTAGAAGTGCAGACTTCTCAAGCATGGCTATTTCTCACTCAGAGAGGTGTGTGTGAGTGTGTGTGAGTGTGTGTGTGTGTGAGAGAGAGAGAGAGAGACAGGAAAGAGAGAACGTTCTTAGCTGGGCTGTAGATTTTCTCTTATACACTCTGGAGCAAAAATGGGGTCAGAATAGGACACTCGGATGTTGAAATCTCAATCAGGCTTCCCAGAACAGATGAGCGGAGGCATATGGAAGCTGAACTCTGAGCAGCGTTGGGAATGGGCATCCTGCCAGCACCAGTGACGCCAGGCCCTACCTGTCCCCAGATGTCTCCTGTCACAAGAAGCAACAGATACATAGTGCAGCAGAATGATGGTGAAGAAGAGTGAATAACACCTACCACTCCTAGTGTCATTTACACGGCCTGACATCATGCACTGCCAGGTGGCCAAGACATGGCTATGCTGTGGATATGTGGTTTCTCTCCCAAATGGCACAAAAAGCCACTTAGAAAGTTATTTCTGAGTGTTCACTAGCCCAGGTTACAGCTAAGCCCAGATGAGTGTTGTAACTTACTTAAGGTCACAGCCAGTTCAAGCGCTAGGACCAGGGTCCAGCTCTCTGCAGAGAGAGTGTGCCGGGTAGATAGTAGGGAGTGATGGGAACTGTGGCCAAGTAGAGGTCACGTGGTCTGTTGCGAGGCAGCCACTGATTATCAGTTTAAGCTGATGGTTGGCATGGGAGGGTGTGGACCCAGAGGGCCCCATTCTCCTGATTTTTAAAGAGAAGTCAAAATCAAGATTTCTTTTTCTTCTTCTTCTTCTTCTTCTTCTTTTTTTTTTTTTTATTAAATAACCCCATTTTCAAAGGTTGGCGTCTAAGTTTTATGAAGTTAAAACAAAACAAAACACTGGCTAGACCAAACAAATTGGATCTGGGGACTTCAGAATTTGGCCAATTTGCAACTTCCGGGGGAACAGATGAGAGCCCAGGCTCCAGATTCAGCTGTACAAAGACGAGTCATGGTTCTGTCATTTGTTAGCTGAACAGTCTTACTCAAGATCTGCAGCCTCTCTGAGCCTTGCAGCTTTCATCTGTAAAATGGGAATACTAGAATGGACTACAGTACGGAGGAAGGGAGGTGATGAACTTTAAACAATTAACCCAATCATTCGATCATAGTAGGTGCTCAAGAGATGTAGCTCCTCCACCGAAGTCCCTCTAAGCTTCACAGTGATCGGATACACCCCAGCCCATCTGCCTCAAGCTTATTTTTCTGCAAGGTCTCGCCGCTCAGTGCCCTTGGAACTCTAATGCAGACACCAAGGCCCTCAACCCTGCTCACACATTCCCTGCATACACCCTCGGGAGGATTTGGAGATGCCAAGTTTGGTTACCAAGGAAAGATGTTTAGGAGGCTTCCCTGGGGTGCAGCCACAACCTTCCAGTGTTGTTTAGAAGAGAGGCCTGGACAGGGCAGGCGGTTGGTGAACATGACCTGTTGGGGGGCTTCACAGAATTAGAATTTTTCAACTTGAATTTTGTTAGCTCATTTGCACACATTTGCACGCACTTACAGGCTCTCACACACCATCTGCCCAGAACCTGGGCAAGAGGGGCTGCCTTTCCCGTTCCTGGGAAATCTAGTCTAGCTCTCACTCCTCTCATTCTCCGGTAGGCTCACTGGGAAGGGAAGTACCATCAAGACCCTTGAACCAGCATTCCCTGAGACTGATTTGCTCAGCAGGAAGCTGTGGGAGAAGGGACAGGGCAAAGAAGCTCAAATGACTGAACAGAAGGGCCTTGGAACCTAGTCCGGGCCCCCGAAGCAAGAAGCGACAACAGCCCCCTGGACTCAGGGGAATGGACTTTTCCAAAGACCTGCTCATCCAGGGTCTCCTGGAGTCTCCTGCCACCCCCAGATGATGGCCCAGCTGTGAGGGGCTCCATTTCACCCTTTCGGATGGGGAGACAGACCTGAATGTCTTGCTCTGCATCAGTTTATCCAGTCCACTCTAAGGATCAGGAGCCCTCCCGATCTGGGACTCTCTAACGGAACACGTATATGGGTTCCGAGTCCTTGTCCTAAGCTGAACGTCAACTTAACAACAGCACCGCTGCCACTCAGCCGGCCAACACTTTTGATATTCCTCCACTCCCGCTTCATTTTAGAATTGAGAAGACATCGAGGCAGAGAGAAGTGACTTACACCCAAGCTCACCGGTAGGGCTTAAAGTCTGTATTTGGACTCAAGATTGACTCCAAAGTGCACATTCCAACCACATATCACAACACCTCGTGCTTTAGGGCCACACTGCCGGCCCGGGGTTCAGTTCCAGGAGTCATTAGAAAATACCATGACTCAGTGAGCTGTTTCCCCCCTTTGTGTTTATATGAGTCTGTATTTCAAAAAAAGCCCCAATAAATGGTATTGTAAAAAGCAAAAGAACTTGACAAGCAACCACAAATCCCATCACAATTGGAATACTTCTTTATCGTGGAGGTCACATTTTATAAAACATCCAATACTCTATTTTGTCAATTCTAAAATGCAACCCGTTTTGTTTTCAATCTTTGAGTTTGGGAAGCATTTAAAAATCTGTGGTCTCTGAGCTTCCATGATATACACCATTTTATTTGGCCCTAAGCATAATCCTGGTAGGCAAGCATTGCCAAGATTACAATCCCCATTTTACAGCTGGGAAAACTGAGGTTCAAAGAGGTTAGGCAACTTGCTTGAGGTTACAAAGCCAGTCAATGCAGATTAGCCCTGTGTCCTGATTCCCAGCACAAGCTGGGTCCACCTTACGCTCCTGGACTCCAGATTCTGTGCTCACACCTACCTGTGTCCATCACCCCACTGAGGTCCTCCCAGCAGAGGACTGAGGGACACCTCAGCTCTCCCATTCAGGGTTGCCCAGCCTCAGGCAGAGGGGGGATGAACCCAGCGTGGGGTCTCCTAGGAGCAGTCCAGCCCTGCATCCCTGCATAGGAAATTTCCAGGCCACAGGATCCCTCTTTCAAGAACACATCCCATGTATTGTCGAGACCAAAGCCAGATTGGGGTGTGAAGGCGGTATTTCTGGCTGGTGCCCTCATAAACCATGCAAGCTAGATCTAGGGGCTCCCACCTAGGACCCCCATTCCCTGAAAATTGCCGTATTTCTCTTATTTCAAAAGGTCAAATGAAAAGCAAATATTGACTCTAGATAAGCTGGCACAGGTGGACTAAAACACCACATTTCTTTGCTTTTGGTTTAACTCACATCAGCTCAGCGGTATCACCGCGGTTCGTTCCTGCTGACCAGAAAACAGACTGGCTACTACAGGGTCCCAGTTAACAAAGAAGGGGAAAAACAATTAATGACATTATGTAACAGGTACAGCTCGGCCCACAAAAATCTTTCAAAACAAGGGATGCGACAGGGGAAAACAAGAAAGGAGAAAGCGGACATGGAAATTTGGGCTCCCCATTCTCCCAGATGGAGCACATGAGGCTCAGAAAGCTGGAGCGACTTGCTCAAGGTCACACAGCAGGGCAGGAACCAGCACCCAAGGTTTCTGCCCCTCGGGAGACGCATCTTCCCCCCAGACCCTGCTGGGCTGAGGCTCAAGAAACCCAGATTGTCCGGACTCACCAGGGTTGCTGCAGGGGGTCACGACAGGGAAATGGCTTCTCCCTCACACCTGTGGGCTCCTTCCTGGCGGGCAGTTGCCAAGGCCACGCTGTCTTTCCTCCCTGGGCGTCTGCCAGGGCACCTAGGCAAGGGAGCCTCCTGGAAAGCCAGCTCTGGGCAAAGGCGAAGGCGCCTCTCTGAAGAAAGCACCCTCCAGGACACCAGACGACCAGGCCCTGGGGTCACAGCGTGGCCACGGAGGGCTTAATTACACCTAGCTGGCATAGCTGCCTGTGGCCCCCACCGGGGAGCTCTCCAGGTGGCATGGCTGGTTTTCCTGCCAGCGGCCCGGTGCCTTTAAGATCGGGACTGCAGTTCATTGGCTGAGCAAGGCTCCCCCTACCTCTTTACCTGAGCAGGTGAGAGAAGCAAGGCTAGGGGAGGGCTGGGGACTCAGGTGAGAAAACAAACCGTGACAAAGAGCTGGCTCTCCCCTCCTCCATGGACAGCCCTTCCTTCCTGGGCTTCCTTCCTTATCCCCGCCCCCACCACAGGACCCGGGAGGTAAAGAAAGGGCAAACATCCTGCAAAGTGCCTAGTGTCATTTAGTTCCCGAAGCTTCACTAGCTCGACAGTAACCCTAGACCAGAGTTACTTGTATGTCTCCTCTGTCGATGGAGAAACTGTCCTTGGAGATATGAAGTGGCTTGTCCAGCTCACGCAGCTCGTGGAAGGAAGCGTGACAGAGTAGGAGGGTGAGGACCCAAACGTGAATCTACTGCTTTTGACTTTCCATACACTGCTCCTGGACCAGGCCACCTCCCTCTCGGTGAGGCCACTGGCAAGCCACTCACTGCCTCGGTTTCCACCTCTGTAAGATGGTATGGTCATGCTTGTATGTGAGTCTCCACTCAATTTATATAGTGCCTCAGAGACTTAGAGCTAAAAGGGACTTGGGAGATTATCTAGCTCAGGGATTCATACAGCACACATACCTTCATTCTGCAGGCATCGCTCTTCAGCGACTATTATGTGCCACACCTGCTTTAAGTCCTAGGGCTATATCAGTGAACAGGAAAGTCAAGGACCTTATTGGGTCTGCATTCTAGAGAGAAGAAAGATAGACATAAATAAGTAAACAGGCTCAATAAGTAAAAGTACTGTGAAGAAATAAAATAGGTTGATATGATAAAGTAATGGGGGGGCTATTTTAGAGTATGTAGTCAGTGAGGTCTCTCTGAGGAGGCGATATTGAAGCTGAGACTTGAATAATAACAAGGAACCAGTCATTAAAAGAGCTGGAGCAAGAATGTCCAGGCATTGGGAACTGCAAGTGCAAAGGCCCTGAGGGAGGTATATTTGAAGACTAGAAAGAAAGCTGCTGTGGCTAGAGCATAGTCCAATCCCTGCGCTCCCTTTTTAATAGATAAGGAAATGATTCAGAGCAATGTCTTGCCCAAGATCCCCTCTTGCACACTTCTCCTTCCTTTCTTTATCCTCATTCATTATGGAGGGAAACTGAAGTCTGGAGTTCATCAGCACATTTGAGTTACCAATAAAACAATCATTCCACGAGCCTGCACTGCTTTTACCTCATGTTTCTTCCACTCTGTAGACATGTGTAAATTCCCAAAGGGCAAGGGCTATGATTTCAGGAGTTTCCCACATTGAGGAATCAAATCCTGACCAACAATATGGGACTAAAAGTCACAGCAGCAATGCAAACTGCCATATGGTGACATGGGGCCAGCACAGCCCCTTTCCACTTTTGTTTTCAGAATTTTTTATTCTGATTTTTAAAAAGGGCTGCTTGTTTTCAGCCATCATGCTGTTGGTGGGGACACTGGGGTTGTTATTCTCAAACTGTCGGATGGGTAGTGTGGGTTAAAGTGGGTGCGTTTCATGGTGTTGGTGTTGAGAACCAGGACTTTTGGTGTCAGAGACAGGAGAGACAAATGAAAGACAAAAGGGGCAGAGTCAAAATTTTACAATCCTAGATTTAAATCAGAAGTCCCAGTGTGAATTTTTGATGTCATCGACCTGAAAAAAAGCACCTTGTTTCCTAGCCGAGCCTATTGTTGTCAGGGCTAGAATCAACAACCAACATTTCAGTGAGCACCTTCAGTGCCCTGACTGTGGTCTCTAAATACGATATTCTGTAAAGGAACCCAAGCTCCTCAAAAAAAAAAAAAAAAAGCTGATTCCAGCTTTGGGGCAGAAAATGTACAACATGTACATCCACTTTTAATGCCACAAATCAAGGAAACTAGAGTTGTGGCAAAGGGACTCAGGAGACAATTGGAAGAGATCCCATCTGCCAAAGTCCAGACAATTTCAGCATCAGTAAAGAAAACAATTACAATGAGTAGAAAACATTGAATATATTTCAATCCATGAGTTCATAATGATATTTTAAAAATAAACAAAAAACCTCAGTGATCATCTCTGGAAGGTGTTAGGACATCAACTCATTATATTCGGTCCTTCCTGTAAGAACTGTGCCTCGGGCAACCAAAGACTATATGAGAGGAAGATGCTTTTTATGTAAGCATTCCAATGAATTAAATGAAATAGGAATGAAGAAGGATTAACTCAGAATATCACCATTTTGCAACTCGTTATAAATTAGTTGATCTAACTGATAATCCTACAAAGAAACAACTAGAAGTAATGGGCCTCTTGGTGGAATTAACCACCACCTCTTAGGAAGAACTCAGGCCCCTAGAATCAAGCAGGAGTCTGATCAAGCCTTTGGAGTAGGTGTTGGCCAACTTTGTCTTCAATGGGTCAGGTAATTTAAACGTTACAGGCTACAGTGTCTGCTCTCCGTGGCAGCTACTTTGCTGTTGGAGCACAAAAGGCAGCTGTGGACAATAGCTAAACAAATGGGCAGAGCTGTGTTCCAACAAAATCCTCTTGTGAAAAAATGGTAGATACTAGATTTGGCCCATGGACCACAGTTTGCCAACCCTTGTTCTTAACCCCACTACCAGTTTACAGGAAATACAGGGACTGAGGAACACATGAAATAACACCATGGAGACACAATACACAAAAGCCAAACTGCGGGAAAGTCTATTGGGAAAATAAACCCAATTTCTTTAACAAATGAATGTCAAGATATTAAAAAGAGAGAGAGAGAGAGGGAGGGAGGGAGAAGGGTATCTCTAGAATAAAAGAAACTTAAGAAATATTAGCCAATCACAACATATGGACCTTGTTTTACTCTTAATTCAAGCAATTATTTTTAAAAATATGGGATAATGGGATAAATGTGGACACTGACCTGAATATTTAATAATATGGAGGAATTCTCGTTAACATTTGGAGATGTTTGATGACACACTGTGGTTATGTTTAAAAGGGGGAGTCCTTAGCTTTTGGAGCTATTGGCTGAAACATTTAGAGATGAAATGTAATGAGATCTCAGATTTGGTCACAAAGAATGGGTGGTGAAAGCTAAAGGAAACAAAATTGGAAAGGGGTTGGATGGTGGGTGACAGGTACATAGAAATTCGTTACCCTATTCTCTCTGTTATTTTGTAAATACTTAAAAATTTCTGCTATGAAAAGTTAAAATATATTTATAACATTTCGCACTCAACCAATTGACAAATTTTTTAAATCCGACAAACTCAAAGTTTGGAAAGGATACAGGGGAGGGAGTTGATGGGAATGTAAATTCCTACAATTTTTGAGAGCAATTTGTGTACACCCCATGATCCAAAAACTCCCCCTCCTGATCTATATTCAAGAGAAACTTTAGTCCATTAAGAGACATATAGAAGCATTTTTTAAGTAGGAAAAATGGGGAACAACGAAAATGGATAATTTCTGGCCTCTACCTACAACAGGTAGGGGGAGGCTATGAAATGTAGAGACTAGAAATGGCAAGTCCATATGGACATAGGAGCCAGGGCCCCATCAGGATAGACTTGGCTCAGAACGTCGACTTGGTACCCACTCCTGACCAGGCCCTTTTCTGAATGCTGGGAATATAGAGGTGATGTCCTTCAAGGGCTTTAAAGTCTAGATATCAGAGCTAGAGGGGGTCTGACCCTGACATATCATTGGTCCCAACCTACTCATTTTACAGATGGGGAAAATGAGGCCCAGAGAAGTTAAATGATTTGCTAAGGCACACGATTGTTTTGTGGAGGAACCAGGAATTGAAAGAGGTCTCTGATGCTCAGCAGAATCAAATCTTGGAGCCATACATTCTTAAGTGGAATCCTAGCTCTATAACTTACTAGCTGTGACCTTGGCCAAGCTATTCTCTTTTCTCAGAAGTATAGTAATAATTCATAGGTCGATGTGAAGATTAAATGAAATAATACACATAAAGCACTTGACCCCATGACTGTAAAGGAGTCAGACCTCAGTGGGTAGGTTATTTACTTTTACTATTATTGATAGAAGGAAAGGCACTGGCAAAAGGACAAAATGCTACATTCTACGTTGCTCTCAGATGGTCAAATCTGTGTGGGTTCTGCTCCACCACCCTGAACCCCAGCTCCTTGAAAAGTGAGGATAATAATAGAACCTATGTCATGAGGGCACCTGGGTGGCTCAGTCGGTTAAGTGTCTGACTCTTGGTTTCGGCTCAGGTCATGATCTCAGCGTTGTGAGATCGAGCCCTCCTGCTTGAGATCCTTACCCCTCTCTCACCTACCCGCTCTGCTTCTCCCCCTGCTCACACTCTCTCAAATAAGTAAATGAAATCTAAAAAAAACCCACAAAAGAACGTATGTCATGGGGTTGTGGTCAGGATTAGATGAACTAATACCTAGCACGTGGTAAGCCCGAGATATATGGGAGCTATGTTGCCAACGAAGAAAGACAGCTATCTCAGGGTGTCAGGCTCAGGAGACACAAAAAAGAATTGCCTGCGTTTCCTGCCTTCAGAGTGCTTCAGTCCAGTGGGGGATATAGTCAGAGGCCACTCCTTCCTTTCCATCTCTCCCCATGCTGTCACATTTCAGGCCTGGATCAGGGCCCGGAGGCCAAGTGATTCTGACTATTTTATCCCGCAGGGAAGCTGGCTCTAAAAAAGGCCAGGCCAGACCTGCTAGGTCTGAACACACACACGTGCTCCCCTCTGCTGCGGAGAACCCCATTCCCAGCTCTGCAGAATCCCTGACTGCCTCAAGCTGCCGGAGCCAAAGCATCACATGCTCTGAATAATAAAGCCATCCAGAAAGTTCCCTGTGGCGAGCTAGGCACCACACTCTAGTTGGCACCCTTGGGGCTGGGCAGCCAGAAATATCACAAAAGGCCTGCCCTCAGAGCTGAGCTCCTGCCCCCAGCTTGCTCGAGCCATGGAGCACAGGGAGCTTCAATACCCAGTTCCTTCCCTTTCCTGATGCCTTCTCCTCTCAGGGAAACCATGTGTATTTCTCACCCGAGACCCTATTTTCACAGAGCCCAACAAAACATTCTCGCTTGGCTCAGTGACCATTGGTCCCAATTTCCCCAACCCTAGAGAGTAAAACCACTGAGAGTCAGAGAAAGACTCAGTCAGGCCAATGTGAGGCGAACGGAACCTGTTAAATATATTTGGTTCTGTGGAAGCAGGAGTGAAGTTGTTCTTCCGAGTGGATGTCAAAGCTGTTGCCTTGTAGCTGCTCACAGGCGGCAGGCTGGAGACGCAGCCCGTCCCATCTGATGGTGTGGTCTTGTGCGCAGCGACCTCCGACCTCCATGACTCAGCGCCCAAGCACAGTGCCACCACGAGCACTCGCTCCTAACAATCCTAACAGCCCCAACTGTTCCCTCTCAGTGCTTATCATGCTTGTCATTAAATAATTGCATGTGCAATTATTTGTTTAATGCGTGCTTCCTTGACAAGACTGTCAGCACCCTGGGGGCAGAGACGTCGTTCTCAGGGGTGTCGTTCACGACTGTATCCCTGGTGCTTGGCATGTACCTGGCACTCACTGTTTGTTGAACGAACAAATGAACACAGATGGCAAAGATGGCCACGGCCATGGTCAACCCACCGGCCAATCTTGAAAGCCAACACTGCCCTGGGTGCTGAGCACACTACCAGGCCAAAGGAAGCTGCCCTTAGGCCCTTCACTTCAAGATGGGGACAGTATTATGGGAAAGTGTAGGGGGAAGGGTTTGTTAATACCCAGGCTCAGCTGCTCTTAGAGCCTGCCTCCCAGAAAGTCTACCCATTCATAAAAGAGACAAAATGGAGAGGGAAGAAGGCTTGTCTGCTGGCTAACTGGGGCCTTCTCTTTGCCTCTAATTGGCGATTTGGGACAGTTGGCCTGGGAGCAGATGGATGATTTCAGCCTGGAGTTCACGGAATTGACTTCATAGAATTTGTTACAGGACACAAGGAGTAAATCGATGTGTAAATATTTACTATAGGACCTGACAGTGCCCCAGGGCTCAGGAAGGCTCTGCGGAGTTACTGTGGTTGCAGTCAATCCTCTGCCCTCCAAGGCTGCCCAGGGATGAAAGGCACCTTGGATAGAGCCCTTCGGGCTGGAAGTCCGGCGCTAGGTCCCGAGCTTCCCCAAGGGACTTCCTGGGGCCAGCGTGGACGGACCACAGGCAAGAGGGGATGAATCATCTAAGTGATAGAAACACGACTCAGACTGACCTAGCAAAGTTGGCCCACACATCCCTTACGTCCTGACACCAGAGCTGCTCTGTGCTCAAACACTTTCAGGATGTTCTCCTCCCTGACCCCATCCCCCTATACTGTCTTCTGTGTGAGCTCCAGTCCCGAGGCAGGTTCAAGCCTCCAAGGTGCTTCCATCCTACCTCAGAGCTGCAGAAAGGAGGAAGGTCCCTTCCCTTCCCCCGAGTTCAGGTCAAACCCCCAGAACGGAGTCTCATTGTCTGTAACTGAGTCACGTTACCTCTCCAAAGCAATCGCTGTGGCCGGGATTGGCAAGAATCTGATTGGTGGAAGTGAGTCCCATGCGCACCTCGGGGGGTTACGGTCTGAGTTGGCTCCACAGACAAGGAGAGGAGGGTCCCCAAGCAGCCCAGGGTTGCTGTTGCCAGAGAAGGGAGAATGTTGCTGGAGTAGCAAAATAAATAGGCACTGCAGATTCCAAACCTCTCTTCAGGTCAGATGACAAGAGCAATGTTACAGAGAGGCCAAGCAAACGTCAATTCTGTCAGACAAATAAACTGATAGGATCTGGAAGGATTCCCAGAGGGCAATGGGGCATTACTCAACCACGTGCCAAAAAACTTTTTTTTTTTTTTTTTATTAGAGACAGAGACTGAGAATGAGAGGGGAGAAGGTCAGAGGGAGAAGCAGACCTCCCGCAGAGCCGGGAGTCCGACATGGGACTCGATCCTGGGACTCCAGGATCATGACCTGAGCCAAAGGCAGTCGCTCAACCAACTGAGCCACCCAGGCGCCCAAAACTTGTTTTATCGGGCCCATGTCAGGGTGCCTGTGGCACTAAAATAAGGGATCCCCACAAACTTAGTAACCTAGATAAATAATACTCGAATGCAATATTTTAAAAACCAAAATTAATGCAAAAAATCCATGACAAACAAAATTAGGGGTTTAACACTAAACTTGGTACATAGTGCTTGATAAAAGTTTGCCATCATCATTTTTCATCCGGGAAATGCCTAAGTTTACGATGAATCATGCACTCCAGCAATGTACGGTTTTCATTCGACAAACGTTTGATGAGTGTTTAGTATAAATTTGGTATGGTGACAGAAACACAGCTGATGTGGATCCTACCCCCAGGAGTTCATAATCTGTAATCTGAATGGCAAGACCCACTGGTAAACATCACCTCCATATATTGTGATCCATGATTTAATGAAGGCCCAAGGGGCACCTGGGGGGCTCAGCTGGTTGGGTGACTGCCTTCCGCTCAGGTCTTGATCCCAGGGTCCTGGGATGGAGCCCTACATCAGGCTCCTTGCTCAATGGGGAGTCTGCTCCCTCTGCCTGCTGCTCCCCCTGCTTGTGCTCTGTCAAATAAATAAAAACTCGCCATGGGAACCTAGAAGAAGGAGCATTTAAAAAACCATTTTATAGGGGCGCCTGGGTGGCTTAGTGGGTTAAGCGTCTGACTTCGGCCTGGGTCATGATCTCAGGGTCCTGGGATCGAGCCCTACATCGGGCTCTCTGCTCAATGGGGAGCTTGCTTCTTCCTCTGCCTCTGCCCCACCCCCTACTTGTGTGCTCTCTCCATCTTTCAAATAAATAAAATCTTTAAAAAAAAAAACAAACCATTTTATAAAGTCCCGGGGCTATACCATACAGCATGGTGACTGTAGTCAATAGTACCGTATGTTTGAAAGTTGCTAAGAGACTTAAAAGTTCTCATGACAAGAAAAAAAACCTGTAACTGTGTGGTGATGGATGATAATTAGACTTATTATGGTGATCATTTTGCAATATATGCATAGACTAAATTGTTGGTTGTACACCTGAAACTAATCTCAGTAAACACTTTTTATTATGAAAATGTTGAAACATACAAAAAAAATAGAAAGCACTGTAAACTGAATACCTACATATTGATCACACAGATTCAACAACTGTAAACATTTCACCGTATTTACTTCATCTCACTCTATGTTAAATTTGTGACTAAAACATTTGTGTGTGTTTTTTTTTAAAGATTTTATTTATTTCACAGAGAGAGACACAGCGAGAGAGGGAACACAAGCAGGAGAAGTTAGAGAGGGAGATGCGGGCTTCCTGCCGAGCCGGGAGCCCGACTCGGGGCTTGATCCCATGACCCTGGGATCATAACCTGAGCCGAAGGCAGCCGCTTAACAACTGAGCCACCCAGACACCCCAGTGGCTAAAACATTTGAAAGTTAATTACAAACATGCTGGCACTTGAGCCCTAAACACTTCAATTTAAAAAAGAATTTTTCTTCCATAATCACAATACACTCAACTCAAAAAATTAACAATCATTTCCTTACGTCATCTGATACCCAGTTCATAGTCAGATTCCCCCATTGTCTGAATACATGGTCTCAATAGCTTTTAAAAAAAATAAAGAACCAAGATACAATCAAGAGTCACATCTTATATTTAGTTGTTAAGACTCTTAGATCTCTTTAAGTCTAGAACCTCCTCTCCCAATGCTTTTGCTTTTGTTGTTGTTGTTGTTGTTCTCATGACACTGACTTTTAAGAGATCATGACTGTTGTCTTATAAACTGTCCCACCTTCTGGCTTCGTCTGGTTGCTCTTCTGGGCGTTATTCAATATGTTCCTCTACCCCTGAAATTCCTGTAAACTGAAGCTAACTTTAAAGGCCTGATTAGATTTAGGTTCAACATTTTTGGCAAGAGCCAAGACAGCTGGAGCTGTGGATTCTACTGCGTCCTATCAGAAGGCACGGAACGCTGGCTGTCCCATCATTGGCCATGCCGTGTGGTCCCTGAGTTAAGGAGGTAATAGACAGAGGAGAAAGGAACTGGGAAGGGTGGTAAAGGCTTCACAGTGACATTTGAATAGGGCTTTAAAGAGTCTGTAGGAGCCTGTTGGATGGAGAAAAAGGAAGAGGAAGGGTTCTCCAGGCATACATGGAGGCAAAGTGTTGGGAAAGAGAATGATCAGCTTTAGGAAGTAGGAGGTGGTAGCTGAATGGGGTTGAGAATTGTTATAACAACACCAAACACTTAAGGTGAGTTTACTGTGTTCCGGGAACTATGCTAAGTGACTCATTTAATTCTTCACACAGTCCTATGGAATGGGTGCCACCACCCCCATTTTCCCCTTTTAAGGGTGTGGAGTCAAGGTTGAGTGATATGTGGTAACTCGTCTAAGGTTACATAGCTAGAAACAGGCAGACTCAGGATTTGAGTCCGGTTGCCTGACTCCTGAGCCTCTGCCTTTAGGAATCACTAAGCTCGGGCGCCTGGGTGGCTCAGTTGGTTAAGCAACTGCCTTCGGCTCAGGTCATGATCCTGGAGTCCTGGGATCGAGTCCCACATCAGGCTCCCAGCTCCACGGGAAGTCTGCTTCTCCCTCTGATCTTCTCCCCTCTCATGCTCCCTCTCACTGTCTCTATCTCAAATAAATAAATAAAATCTTAAAAAAAAAAAATCACTAAGCTCCAGTGTTAAGGTAACAAGGGCAACAGAGTTGGGGAGGCAGCCTGGGGGCAGGTGGAGACAGGCCTTCTCAGGCACCCTGAGTTTGGACGTTATTCCAGCAGCAGCAGGGAGCAAGTGCAGGTTGCCCAGTCTGGGCAGCAGGGCTAATCTGGGAACGTGCACTCTGGGAACTCGGCCCTGTGAAGGATGAGTGGACAGCTGCCAGGGTGAGCTATCAGGGGGCAAGCCAGGTGTCCCTTCAGGCCAGCAGGACCTGGCAAACAGAGATAGAGGAAGGAATTCAAGAGCCTCCCAGGCCTGTGCGCTGATCCTTACTCTCCCAGGCATCGGGAGGCCTCGGGGGGAGAAAGGATTTAGGGGTGGGGTGGGCTGGGTTCTGCTGAACACCTGCAGCCTTCCCAGGGAGGCGGGCAGACGCCAGGTTGGCCCCTCACTCTGGACCCCCCGGAGCCCTGCAAGCTGCTCGGGTTCCACCGCATCATCCCCAAGGCCCAGCAACCCCTGGGCCACATCCTGGTGAGACATGGTGAGCGGCAAAGCCCAGCCTTAACCTCTGAGAGCCAGAGAGGGGAAGCGACTGGCCCAAGATCACACAGTCAGATCTCTATTTCAGAATCAAAGAGGGACCAAGACACAAGTGCTTTGCGCTAGCCACCGGGTTGCCCAATACTCTGGGGAATACTTCGTTTTTTAATTTTATCTTCCCACTTTGGGAATCTTCTCTGAGGGACAGGGTGTCCTCCCAGTTGGTTCTTGTCACACAGCTCTTCAGACAGGGTTATCCCCTATCCTGACCCCCCACCCCCAGCTGGGGGTGGTGACACCCTGCTTCCTGAGCCCTTGCTGTCCATCCTTCAGCCGAGGTGGGGAGGGTGCCTAGATGGAGTGACAGGAACTGCTCTGGGGCCATGCTGCTTGTTTTACATCTCTGCCCTCATTCACCCGCTGTGAACCTTGAGCTGGTCACGTCCCTTCTGTGCTTGTATTTTCATTTTTACCTTGGTGAAAACAACAGTGCTTCATGGGATTCGATACGAGGATTAAATAACATATGTAGTATTTAAAGGCATTTGCCACATGATAAAGGCTGGTTATTATTATTAACCTGGGACTCAGGGGGTGTGGGTGCCTGCCACTAGGTAACCTATGTATTGGACAAACCTTCTAGATCCAAACCTTCTAGAATAGAAACTGCCTCCTCTACAAAGTCCACCCAGATTAATTGCACTCAGTTTAAAGCCCTCCTTGATTTCCAGTATTTAAAGCTCAACTGACATGATCTAAACTAAGACTGGAGTGGAGAAGAGCATCCTGTGCACCCCTTTCCCCACAGCACTAACAGACTCAGAAGGCCTGGGGGTTGTAGTTCAGGCACCGCCCCCCCCCCCCCCCCCCGCCCCAGCTACTTGTGTAAATCACTTCATCTCTGTGATTCAGTATCTCTGTCAAATGGGGGTAATAATCATTCTTTTATCTGTTTTGAGCAGATTCCTGACTACTTTGAGAATGGAAGGAAACAAACATACAAAGTGTTTTTTCAAAGCATATTTAATAACCGGGAAAAGCGATGCCAACATATAAGGTTTACTTCCCTATTGTGAATTTCTTATTTAAGGATTTTACAGAAAGATGCATGAATATATTCTCACGGAAACACATTCATGGTATAAAGTTCACCAGAAAAGGGCAATCCATTGTATATGAAGTATGACCCCTACTTCATTTTTAGAAAGTATAAATACATTGAAAACAAAAATAAATAAGGGTAAGGAAATCCACTAACATGTTAAGTTACCTCAGGGTGGTAGGGTTACTGACAACTATTGTCTTCATCTTCATTTTTCTCTATTTCTCTCTTTCTAACAAGTATACTATTTTTATAAATAGAAGACAATGACAGTGATTTTTAAAGAAAAATAATGTTCTCGAAAATATTCAAGGCTAAGCCGAAACAAATTAGATGTCATCCGCCTATGAGTAATCAGAAATCTTTGGGATAACAACTCTGCCTTTAGCAAGCACCCTGTCCCCCAGCTGTGGGTCAGTCCACGTTTTATTTTCTTTGAAAGCCCCATGCAGAGCTCCCCACTCCTTCGGCTTCCAGAACTTCACCAGCCTCCTGGGCCCAGAGTTCTTGCTTTTGAAGTCAGGCCTGGCTTGGCCACGGCAGCTGCAGGCTGTGTCCTGGGGAGCTGGAGATGACCCCCAAGTCCCTGCAGTTACCAGCTTCCTTAGTGAGCTGAGGAGGCCTGTTATTTACCAGTTAAAAAAAAGACAAGAAAACCTACTGGGGCATGGGTTCTCCCCCACTCTGGGTTATTATGCCTCTTCGTGTGTTCTTTACAGGCCTCGAGGACCTTCTTGGAGTACCGCCCCCCCCCCCCCAGCTTTACTGTGATTTATGATAAAGGTTTACAGCTCACAATCCTTCAGTGGCCCGTCATTTCCTTCAGGGTGGGTTTCTGCCAACTTCCTTAGTCTGGCCTGTAAGTGCCCCTACCATCTGAACCAACTTCCCTCGCATCTCCCATGGGTCGATCAAATGGCCTGCTAGCCAGCTGCACGGCAGGCCGGGAAGGAACAGTGAGGAGCAAGGAGAGCTGAGTGCACGAACAGAGCGGGGAAAGGTAGAGACTGTGGCAACTGAGCAAGCACAGACGTTCAAAAGGGCCTGCCACCTCTCAGGGGCAGGCAATTGTCCTTTGGTGGTATCTTCCAATTTCTTTTTTTTTTTTTTTAATATTTTATTTATTTATTTGAGAGAGAGAGAGAGTGAGAGAGAGCATGAGAGGGGAGAAGGTCAGAGGGAGAAGCGGACTCCCTGTGGAGTTGGGAGCCCGATGCGGGACTCGATCCCAGGACTCCGGGATCATGACCTGGGCCAAAGGCAGTTGCTTAACCAACTGAGCTACCCAGGCGCCCTCTTCCAATTTCTTTTAAAGAAAATCCGGAAATCTGGATCTTTATGGGAAATCACCTGTTTTGTTTTGTTTTTTTAAATATTGGCAGCTAATTCACAAAACACATTTGGCCAGTCGGCCGATTGTAATTTGTGACTTCTCACAGGAACACATTGAACTTTATTCCCGCTGTACCTTTGAGTTTGCTGTTTCCACCGCCAAGGACACCCTCCCACTCATCTGGGTCTGGTGAGCACCTATTCTATCCCACCCAGCTGAAACCACACCTCTTCCGTGAGCATCCCCAGATGACCCTGGCTAGAAGTGACCTCTTCCTCCTTGCAGCTGCACCAGGCTCCGTGCCTGCCCATCTCATGCCACAGCTAATTTCACTGAGTCCGATCTCCCCTGGTAGACAATGAGCTCCTGGAATATTTGACAAATATTTAAGAAGCACCTGCTCTGTTGCAGGCATCAAGCTAAGACTGCCACCTAGAACAAGATGGACAGACTTTGCCTTGATGGAATATAGAGTCTACTGCAAGGAAAAAAAAATTATTCCCAAGATACCTAATTCCAATTGTGATGCATTTTATGGAGTTAAGGAAGTTTGTAAAAGGAGCTTAATCCAGGCAGGAGGATTAAGCAGGTCACGAGGCAGCTTGGGGGAAGCATTAGCACTCCAGGCTGTCACATAAGGTTGCACAGTCCGTATACTGCACAAAGGTAACCAGCTGAGAGGGCAGACGACAGCTGAACTCCAGTTCCTGCTCGCTTGCCCAAGCTGTGCCCTTTTCTGGTTTGCAGAAATGCAGGGGTAGTGTTTAGTTTCCCTGACCCCCCTCAACTCCCCCCAAAAGCTGCTCTAAATAAATGTAGAATCTAAATAAAAATGGTGACTTCCCTATATAGACACAGCCTCAAGAGATGTCCCCGCTTTCCCTTTCTACCAGAATATATTCCCTAAATCCTTACTTCAGAGACTCTGGGGATCCAGGTGGGCATCTCTGTGGAAGTGATATAGTGATATACAGGCAGGTGGAAGCATGAGGAGCAATAGCACATACCAGGCCTCTGAGGAGAGAAAGTACCATGGCTGAAGGGCCTAATACATGGCTAGCATGGCCGAAGTGTAGACAGAGAGGGGAATAGCAGCAAGGAGTGGGCTGGATAGTGACCATCCCATGCAAGTCCTGGAAAGCCATATTATGGACTTTGATTCTTATCTTGACATGTCTTCTGTATCCCCCTCCCTGACCAGGTTGCCGTTGGATGTCACTGCTTATGGGCAGGCCCTCGGAGCACACGGTAACAAAAGCTACCTTTGCAGAGAACCTACCACGAGCCACACACTGTGCCGGGGCCACACATCTGGCCCATTCTTCCTCTCCTATCCTCCTAAGGAAGTAAGTATCCTTTGAGTTCAATCGAACAGATGAGAAAATTGAGGCACACAGAAAATGAGTGGCCTGCCCCATGTTACCTGGCTACTCAGGGGTGGGCAGGGACCCACACCCAAGTCTGTGGGATTCTGAGCCCCTCCTTTGGTTGTCATGTAGAAGGACCCTCAGGAATAAACTAGAAGGCACAGGGAGTATGGAAACTTGCCACTCAAAGTGGGTTCTGGGGGTCTGCGGTATTGGTTATCACCTGGAAACTTGTCAGAAATGTAGGCTTTCAAGTACCATCCCAGTCCTATTGACTTCGAATCTGCATTTTACCGGACTCATGTACACATGACAGGCTCAGAACACCAGAGAATAATCCAAGCAATAACTGCTTTTGCAACCCTTACACAACAGTCTCGTGTCTCACAGGCAGGTCTCCAGTGATTTGAAAACAGCTTATTCTAACCAAATTTGCCAGAATTGCCAACCACTCCATCCATCCACCTGCCTCAGTTTTGCCTTCTATGGTGACTCCAAGAGAAAGACTGAGAATGTACCATCAACTCCAGGGAGGGGGCTGATGAACACTCTGCTTCTGCTCAATTTCTTAGTATGATCTGCTCTCATCCAAGAATAAATGTAAAGCGATTTGACCCTTCTCCTGGTTAATTACTGCTAGGAATCGTCTTCCCTTCGGGGTGCACTCTGACCCCCAGATCACGTTCTGGGACCCACCTTTTGCAAGACAATTCCTTTCTTAGTCCACATACCAAAGGAGGCAAGATGGTTTGCATGGAAAAGATGAGTGGGTGAGAAAAGGCTGGGCTGTCTTTCCACATTAAGGCCACATGTTCTGTGACTGGGAAATTCCTATCTCCGCTTCCCCATTGGCATCTGAGAAATGGGTAGGATGGACCAACAAGGGGAGGAATCACTAGATCTAGGACTTGGCGGGTAAGCCTCAAGGAAGTTCAGGGGCATAGGTGAAATAGGAAGGTGTTGTGGGGACTGTGGCAAAAGAGAGGATCCACTGCCCTAACTAAAAAAGGCGGTCTCACTCAGCATTAGGCTACTGTTGTCCCGGGAAATATGGGTCCGGTGTCGCCATGTAATTCTAATTTTTCAAGGGTTGGGAATCTGATGTTCTCCCTACGGAATATCATACGGTGTTTAAATACTGGCATCTGCTTAAACTTAACACTCTGCGGGTCTAACGCAGATCAGGTGCAGGGGAGATGTGCCCGTGGGCCGCCAGCTCGCGCTGCCTGGCCTGGATGCCATTGAATCGTGTAAGTTTATGACTCCATCCTACATGTAGCTTTCAGAATGCAGCCAAGTGGCTGCTGCACCGGCGGCGGAATCCGCGCCCTCCGGGACCGCCCGCCCCTCCCCGCCGCGGCGCCCATCGGTGCCCCCTCCCGGGCCTCTCCCGCGGAGGGCCGTGCGCAGGGACTCGGCCCCGTTCGTGGTGGCGGCGACGGGCGCACGTCGCTTTCTTCGCACCCTCCCTACCTGCTCGCCCGCCGTCCCCGCAGAGCCGCAGCGATGACTCAGCCTCTGGCGGCCCGGGCGCGGCGGGGGAGGGGAGAGGGCGAGGGCGGGAGGGGAGGGAGGAGGAAGGAGGAAAGACGGGAAAGGGAGGGGGCAGAGAAGCGGCCGCGGTGGGAGGAGAGAGGAGAAGGAGGGGGAGAAGCGGGGGGAGGACAGAGAGGAGGGGTTTGGGGGGAGGGGAGGGGAGAAGAGAGGGAGGAGGAAGGAGGGGAGGGGCGGGTGGGGGGCGGCTAAAGTCCCGCCCCCCTGCTCCTGGAGCCCTACAGTCTTCTGGCTGGCTGGGTGCGGGAAGCCGGGAGGAGAATAGCAGAGGGGCGCGGCTGAGACGGAGAAGGGAGGGTGGTATGCTCCCCGCAGTGGATCTCCACTCCCGAATGCGCAAGAGGACGCGCGCTTCCTAGCCACACCGGCAGGCCCACCCTTGCCCTTGATGGACTAGCGAGAGGGAATGCACCTTTAGCCGTAGACTTTTACTGAGCACCTCCCGGTGGGGACCTTGGGTCCTGGGCGGTTAGAGACCGAGCTGAAGGAGCCTGAGCTCTGCGTCCGGGGGTGGAGGGGTGGCCTTGGGGGGAGAGACAGCCCACACCTTCTACCCTACAAGTGCAAGCTTAAAGGGAGAAATGATCCACTGGCTCATTTTGCTGGGCTTACACAAAAAGCTGTAACACAAGGTTGAAGGTGCCCCAAGGAAGTTTCCTTAACAAAATTTTGATAATATAAACGAATTTATGAATGAATAAAATGTGCCATGAGAGCATATAGGCGTGTATATGAGGGCACAGTTTTTTTAAAATGTCTTTTTGTACGTGTGTTCATGTGTGTTTGTGAGGATGTATAGGAGTGTGTGTGTGTGTGTGTCTTGGATGATATATGCATATGTGCGTTTATAGACATAAGCATATTGAGAGCTGCATAAGAATTTGTGTGCCTAGAATGTATCTCTGTGGATATGCACAGGTGTTTATGTGCCTCAATGTTAGACGCGTGTGTGTACATATGAGATCTAGGGGCATGCCTGGATTTGTGTATAAATATATATATGTACACGAATTTGTAGGTTTGTGTATGTGGCTACATGTCTGTGGGTATGTATTGCTTTTATGTGCCAATGTTGTGTGTGTGTGTATGGGGGACTGCATGTGTCTTGGTGAGATTGTGTTATGCATGTGTGTGTGTGCGTAGGAGAATATATTTGTGAGTGTGTGACCAGGGCTGGAGTGTGTCTTAAGGTTGCCTGTGTATGTCTGTGTGTATAAGTGAGAACACATGTGTTTTTCAGAGTCTGAATGGATGCAACTGTGTACGTGTCTTGATGTGTCTCTGTAGTCATTCTGCTGATTCAGTCTGAGATAAGGGGCATGTGATTCTTTCCAGTTTTATTGAAAAATAACACATCGTTGGGGTGCCTGGGTGGCTCAGTGGGTTAAAGCCTCTCCCTTCAGCTCGGGTCATGATCTCAGGGTCTTGGGATCGAGCCCCGCATCGGGCTCTGTGCTCAGCAGGGAGCCTGCTTCCCCCTGCCTCTCTGCCTACTTGTGATCTCTCTCTCTCTGTCAAATAAAATAAATAAAATCTTAAAAAAAAAAAAAAGAAAAAGAACACGTCGTTGTCTAAGTTTCAGGCATAGAGCGTGATGGTTTGATTTATGTATATGGTGAAACGATACCACAGTAGGCTCAGCTAACATCTATCTTCTTATACAGATACAAGATACAGTAAAGGAAAAGAAGAAAAAAAGGAAAAAAAATTTTCTCCTTGTGATGAGAACTCTTAGGATTTACTCTGAACAACTTTCCAACGTATCATTGAGGATACAATGATACAGTCCTCACGTGCATGACATCTCTAGTGCTTATTTATCTTCTCGCTGGAAATTTGTGTTTTCTGACCACCTTCCTCCATTTTCTCTTCGGCTCTCCCTCTGGTAACCACAAGTCTGATCTCTTTTTCTATCACTTGTTTTTTGTCTGTTTTTGTTTTTAGATTCCACATTTAAGTAAGATTATACGGTACTTCTGTTCCTCTGACTTATTTCACTTAGCATAAAGCCTACAAAATCCATCCATATTGTGGTAACTGATAGGATTTCCTTGTTATTTTAGGGCCATGTGATTCTTAAGGGTTGGGCTGGTCCAGTGCCTCTGGGAGGAAGATGCCCTTGGTATGTGTGTGGGTGGGGACTGTGGAAGGGGGAAAAAGCCCCGGTTGTGCTGGCCCAGGGACCATCCAGAGCCGTGGGAGGCTAGGCGAACAAGGTAAGCTAAAGCAAGACCTTTGTAGCGTCCTCTGGCTTCCTGGGTCCTCTCAGGTGTGCCGTCTGTTTGTCTCAAGGCCTCCTTCCGGTTCTTCTTGCCAGTGTGGGCCAGTGCTCCTCTGCAAAGCACATGTCCTTCCTAATGAACAATAGTGACATGGGGGCTCACTTGTGTGAGCCCCCGCAAAAGCAGTGAACTGGCATTAGTTCAACTCTGGGAGGCAGAAATCTAGTATCCCCAATTTCAGAGGGGAAACTGAGGTGGTCAAGTGCGGGCTGCTGTTTCCACAGCTAGGAAGGGTCCCTCGGACTGCACAGGCTGTGTGCCTTCTCAATTGCTCGAACATGGGCTTGCAAACTCAACGCTATTAACATCGGAGGCCAGATAATTCGGTGACGTGGGGGTGCCTGGGCACTGTACGATGTTCGCCAGCCTCCGTGGTCTCTATACTGGATGCCAGTCACACCTCCCTCCCCAGTTGTGACAACCAAAATGTCTCCAGACAGGTCCGAAGGTCCCCTGGGGACAGAATCACCCCCCTGATTGAGAACCACTGTGCTAGACTATCGTGCCTCCCTGGGTAAATATTTCTTGAGGGGCTGTACCTTCTCCATCTGGTCCGGTGGCTTTGGCTGTCCCCGCCTCTTCCACAGGGATCCTCGCTTTCATGCAGGTAGCCCCTTGCCTGTGCCACAAACAGAAGGTTGACCAGCTGGGCCTCTGCTGGGCCACCTTGCTCAGCAACTCAACCTCTCTGAATTCCAGCCACACAACGCTTGGCACTTCACTGATCATCGACAGCTCTTATTCTTACCATTCGAGCCATAGGGGTTGCCTGGGGTCAGAATGTGGAGAAAGAGGGCTCCAAGCCAGCCAGCTCTCTCTGGCCCAGAGCTGTGGACGCTGCTGGTTCTGTGAGTTTGCTTTCCTGGTTTGGTGAGAATGCCATGCTATAGTGTCGAGCCAAAGCTGGTCCCATTGGACGCTATCGTAATTACGCTATTTTGTTTTTGCAAATAAAAGAGCCTGCCTTTCCCCACCAGCAGGGCCTGATTTTAAAGAGCTGGAGCTGCCTCGGAGCTGCCTCGGAGCCAGAGCAGGTGCCCAGGAGGGGCAAGGTGGAGCCAAGAGCAGGGCTCTGGGCCTGTCCAGGCGTGGGCGGGGTGTCCGTGCTGCTGGGCGGGCCTGGGTGGCAGGTGGAGGACAGAGCCTTAGCTCTTAGCTCCCTGCACAAGCAGGAGGCCTCAGGCTCCTGCTACAGGCAAGGCAGAGCGGGCAACAGCCGCAGAAGACCTCCACACCACCGCCGTCTCCGCCGCTCCCGAAACAGTCTTCTGACGATGTGTTCCTTTGCTGCCCCGGCTCTCCATCTACTCCTTCTATTCTCCCGCAACCCCAGCAGCGTGCCCGTGTTTGCAAGGCCGTGTTCCATTTCCCCTTGGAAGGCTGCAGAGCGGCTAAAGGTGGGGATTCTGAAATAAATAGAATCATAAAAAAAAAGGTAGGGGTTCTGGCACCTCATCGCCTGAGTTCGGGTGATCTTGGGCAAGGCATTTCACCTCTCCGTGCCTCAGTTCCTCATTTCTAAAGTGGGGATACTGAGAAGCGTGGTCAGGCAGGACTAGATGAGACAATACGTGTAAAGGATGCAAGGCATGTAGGGAGCCCCGGATAAATAGCAGCTCCCACTATTGCCATTATTCCTTCGGAACAAGGAAAGGTACATGAGCACTTATTAATTGCCAGGCCCTGGGCTCAGGCCTGGACAAAAAAATTTTTTTTTCCTCATTTGATCCCTTCCACAGCTCTGTAAGGAAAGAGCTATTATTAGTTTCCCAGCAGAGAAGAGGAAGCTCAGATGTGATGATGCTGAGTGACTTACTCAGGGTGACAGAGCTAAGAGGAATCTGAACCCAAGTGTTGTCCTTGCAAAGCCTAATCACCCTGATCTTCTCCACTGAAAGCAGATTTCACCATAGGAAGTAGGGCTCCTCTCCAGCTGGGGTGGGCCGGGGAAATGTGGGAGACATGGAGAAGGCAGGGGTGGGGAGTCCCTGGGCAGAGAAGGGATTTGGGGTAAAAAGGATCAGGGTGTCTGGGTGGCTCAGTCAGTTAGGCATCCGACTCTTGATTTCCACTCAAGTCATGATCTCAATCACGGTCATGGGATCGAGCCACATTGGGCTCCATGCTGGGTGTAGAGCCTGCTTAAGGTTCTCTCTCTCCCTCCCTCTCTGCTGCTCACACTCTCCCCTCTCTCTTAAGAAAAGAAAAGAAGATAAAAAAATAAAGGGATGAAGTTGCCCTTTTTTAGCTTTTGATGAAATGCCTAGCACAGTGGGCTGTGGTCTCATGACCTCCAAGAGGTGTTTGCCAAGTTTTTATTACTGCATTAAGCTTATTTGTATTCCGAGCCAGGGCATATATTGTTCTGGGGCTTTTGTTTGAATTGGGTTGTAGGAAAGGTACGGAAGGCATTAAGTCATAGGAACAGATGGGAGGCCCGTTTTAGAGCGGATGCCAGAGAAAGATGGTGTGCATGTCAGGAGCTGTGAGAACGTGGCCAGGTGGGTCTGTGCGCAAGTGTTAGTTCTTCCAACACTTGGCCAAAGGGGACAAAGAGAGTCATGTGATAATTGTCTTGTTTTCTTTTAAAGATACTCAAGGTATTGTTTCTCATACTATGATTGTGTAGTTGTATTAGTTACTTATTGCTTTGTAGCAAATAACCCTAAAGCATAATGGCTTAAAACAAATATTTATTATCTCCCAGTTCCTGTGGATCGGGAATTCAAGAGTGATTTAGTTGCACGGGCTCTGACTTGGAGTCTCTGACGAAGTACTCAGGTTGCTGATGTAGGGCTTTTATAAAAGCAAGTGGCATAACGCAACCTTTCCAAAAGTAAGGGACACCTATATATGGACATACCATAATTAGTTAACCGTTTCCCCTATTGTTGTACACTTAGCTTCCAAGTTTTTCCGATTCACAATGAGGTGTCAGTGAGCATCTTTGGAGCCCAGAGTCCAGCACGTGTCAGGGGCTGTCCTAAGTCCTTGATGTTTCTGTACCTCATTTAATCCTCCACCAGCCAAAGGAAACTCAGCTAGACAATGAGACTTTTAGGCTCTTACTCGGTGTGCCTTTTAAGGATGGATAATTGCCTGCTTTCTCGGTCCTAAAGTTCTTTATTCCAATAGGGCCCCTGAGGAGTACTTGTCTTTATTCTGCAGCAGATTCGTGAGAGGCATGGACTTGAAAGAGGCATCGGTTTAAAAGAAGGACAGGTCTTGGTAGCTTATCACTAGGCCCCCGGCAGCCGGGGCCCAGCAGACACGGCCCTGTAATAGACAGGATACTCCAGGCTATGTTGCTGTGACAAACAACCCCAAGATAGGGTTAAAACATTCATTGTGGGCTTGCAATGGCTTCTGCTGCATGGTCAGCCACCAACCTGACCAGTTGCCATTCCAGGAGGCAAGAGAGAATGTAGTCAGTGGCGCACGGGCTCTTCAAGCTTCACCCGGAAGTGACTCGATACTTCCTCTCACTTTGTTTTTTTTTTTTGACAAAGCAAATCACATAGGTATACTTAACTCTAAAGGGGGAGAGCCGTGTTTTCTTCCATGTGCTCCAAGTGGGGAGAACTGGAATATTTAGTGAACAACACTGATGCCCACCACAGGCCTTGTTGTCTGCTGATCATTTAGAATAAGTCTGACCACATTTTGGAACCATTAGGTCCAGGCCGGAAGTGCCTGGGCATCTGTCAGTATCCTGACCCTGAGAAAAGACCCTTGTCTCTAACCCCTTCTTGACCATACTGGGAAGTCCAGTTGCCCTGAATTTCCAGGGCCCCAGGATATAAGGAGAAAAGAGGAGTGTGGGTCCAAGGAGACAATTGGATTCCACCAGTGACCATGGGTGACCGTGGTGGAGCTCTGAATTCTGAACTGTATCAGCCCCAGAGTGACTATGCTTCTGTGCCACTGGGCAGTAGAAAGGGCATTTGGTTGCTGTGTGGCCTGGGGAAAGTCAACTGGAAACAACCTCAGTGTACCTTTTTTTTTTTTTAAAGATTTTATTTATTTATTTGACAGAGAGAGAGAGAGATGAGAGATCGATCACAGGTAGGCAGAGAGGCACGCAGAGAGAGGGGGGGAAGCAGACTCCCTGCTGAGCAGAGAGCCCGATGCGGGGCTCGATCCCCAGGACCCTGAGATCATGACCTGAGTCAAAGGCAGAGGCTTTAATCCACTGAGCTACCCAGGTGCCCCCAACCTCAATGTACCTTAAAGGAGAATGGATATACTAGCCAGAACACTAAATACTAAGGAGAAATGATTCAGAGTTTATGCGCAGATATATCTAGAAAATACAATGTTGAGAGGGGAGAAAAAAAGCAAAGACAGAATGACATGCCTAGTTTGGTACCATTTATGTAATTTCAAAATACATACACTAAACAGTACTACACATATTGTTCTTTGCATATACAGAAGATGGTGGGGGCTGCGCAGGGGAGTGGGGAGGAGGGGATGGGACAGAGGTGGAGGCCGATGGGGCTTTGACTTTGTAATTAAAAAAGTTAAAACACAGGATTAAGCACATATAACTCTTTCCTACCGGTCATCAATTCTGAGTAGAAGGACTTGGGTGTTTGTGTTCTTACTATTTGTATTGTTGGTGTTTTTAGAAAAAAAGCTTGCTTGGTCTTTCTAGGCCTCAGTTTCTCCATCGCTAAAATAAGGTTGTTCATCTAGAATGGTGGGTGGTTATCAGATAACAGGTTTCACAGACCAATGAAATTTCAGCAAAAAAAAAAATCGGGTATAGGGATGTCTATTTTAAATTTTGCCCAGAATAGATTTTTAAAAAAGAAATTATCAGGGATGCCTGGGTGGCTCAGTCGGTTAAGCTTCTGCCTTTAGCTCAGGTAATGATCCCAGGTCCTGGGATTGAGTCCCAAATTGGGCTCCTTGCTCAGCAGGGAACCTGCTTCTCCCTCTAACCCTCTCCTCCTCACCCCTGCTTGTGAGCTCTCTCTCTCAAATAAATAAATCAATTAAAAAAATGAATTATTGGGAGAGGGGAGGGGAAAAAATAAAAAGATGAATTATCTATTCTGACCATGATTTCAGAAAAAGAAAGAACATTTAACATGAAATTAGTGAGAAGGACACAAGCACAGAATAGAGAGTTGAATAAAATTTTACTCCTGTTTTCCAGTAACTTAGTGAAAGAAACACATACTCGTTGCAAAACATTTGGGAAATTTATCATGAACAGAGTAAAAATTACCCACCCTTATTCTCAGCACCCAGAGGGGTAATTACCTTTAACATTTCAGCTGTTTCCTCACAGTATTTATTTATTTACTTATTTATTTTAAAGATTTTATTTATTTACTTGACAGAGAGAGATACAGTGAGAGAGGGAACACAAGCAGGGGGAGTGGGAGAGGAAGAAGCAGACTCCCTGTGGAGCAGGGAGCCCGATGCGGGGCTCGATCGCAGGAGATCCTGGGATCAAGACCTGAGCCGAAGGCAGACACCCAATGACTGAGCCGCCCAGGTGCCCCACCTCACAGTATTTATTAAATACATATAGTGTGTGTACTTCTAATTTATATATGAATTCCATTCCTTTTTTCTTATTGTAAAAGTAGTATATTAATGGAAATGTAGAAAAAAATAAACAGAAGAAAATAGAGGTATTAATATTAGTTAGGCTTTCTGCCTTATTAATTTTTCTCATTTTACCTTGAATCAAAGAAAACTTCCACAGACTGGTATTTGGAAATAATGAGTAGAAGGAATAATGATAAATGGTGTTTGTTGAGTCTACCTACGTGCCAAGCCTCGTGCTAAATGCTCTACAGGCCTTATGCCACTTAGTCCTTACCATAAGCCTCGGAAATGGAAATCATTATTGCCCTATTCACAGATGTGGAAGCTGAGGTTCAGAAAGGTGACCTAGAATTTACATATCTGAAAGCTGGCCTCCAGAGAGGTTAAGTAAACTATGGCAGTTCCCACTTTACTTCCAGGTAATTTGCTTGCTGCCCACCCTGTGCCCTGAGAACCAGTGAGTAGCCTGTCCTGAGTTTTAAGTTCAGTCCAAGGTCGGGGGACAAAGGGGCAGGTCCTAGTGCTGTGCAGTCAGGGATGTGGTGGCCTGACCAGAGAGGTATCTGAGAGGTACTCTTGTGGCTTAGCAATGGGTGCGGAACTTGTTCTCATCAGCCAAGGCCTCGCGCTGTCCTCCCTCTGAATCACCTCCCCCCACCCCGCCCTGGGCCGTTGGTCTAGGGTCGGCCCCACCCCCACCCCACGGAGCCCCTGGGAAAACTCCAGGCCAGCCTGCTCACGCACTGTCCTGCCTTCAGGTTTGGTCTCCAGCACCTGTCTCCCGAAAACCAGGCCGCAGCACCCATTGTTCCTTCGTGTTCAGCCATTCCCATCCTCTGGACCGCAGGCCCGCCCCGTGCCAGGTGCTGCATGAGTGTTGGGGGTCTGGTCAGGGTCAAGACGGAGAGATCTCCACCCTCAGAGACTTCAGTCCTGGGGAGAGGGTTTGCAGGTAGCAAGAGAAAAGGCCGTAAGCGCCTGCTGTTTGCTCTGGGCACTGGCTGGGGACCAGTCGAGGCCACTAACATTGTGCCCTGCAGTCCATTAGCGAGCAGATGAGCACAGCGCTTGCACCTGGGCCTATGGGTGTGCGTGTGGGAAGGCCTGAAGCTCACGCAACCGTCGGAGCCTTCCATAGGAAAAGGAGTGCAAATTGCAAAATTCTAATTACAGAATTCTAAATAGCATGTGAAAAGAAAGCACAGCAAAGAACACATTCCATAAACATGACAAAATCCAGATAAATAAAATAATACTTTTATTAATTAAATACCTGACATACCCCTATTGTATTTCGGCTTAGGTTTTTGGCTCCACACCCTCCAGATCACTCCCTAAATGCATTTCCAGGGCCCCTCCCTGGGGAAACGTTAGGGGGCGTGAGGGGCTGTGAAAGTTTAAGCTTCTCACTCAATCCACTCCTAGATTTAATTCTCTACCTCACTGAATCCTCACAACAATTCTATCTTGTAGGCACTGTTATTACCCCATTTCATAGGTGGAGCAACTGAGGTTTAGAAAGGAAATGGGTTGTCCAAGGTCATCTGCTCTCCACTGTGACCTTCACACTAACCTGCCCTACACACCCATGACTCTTGGGTTTGGTAAATAAATTCAGACACATCCCCAAACCAAAGTGCTCCTAAACTAGAAGAAGACAAGATTAGAAATCTGAAAAAGAGAAGTGCTACTATAAGGCCAAATGTGTTATGTGCCCCACCCCCCAAGCTCCTTCCCTTTCTCTATCCAGATCTTACCAACTTCTGCCTCCTCCAGGAAGCCCCTCAGAACTCCATGGGCCCACTCTGGCCTCTTCCTATATGGATCATTAGATATGTATGTCCCTACTTTGCTCTGCTTTCACTGTGGTTCCCTCTCTGGGATGCAATTTCCCCAAATGGGAAATGAACTCTAGGTCTCCTTAAACTATAGAATTATAGGATGCTGGGTTTTTTCATTTTTATTTTTTGAGAGTCTTGAATCCTATGTCCCAGAATTAAGGGGGCAGGTCCACCCCATCCAATCTGTCACCAACCCCTATGCCCTTCCTGATCACTGCTCCCAGGCCCCCAGTCACAGCCCCAACCAAGCTGTCATCACCCCCAGCCCCCTGCCCCTCCCCCCACGCCTGGATTATGGCAGCAGCCTCAGTCTCCAAGTGGCTGCCTGAGTGACCTTTTAAAGGTTGAACAAGGGAGGGCACCTGGGTGGCTCAGTGGGTTAAAGCCTCTGCCTTCAGCTCAGGTCATGATCCCACGGTCCTGGGATCGAGCCCCGCATTGGGCTCTCTGCTCAGCAGGGAGCCTGCTTCCCCCCCCCCTCTTCCTGCCTCTCTGCCTACTTGTGAACTCTCTCTCTCTGTCAAATAAATAAATAAAATCTTTAAAAAATAAATAAATAAAGGTAGAACAAGGGCACCTGGCTGGCTCAGTTGGAAGAGCACTTGACCCTTCATCTTAGGGTTATGAGTTTGAGCCTCACATTGGGTGTAGAGATTACCAAAAAAACCAAACCAAACCAAAACAAAAACCCAAAACAAAGCAACACACACAAAAAAACCAAAGACCAAAACTAATAACTTTTTTTTAGATAAGTATACCCCACATATTGCATGGGACATACTTGTACTCCTCAAAACTAATAACTTAAAAAAAGAATAAAAATAGAATCAAGACAAAAAGCTCCACTGTGGCTTCCGGGCTTTTGGACTCCAGCTCCTCTTTCTCTATCGTCCTCCACCCTTGCCAGTTCCCCTGGCCACCTGACCAGCTCTCTGTCACCTCAGGCCTTCACACATGCTGTTCCCTCTGTCTGGGACACTCTTCCCCACTCCTCCCCAGGCTAACTCCCATGCATCTTTTCCAACTCAGGGGCAGTAAATCTTCTTTGGAGACTCATCTCAGTTTAAATGAAGTCCCAGGGAATAGAAACTGATGTTCCCAACTGTAAAAGGCTAATAAACGGCCTCTAAAGCTATCAGGCCCTAGGGGTGCCTGGGTGGCGCAGTTGGTTAAACACCTAACTCTTGGTTTCGGCTCAGGTCGTGATCTCAGGGTCGCGAGATCGATCCCCCCTTGGGCCCTGCAGTCAACGTGCAGTCTGCTTGAGGTTTTTTCTCCCTCTCCCTAGGCTCCTACCCCTGCTCTTTCTCTGAAATAAATAAATAAATCTTAACAAAACCCAAAAACCAAAAATGCTATCAGGCCCTAATCCCTGGGACCTGTGTTACCTTGTTTAGAAAAAGGGTAACATTTGCAGATGTGATTAAATTAAGGACTGGAGGTGGGGGGATTGTCCTGAACTATCTGGCAGGGGGTGGGGGGCGGAGCAGGCCTAAATTCAATCACACGTATCCTTGTAAGAGACACAGGGGCAGATTGGACACATGTATGGAGGAGAAGGCATTACAAAGATGAAGCAGTGAGAGACGTGAAAATGTTGGCCTTGAACACTGGAGTCACGTGGCCACAAACCGTGGAATGGCCACAGCCCTGGGAAGCTGGAAGAGACCAGGAGTAGATTCTCCTGTAGAATCTTCAGAGGCTGTGCAGCCTTGTGAACCCCTTGATTTCAGTCCAGCGATACTGATTTTGGATCCTGGCCTCCCAGACTGTGAGAGGATAAATGTCTGTTGTTTCACCCAGACTATAGTAATTTGTTATGGGGGCAAAAGGAAACAAATACACCTACTCAATATTCTTTTTCCCTTTCACTCTTCTTACAGAATTCTTATTTCATGAAGGATGCCCCGCTCATTTCTCCATTTACTAGCCTCCTTTCCAGCCAGGTGTGGCTATGTGACTAGGTTCTGGCCAATGAGATAGAAGCAGAGGTTGTGTGGATTTTTGTGAAGATTCCTTAAAAAGGTGTACCCTTTTGATCTCCTATCCTTCCAGCTTTCTGTCTGGAATACAAACATGAAGGCTTGTGCTCCAGCAGCCATCTTGGGAACATGAGGTACAACAGAGACTTCTGTTCCTAAATTGTTGAGCTAATACCAGCAGCCACTACCTCCAGACTCTTATATGCTTATGTTACTGTCCTTAAGGTGTCACTAACAGCTGTTCACAATGCCCACTAAAAAATCTTCCTGTTATTCAATCTCACACCATTCAAGTAAGTCATCAGAATGTATGATAATACCTGTACTTGTACAAGTGTTTGTTTAGTGGCTGCTTCCTTTGCTAAGCTATAATTTCCCTGAGGGCAGGGCCCATGTCTGTTTTGTTCATAGCATAGGAGCTGGCACAGAGTAGGTGCTTAGTATGTATTTGTTGAATGAATAAATGAATGAATTTATTTGTTGAATGAATGAATGAATGAATGCCTCTCTTAGTGAGGTCCCAGGTTCTTTATAAGACAAAGACCGCGGGGCGCCTGGGTGGCTAGGTTGGTTGAGCGACTGCCTTTGGCTCAGGTCATGATCCTGGAGTCCCGGGATCGAGTCCCACATCGGGCTCCCAGCTCCCTGGGAAGTCTGCCTCTCTCTCTGACCTTCTCTCCTCTCATGCGCTCTCTCAATCTTTCTCTCTCTCTCTCTCTCAAATAAATAAACAAAATCTTTAAAAAAAAAAAAAATACAAAGACTGCAATTCACTCCTCTCCTATTTCTAGCACAGCCCTGGGCCCCAAATGAATGTTTCTGGAGTCCTGACTAAGTAGACTGGAATACAAAGAATTGAAAATATCTGGGCTCCAACCTGTCCTGTAGCTTGGTGACAGTGAGTGTTGAATAAAGTTGTGTTGAGTGACTCAGGAACAGACTGGCCCCCTGTACAAAGACAAGGATGTTTGGGGATGGCATTTCAGTTCTGGGACGTGAGGCCCTGAGAACGGGGTTTCTGCTGAATCCCCAAGTAGCCATCCGGTTTGCAAGGCAGGCAGAGGCCAACTCTGTCCCACCAGGCTGTGCCCATGCTATATTCCTGGGAGCTGAGCCTCAGATGAGGACACGGACTTGCCTGAGGCCACCCAGGATGCTGGTAGAGCCAGATAAGGCTGCGTCGCTTCCAATCCAGCCCTTCCTTCTGTTCAGCTTCCCTCCTCTGCACCCTGCCACCTTCCAGGTAACAAGACAAAGGAGGTGCGCAGGACTGGGGCTTCCCAAGTTCCTGCTAGAACCTCGGCAAGCCCAAGTCCAATTTTCCCATTCACAGATGCCGTTGCTGAGGCTCTGTGAGGCTGTGGGTCCTGTACCACCAAGAGTTTGCAGAGACCCGACACCCGGACCAGGAGACCCCACTGTGGAGCTTTTTTCACGCTGGCATCCTGTCCCATGGCAACTGTCACCTCCGAGGCTGGAGGCAAACAGCTGCATTCCTATGGTGTTCTCAAGCTCCAGTCTCGAGGCTGGCAGATTTAGGATTTATTGTTCACACTTTCTCCACATGTTAGCAGTTTAAGGTGCCCGAGAAATCTGCTTGGGTGATCATCCCTGTCCTTCAGGTGGGGAAGGGGAAAGCCAAGAGCATCCCAGGGTCTAGTCCAGGGTCACATAGCAATCAACCATGGTGGAACCAGGGCCAAGGTCTGACATGAGTCTCTTGGCCAGTGTTCAGTCCCCTGCGGTTTAGCAATGACCTCCAGCAGGGCAGGCAGAGGAAGGCAGACACAGCCCTGGTGAAAAAGACCATGAATTTTAGCAAGCCCAAGGTCAAGGGCATCTCCCTCCACAAATGTAGCCAGTGCCTTGCACTCCCAGAGTCGTTCCAAAACTTTCTGTTCTCAGGACCCCTTTACGCTCTTAAAAATTATCAATGACCCCAAAGATCTTTTTGTGGTCATTATATTCACCAACATTTACTGTATTAAAAATTAAAACTAAGATATCTAATAAGAACTAATTAATGTAAAAATAACAATAAACATTCTAATATAAAGAATCTATTTTATGAAAAATAATATTTTTGAAAACAAAAAAATTAGATTGAGAAGAGTAGGATTGTTTTACATTTTTCCAAATCTTTTTATTGCCTGTCTTAAAAGAAGACAGCTGAGTTCTCACACCAATTAGTCTGTTGTGAGATATGACACATAACCTCTGGAAAACCCACTGTACACTCATGAAAGAATGAGAGCAAAAAGGTAAATAACACCTTAGTCTGACAGTGCAAACAATTTTGACCCCTTTCATGGATCCCCCTGAAAGGGTCTCGGGGAACTCAAGGGCTCCCAGGGACCATACTTTAGAACCACTGGTCTACACTATCGATTTAATTTTCACCACACCGTGGGAGATGCATACTGTTGTTATTTCCATTTTGTAGATGAGCAAAATGAGAGGTTATGAGGCTTGCTCCAAGACACATAGTCAGTGAGCAGTGGTATCAAGATTTGAACCCAAGATCATCGACTCTGGGGAAGTGAGTTCCTAACAGCAACATTGTACTGCAGCCCCTAGCTGATGGACAGATGTCGTAGGAAGAATGGATCAGGAAGTAGCCAGAGGTTCTGGGGTACCTAAGTGGGGAGAAGTAGCGTGGTGGTTAAGATAATGGGCTTGGGAACAGCACCTGGATGCACATCCTGGCTGTGCCCTGTACATGCTGTGTGACTGGGGCAAAGTGCTCAACTCCTCTGAGCCTCAGATACTCCTGTAAAATGTCATAATATGATATTTACGTCACGGGGTCATGGGGCAGATTCAATGTTAATTCATGGAAATTATAACAGTGCTCAATAAATATAATATAAATATATCACACATCTTTTAGTTGGTATAGATTTGAGAACAGGGCCATGGACGTGGTTTTGCCGAAGCTGGAGAGAGGCAGGGGCAGCCACAGCCTGGGGCCTGAAGGCAGGGCCACAGCAGGGAGAAGATGAGGGGCCTGGAGGGTGAAGGAGGGGCTTCCAGACTAGGAGCGTGCTGTTCCCAAGTTGGGAGGCACAGACTGGCCTGAACTGCAGGGACTCGGGCCTCATACGCCCCAGGGCACAGAGGCTGGATCCCATGCTCAGGGTCGGCTGGCCACAGGGGACTGAGACCAGGCTTCCAGTTTCATGCACAGAAGAGCCACCAGACCACCTCTTCTCCTGACTCCCTTCAAGGTGTGAAGCCTCCCGCTCCCTGCTTCTCTCCTCCTCTCAGCTCTAGAACATAGTCTAAACCACAGTGTCAGAGGATCTGAGAACCATCTTGCCAAGCTGTTCTCTCTCCCTGCTGGTACACAAAGATCCTGAGTCCCAGAGAGGGAACCAGACTGCCTACATCACACAGTAAGTTGTGGACAAAAGGCCCAGGCTGGCTGACGTCTGACTCAGGCTGTGTCCACTGTGCCACGCTGCCCTCCTTGCTCAGCAAGGACTTGAGAGCTCTGGAGCTTGACCACTTGGTGTCAGTCTCAGCCCTGCCACTTCCAGGCTGTGTGACCTCAGGCAACAGGCTTAACCTCTCTGTGCCGCAGTTTCCTTAACTATAAATGGAAATCACAATTTTACCTCCTTTATTGGTGTGCTATGTGGACTAAAGTGAGCCGACACACACAAAGCCCTCAGGACACTCCCTAGCATTCACTACCAGTAGTTAACCCTGGGAGCACATCGCCAAGGCCATTATGACTCTGCTTTGTTTAAGGCCCCGGGGAGAGACCAGTGAAGGCAGAGTTGTGTTCTGTCTTCTGCATGGAAACTGATTCACGGGATGGTTTGGGCACACTGTTTGCCGTGTCTGCGTCTCTGTGGCCCTAGCTGGAACGGGGGGTGGGGTGAAGAAGGGTCCATTTAAGAGAGTTCTATTGTACCTTTAGCGTCATGACATTCCCTGGCAATAATGACCGTGAAAATGTACATGGCTATTTACTGCAGTATCATTTATACGGTAACAGTAAACACTGAGAAGCCGTCTCAATGTCCCTCCTCATTGGGATTTTAAACACCTGGGAATAACAACCCCAAACTGGAAGTAATCCAGATGTGCACAGATCCACAAACTGGCACAACCACACCGCGGAACGCTTCTCAGCAGCGAGAAGCAATCATCTCGAGGTCACACAACAACAGGGGTCAAAAGCTCAAGGACACTGTGCGAGGTGAAGAAGCCCCGGCCAGTGCCTCCTTATGAATCCACTGAAATAAAAATTCTGGAAAAAGGAAGTCTAAGCGACAGGGGCAGGAAACGGTCCAGGGGTGGCCTGGGGCAGGGTGTGGGGGCAAAGGATTGACTACAAAGGGGCATGAAAGGAACTTTTGGAGTGACAGAAATATTCTAGATTTTGATTATGGTTGGTGATTACATGACTGTATAATTTTTGGAAGTCACTGAAAAGTACTCTTAAAATGGGTGTATTTTACTGTATGCAAATTATACCATAATAAAATTGATTTAAAAAAGAAATGATGGGGTGCCTGGGGGACTCAGTCTGTTAAGCATCTGCCTTCGGCTCAGGTCATGATCCAGGGTCCTGGGATGAGTCCTACATCAGGCTCCCTGCTCAGTGGGGAGTCTGTTTCTCCCTCTGCCCTCCCTCCCTCCCTCCCTCCCTCCCCCTCTCTCTCACTCTGTCACTCTTGAATAAATGAATAAAATCATTAAAAAAACAACAACAACCAAAAACCCCAAAACAAATGATGACTCACACACACAAGGAAAGCTCTGGATTTGTCAAAAAGAGGGCTATAACTTTGGCATCAATATGGAGAGATGTCCACATTGTGTTGTTAAGTGAAAAAAGAATGACAAAGTATGGGACCACCCTGGGGACATGGGCAGTTGTGGAGAGCTCAGTGTGGGCCAGGCTCAGGCTAAGTGCCTCACATGCGTTACTTTGTTTAACCTTGACAATGTCCATATGAGGTTTTGTAGAAGAGAAAACTGAGGTTCAAAGAGATGAAGTCACATGCCTGGGTATGAAGCCAAGGAGCCACATGGCTGGGACCTTGGACACACTCTGAGCCACCACACTGAGCTCTATTGAGTGACTCTAATCTAGCAAATGATTGGCAATGTTAGTCTACATGCAGACAAAATCTGGAGGGATGACCCCAATCTGGGCCCAGGGATTGTGTCTGGGAGGTGGATTTATAGGCACTTTCACTTTCAAAACTATCTACTTCTATTACGTTGAACTTACTGTAACTTGTCCAAATTACTTTCCTAATCAGAGAAAGCAGTATAGATTTTTAAAAAAAATTGCTGGAAAACATCCCTGTCCTATATCTCATCTGCACCTTCTCCCCAGTGCTCCCTCTTCTAGATGGGGCCACATGCCTGCCAAGAGCCCCAAGTTCCACTGATAAAGACCAGGGCCCACCGAGCCCCATATCAGGCCTGAGCAGCTCCGACGGGCCCAACCATCTGGTCTCCCCAGGGAGGGAGGGCCCTGTTCCAGAACTCAGCAGGCTCCAGGGCCCTGGAGATAACAGGAGCTTCGGGCTTGGTGGTGAGGACCAGCAGCGTGAGGGTCTGCAGCAGGGAGGTGGGGTGGGAAGTCAGAGGGGTTGGCTGATGTCTCCCTGCTGGGCAGATGAAACTGCTGAGACCCAGAGAAGGTATGACCTGCTTGGGCTATATGGACCTGGCTCTGTCTGCTGTGCAGCCCTGGGTACATTTCATGCCCTCTCTGATCCTCAGGTTCCCTTGGGATTCTTTGGTTCCAGCTAGGTCCTCTTTTAGGTTCTATTTTAGGACATTTTAGGTCCTCTTTTAGGTCCAAATGACCTCGACCCTGAAGCCATTCCTGACGGTCCCTAGTGTATGGACAGATGGCAGGATAGACATGATGTCCTCGGCACTCAGCCTCAACTCTGAGTGGATGTGTGGAGGCTCCAAGGCACCCTCAGGACGCTGAGTGCATGTGCACCTGCGTGTGTGGGCATACCCACATCTGCAGGCCCCAAGGACGCCGAGCCGGGCCACCCCAGGCCAGGTCAAGGCTTGTTTACATGTCCAAAAGTCAGTCGTGGCCTGCCAGGGAGGGCCTTGGCTGGTGAGAGTCTGCAGCTGTGTGCCCGGGACGCAGATAAGGTGTGTCCCGGGGAGGGGTAGGACAAGAGTGGCCCCCAGGCTGCCCTCTCCGGTAGAGTCCCTGCCAGCTCTGCTTCTGTGGGCCCTGCCTGGAGTGAGCTCCACCTCCCCTGAGGGCTTAGGGGCACCCTTGAGACCACTTAGCTCCGTTTCCCTGAGCCTCTGCCTGCTTGGTACCACCCACCCCTTCCTGGATGCTGCTCCGTGCCTTCACCTCCTGGAGCCTCAGCTTCTTCATCTATGAAATGGGGACAATCACAGTTCTTTCCCGATAGGATGCAGAGTGGAGCATGGGGGGCTGAGTGGTGGTGCCAGATGAGTGGGCGGGCTTCACTCAGGGGTCTCTAATTTTAGGGAGAGCTCCACATTCTGGAAGTGCCTGCTGCACTGTAAGGAGGCTTAGGGGTCCCCCGTTTGAGCCTGAAGTCACAGGGTGGGGCCTAGAAGTTCTTGCTCGTCCCTTTCCACGTTCTCCCCAACGGCCTGCGAATCCTACATTCTCCCCCACACCCATTCTCCCCTCTCCTGGCCACGGCCACTATACGTGTCACTCAGCTTAGGACACCGGAAGCCCAAAGGCAACCTAGAGGGCTTCCGGCTGGCTGCAGTGTTGGGCTTTGGACGCTGCAACTTAAAAGACCGGTACCCGGCACACACACACGGCGTGTGCGCTTAGCTGCAGTCTCTGCCCAGGAGCGGACATCTCTCTCTCTCCCCCCTCGGACAGTCTTACACAAACTCTTACTACTCACCTGCAAGGAAGGAGGAGGCTCAAAAATTGGCTAACAATTCTTTGTATTAAACTGGTGAAAGTGGGAACACGGACCACCTCGGGGTTGGTGGGACCATAGGAGATAGGCACCCCCCCCCCCCAGCATGGGTGAGAATGACGATGAGCACAGCCCCTGGGGGGTGACTAGCATCTCTACCAACACACAACCACAGGTATAACCCCCAACCCAGGGGCCACATCCTGGGAATCCATGGTACAGAAACGCCCGCCCCCCCGCAGTCATCTGTTCAAGCGTGTTTGCCAAAGCTTTTGGGGGTGGGGGGAAAGCAAAACAATATTGGAAGTATTTCACATGACTGTCCACAGACGGTTATTAGCCACACATTGTGTGACCCAACCACCCTATGGAATACCAAGGCGTGGAGTCCCTTGGAAATGTTTCTAAAATTCACCGCACATGAAAGAAGCAAGTTGAAGCATATGTATGAACAGAACTCTGAAAAACATACATAGGTAACACAAAGCTACTCTCCCTTTCTTAACGAAAGTATATGGCACCTCAAGTATATTGCCATGGAAAGTTCTGGAAGGACTCTACAACAAATGACTGATGCATGCCATTTCTAGCTGTGTGAACTTGGGGAGGGACAGCCCTGCCGTTTCCCCTTTTTTAAAGCAGGTAATAACAAACCACATATGGTTGTGATGAGCATTAGTATAACTAATTATTGTAAATTATTTGGCACTTAACAAGCAGCCCATAAATATTTAGGGAAGTAAAGCAGGAATCAATTCTCAGCCAAACAATTGTATTTTCAGGAGTCAATTTTCAGCTCAGTTTTCAGTGCTAGAGGCTCGTCTGTCTGTCTTTGCTGCCACCTAGTGGTCCTAGTGAGAAAGCACACATTGGAATGCATTCTCCCTTCTTGCCTTTCTTTATTCATTCCAGACCCGTTTATCAAGGGCCTAGAATATGTCAGACACAAACATATGCCTCGGAGCTGGAGACTGACAGGCTCGGGAACAGTCCCAGGCCTCTGTGAGTCTCAGTTTTCTCATCTCAAGGGGGGGAGTAATAACAATGTACTTCATACCTTTGTGAGGCTCAAATGCAATAATGCATGTAAAGCATTTAACACTGCCCCCAACACAAAAGAATGTCCTAGAAATGGTAATTATTGGTATTTACACACATATCTCTTTGCTGCTTAGGAAAGCAGTATTATACCCATTTCATAGATGAGGAACTTGAGTCTCAGAAAAGTCAGGGAACCTTGCCCGAAGCTACTTGGCTAAGCCAGTTAAGGCTAGGATGAGAATCCAAGTCTGCCCAGGAGCTGCCTCTCCCCCCTTAGGATACTATTTCACATGCTCATCTGAAAAGGAGTTGTAGGGCGCAGGTTTTGTTTTGTTTTTGTTTTTAACTACCCCTGGTGCCTGAACTTTGGATACCAATTACCAGGAACTTTAAAAAAAAAAAAAAAAAACATCAACCCAAATGTAGATTGACTATTGCTCTATAGCAAATCTATTTTGTGTCCTAGGTACCCCAGCTGCCCCTAGTCCGGCCCACAGCTGGGCTCTAGTCATCTTAAGGGCACTAACTGGGAAATTATCTGCTTCCAAGGTCATGTGGCGGCTGTGGGCAAGATTTATTCTCAAAGATGTTTGGACTGTTATCTTTCCAGCTGTTGGCCAGAGGCCACCCTCAGCTCCTGGCCACACTGCCAATCTCTCCTACGTGAGAGTTCGCTTCATCAGAGTGTAAAGCAGGGCATGAAAGCAAGAAGGAAGTCACAATCTCCTGTAGCCTTATCATGGAAGTGATGATTCTCGATGCATTCTGTTAGAAGCGAGTCACTGTGCCCAGCCCATCATCCAAAGGAGGAGAGAACCCAGGGGCTTGACTATCAGGAAGAAGGGATCACAGGGGGCCATTCTAGAACCTCTCTGCCACACCAATCACCAACTTAGAAAATCACTTCCCACCTCTGGGTGCCATAATTTCATAAATGAAACAGACCCTTTTACAATTAGTCTAGGTACAGAGAGAGAGTTTCAGAATAAAAGGTAGTCCTTGTAGGTGAATACGCGTGGCCCCGTGTGAAATGCCCACATGGTCCTGAGTTTCCTTACTCTGCAGAGCTCTGGTGCCTGGCCTAGCCCAGGGAACGTCCTGCCGGGAGGGGGAGAGCACACTAGCTAAGGGGAAGTGAAGACAGGAGGGGGTGGGGCAGGCCTGAGGATGGCTGGGGCCCACAAAGTGCCCAGCATCCTAAAAAACTAGCTGGCTACACGAGTGAAAACATCAGTGAAAAACATCATGGAGGGGGTGCCTGGGTGGCTCAGTGGGTTAAAGCCTCTGCCTTCGGCTCAGGTCATGATCTCATGGTCCTGAGATGCAGCCCTGCCTTGGGCTCTCAGTTCGGTGGGAAGCCTGCTTCCCTGCTTCCCCCACCCCCCACCCCCCGCCTACTTGTGATCTCTTTCTCTGTGTCAAATAAATAAAATCTTTAAAAAAACAAAACAAAACAAAACAAAACCGTCATGGAGAAGTGTCACATTTGTCTTCAACTCCCAGACAAGGAAACCCAGCCCTGCAAGGCTAAGTGACAGCGGGGTCTAAGGTTTCAGGCTAGAAAGGACATGATATCTGTAGGGTGCTTTATTTGCCACAAGTCCCTCCCGCATCCATGAGCTAAACGGATGGTAGGAAGAAGGTTGCCACTTCCCACGTTAGTGCTTAGCAAACGGGTCCAGAGAGGGCGTGACTCAATGTGGCTATGAGAAATGGACCCAGGGGAAGCCCAGGGAAGTTTAAAAAAAAAAAGCGGCAAGGGGTTGTTGAGCAGGGAAGGTCTGACCTCAGTCATTAGGCTAGTCTCCCAGATTGGGGGGGTAGTCAATTCTGGAGTGGGGGGCGCCCCCTGGGGTCCTGGTGCTCTTTGCCACTCAGCCAAAGCCACCAGCCGTCCTCATCTGCAGCGGGAGGCAGGCAGGATACCCTTGGGTCAGACGGCCCCAGTACCAAGGCAAGAGACCCTCAAACAAGCAGCCAAGTCAGCCCCAGAAACTCAGTTTTTTCCACAGCCCCTTTGCTTGGGCCAAACCCGCCCCATCCCAGCCCCTCCTATGCCCAGTCCCCTTCATGCCTCTGCTGGTGCCGCTTTCCCACTTGGCCCTCTTATTTTATTTTTATGTGTATTTTTTAAAAAGAGTTTATTGATTTATTTGAAAGAGAGTACAAGCAGGAGGAGGGGCAAAGGGAGAGGGAGAAGCAGACTCCCTACTGATCAGGGAGCCCTCTGTGGGGCTCGATTCCGGACCCTGAGATCATGACTTGAGCCCGAGCCCAAGCTTCACCGACTGAGCCACCAGGGTGCCCCCCACTTGACCCTTTTAACTGCATATTACCTACTTTAGTTATGCCCTCCCTTCTTGAGGAGCACCCCCTGGGCTTCTCTCTGCAACCCCCAGCCCTCCCGCTGAGCACTTGACCAGTGACATCTCTGGAGTAAAATGGCCACCTCCGTCTGGTATTTATTGTGCCCAGGAGTATCCGCTCTCAGCCCACACAAAATCCTGAGGTGAGATGCTACAGTCCTCCCTTTCTACAAAAGAGAAAACCCCCATGAACCAAAAAGTTGATGAACGTGGTGGAATCACACAGCTAGTATTTGGTGTCACAGCTGAAAGTGGAAAGATCACATTTTAAAATCCTTCTTCCTGCACGAAAGGTACTGGGCTAACACTTTCACAGGCGTCACCTCCTTGAATTGCCAGCACACAGTGGCCCCTACCATTAAATCCATTTCACCCGCAAAGAGAATAAAGCTAAACTGCGGCTAAGAGATCCGCCCAAGTGTGTCGGCGTGGAGCATGGATGGAGCCCACAGCTGGCCGTCTTCAGCGGAACTCTCCACCGCCTGCGAGTCCGTGGGCCGTTACATATGTTTACTACACTATTAGGAGCCAGCTCCTGCTTTCAGCTCTCCTTCGGTGGCTGTCGTCTTTGCTTCCCTGGCCGCGTGCTGTGGCTGAGGGTGGGAAACCCAGAGTCACCCTTATGAAGGCAATTAGAAAACTTCAATGGAGGATGCCAAACAAAACAAAAAAATCTGATATACAGCAAGATTTATCACCATCATTGATGAAAGATGTCAACTCTTTCCAGTTTAAAAGTGCAAAGCAATACTATCAAAACACCACTGGGGTCTTCTGCAGAATTTAATACACTTATTCTAGAATGACATGGAAGAGTGAACAACCATCACGAAATTCATGAAACTGGAAGATCTGAAAGGGATACTTCTCTTAGCAAATAGCAAGGCTGAGTATTACTACTTTTAATCTATAACAAAGAGAGTCCTGCTCCAGGAATACAGACGAAGGAAAGAAAAAGCATCAGGAAAACCAGTCTTCTTCTTTCACCACTTTGATCATGAAAGAAACACAAATTAAAACAAGATCACCTTTTATACCTATCACTCTAGCAAAGATGAAGAAGGACAGTTTCCAGTGGTGGGGGTAATTGAGGAGAGGGAAGCACACCTTCTCTACACTGCTGTGTGTGTGTGTATGTGGGGCGACTAAGAACGAGTCAAACCTTCCTTGGCAGAGGTTTGATAATATCAAAATGTAAGGGGCCACGCTCTCTGACCCAGAGGCTGTTCCTCCAGAATTTATCCTTATGCAATGAAAGCTGTCTCTGACAGCATTTTATAATAGGAAAATGTTGGAAGCTGCTTACATGTCCATCAATAAGGGAATTTGGTGAAATCAGTTATGGTATGCCCATAAAACACCAGATCATAAACGATTAAAAATGAAAATAGAGACCTATAGCACTGAAATAGATTACTGAGTAAACAAACATGGCCTTAACCCTATCACTCAGAAATAATGATTAGTAAACATTTTGCTTATATTTTCCCAGTCTTTTTTCTGTTCATGCCTGCACATATTATTTAAAGATATGGAATCATACCATATATATTACTTCATAAGCAGCATTTTACTTAAGTATATATTGAATACTGTAATTTTTTTCAAAAACTGTTAATTGTTATGCTAAAATCGTTATGCTAAAAAAGCTACCTTAATTTTTAATGTCTCACAAAGTGCCTTCTCTTGTAACCATGCACACATCACAGGTAAGACAAACTCTCCTTCCCTTCCTCCCCAGAAATCCCCGCGCTGGGCGTTCATTTTTGCAGATCTTCTCCCAAACTTTTCAGGCCATTTCTATCCATATACATGTACATGCACACGGGGAATTATGTTTCTATTCTTCCACAACTTGGTTTTGTAGATTAACCATTTGACTTGGAACTCGGCGAGGAACCAGCTAAGTTTTACTATTTCATTTGTTGTGTTCTACTCCATTTTCTTACCGACGGCCATTTAACAGTAAAAAAAGAAACAACAAACAAAAGCATAAAGCAATGGTAAGGAGGGAAGGGGGAAGGGAGGGTGAAAAAAGGAAAACAAAAAAGGAATCTTCCGGGTTAAAAAGATTTTAAAGCTCCCTTGATTTCCACTAGAGGGAGACAAAGAAACACACACGAAAAGGGTCCGCCTGTGCCTTAATCGCAGCCTTCCCCGATATTCCAGCATTTTCTAGACCCCTCCTCCCACCGTGCCAGCTTTTCAAACGCGCGCCATCTCTTCTTTCGGATTCGGGGCTCCGAGTCTTCGCGGAGCGTTCCCCCGTCCTTCCACGTTCACCCAAACTCTGGGGAGCGCACCCGGAAGAGCCGCCGACGACCGTCGGTGGAGGCGCGATCCAAGTCCGGGGGTGGCGGGTCGAGTGCCCAAAGATGCACGCAATCTCGAGGACCCTGACCTCCCTGGTCCCCAGCTTCAGGTTTTGTGGTTTGTCGCCCCCTCGTGGCGGGATTTGTCAGCGCGCCCCGCTCACGCACCCCCGCCCCGCGCGCTCGTAGCTAGCGCCTCAGGTGCCACCTGCCCGAGAACAGCTGAGGTCACGGTGATCGTGGCGCTCCCAACACACTGGCTCCGAGAAATCCCCCCACTTTCCAGGGTTCTCCAAAGTGGGTGTGCGGGGAGAGGGGAGATACTGAACTCCAACTGCCAGGCACCGTGGAGCTTCCAGTCTTAGCCAGAGAGACCAAGTTTGTCAGCACGCAGTTAATTTCCACTTGTTGCACGTGCCCAGCTTCGTGCTGAGTGTTCATGCGTGTGTGTGTCCGTGGAGGAGGGAGAGTGCAAAATAAGATCGGACTCCACCTCCGTCCTCCACCTGTTCAGCTTGTCTGCCCTCTGATCCCTTCTGCCCGGGGTGACTAATCCCCACCAGCTCCTCCCCCGCCCTCCCCGGACAGAGCACGTCATGGGTGAGGTGTCCTAGGACAGCGGAAATTGCCCTGGGCAAGGATCCCCAAAGGCTCGTTCTCAGCCCAGCCTGACAGTTCCTTGCTGTGGGACCTTGCTTGGGTCTGGCCCCCATCTGGGTCTCTGGCTCTGGCTCCCTGGGAGATCCCCTCAGACTTTCACATGCCCATGTGGCCGCTCACCTGGGTGACGATTTCCGAAAGCAACTTTGGTCCCTCCTTGGACTCGGCGTTCCTCCTGGTGAGGGGTCAGAGCTGGCTCCTCGACCCAGGGGACATCTGTTCCGGGAGGGAAGGAGGAGGAAGGCCAGAACCTGCCGCCTTGCTGTTCTGAGAGAAACCCAGGGGCCTGGGGCAGGGTCCGCCTCTGGGGAGGGCGCCCCCACCCCTCCCTAGGCTGATAGGAGTTCCCTGAGGAATTTTCACTCAGTGCCTCAGTTCTCAGCTTAAACGAATTTTCTGGATTAGAGGCCAACATTTAAGAACCTTCCCAGCTTCTTGTGTGAATCTCCAAGTTCGGCCTCCCTTGACCTGACTTCCTAGAAGTGGGGCTGAGGAGTGGCTGCCCAGTGCAGACCCCGGTGGGCGCCCCCCACCCCCATGCTGGCTGCTAGCTTACTGCCAACCCTGCTCCCCTCCCCCAGCCCAGGACACCACGCACTTGAGCTGCCTGGCCCTGTGGGCCCTGGGGCCCCTGGTCTGGCCAGGCGACTTCTCGGGGCAGGGACAGTGTCTGTATGCCAGCACCAGGCCTGGAGCATGGTCATAACACGGGGACCATTCATTGACCAAATGAATAAGTAAACACACCTTTCTGACTTTAAATGTACATCCCTCACCCTGGCATTCAAAGCCTCCTTGATCCTGCCCAAGCTACCAATGACGATGACAGTGACAGAGATGGGATAGCATCGCAGTAGCCTGTGTGTGACTTTGTAGCCCTTTATAAAATCCCACTTAACTCCTGTCATTAGCCCTTTGGGGTCTGTTCTATTTTCTCCTATTTCACAAACGCGGAAGGCAAGGCTTAGAAAGGTGAAGAGATCCCCCGGTATCATGGGAACCCTGTGAGATGCTTGCTAAAATGCAGCTTCCCAACACTCACTCCTCTTTGAGGATTTCCACCTGTGGGACCTGGGAACCTGGATTGCCACATGCAGCCCAAAGAGATCTAATGTGCCAGCACATTTGGGATCCTTGCCTATTAGAAGCGCAAACAGGGGCCCTAGAAGAGCCACTGTCCCCCCAGGGACCTGGGAGCCTTCAGGCAGAGATGGGGCATTCGTCCCCTTATGGGTTTATCCATCCACAGACCCCATGCTGGGTACAACACGTGAACAGAGCAGACCTGGCCTCTGCCCTGGAACCTTCGAGCCCAGGAGGAGTTGGAAAGTCATCAGTCCACAGTGCAAAATGCGCTCTGAAAGAAAGATCTGGAGAGGCATGAGAAGGGGTCAGAAAGTCCAGATCCTGCCTGGGGCCTCAGGGAAGCTGAGCTCCAGGGAGGAAGAAGTAGGAGCTGGCGGATGCCCTCCACAGGCTAGGGTGTGTCGGTCGGACATTCGGAGTCCAGAGAAGGAGGGCACAGATGATGGCACGTTCCCTGTCATTTATACCGACTTTCAGACACCTGGAGCAAGTCCCGTCCAGTCTCTGGGCCTCCCGCTCTGTACCTGTGAAATGGGTGCAGTGGGTGATGTGAGGAGACTGGACAAGACTTTCACATCTCTTACCAACGTGCAAAGGGAATCAAGCTGGGGAGGGGCCACCGTTGTGCCCTTCCCCCTCTTTCTGGCTGGGCAAAGCTTAACACACTGCAGACCCAAAGCAGGCGATTTCTCCGGCTCTCGGCTCTCGCCATCAATCTCTCCCTGACCTTGGGACGCTGATTAGCAGTCCCAGCAGGGAGCTCACTCGGGTTTGCTTTCAGCCCCTGGCAGGCTCTGCCCGAGAGGCTGCTTCGGCTGGCCTGGCTCCGGGCGCTGCCCTCAACCAGGCCACAGAGAAATCCTGACCACTCCTGACAAGCCCCTCCTGACATTTACGAGGTGCAGCTGAAGGGGGGGCCCTCCCCAAACCCTGAAGGAATGTTAATTGGCTAAAGCTGTTGTCTATGCACCGGCTGGGGCCCAAGTTATGACTGTTTTATTTTTATTTGTTTTTCCCTAGAGGCGCCTGGGCTGGGCTGGGAGGCTGGCAGGCCGCCTCTCCACACGGGAGCCAAAGACAGGAAGGGGCTGGGGTGTGGGAGGGTAGGGAGGACCCTCAATGTGTCCCCAGCTCCCACCCAGCTTCTCCCTCTTGCTGGGGTCTCAACCCAGGGACAGGGCGAAGAGGAAGTTCTGGAAAGGGAATGAAATGCAGAGGTGACAGACAGCAGAGTTTGGGGGTCATACCCACGAGGGTCTAAAAGATGGCTCTGCTCTCCTGGCTTGTGCGGCCCCAGGAGGTATAACCTATCTGATATAATAATATCTTTACCTGCTGGCCTGAGGACTAAGAGAGAAAAGGAGCCGACTCAGCACACAGTGGTTACAATCATAAGAAAGGCCATCTAGGGTGGGGACAAGATTACGGAGTGAGTCACAGCGGGATAGACCCTTCCGGAGTGGCTGCCTCACCATCCAGATGGAGAAAAAAGCCCAGACAAGGAAGGTGATGAATGCGGAGTCCCTTGCGGCAGACATGACTTGGGGACCAGGCCTTTCTCTCAATGTCCAGCAGAGTCTGAGGGAGTCAGCCCCCAGAACCTGGGGAGGGAGGGTCACACTGAAAAAAATGGCACCCCACTGGCTTCTCCCTAGAGGGTACTCTACGAGCATCTTCGAGCTACAGAGAAGGAACTGAAGCTTAGGAATTCTAATAGCGATACTGCTACTAATAAGAATAGCTGTAATTTATTGAGCACCTACTGTGCATCAGATCAGGGGCGAGCCCTTTTCATGCATCCATCCAGTATGTACCTACGCAGGGGTCCGTCACTTAGCTGGGTGCTGGGCTGGGTGCTGGGCTGGGTGCTAGCAGACTAAACAGAGCACAACCACCCGGAGCTTACAAGTGGGAAGTGGGCTTGGGGAGGGACATAGGAAATAAGCAAGTCAACAAGCAATGTGTCATTGCAAACTGGGGAAGCCGAAGGGCAGGAACAGAGAGCGAATGCGACCCCTTCTGGAAGCCAGGGAAGGGACGTTGGATCAGACCCAGAAAGATCTGCCTCCCCATCTGATGAGGGGAGATACTGAACTCCACCTGCTGGGCAGGAGTGCCCAAAGACGCACACAATCTCAAGGACCCTGACCTCCCTGGTCCCCAGCTTCAGGTTTTGTGGTTTGTCGCCTGCCTGTTGGAAACTGAGGCTCCCACAGGCAAAGTAGGTGGCCGAAGGCCGAAGGGCAGAGGTGCCTGGACATCAGTTTTGCTCCCAGGGGTTGGCCCCTGTTCTGTGCCCGGTCTGTGGGATTCCATGGGCTCCTCTATGCCTACACTGAGTGCTTCATCTTGTCGATCACAAGAACGCTGCAGAGTCAGGCCTGGGGCTTGGGCTCTGACTCCCCACCCAGTGCTGTGTTTCTTCCTCAAGATCTTGCCAGGAGCTCTCCAGCGCCAGTTCAGAGACCCCAATAACACAGAAAGATCCTCTGGGTGACCGAGGTGAACTTCTCTGACATCAAGTGCTTCTGATATGACCGCAAATTCGAGATGCCATCCTAAACAACTTCACAATGGGGGTCTAGCCTGAATAATAACTTACTTAGGAAGTTTAATCAAAACTGACCCTCATTTAATCAGGGGTATCATCAAAAGAGGCCCTGGTTCTCCCCCTACTCCTCGGGCCAGTTTTGTATGAGAGTGGGTGGGGTAGGGGGGCCTCTGTCAGCCTGTGTGGCTCCCAAATGGGAAATGTCCCCACCAGGAACCCAGGCTCCCCGGAGGGGCATGGCTGAGCACCCCTGGGCTCTAGGATCCCCTGTTAGGGAATTTACAGCATTCAACTTGCCCGAAGCCTGTGTCTTAGTGCTCACGCTGTGAGACCTGAGTTCCTGGGCAAGGGGAGAGCCCACCTTGCTCTCAGACGGCTTGCAGTCAAGTTAACTCATTTCTTTGTTTTTCTTTGTGAAAATTTCCAAACATACACAAAAGCAAAGAGTGCAGCCAGCATCTAGGTACCATCACCCAGCTTCCACAACCCTCTACACTTGGCATACTTCTCTCCATCCTTCTCCACCTTTAATGTTTTTTTGTGTGGAATGCTATAAAGCAAATTTCAGGACTCATGTCTTTCACTTCTAGATTCCTCAGTATGCATCCAAAAAACCGGAGAGAGACAGTTTCTTACATGATCACAAAATGGTTATTGCACTCACCAAAATTAAAATTTCCCCCATATTCAGTTGCTTTATACAAATGAAGGTCCAAACAAGGTCTACTCACCATACTTATGAATTCCTCTTAAATATTTTTAAGTCCTTAAAAATATGCCACAGTTTCCTTTCCTCCCTCCCCCAATGTTCATGACACTGATTTGAATTTAACTCATTCCAACAAATATTTATTGAATGAAATATTTATTGAGTGCTTGGCTGCTTTCTATACCAGGGACTGCACCAAATATATTGTTATTAACAATAACAGTGGTTACCCTTTCTGTAGTGTTACTATGTGTCAGGCTTTGTGTTAGCATTTTGTATATTGGGTGCCAAACTCCCCCGAGATAGAGTCTATTGTGTCTATTTTCCTTTTATCATAGCTGACCTCATAGAGACCAGAGAAGCAAGTGACCTAACGAAGGTCACACAGCTAGCAAGTGGCACTTTTGGGTTTTAAACCAAGCACCGATGGCTCCAGAGCTGTTTTCCTGCCTCCCGTGATGCACAGAGAGAGACCGCATCCTCATCCGGAAGGAATTGGGGAGGATGCTTGTGGAAAAGGCTCACGAAGGGCTCCCCCACGGCCAGGATGAAAGACTATGTCTTTACTGTGACTTGCTGGAATCAATGCTGCTTCCCCAGACCCTGTAAAATGGGGCTTCAATAAGGGAAAACGAGAAGGGAGTTTGAAACTGGGAGTTGGAAAATTCGTCAGAATATGGAGCTTTATAACAAAGTTCACTCTGTGAATTAGTCAAACTCTTTGAGCTGTTAGGGACAGAAACCCGTAATGGGCTCAAGCAAAAATTATTTAATTGTTTCTTTCTTTAGAGGCCTGATGTTCTGGGGGATACAAAGGGGCTTGCAGTTTGCCCACCTTCATCTGTTGATATGTCTAACAAATATTTATTGAGCACCTACTGTGTACCAGATGCCCATGCTAGGTGCTTTCTGTGTTGTGACTCAGATCAGCCCCGGGAGGCGTCAGTCCCCATTGCTCCTGCCTTACAGATGAGACAGGTGAGCTGCGAGCTTGCCCAAGGTTGCACGGCTGGTAAATAGCAGAACTGCAGTTTGAAACCAGGTGCTCTGACTGAGAGCCTGTGGGTTCTGTTCAAAGAGCTGACAATCGAGTGAGAAACCGGGGATGTGAAAAGACAGTCGTGAAGGAGAAACATTCATCAGTAGTGGGGGGAGGTGAAGTCAGTGGGGTATGGCCCCCCTCCACCAAGCCGTGCAGGAGTTAAACAGGACTGGTGGGTGCTGACGTGCAGATGTGTCTCCTAGGTATGCTACTGCTGAAAAATCAAGTCAGGGAACAATACACACGGTGTGATACCACTTATGCAAAACAAACTACTGTAGTCTTAATGCGCTGAAACACTCCTGGGGAAGAAACACACACCAAACAGTGGAACTGGCTGAAAACAGGACTTAGTGTCTACCTGAAATGTGTTTATAATTTAGAAAGGACAGTCGACACGATATGTTATATATGCTAAGAGAGAGGGAGAAGCTCAGAGTACTGTTGGTGCCCAACACAGTTAGGAGGAGGTGGTAATCAGGGAAGGCTTCCTGGAGGGATGGACCCTTGCTTCCTCGAGGAGGGGAGACTGAATTGAGTTTCGAAGATTGAGTAGGTCTCATCACAGAGAAACTTGGACAGAAAGTGTCCTAAGCAGTGGGAACAGTATGTGCAAAGACCCAAACAGATTGAACATGATGTCAGAAAGGACCAGGCTAGCCCTTCCTAAAGCATATCGCTGGGGATGAGGATTAAAAATGCAGATATCCAGACCTCACTACAGATTCTAGAGAGATGGGCCTAGGAACCAGCATTTGGAAAGACTCTTTAGAGGCACTTTTTTTTCAATATGCAAAAATCAATTGTGTTTCTACACATTGGCATGGAAAAATTAAAAGGAAATTAAGAAAAAAAATTTCACTTAACATTAGCATCATAAAGGAAAGAATACCAGAGCACATTTAACAAAAGCGTAAAACATCATTGAAAGAAATGGAAGGTCCAAATAGAAAGACATCCTATGTTCATGGGAAATACTCGCCCAAAGTGTCTGCAAATTCAATGCAATGCCTACAAAATCAAAGCCGGCTCCTTTTCAGAAATTGACAAGCTGATCCTAAAATTCATACGGAAACATGAGGGACCCAGAATAGCCAAAGCAATCTTGAAAAGTACAAAGTTGGAGGACTCACACCTGCTGATTTTAAAATTTACTACAAAGCTATAGTAAAAGCATTGTGGATTGGGAAAAAAAGAGAGACATTTCCCCAGAAGAAATACGCAATGGCCAGTAAACCCATGAAAAATGCTCAGCATCATTTAGCCACCAGAAGACACGAATCAACCCACAGTGAGATGTCATGTCCCACACAGTATGATGACTGCAATCAAAAACAAGGGCTGGAGAGGAAGAGGGCTGGGAAGAACCTGGAGCGCTCCTCTTGTGCCAATGGGAATGGCAAATGGGGTAGCCTCTGTGGAAATCAGTTTGGTGGCTCATCAAAAAATCAAACATCATATGATAAAGCCATTCCATTTCCGAATAGAGAGCCAAAACAACTGAAAGCAGGGACTTGAACAGATTATTCTTACACCCAAGTTCACAGCAGCATTATTCACAATAGCCAAGAGGAGGCAGCAGCTCAAATACCCATCAATGGATGAGTGGATAAGTATTACGTAATACAGCCTGCCATACAGTGCCGGGAATAAAAAGAAAGTACCCATACAGGCTACAATACGGATGAACCTTAAAAACATTATGATAAATGAAAGAAGCCAGACACAAAAAGTCACATGCCATACGGTTCCATTTATATGAAATGTCCGGAACAGGCAAATCCATAAAGACAGAAAGTGGTTTACTGGTTGCCCAGGGCTGGGAGGTATTGGGGGAAATGAGGAATGACTGCTAAGGTGATGAGAAAGTTCTGGAATTAGACAGTGGTGATGGTTGTGCCGCTCTCTGAGGATACTAAATATCACTAAACTATATATACACTAAACTATATACTTTAAAAGGTATGTGAATTCAGTTTCCATAAAACTATAGGTTTTTCTTTTTTTCTTTTTAAGTACCTGTGAACCACTGGGAGAAAAGGGTCTGGAACTCAAGGCTAGGATAGAGATTGGGGGTTCTTAACCTGGGGGTTAGAGGCCAGGGGGGAATCTAAGAAGAGGCTCCAGGGAGCCCTGGCATGAGGAATTCCCATGGCCAGTGGTGTGGGAGTATATGGGCATTTTTCTAGGTTACGCTGTGTCTTGGTGGGCTCTCTTACTCTGGTGAGGCACAGAGGCTATGGGCCCGTAGGACGTTGATTGCTCAGGGAGAGAAACTGGAGGAGCGTGGGGAGATACACTGACTTGAGATCTCCACTCTGAAATCTAGGGACCGTATAGTTCCATACCATCATTTTAAGTAGGAGGAAACTAGTGTCCAGGGAGAGAAAGAAATGTGCCAAAGGCTCCAAGGCAGTTAGTGGCTAAAATGGGGCCCCTGGGTCACTGTACCCCAGGGAGCCCTTCCTAATCATGCTCTCTATACTGAACTTGCTACCGTGATGCCCCCCTGTCCCATTGATACCCTGGGGAGGTTTCCTATGGTTCTTTTTGAGTGACTGCTGCCCCCTGAGCAGCGGCTCAGTGCAAGGCCCTGGGGGATGAAAATAATAAAAAGCTGCCATTTAGTTACTTAGGCCATTTGATGAGACACTTCCCCTGCTTTATCTCAGCCCTTTGTACACTTTTGACAATCTTATGAAGTAGGTTTTGGTATTTCTCTTTCACAGTTGGGGAAATTGAGGCTCTGAGTGGTCATGCCTCTTATCCACGCTCACACACCTGTAAGTGGCAGAGCTGGGCTTTTCATCTGGGCTTTCTCCCAGTGTGCTGGGTGTTTTCCTAGGAAGGTTGTCTCGGTTATGAAGAATGGTTGGATCAGGAAGAATGTGGACTCTGAGCAACAAACTGAGGGTTTTGGAGGGGAGGGAGTGGGGGGTTGGGCGAGCCTGGTGGTGGGTAAGTAAAAAAAAAAAAAGAAAAGGCTATATTCCATTATGTTGTTTGTCATCTAAATGTAATTAATAAACCAAAATTCTTTCCCCGGAATCAAAAATAACAACTAAAATGTGATGACACCCAAAAAAGCTCAGGATGTGGGTCAGAAGAGCCCATCCTGGTTTTTCCACTAACTGCCTGTGTGACTTTGGGTGACTCCTTCCACCCTCTGAGTCTCAGTTTCTTGGAGAAGACTTTCAAACCTAGATGAGCTTAAGAATCAGCAGAACTGACTTAAAAATATTCCATTCAGGGGCGCCTGGCTGGCTCAGTCATTAGAGCACGTGACTCTTGATCTCTGGGTGGTAAGTCCGAGCCCCATGTTGGATGTAGACATTAATTAAAAATAAATTAAAAGAATAAAAATTTTCTATATGCTGGCAGGGATAAATCTTTATTTATTTATTTTAAAGATTTTATTTATTTGAGAGAGAGCATGAGTGGGGGAGTGGGAGAGGGAAAGCAGACTCCCCACTGAGCAGGGAGCTCGATGTGGGGCTCGATCCCAGGACTCTGGGATCATGACCTGGGCCGAAGGCAGATGCTTAACTGACTGAGCCATTCAGGCACCCAAGGATAAATCTTTGAAACATGTTTCAAAACATCTTTGAAATTTTGAACATCTTTGAACATCTTTCAAACATGTTTGCAACGAGAAGCAAACACAAATAAGTTCATGCATTATTATTTCACTCACATGAAGTCCCCAACCAGGCATAACTAGTGTTAGAAGTCAGAGTGTTTGGTGTGACCTCTGGGGGAAGAAGGAGAGTGGTGTGAACCAGAAGGAAGTGAAGAGGATTTGGGGGGATAGACAACGTTCTATTTGTTGACCTGGGCAGACCACATGGGTATTTTCACTTTATGGGAACTACCTGAGTTATAAAAATTACCTTTTGTGCAATTTTCAGGATGTGTTATATATCACAATAAAAAAGTTAAAACCCTCAAAGATTCCTGAGTACCATTCCAGAAAGCACCCTAAAATTTGTGTTTTTTCAAATTCTGCAGATGATTCTCCCAGAACCACGAGGAATTGTTTTGGAGATAAATCAGATATAATGTTATGACCTACACTCTGATTTTATTTGAAAGAGTATTTTTCAAGTTTTGTACACTTTTTTCCCACCAGGGGACCCTGGTCCAATCAAATGGTTTTTCAGAAACAGCATTTCCCGGGGGTAAGTTTGTGCTATAGTTTTATCTCTTCATCAGTGGAAAGACATTTGGATTGTTTCCAGTTTAGGTGATTATAAATAAAGCTATTTACAAACACTTATGTACAGATTTTTGTGTGCCCATGAATTTTCATCTCACTTGGTAAATAAATACTTAGAAATCGGATTGCTGGGTTTTATTGTAAGTATGTGTTTATAAGCAATTGTGAAACTATATTCTGAAGTGGCTGCACATTCTGCATTCCCACCAGTGATGTAAGAGAATTCCAGTTACTCCGTACCCTCACCAGCACTTGGTATTGTCAGCTTTATTTTTCAATTTTAGCCATTCTAGTAAGTGTGTAGTAGTATCTCATCACAGTTTTAATTTGCATTTCCCTAATGACTAATGATGAGCATCTTTTCACGTTGTTTACTTATCATTCATATATCTTCTTTGGTGAAGTGTCTCTTCCAATCTTTTGCCCATTTTAACATTGGGTTGTTTTCTTATTATTGAAATTTATAAATTCTTTATATATACATGTTAGATACTTGTGATTTATCAGATATATGATTTGTAAATATTATCTCCCTTTGTTTTTTCATTTTCTTAATAATGTCTTTCAAGGGATGCCTGGGTGGCTTAGTCGGTTAAGTGTCTGACTTCAGCTCAGGTCATGATCCTGGGGTTCTGGGATTGAGTCCCCCATCTAGCTCCTTGCTCAGCAGGGAGCCTGCTTCTCCCTCTGCCTGCCCTCCCCATGCTTGTGCTCTCCTTCTCTGACAAATAAAATCTTAAAAAATAATAATAATGTCTTTCAAAGTGCAGAAGTTCTTAATTTCAATAAAGTCCAACTTATTAATTTTTTTCTTTTATAGGTTTACTTTTTTGGTGTCTTGTCTAAGAACCCTCTAAGAGACCAGAATTCTCGACATGGTTGTACCACTGACTGGCAGTGAGATTTTGAGCACGCCACTTTCCTCTCTCCGGGCTGCTTTATCTCCAGCTTACAATGAAATGATTGCAGTAGAGGTTCTGTAAGAGCCTGTCCAGTTCTGCTATTTTAAGTCCAAATAGCAGCCCAAGACTAATCATATCAAGGACTGTGTAAGAATAACTCTATTTCCATTTTCTGAGCATTTCACAGGCGCTCGGGTTGAGGCAGGGGCTTGTGCATTATCTCTTTCCATTGCCACTTATTCCCATGGGAAGTAGGTACCGTTATTAGTCACATTTCGCAGAGGAAGTCCCGGAGGCTAAGAGAGGTCAAGCCACTAGTTCAAGTGCTCATGTCCGCCTGCCACGCACCTGGTCAGAGCTGAGTTGGGATTCAAGCATTATCAGTCTAAATGGTCATGGTGGTGTGGTGCCCCAGAGCGATCCCTACGCGAATGGTCCCATGTGAATTGTGCTGATTAGTTGGAGGAGAACCTTGGGGGCAGCAGAGAGTGGGGAAATACTCCCCCTCAAGAGAAGGCAGGTGGGCGGGGAGTAGGGGGCGGGATTCCTTGGGGGAAACTTACAGCCAGCAAATTGCTAAAATCTTTGTGTATTCCTGTAGGTCACTGGGGCCCTGTAGACTCCCTCCTCTGAAGGACTCAAGAGGGCTGAGTGGAACCCTTAGTACCAAAAGCATAAGAGGGAGGGGCGGTGAGGCTAGAATGGAAGCCAGATGGGCTCGCCCCGAACCCAGGGTGCACACGCGTGCGCCAGAGTGGGTGTGTGTGCGCGCGTGCGGGTGCACACTCGACAGTTCGCGGGCTCATCTACTTCTGTGATTGCGCGCGGACGTGGGTGATCTTCGCAACAGTGTGCGTGTGGAGGGAGAGCAAGATTGAGATTAGGCATGCCTGCGTGTGCCGTGAGTGTAGTTCACTTTACTAACTCACCGAACAGCTGTGCAGAGCTAGTTGTGCGCCAGCCCCATCCCAGGGGCCGGTGCCGAGGATACAGGGTGACAAAATAGTTGAGGACCTTGTCCTCCCTGAAGAAGTGGACACTGCGGGAAGTGTCGAGGGGACAAACCTTAAATCAAGCCAGGAAAAAACCAAAATTAGCCTCGTGGGTACGTGTGTCTGGGTTTGGGAGATGGCGCGTGATGGATGAACCGGGGGTCTAGAGCACCTGTTCTCCCCTGCCAGTGGGGGCAGTGGCGGCGAGGCAAGCGGCTGTGCCTCTGACCTTGTGCTCCGAGTGGGGGCGGGGAGCGAGCCTTGAACCTGTCGTAAACCCCAGCGGACTGCGTCCCATGTTCCTCGGCCATTCGCCCTGCAGCAGCTGGTCCACGGCGCGCAAGGAGCGTGACCGGTCAGAGCAGCATTCGCACGTGCGCGTCTGCCTGGGGGACCTGTCTTCCGCACTTAGACTGAAGCCAGTCCCTCCAGGAAAGCATTCTCCTCCGCCCCCTAGCCCTCAAAGACGCCCTGAAAACCTCAAACCAAGCTGACCTTAGGGCTGAGGGACACCACCGAGTAACTGATGAGGAAGGGGAGACCGATGGGACGGAGGGGCGCCTCCCCGTCCCGCGCCAGTCCGGGTGGCTCTGAGACTTGTCCTCCCGGCTCCTGAGTCCTCCAATCTGCCATTGGGCCAGTAGGTGGCGCTAGAGGCCAGGGCTAGGCTGGCGGTCGGCAGGCCCCGGGATCTTGGACTCTGGGGAAAGGGTGGGCAAAACATCTGCCGCAGTTATGGAGCACTTGCTTGTGTGCCAGAGGCTGGTCTGGGGGCCTTTCACGCATTAGCTTGTTTAACCCCGCATTATCTTGTTTATTATCCCATTTTACAGATGAGGAAACTGGGAGTCGGAGATTTTTAAGTAACTTTCTTATGACCACTCAACTTCGTGGCAGGACCATGGCTGCAGCCCAGTTCAGGGGGCCCAGCGGAGCTCTGCACGAAGCACCTCGCTGTACCAGGTTGGGGAAGCAGGGGTTGAGAGTTGGCCCAGGTCTTGCTGGGAGTGGGTGGGAGGCAGGCTGTGAACTGGTCCCTGATGCCAGCTGATTGTGAACCCACGGACACACGGATAGAGCTGCATCTGGGACAGGAGGTGGTGGATATCCTGGGAGGTGGGGGTGGCTGCGAGGAGCGCAGAGGGGCTGAACTCTGCCCAGCCTCCTTTCTCCAGGGCCTCCCCAAGACTTACCATATTCCACCCTGGGGTCTTGCCTTTGGGGCAAGGGGAGGTGTCCAACTTTCCCTGTGACCCTCTCATTCTCAGCCCCAGATGTTCCTGCTCACCCTGTTCACCACACAGCCCCTCTGGGAATCCTTCTCTGACCACTGAGGCCCCGAAGTCCCTCCCATCCTACCTGCTCCTGGAGGGGAAGTTCAGGTAGCCATCTCTGTAACAAGCTCCCTGGGCATCGTACCACGTGGCCAGGTTCGGAAGCACCTCCTCCAGGCCAAACCTGGGCTTGCACCTGAAACCAGCAGTTGTTGCCTGCCTTTTTAAATACACCCAGTTTGAGGGTCATTTAGTAAGGAGGGCACGTGATGTGATGAGCACGGGATGTTCTAAGCAACTGATAAATTATTGAACACTATCTGAGACTAACGATGTACTTACTATATGTTGGCTGATTGAATTTAAATTAAAAAAATAAAAAGAAAATTAAAAAAAAAATACACCCAGTCAGTTTGCTCTCCCACAATGGGAAGCATGTGGGCTCCTCAGAGCAGGGCTCCTGGCATGGCCCCCTACCTCCCCATCCCTGGTCTCTGCCCAGAGCCCAGGACCGTGGCTTGGCAGGTCTATAATCCTCATCCTGTAAATTGCTCTGAGCCCCTAGTAGGTGCCCTGCACTGTCCTAAGCAGCGGGGAGAGAATCTCAGCTCACCCCCTCATGGCAGAGGCAGACAAGAAGCAGAAAACAGATACGAATTTTAGTCTCTGATCGAGAAATCGAGAGGGGTACCTGGGTGGCTCAGTCTGCTAACTGTCTGACTTCGGCTCAGGTCATGATCTCAGGACCCTGGGATTGAGTCTCACACTCAGCGGGGAGTCTGCTCGTCTCTCTCTCCCTGTGCCTCTCCTCTCCCCAATTATGCTCTCTCTCTCAAATAAATAAAATAAGAAAGAGAGAATGAACCCAGGGCGATGGTAGTGTGATAGTGGGGTGGGAGGGAAGGCAGCTGGGGGAGCCCTCTTCGGGATGTGCCATTTGAGAAGACACCTGGAGGGGAGTCTTTTGAAGATCTGGGAAGTCTGAAGATTCCAGACACAGGAAGAGCCAGTTCCAGAGTCCTAGAGTGAGAACAACCTGGGGGGAGCAGTCCAGGAGGGAAGGAAGGCAGGTGTGGCTGGAGCACCCCAGAGTGGTGCTCCACTCTGAGTGCTGAGAGGCCCAGGGCCCTGTGGGTGGAACATGGTTTGGGGGTTTATTCTATGTAGAGAGGAAGCCCCCTGGAGGGTCCTAAGCAGGAGAGTGAGGTGCTCCGTTTAGCTTGAATCTCGGCTGCTTGCGGCTGCTTGCCAAGGGTTCCTTGGCTTGCTGAGGGTCCCATGACCCTCCTCCTCCCAGCAACAAGCAGAGGACCCTTGGGGCACAGCTGGTAGCCAGGGCCCCTGACCCGGGCCTGCTACCCTCAGCAGAGTTAATCCCCTGGCCCAGAGCAGCCTCTGATTAGCAAGCCCTGCCACTCCCTGCTGATAAACTCTCGGGCAGGTCTCTGGCTGGGAGAGAGTGGAGAAATCCAAGCAGGCAGAGGAGGGGGGTGCTCCTGCAGCAACCGAGGAGGCCTTATCTTTCCCCTTCCTAAGGTGCTGAGTTTCCCGGGTGAGAGCTGCTGCTGGGTCTGTCCCTCATTTGGCACTTTTTGGAGCCACTATCTCGGCCAGGGCCCAGGGTGGATTTTATGGGGCCCCTACTTCAAGAGGAGGAAACCAAGTTGGGTGCAGGCCTTGGGAGGGGTGCTGTGCAGGGTGGGGCCCTGGTGAGCGTCCACCTCTAACCTCCTGTCAGGGGAGTCAGCTCCACATACGGATACAGGAGTGGAGGCTCTAAGTGCCCGAAGGTGAGGGGCCGAGCGTTTCCTGACTCCCAGTCCAGTGCTCTTTCCCCAACCCAAGTCACCTAAAAATACAGCTGCCCCTTCTCCCTGCCTCAAGCCACAAGGGGAGGGGTAGCATGGGGCACGGTGGAGATGGGTGGGCAGGTAGCTTCCTGGGGAGGAAAGGGTTCATGGTGGTGGTGGGTGGAGGGGAGTATCAGGACTAGGTACAGGGTCCTGAGTGAGTTAGGACCTCCATCTCCTTCTATCAGACGTTCCAGACCTACATGTTCTAAACCAGCTGGCATTCAGAGCAGGGTCTCAAGGACCTGGCTGAGGATCAGAATCCCCAAGAACATGTTAAAATGCAGTTTCTGGGGCCCTGATCCAGACCCACAGACTCAGAACCACCGAGGGTGGGGCCAGGAATTTCTACATTGAATACATTTGCTAGGTTCTCTTTCAGCACAGATGAGGCTGGGAAATACTGATTTGACCACTGGCCCCGAGTCCTGGGGCTCTGCGTACCTGTGTCGGGGGCGGGGGGGCTTCAACAGCGGTTATCAAGGACAAAGAGGGCGCATATGTGTGCATGTGTGTGTGCACATGTGAGTGCATGTGTGTGCCCAGCGCATCGAGGGCAGGAGGCCTATGGGCTATGCCTGGGCTAGATTCCTGCCTCCAGGAACTTAGAGTGGAAGCACCTCGGGCTTTCCCTCTCCTCACCTCTTAAAGGGAGTTACTGAGAGCGAGCACAGGAATTATTAAAACAACTGTTATTCTCTTGTGATCCTTTAGAGAGCCCGGGCTGTGTGCACAGTCCTGTGAGGGAGCTGAGAGACTGTCATTCCCGCGGCCAGATGGAGAAAGTGGGCGGGAGAGGGGAGGGATCCTGTCTTGAGACCCCCTGAGATTTGAACCCAAGGCTGTCTGATTACAGAGTGCCTGTTTTTAGGCCATTCTTTCCTTCTCTGCTCCCTTTTCGTGTCTTGTCTCTCTCTCTCAGGGACATTCACTGGACACCGCCTCTGTGCCAGTCAGAGAGCCTGGCATCTTCTTCCCAGCCCTTTGGCGGAGCCAGTGGCACGAGGTACAGTGCGCAGCTGCCCTGCGGACACCATAAAGCGTTATCTGGTCACAGACGGTCTCGGTCCCTCGGCAGCGCTCACCATGCTTCACTCAAGCTTCATTCCCCTGCTTAATTCTCCAAGTTGCAGGGGCCTCAGGGACACCTGAGAACTTGTTATGACGCAGGTTGTCGGGCGCCGCCCCCAGAGGGTCTGGCTCAGTTGGTCAGGGCCGGTCCTGGGACTCTGCATTCTTTACAGCCCCCCAGGCTGTGGGCGGCTGGTGGTTTGAACATTGCACTTGAAGATGTGCCGTCATGGGAAGGCTGATGTCAGGAGAAAGGCACAGATATCATCCGCTGGGCTTGAGTCTTCGATGATGGAAGTTAAGAAGTTCTTCCCAGAAAAATGTACACACCCACCTACACACAAGATCTTGCATCATTTCAGGCAGCTCCTGGATCCTTGAAAGCTGGCCGTGGCTCCTTGCCCCTAGCCACAGAACCATCCACTGGTCGAAGCACCAGGCCGCAGCTCACCTCTGCCACGTAGGCTCCCCGGACCTCTGGACAGAATCCCTCCTCTGCGTTCACACAATGCTTAGTGAGGACATAACTCCATCAGGGTAGCTGTGTCCATATTTGCCTCCCCTCCCGGATTATGGGACTTGCAAGTGGTCGTTTTCCCCCCTTCCTAGCCTATGATAAGATTAGACTTCCCTTTGAGGTTAGCCCTAACCATGTGATTTACAGTAGCTGGTAAACGTTGGTGATACAAGCTTTACGAGCCAGTGTGTGGTTCACCAGACTCTTTTCACCTTGCCAGGCATCTCGGAAATGCGCACATAGGTGGAGGAGCCACGAGCTGCTGTCCCCGAGTGCCTGGGTGAACAGAGACTCCCGCCCACCTGTGTTGGACACACAGCATGGGCGTGAACTCAGCCTTTGTTGCACTAACTACTGGGTTGCTTGTTGCTGCAGTATAACCTGGCTCGTCCTGATGGAGCAGGTGCTGTGAAGCCATGAGCTTTGGGTCTCCAGCTCCTGCACAGGCTGGTGCAGAGGAGGCCCTCGAAAATCACCCCAGCTACCATTTATTAAGGCCTTGCTAAGCACCAGGCACTGTTCACTGGTATCTCACCTCAAAGTCCCACCAACTCCAGAAGTCAGATGTCCTTATTCCCAGTTTACAGATGAGGGTCATTTCTGGCTAGCGAGTGGCCTAGGAACCCACATCTCTGTCCTCCAGCATCCTATCTGCAGCGTCACTTATGACCCAAGACACAAACAGACCGTTGGCCTCCCTTGCTGCTCCCTAAGCCAGTGGCTTCTCACGGAGCCTTGGTGTCCGCAGTCCTAGTGCTGCTCTTCTCCCAGGTCGGCTGTGACATGTTCAGTGCTCTGCACAGCGCCTGGCAGGCCTTAAGTGCCCACTAATGGTAGCTATTATTTTTCATTATGATGCTTCTCTGCCTTGGAGACAAGTTGTTTGAAAGAACAAACGAATGCAGAAGGATGCAGTGAACTAGAAGTTGGGATGAGGAGTCTGGGGACACATTGGGAGCCAAAATGCACACGTGGCTCTTTTTTTGTCCCCTCAACCAACCTGGAAGTCAGCTTCCCTCTACTGAGCCCTCGCTGTGCCTGGTTCAGCGCAAGATGCTTCAGATGCATCCCCCTGATCCAGTGAGAGGGGCTGTTATTCGCCCCCATTTTACAGATGTGGAAACTGAGCCCGGGGGAGTGGAGGACCCTGCCCAAAGACTCAACGGCAAGAAGAGGCAGCGCCAGGGAACCGAGGCGGTTGTCTCTGAACCCTGGGATAGGCACCTCTTCATGAAACGGGCTTCCCTTTAGGGGAAACAAGGGCAGGCAAGGAGCCTCGAGCCCAGGTCCTGCGTGTCCACTCCAGCTCTTTCTCCTCTGCAGCCTTCTCTCTGCTAACCCAGAAAGGTGTGAAAAGAGCACACGCGCACCCCCGCCCCCCAAGAAAAGTGAGCCAGCCAAGGAACCGCCCCCGGGGCCGCTGGCAGCCCCTCCCCGTGGCCGCACAGACTCCTTGTCACCACCGTGATTGGTAGACTAAACAGCTGGAGCGGAGCCGGCCTCCTCTCCTGCTCTCGCCTGGGCGGCTTTCAAAGACGGGCCTCGGCGGCTATCTCCCCCATCAGCCCCAGCAGCATTTAGCCACTTTCTTCAAACACCCAGCCAGGGCATGATGGTTAACGTCAAATCTGGCAGCAAGTCATAACCTATAGGGCTGGGACATTTATCACGGCTGGGGAGGCCCCTGGGGACTTCAAAGAGGCCTGAGGGGCAGGGGGACGGGCAGGAGTGGGGGGGGAGTGCTCCCAGCCGGGCTTTTCCTCCACCCAGAATCTCAGATCCCTCAGAGCTGGAGGGATCAAGGGGCTTACCTCTGTGGGCCGGCGCAAATCATACTAATGATCGTAAGAAATGCTGTTGTGTATCGGGGGTCATGGTGCAGGTTTTATTTTGAATTTAATTAATTAATTTATTTGTTGAAGTAATCTCTACACTCAATGTGGGGCTCGAACCCCCGACCTGGAGATCAAATGTCACATGCTTTCCAGACTGAGCCAGCCAGGTGCCCCCACTCTACATGTTTTATCTCACTGAATGCCCAGAGCCCTTCTGTGAAGCTTTTATTGTTATTTTTAGAGATCGGGAAATGGGGTGGAGAGGGGTTATGCCATTTGCCTAAAGCCACCTGGTTAATAATAAAAATAGCATCAACCGCAGTAATCCTACAGGTACTCTCGGAGAGGAGCATTATTATTCTCATCCACAAGAAAAGAAAGTCTAACAGATATTAGTGGCTTTCCCAAGGTGACAATTACTGGTGAGTGGCAGAGCTGGGATTCAAAAGCAAGCTAACCTTCTGCTCCAAAGCGAGTTCCCAACAACCTTGTAGTAGAGCCTCTGGGGGCTGAGGCCTGGGGTCCCCAGGGGCAGCCCCACCCTCCTCATCCTTGTCGCTGCCAGAGCAGTCCCAGGTGTCCTGCTGTCAGACCCCAGGCCGGACAGAAACCCTTGGCGTGCCTCGGAAACTTCCAGCTGGGGAACTCAAGGCCTCCTGGGGCAAGGTGGAGAAATGGAGGAGCTGAGAACATTGCCTCTGTCCAGGAGTCTTTCATGCAGGTGGCCCCCTCCATGTGGAGAGTGTCCCGTGTGAGAATGCTCCGGAAGGCTTCCTGGAGGATGTGATATCTGGGCTGATGAGAAGATGGGAATAAGGTTTATGGAGAGGGAGCAGGCCAATGTCTCAGCCAAGATTCTCCAGAGAAACAGAACCAATAGGATGTATATACACATACATGCATATGATACATATATATGAGAATGAGAGAGAGAAAGATCAAAATGGAGATTTTAAGGAATTGGCTTATGTGATTGTGGGGACTGGCAAGCCCGAAATCTGTAAGGGAGGCCAGCAGCCTGGAAACTCAGGGAAGGGGGTCAATGTTGCAGTCTTGAGTATGAAAGCTAGAAACGTAAGCAGGATTTCTCTGTTGCAGTCTGGAGGCAGAATGACCTATTATCTGGGAAAACACAATCTTTCCTCCTAAGGTCTTCAAATGATGGACAAGGCCCACCCACACTACGGAGAGTGATCTGCTTTACTCCAAGTCTACTGACTTAAATGTTAATCACACCCCAAAAATACCTTCTTGGCAACCTCTAGGCTGACGTTTGACCAAGCAAGTGGACACCATAGACTGGTAAGTTGACACATAAAATTACCCATCACGGAGAGTGAGTATTTGCATGGCTCCTTTTACAGGAGGGACCTAGAAGAGTCACCTTCACAGAGGTAGAAAGTGGAATGATGGTTACCACAGGCTGAGGGGAGGGAGGAATGAGGAGTTAGCATCTAGTGGGTACAGAGTTTCAGTTTGGGATGATGAAAAAGTTCTGGAGATGAATAGTGGTTTGCACTGAAATGGGAACGTATGTAATGTCACTTCACTGTACACTTAAAAATAGTTAAAACGGTAAATTTGATGTTATGTGTATTTTACCACACACACAAAAAAATAGCTGTGATAGGCACCAAGGGCCCAGGCTGGAAAGGGTGATGGGGAGGAAAGGCCCCATGTGAAGGACGTTAAATCGTTCATTTGCTCACCCACCAGATACCGTATGTTGTCTACACATGCCAGGGCCATGCGAGGTCTGGGGGGAGAGCGGCAATGACATTGTAACTCAGATTCTTTATCTCAGCTTGTGAAGCACAGAGTCCAGGAAGGAAGAGTAGCAATATCCCCATTTTATAGATGAGGAGGCTGAGAGGCTGATGATTTAATCAAGGTCAGACCATAACCCAGTGGCAGAGTGAGGACTGAGATCCAAGTCTGCCCAATGATCAAGTCATCTGTGGGGAGTACTGGCTGGAAAGAACACATAAAATAATTTTTGCCCCCAAAAGTTTGGGGGTGAAATGAAGGAGGAAGAGGGAGCGGTAGTCTGAAGGAGAAAAAGAACTGGGGTGGGCCTCCCTTTGGAGAATGGGGAAGACTTAAGAATGTTTGTGGATGTCGGAGATGAACCCCAGAGGGATGGGGAGAAAGATCAGAGTGAGGGGCTGAAAGCAAGATGGTGGCACATTCAAGAAGCAGAGACTCTTGAAGAGAGGGGAAGGGCAGCAGCAGGGGCAGAGTTGAGGAGAGGGATGGGGTGCAGGAGGAGCAAGGTAGGGGCATGGGCTCTTGAATCAGAGGGATACAGGCTCAGAGTTCAAGTCACAGCTCTTGCCTTGTTGTTAGCAAGGCTAACAAGCTGTTAGCCTTGTTGCCTTGAGTGAGCAATGTAAGTGCCCCAGACCTCAGTTCCATCCCTCATTCGGTGGGGATAGTAATAGGTTATGGGTTATTTTGAGTATTAGTTAAGATATGAATGGGACATGCCTATTCACAGTGGGTCCCTGGGCCCACAGGAGAGGAGGAACAGGATGTGTGGGCCACCAAGAGAGCCCAGCTGAAGTGCTGAGAACATTCTGGTTGGCCCAGAGTGCATCCTTCCCCATCTTCACTGTCCAGAAGCCATGTGGGGCTGAGCAGGCTTAACCAGGATGGAGGGAGGCCAGAAAAGTATTTCTTTTTCTTGTGCTTGTGATTCAGTCCCCCTGAGACGACACCACTTGGCCCTGCCCAGGGTGGACCTGGGGTAAGGGGAACTGCAGCCCCAAGAAAGAGCATCCCATGGGCCACATGATTGGTACATATTAGATACCTAAGGTGGGACAGATAAAACATTTGGCTCTGCTGCTATGTAGCTGTATGACCCTGGGTAAGCCTCTTAACTTCCCTGAGCCTCCATTTCTTCATCCATCCAAGTGGGCTTTACAACCCTAGCCCCGAAGTCTCAACGGTCGATATCTTAGAGCAGAGAGGACAGTGAGACACTCATGGGGAGAACTTCACTCTCAGGATAGAACTAATGAGAGAAAATATCAGCATCATCATTTACAGAGCACTTTTCGATTTTTCAAAGAGGTTCAGATAGTTTCAAGATTGGACTTCACCCTTTCTTCCTAGCTGCTTATTAGATCCTTCAACTCATTCAACAAATGTTTACGAGAGGCTAACTCCGTGCCAGGCCATGCGGTAGAGGCTGTTGACAGAGGAGTGAGGAAAGCGAACATCTACCTCCATGGAGCTTACACTTGATGGGAGAGAACAAACATGACACCAATGTCTACTATGCTAGGGGGTGATAAACGCTATTAAAAATATAGGGGGGGCACCTGGGTGGCTCAGTCATTAAGCGGCTGCCTTCGGCTCAGGTCATGATTCCAGGGTCCTGGGATCAAGCCCTGCATCAGGCTCCCTACTAAGTAGGAAGCCTGCTTCTCCCTTCTCCCACTCCCCCTGCTTGCGTTTCCTCTCTCTGTCAAATAAATAAATAAAATTTTAAATATATATATATATATGAGAGGGGGTGCCTGGGTAGCTCAATCAGTTAAGTGTCTGCCTCTTAAATGTCTGGCTCAGGTCTGGATCTCAGGATCAAGGTCATGAGTTTGGGCCTGGGGTTGGGCTCCATTCTGGGCTTGGATCCTACTTTTAAATAAATAAATAAAGGAAGGAAGGAAGGAAGGGAGGTAGGCAGGCAGGCAGGCAAAAGTCAAAGAAGGTTTTGTTTTAGATTGGGTGGTCAGGAAAGGCTTCCCTAAGAAAGTGGCACTTGACCAGAGCCTTAAATGAAATGAGAGCAAAGCCAAGGGAATATCTTGGATACAGATATCTGTATCTGTACAGGCAGAGAGGATCCCAAGGACCAAGGCCCTGAGGTGGGAACTCATGAGGCAGCCAGTATTCCTGCACCTGACCTTCAACTACACTCTCATCCATGCATTCATCCATTCATCCATCCTCCTATTCCCTGTCCTTCCATTTTATTTATCTGTTCATCTATCCATCCATCCATCCACCCATCATATACTGGGACCTCTTGTGATTCATCATTGGGAGGCATGGAGAAGATAAGAATTAGACACCATCTCAACTGATATGGAGAACACAGCCAAAGGGGAGACAGGTGCAAACATTTAGTGCATTGAATAACAGTTGATGGCATGTTCTCCATCACTCACAGTATACTTTTGCTAAGGAAGATCACTGTGTTTCCTCACCTTCATAGTTTTAGGAAATCTGCTTGGGTTTCACAGCTCAGGTTCTAGCTATCTTCTCCATGAAGTTTCTGGTCCTTCCTCTTTAAATTCACTACCCCTTCTGGTTGGGACCTTCATCTGCACTATGGTGTTCTAATCTCTTTGGACTTCCTTGTGTAAATTTGAGTCTCCACCCCTGGCTCATGAACTCCTTAAGATCAGGGTGAACATAGACAACAACAGTACTAGCCTACCATTTATTTATTTAAAGATTTTATTTATTTATTTGACAGAGTGAGAGAGATCACAAGTAGGCAGAGAGGCAGGCAGAGAGAGAGGGGGAAGCAGGCTCCCCGCTGAGCAGAGAGCCCGACGAGGGGCTCGATCCCAGGACCCCGAGACCATGACCCAAGCCGAAGGCAGAGGCTTCAACCCACTGAGCCACCCAGGCACCCCTAGCCTACCATTTATTGAATGCTTAACTATGTGCTTAGCATTGTGCCAAGCATATTTTAAATACATTGCCTTATTACTCAAAATACACTTGAAGGGGAACTGCAGTCCTATGAGGGAGGTGCTGTCATTATCCCCATTTTATAGATAAGGAAACTGAGGCACAGAGAGTTAAGGGATTTGTTCATGTCATAAGCTAGTAAGTGGCAGAGCCGAGACCTAAATCCTGGCCTCTCCAACTGAGAAGCCCATCTCTTAAATGCTGCTCCCCTTACTGCTTAGTCAGACCCTAGCCTAGACCCCTGCCCCAGCAGGGGCACTGAATAAACAGAGAGGACAATGGTGAATTAAGGTTCAAGGCTCTGGCGCAGACTGCCTAGTTTGAATCACATCTTCATTAAGGGCACTCAAGTTTTGTGACCTTGGCCCTGGTCAAGTCAATTAACCTGTCTGTGTTTTAGTGGCCTGATTTGCAACGTGGGGGGACTCATAGGTTTATCGTGGAGTAAAATGAGTAAAAGAAGGTGAATCGGTGCCCGGCACAGGGTACACAATCCATAAAAGTTAGCCACTGGTCTTAAGTAAAAAAAGATGGTGACTTCCCTCACAGTTTGACTCTTGGTTCTTTCACAATTTGCCTGTTGTACTTCCTCATTCTTACTTTACACATTTGATTGTGACTGCCCCGAAAAGTACCAGCATTTTTGCCTTTGGAACCTTTCAACTCTGCCAGGGGCCCTGCAAGAAGAAGGGCAGATTGAAGCATGGACCTAGGGGGCCTCACCCTGGGGGGGAGTGCAGTAGAGCATGGGTGCCCGTCATCAGCCCTCACAGGGGCTGACAGACAGGCCCTTGGGCTCAGGCGGCACTTATCTGCCCCTCCCCAGGGGCCTGCGTCATCCAGGGCCTCCCTGTAAATCACCCTGGATGATTTATACAGAGACACCCAGTCCGCTAATCCAGTAAACAGGATAAGCAGGGCCCAGCAGGATTTATGGGCTGCCAGAAGGGCCTTCACTGTGGGAGATGTGCACACGGTGACCCTTCTCCTGACCGCTGTTCTGGAGTACCCTAATGGACAGGGGTCAAGTCACTGAGTTCCAGGCCTCACTCTGCTCCCCCAGCTGCTGATGGTGATGTTGGGTTGGACCGTCTTCCCTCATCGGGTTCCAGGTCCCGCAGGCCCAGGTGTTCACTGGGCAGCTGGGACACAGTCAGCTTGTGGGGAAGCTAAATGAATTATAAATTGGGCCCTGATGTTCTGTGATGGGTACAAAGGCCCTGGAGTGCAGTGATGGGGCCCACAGGCACCAGAGCCAGGCTGCCCTGCACTCCAAACCTGGCTCCATCTAGTATTTCCTGCATGATCCTCTGAGCCATAGTTCCCTCTCTCCATGTAAAATGACAATAGTAGTACATTTTTCATGGAGCTGTTATTATAATGATAGTATAAGAGAAGGCATATAAAGTGTTCACCTAGCAACTGGCACCCAGTGAGGGACCCGTAAGAAGTGGCAGATCATAATTATTTCACAGATAATGGCACTGGGGGTATATCACAGAGATTCTTGCCCAGAGGGGGTCTGCTCAAGGGTGTGTTGTGGCCATGCAGAACTAGAAGGACCCTGAGTTCCTCCATGGGCCGCGGATGGGTAATCGCGAGGGTTTGGCAAAAGGTAGATACGACAGGCTTAATATTCACATAGCAGTGTGGATGAATCTTGATAACAGAGTGCAGAGAGATAAAGCAAAGAAATAGTAACGATCACATAACTTAAAAATACACCCCCCCCATACAAATGCGGTACGATCTCCAACAAAATCTCAATAGTATATTTTGTAGAAATAGAAAAGCTCATCCTAAAATCTGTATCTAATTTCAAAGGGGACCCCAAATAACCAAAAACAATCTGAAAAGAATAACAAATTTGGAGGTCTCATAGTTCCTTATTTTGAACATATGACAAAGCCACAGTAATCAAAACAGCTGTGGCATAAAGATAGACATATAAACCAATGGAATAGAATACAGATTCCAGAAATAAATCCTCACATATATGGTTAACTGATTTTTGACAAGGGCGGGGGCAAGACCATCCCATGGGAAAAGGGCAGTCTTTTCAGCAAATGGCACTGGGAAAACTGGATAGTCACATGCAAAAGAATGAAGTTGGACCCTGACTTTATACCACGTATAAAAATTAGCTCAAAATGGATCAAACACCCAAACTTAACAGCAAACCTTCAAAATCCTTAGAAGAAAATATAAGGGAAAATCTTTATGACCTTGGATATGGCAGTGATTTCTTAAATACTACACCAAAAGTACAGGCCTTACACAAAAATGATAGATTGCACTTCATCAAAACTAAAACCTTTTGTGGATCAAAGGACACCATCCAGGGAATGGAAAGAACACCCATAGGATGGGAGAAAACAGTTGAAAATCATACATTGACAAGGAATTAATATCCAGAATATATAAGGACTCCTACAAATTAAGAACACCCACATACACAAACAATTCAATTAAGAAATGAGCAAAACAAACAAATATATAAATAGGCAAAGTACCTATGTAGGCACTTCTCCAAAGATAATGTGTGAATGGCCAACAAGACATATGAAAAGATGCTCAATTAATTATTAGGAAACATCATTAATCATTAGGGAAATGCAAATCAAAACCACAATGAGATTCCACCTCATACCCACTATTATTAAAGAACACAATAAAATAACCCCCCAAAATAACAAGTGTTGGTGAGGAGGTGGAGAATTGTAACTTTTGTGCACTCTGGTGGGAACATAAAATGGTGCAGCCACCTGTGGAAGACTGGCAGTTCCTCAGAAAATTAAACATAGAATTACCCTATGACCAGCAACCGCATTCCTAGATATAGACCTAAAATAATGACAAACAGGGACTGAAAAACAGATACCAATGTTCCTAGTCACGTTATGCAATGGCTGAAACAATGCAAGTGTCCATAGACAGGTGAATGGATAAATGACGTGTGCACATCCATACCATGGGGTGCAGGTCACTCACAGGGAGGCATGAAGTTCTGATATATGCTGCGATAGCCAGGGCCCTTGGAAATGTTATCCTAAGTGAAATAAACCAGACGCAAATGGATAAATGCTGTATGATGTCACTTGGATGAGGTATCTAGAACAGGCAGACCCACGGAGACAGAAAGCAGAGTGGTGGTCACTGGAGGCTGGAGAAAGGGCACGTGGGGAGTTAGCAATCAATGAGCAGAGTTTTTGCTGGGGTGAGGGAAACGTTCTAGAGATGGAGGGAGGTGATGGTTGCACAACAATGTGAATCTACTTAATGCCACTGAATCATACACTTAAAGATGGTAAACATTAGGGGCACCTGGGTGGCTCAGTGGGTTGAGCGTCTGCCTTCAGCTCAGGTCATGATTCCGGGGTCCTGAGATGGAGCCCTGTGTCGGGTTCCCTGCTCAGTGGAGAGTCTGCTTCTCCCTCTCCCTCTGTCCTCTTCCCTGCTTTTGCTCTCACTCTCTTGCTCTCTCTCTGTGTCTCAAATAAATAAATAAAAGTCTAAAAAAAAGACTGTAAATATTATGTTATCTATATTTTATCACAATAAACACACAAACAAAAACCAATACACATTCCATTTAAAAAGGTTGTATGAAACCAGTAGAATACTTGCCTTTGTGTGTGTGTGTGTGTGGTGTGTGTGTGTGTGTGTGTGTGTGTGTGTGTGTAGGATGGGAAAGGGAAATGAAGTTAAAAGGGAATTGAAAAAATACATACATAAACTCTGGGCACCAAGGAGCAATGGTGGTTATATGTCATGAACACAGGAGTGAGAGTGGTTAACTCAATGCTTTGAACTTGAGGTCTAAGAAATAAACATGCCAGCTCATCCCAGAGGACAGAACAATGGGTCACGAGGGGCTAAAATACCAGGCTGCAAAGTGGTCTTGGTTTGAAATCTATTTTGGTTTGAAATTTTCATCAAAAACATCAAAATAGGGGTGCCTGGATGGCTCACTGGGTTAAAGCCTCTGCCTTTGGCTCAGGTCATGATTTCAGGGTCCTGGGATCGAGCCCCGCATCGGGCTCTCTGCTCGGCAGGGAGCCTGCTTCCCCCTCTCTTTGCCTGCCTCTCTGCCTACTTGTGATCTCTCTCTTTCTGTCAAATAAATAAATAAAATCTTTAAAAAAACCCAAAAAACATCAAAACAGTAAACCTCCAGGGCTGGCGTTCATACTGTGCAGGAAGCCAAGTGACTTGGGTTGGAGGGTGACAGGGACCTACTCACTTGCTGTGTGTGTTTAGACAGGGTATTGAGGACTTTGATCCAGTTACCTGTTAAGGAAGATGGGACTCGGAACACTGAATATCGGGTGTAGTGGGTTTGTTTTTACACATGCCTTCTCTGCCTCTTCCAGGCGCTGTGGTCAGGAAGGCTTCTAGAAAAGTATAGACGCTTTTCTTCTAGACTTCTAGAAAGGTCTAGAAGCTGTGGTTAATGGTAGGGCATCAGGTAAATAAGGGGTTTAAGCATCTGAGAGGGCAGACACCTGTGAGCTACACATATCTTGGTGGGCTTCATGGAGGTGGTGGTAGTAGGGCTCATCTTAGCCATGAGGGAGCATGGGAAGTGGACAGGTGGAGAGGAGGGGAAGGAAGAACAAGAATAAACACTTGGCAGGTGGAATAAAAATGACATATGTGGGCAAAGGGCAGGAACAGGAGGAAGGAAGGAAGGGGAGAAGGGAGGCCGAGGAAGAGGGAAGAGGCGGCTGCAGCGGCTCACGGCAGGGGCCTGGTCCGCAGGGCACCACCCACCAGGCCCATTTACTCATTCACTGATTTGTTCCCCTGTTCATCGCTTCAGCACGCACTGAATCCCTCCTGCATGCCAGACCCTGTGCTGGGGGCCAGGGATGCAGCAGCAAACTCCACAGACTGGGCTCCTGTTCTCATGGAGCCCCCAGGACCAGGAGACTGACAGTACAGACAAATACAATGGAATAGCATCTCTGATCACGAGCAGTGCTGGGAGGAGAGCAAGAGAGTGCGGGGGAGACCAGCTTGTTTGGAGGTGACTAGGAAGGCCTTCAGGGAAGATGAAGTTCAAGAAGAGAGCCGTCTTGAAGAAGGATGAGAGCCGTCTTGAAGAAGGATGAGAGCCGTCAGCCTTGTGAAAAGCGGGGAGGGGGAAGACCCTGCTCTTTCCTTTGTCCAAACTTTGCTTCCAGAAAGGCCTTCAGGGCTCCCTCAGTCCATTACACAAATAGGGAAACTGAGACCAAGAGATGGGCTTTCCTAAGCTTACAGTTTGTCCATGTGGAGACCCAGTTCTCCTGATTCCATTTAGATTCTTTCCTTCTTCCTTCTTTGAAACGGGCATTTTTTCATCTGGATGTGGCCTCGAGGGACTCTGGCTTCCCACATACATTGGGGGTTGTGCCACAGGGGCCCAGACATGCCACTGGAGCTCATGGACTCAGGATTTGGGGTCAGATTGGGCTCTATCTGCCAGATAAAAACACAAGATGCACACACATCCTGGGAGTTCATATGAACCACAACGACATGGAATTTTGTTGTCTTTTCCCAAAATTTCCACTTTGTCCATGAAGAGACTTGTGGTTTGGCAGTGGGGTAGGGACAGCCAAGACAGCTCTTTTCACTTGACTCAAAGGTTCAAGAGGGAAGAGGATCAGGAGGCTTGACAAGTCCTGAAGGGCAGAAATGGGTCACCAATGGATGAATGTCTCAGAAAGGCAGATTTCAGCCGAACCCCAGAATGCACTTTCTGACTCCTCACCGTGTCAACCACAGAGGCCCATCGCCAGAAGGATTCAAGAGGCCAAATAGCCATCCATTAAGGAGATGCTTGGGAAGGGAAGATGAATGTCTGAGATATTTTCCAACTTGGGGTCAATGACTATACAGGTTTAGGATTTAGAATCCAACCATAAGGTTAATAATATAACTACTAAGTAGTAGTTGAATCTATAACTGAATAAATGATCCCTTCATTCCCATTCTCTATGGTCCCATTTTCTATGGAGTTGCTCGGTTGGCCCTGAGCATGTCATTGGGCACTCAGATACGAGAGCCCTCAATATGTTACAGTCTCGGATTTGTTCTGGGGTGGGGGCATTGGCTGGAGTGACAGCCTCAAGCACTTCCTTTCCCACCACCATGGGCCTTCTAGAATATTGACCGAGTGCTCCGTGCTGGGCCAACTGACAGAAACTCCCCTCTCATGACTATCCCGGAAGGAGGTTCTATTGGTGTCTCTGACCTAAGAAACTTGATTCTGTTACTCTTTGTTGTCAGTGTGAGGGGGCCTTTGAATCCTCTTTTGACAACTGGAGGAGATTTTCATTTGCCCAAGTTAATCTGGCTTGAGGCTGAGCATAGGAAGTTCTGGAAGACCTGCCAAGTTCTCTGCTTGTCCTGGGGAAACAGGAGTGTCTGGGTAGAGGGCCAAGGAGAAGGCTGATGAGGAGGGTATCATTTGAGCAGAGCTGAGTGTGTGTGTGTGTGTGTATATGTGTGTGCGTGTGCGCATGCATGTGTGCATGCCGGCCATGCAAGGGGTATCGTGTAATTCAATGACATAGTCTCTATTTCCAGAAAAATGGATTCCAGATCACTCCAAACACAACCAGAAATCATCTCTGTATTTCTAGATGAAGTAGAATTGACAAACAGCAACCAGAAGAATTGAATAAAGACAGGTGGGATTCATTTTTTTTTTTTTTTCTCTTTCCAAACACTGGCAACAGCTTGTAACACTTCGTTTGGAATGCTGGGCCGACAGCGGCCGGGGATCTGGGAAGCTCTCCCCACCATCCCTGTACCTGCTTCCCTTGCATCTCCTGGGAGCTGAGACTAAGCCCACAGCCCCTGGAGCTGCAGGGAGGGTCGCTGGCCACATTTCCTGGTCCCTAGGTTTGGATAGAGCTTCAGCACATTTCTGCTTGATTCTTTTGATTAAATTTTTGGAGAGGCAGGATTTTTTTTTCTTCCTTCCTTCCTTCCTTCCTTCATTTATTTATTTATTTTAACCTGGAAACAAATTGTGGCTGAGGGAAAAAAAGGTGTTGCTTAATTTCAAGATCAGTTGTGTTTTTCCAAGATTTAGTTCTCTAAAAAGTAGGATAAAACAAATATCTATTTACCACAACTAGGCTTTCTAATTAGCTCCCCTGTGTCCTCCCCTAAATTCAAACCACTTGTCTCCACATAAAATCTCCCGTAAGTACCACCATTAACACCCTTCAGAAGGAAGGGCCAGCCCACAGCTGGCAGCCCCTAGCTTGTGGGCTGCAGGCCATGGAAAGTGTGGGGCTCAGACAAAGGCATGTGCAGAAAGCGTGGGATCCCAGCGCTTGAGAAACCTTCTTTGTTGAGGTTGCAAATGTCATCTTGCAGTGAGAGAACATCTCGGCCACAGAGATGGGGACTCAAAGGGCCTCAGACCCAGGTCTGAGAGGTCACTGTAACTTCGACACAGTCTGGCAGAAGATGTCCAGTGCTCACGGAGAGAAGAACCCATTTCCACATTCTTCGGCCCCGGACACCCACTGGATGTTTATACATCCCCAGGAGAGGTTATCTGCTTTTGACTTGAGGCAGGCCCAACACCAGGCCTCCCCGATGGGTGAGCCTAGGGGATGTTGTGAAAGAGCTGGGAGGGTGTGAGCGCGTGTGTGCGTGCTGGGGGCTGGGAATTCAGAAGAGGGGATCCGTGGAATCCAGAGACCCACCATCAGCTCCATTGCTGGCCCTACTCCAGCCACTCCATATCAATGAATGAAGAGGTCTTCTAGATGTGTCAAGGTTTAGAGGGCCCTACCTCTGCCCTTGACTAGTTGTGTGACCTTGAACAAGTCATATCCTTGCGTCAATGGACCCAACTGTGAAAAGCTTATTGGATCATGGGCTTGAACCAGTAGCGGTCCTTCACATTGAACCAGTAGCGGTCCTCCTGCAGCCAGGAGGAACATGCAGGACATTTTAGAGACCCTGGCCTTTTGGCTGGCTGATGTCAGAAGGTCTCTACGGAAAGGATACCATACATGTGCATTTACTTACACATTTGGATGTTCTTAGACCCCTGGAAGTCCCTAAGGACCCTCCGTAAGACTTCTTGATGGGATCCTCCAAGTCCCTGGGCACCGTGCTTGTATACCATAGGTGCTTAAGAAATGTTTGTGGAATGAATCAGTTCTCCCTTTAACCTCCAACTTCCTATGAATCTGAGATTCTAAGCATCAGGGGTTGATCCTGCTTAGGTGCCTTCTGCAGACAGAAACAATGGTACAGAGGGAAGACCCTTGCTTGAGAGTTAGAGGCACGTGCATACACACACACACACACACACAGACACACACACACACACACACCTTCTGATTGCCAGCCCTCCGCTGCACATCTTTTCCCAAGCACCTACCATGTGCTGGGCAGCAAGGATAGGACAGTGAGCAGCGCTGACCCCATCCCCACCCTCCCGGAATGCATGGGCTAGCCTTTCCGGGAAGAGATCTGTGCCGGACCCGGGTGCACAGCGAGGCCCAGACGGCTTGCAGCCAGGGGCGCATTCCAGCTTTCGTGGGCCTTGGGCACTTTGGCCTCCACGCATCTTCCATGGCAGAAGCTCCATTAAGAAATATTTTAAAACACCACCACGTAGGTCTCAAGATGAATATAACTTAGTTTGGATTCATTGTTATATATCCATTTTTTGGTTTGTTTTTTTAATCTTGATTTTTTTTAAAGATTTTATTTATTTATTTGACAGAGAGATCACAAGTAGGCAGAGAGGCAGGCAGAGAGAGAGGGGGAAGCAGACTCCCTGCTGAGCAGAGAGCCCGAAGCAGGACTCGATCTCAGGACCCTGAAATCATGACCTGAGCCGAAGGCAGAGGCTTTAACCCACTGAGCCACCCAGGTGCCCCATTAATCTTGAATTTTTTTTTTTAAAGATTTTATTTATTTATTTATTAGGAAAGAGAGAGAGTGAGAGAGAGCAGGTCAGAGTGAGAAGCGGACTCCCCATGGAGCTGGGAGCCCGATGTGGGACTCGATCCCGGGACTCCGGGATCATGACCTGAGCCGAAGGCAGTCACTCAACCAACTGCGCCACCCAGGGGCCCTAATCTTGATTTTTTAAAGAAAGAGTGACAACATTTTTCTGGGTCCCTGAATGTATTATGGACGCCAGGTACAGTGCCTCATGGATAGCCGGCCCTTCCGGCAGCTCCACTTCACCCATCAGATAATGCCCAATAGAAGGCAGCCAAGCATGGGTTTTATAAAGAGAAGCTGGGAGGTGTCAGAGGAGGAAGAGGCCATGGAAGATTCTGGAAGGAGACAGCGCATGAGCAGAGCCCTGGAGAGTGAGCAAGACTGAATGGGAGCAGAAAAGGCAGGACCCGGGAGGGAACAGGGAAGCCAGAGGCCTGGAAGGAGGAACATGCAGGAAATGGTTAGGTATGGGGCAACCAAAGTCCCAGTGTTCCTCAACACGGGATCCGGGGGTCATTCAGCATCTTACCGACAGCCCTACCCTCTTCAGGCACCCCATTTCTCCCACACCCACTAGTAGAATCTCAGGATATGGAGGGGGATGAGGCCTAGGTGACCACCACAAAAACCACCATTTATGGGGCACTGAGTAGGGCCAGGCACATGGAGTACTTCATCATTATACCATTTTATACATGAGAAAACCAAGGTGCAGGGGTGAAGTAACTCGTCTACAGTCAGACAGCCAGAAGACGCACAGCTGGACTCCCACGGAGGGCTCTCACCTCCCACCACTCTGCCATACCAACTCTTGGAGAGGCTGGAGGAGCCCCATGCAGTCAACCACACATGGGAACCAAGGCCTAGAGAGGAAATATGATGGGTCTAAGGTCACAGGAGTTTTTCAACAGGGTTGGGAATTGAATCCAGGCATTCGGACTCCAGGCCAGGGGCCTGTCCGGCAGCCAGGAGGATGGGTGTTTTCTGAATGATCACACTGGCACCGTGAGGCCTTCCTCATCCTCTCAGCCTTAGAAATCACAAAGCCTGTTTCCACTATGGCCTTGCCCCCTTCCGAGCCAGTCTTCCTGGCCTGACTGTTCATGCAGGTTCCCAAAGACCTAGTTTCTGTAAAAGTCAGACTGATACCCTCCTTTCTCAAAAGCTGTTCCCAGAAAGGGGGATCTTTCTTCTCCTACCCCTACTCCCCGCCCCAGGGGAAGGCTCAGCAAGGACAGAAGAGGCTCCTCTGTGTCCCAAAGCCATCCCTCCCATGCACAAAGCACCTGCCTCCCAGGCTGGCTGTGCAGATGTTATCATGGGAATGAGCTGACTCACCTTCGTGACATCCCAGCCCGCTGGGCAGGAACGCTACTCGGGGCGCCACGGTCTCCCAAGGGTATCGACATAGTGAGCAGTCCCAGGGAAGGCCAGGGGCCTCCATGCCGTGCCACCTGGACTGTAGGAACAGGGCTTGGAAGTAAGGGGATGTAGAAGCTGTCAGGAAGGGCTTGGTTGAGCATCCAGGAGAGAAAGGGGGATAAAGGCTTGGGGGTCCTCAATGAGAGCATCCCGACTCTTGGCAGAAGTGACAGGAGTGGAGGTTCATTCAATCCGAGACCTCACCAGAGTCAGTGCTGACCAAGGAGGAAATGGGTTGTTCAGGGGGGTACTGAGCTCCCCGGTTCTGGGGGTGTGGAGGCAGAGGTTGTGTGGGGACAATGGGAGGACATTCAGGCACCAGGTGAGGTACCCAGGCGTTCAGAGTTGTGTGGATTGGAATGCTTTCTGAAGCCCTCTTCTCATTTTATTTTTATTTTATTTTTTTAAAGATTTTTATTTATTTATTTGACAGAGAGAGAGAGAGATCACAAGTAGGCAGAAAGGCAGGCAGAGAGAGAAGGGGAAGCAGGCTCCCCGCTGAGCAGAGAGCCCAATGCGGAGCTTGATCCCAGGACCCTGAGATCATGACCTGAGCCAAAGGCAGAGGCTTTAACCCATTGAGCCACCCAGGTGTCTCCTCTTTTCATTTTCTGAGGAAGCAATACGGTTGCATGGAAAGAAATATCATGACCTTAGCTATCTGTTTTCTACTACTTACTACCTAAAAACAGCCCTTTACTCTCTGCGACTCAGTTTTCTCTTCTGTAAAATGGGGACAGGACAGTAACAACGACAAGGGCTGTTCTGAGAGTGAGGTAAGATAATGTAGATAAAAGTCCTGGTGATCAATGAGTTTCATTTCCCACTTTACAAGGGAGGAAACAGAGCTTTGGACGTGTTGGTAAGCGACAGTCACAGTCTAAAGTTAAATGGCTGTTGATTCTGAATGGGAAGCCCAGCTTCTTCTAGCACAGTGGGCTGTGTCTACGCCCCATTTACTGAGCACCCACAACACGCCTGAAGTGGCCTTCTGCTGAGCAGGTGTTCTATGACCAGGGCAATTAATAGCCTTGTGCTACGAATGAGGCTCAAATAATTATGCCAGTCGTTCAAGCTCTCACAAATGAAGATGCAGAAGAGTCAGGATTCCAATTCATGTCCAACTCCCAAGCCCATGCTCTTAACCAGGGGTTGGGAAAATGCAGCCCATGGGCCAAATGCCCCTCACCCTGCCTGTTTTTATATATAAAGTTTTATTAGAACACAGTCGCACTCACTTATGTATGTGTTGCCTGTGGCTGCTTTTGAGGTTATAGGGGCAAAGTCGTTGCAAACCAAGCATATATTTTACAAAGCCTGAGCCATTTACTATGTGGCTATTTACCGTGAATGTTTGCCTACTTCTCCTCTTAACCACCATTTTTTAGTCTTTACCTGAGAATTTAAAAAGAGAATCTACTTAACACCAGGACTCATTTTTAGGCCGGTAAGTTAGTACTTAATATGAGTTCTGGATAGAGATTGAATTACCGCCTGGGGCTGCTTCTACCCCTCTTCCTTCTCTCCCCGAGCAGATCTTCAGTCAAGGGGGTGCTGAGTAAAACGAAGACAACGGCATTGTGCCAAGTACATTAACAACTCCTTGCGCTTTGCATTTGTATATTGTGATATAATTAGGGGATTTTTACTGTTTTATTTAACATTTTATTCTTTAGAATGATTTTATTTTACTACTTGTTGATATTTACAGTTTATTATTAATGGTATTTATTATAACTGTATCAGAACTGTATTTTTCTCCTTTTAAATATATAATCTACATTTAAATGTATAGTACCTTCTGCAGGTGAACAAGTACGATTTTTAGCCATAGCCAGGGAGATAACAGATTTTAATACACAGAGATCAAATAACAGATCCAGCCCACAAAAAAAGATATGGCAGCTGACACTGGGAGTCAAGAGACCTCGGTTCTAGACCTTGCTCTATCTAATCAGTCAGGTGATTTGAATTTCTCATTAGTCTTCCCGTGCCTCCACTTCCCCTTATAGAAAATGGGGCCATTGCACCAGATGATTGCTAATGGCTTTTCCTAGTATGGCACTGTATTCCCACAAAAGCCCACCCAAATAAAGCCTTTGGTGTAGAGCTGCTTGAGGCAGAGGCTTAACAGAGATGACCTTTGATCCCACAAAGGGCATTCTCTTCCGAAACTAGCAATTCCTTAGGGAGTAAGGACCAGTCTGCGTGCACCAGGCACCTTTCCAATCTTTTCTGGTTTTGTCACAGGATCCAGTACTCTTTATCAGAAGAAGAAGGATTTGGGGCTGATGAGGATAGAGTGTCCCTGGTGGGCAGCGGTGGACCAGCAGACGCCACAGTGGGTCTCCATGGGGGGAGGAGGTGGAAGCCAAAGGAAGCAGGGACTCTGTCCTGTCATCTCTGCTTGTCCTCGAGATGACTCTATCAGAGCACCGGGGAGCAGGACAGGACGGGCTTGTCATCACCATTAGGGGTGCGGGTGTCCCCCTCCCTTTCCTGCTAATCCTCATTATGATTACCCTCTCTCTAGGGCAAGAACTCAAACCGTTTGGTCTTAATTTTTTATCACTTTTTACAATTTGATAGGCACACACACAAAAAGTAATTTCATTGTTCTTTAAATTTGTATCTATTTGATCACTCTAAGAGTGAGCCCTTTTTCTTGTTTAGTTTTTCATTGTAAATGAATTTTTTTCTTTGCTAATGAGTTATTGATGGCCTTTGCTTTGATTTTTTTCCTACAGTAATATTTATCTTTTCACTTTTGATTTTTCTGAGGTTGCATATTTAATAGGTAAATACATCTTTTGTTTTGTTAAGCTCTTACAAAATCAAACAAAACTGGGTGGAGCAAGAAAATGTTAATAGCTTCAGCTTTCTCCTCTGCAATTCTGAAATGCTAGGAAAGCACTGACAACTAACATTTGCTGGGTAACTGCTGTCACTTCTTCAGTATTATTCTATTTTTATTTATATTATTTATTATATATTACATTTATATAATATATAATAATATATAATATATATTATACAAATAAATATTTATATTTATTATATAAAATATATTATTTTATTTATATTATTTATTAATAATTTATTCTATTATTCACAAATTTATTCTATTTTTCTCTCTCTAGTTTTTTCTTTTCTTTCTTTTTCCTTTTTATAAAAGTGGAAATGTTCTATATCCTTTAACCTAAGATCTGTTTTTAAAAATTCTACATTTTAGGGGCGCCTGGGTGGCTCAGTGGGTTAAAGCCTCTGCCTTCAGCTCAGGTCCTGATCTCAGGGTCCTGGGATCGAGCCTCGCAGAGCCCCGCATCGGGCTCTCTGCTCGGCGGGGAGCCTGCTTACCCCTTCTCTCTGCCTGCCTCTCTGCCCACTTGTGATCTCTCTCCTCTCTGTCAAATAAATAAATGAAATCTTTAAAAAAAATTTAAAAATTCTACATTTTAGGGCCGCCTGGGTGGCTCAGTTGGTTAAGCAACCGCCTTCGGCTCAGGTCATGATTCCAGAGTCCCGGGATCGAGTCCCATATCAGGCTCCCAGCTTCACGGGGAGTCTGCTTCTCCCTCTGATCTCCCCTCTCATGCTCTCTCTCTCTCTCAAATAAATAAATTAAAAAAAAAATTCTACGTTTTAAACTGATTCTCAGATTCCTGTGCTTCTCTGTTTTACAAACTCTTTCTTACTATCGTCACTTTAAGAGTTAAGCAGGGATCTCTGGCCACTTTTATAGATTAGAGAAACTGAGTCTCAAGGAGGACATGTGATTTGCCCAGATCCTTCAAGGGCTCAATAGTGGGACGAAAGCCCACTATAAGGAGGACAAGAACCTCCTGATTCTGGAGGGGATTCCTTCTCTCTGCTGAGTGAATCAGAGCTTCTGCCCTTAAAGTCACCCTCCCGAGGTACACAAGCTAGGGTTGGGGGTCTGAGAAAGTGTAAGTACTAGGAGAGTTAGTGAAGGAAGAAAAATTCAAATCAATCCCTAATGTTTAGGTGACCTTGGGGTGACTTGCTTGCTCTCTCCGGGTTCCCTGTTCTCATCTATGAAGTGTTTGGCCTAACCAGAGGATTTCAAACTGTGCTCTTTGGGGCTTTAGGGAGCCACTACACATTACTGCTCCTCAATGGAGCACCTGGGTGGCTCAGTCGGTTTAGTCTCTGCCTTCAGCTCAGGTCCTGATCCCAGGGTCCTGGGATTGAATCCCATGTTGGGCTCCCTGCTCAACTGGGAATCTGCGTCTCCCTCTCCTCCCTGCTCGTGCTCTTTCTCTCTCCTTCTCTCTTGCTCTCTCAAATAAATAAATAAAATCTTTTAAAAAAGTGAACACAGCATGTTCACGGATGCTCACTGCAGTAGTTTGTGTTGGTGAAAAGTTGGAAGCAACTGGACATGTCTACCCCTATGGGATGCCTGGGATCATTATTTTTCATCTCTTCACTCATTCATGGAATAGTTATTAATGACTTCCAGGCATTGCTCTAGACATGAGGAATCATCTGTGAACAAAATAGACCAAGTCTCCACCTTCTTGGAGCTTACCTGGGAGGCAGGGTCAACCCGCCATGACCTGCATCCCAGTTAGGGGACAGGAGAAGGACCCCTGCATCCCAGCGTGGATGGGTCTCCCCAGGCCATAGGGCTGAGTGGTAGAAGAAGGGATCAAGACCAGAGAGGGCTGATTCCTTTCATATGACCCCCTCGCCCCGCATACATCTGTCTGTCTATAACTACCTGTCTATGGATGAGCAGATAGATGAAAAAGGTGCTGAAGAGGGTTTGGGGGGGGTACATCCCCAAATGATGGTGTTGCTTCTGGAAAGAGAAATGAGGGTACCCTGCATTGAGGGTACTTTAATTTTATCTTTTTTTTTTTTAACAAGGAAGATATATTCAAGTATTATTTGTGGTTAAACAATGTATTCTTTTTTTAAGTTTAAAATAAACTTAAGTCGAAAGAGAAGGAAAAGATGAAAAGAAATTTACAAGCCTCACTTTCTCAGAGTCCTTCAAAATCTAACATGCTCGGACACTAGAATCTACATGAAGCATCTTGGTTTGGGGATCAGAGATTTTAAATTACACAAACCAATGAATGCTACTGTCTGGATCCAAGGACAAGCTGGCCTTAGCCGGAATCCAGTGTGTTGGGCCCTAGCTCGTTCCTTCTTAGTTACTTAGAATCCCCACCTCAGCCTGGCTGGAAGGGAGCACCTCCCCTGAGACTTCTTTTACCAATGAGGGAACATAGGTCCAGCCATTGTGATTTCTTTTTCTTTTAAATTTACTGGATATATTTGACATATAACACTGTGTAAGTTTCAGGTATATGAAACATTAAGTGATACCTTGTTTTACCAAGGACTCAATTAATGGTAGAGCCCAGATCACGAAGTGGGAAGCAAGCCTGCCTTACCTCCTGATCCTGGGCCCAATGTCCCAGGGGGAGGGGACAGAATGGGAGAGCTGGGGACGCCATCCCCCAGTCTCCCCCCCCGGAAACTCCAATGACGAGTCCCTGAGTCCCAATGTCCAGCACTTGCTGAAAGGGAGCCTTGTCGACATGGAAGGAGATCAAGGCAGCCGGGGGGTGCCGAAACCTCCTGTCGGGTCCACATCTCCCGAAGAGATAGGGACACTTGGGACATTGCCCCCACCCCCTCCTCGAGCTCTCTCCACTCAAATTCCACGGGGCTTTGGAATCACTAGACTGTCTCCCGCTCCCAGGAAACCCCAGGCTTCACTGGAGCCAGGCGACTGGCCATCCATCACCCTTATCTCTGGGCTCTGGCGGCCCCAGGTCCCTGGCCTGGATGGGCCCGGGGGGCCAGGAGGGGTAGGGGAGGGGTGGGGCCTGGGGGGTCCTCGATAACAAGAAAAGCAGCTGTCCCCTGGGGGAGCTTCAAAGTGCCTGGAGCTGAAATTTATGTGTAGACTTGCTCCCATTAGGGGTCAAAGGGCCATTCATCCCACAAATAGTCATTGAGCACCTACTACGTGCCAAGCACTGGGCTCAGGCTCAGAGACTTTGTGGTTTGTAGGTCCACAGCTTAGCCCCAAGCTTGGCAGATGGTCACGGGAAAACACCAGTGACTGTTTTTATGACTGTAGTTGATGGATACCATCTCTTATTTATGATGCATGTGTTCAGATGCTGTGCTCTGCGCAGTTGCTGGCAGGGCACGTGGCATGCAGGCCTGGGAGGGGTTTGCAAGAGCCCCCTCTCCCCCAGGCCTCTCCTCGGCTGAGGCCTCAAGGTATTCAAGAGGGGGTTTCTGCATGGGGCCCAGGAGAGCCACTGGACCAGACCACTTCTCAAATCCCTTTCTCCCCCAGACTCTAGGGGCCCACATCTGCGGAGCTGAGATCAGCCTTTCTGAGATGTTCCCCAGTAGGGTCCTGGCTCTGTTCTCTGGGCCTTATGCAAACTCTTAGAACCTCAGTGTATTCAGGAACAAAACAGGGATAGCAACAGCTCCTATCCTGTCAGTTATCGTGAGGATAAAATGAGATAAAGATTTAAAGCACATGGCACACATCTGCACAATTAAGTCTTCAATAAGTGGTAGCCAATAACAACCAAAATAGTGATAGTCTTGGGAATCAATAAAACAGGCGGCAGCAGCAGCAACAGGATGAGGAAGGAGTAAGAAACATATTAAGAGCTATACTTTCCGGGGTGAAAGCCATTCTCAGTTCTCAGGGAACCTCAGTTGGGCCAGGCAGGGCACACAAGGTTTCCACGGATGCTTTGTAGCTGCGAAATTCACATCGACAGAAAAGGAAAGGCACGGGGAGTTAGAGCACTTTTGCTCCACCTGGTGGGGTTGGTATGACCGCAGATGAGCAAGGGGAGGTGGCCTGGGAAGGCTGATAGGTTTCCCAGTGTCCTGGAGCTAGGGTGAACTGGCCTTCAGTAGAGCTTGGTCCCCCCTCACCCCTGCCAGGGCTGCAGGGGGAGCTCCCCGTGGACATGGCTATGGGGGAACTGTGTGCCTACTCCCCCAAATGCATACCTTGAAATCCTAACCCCCGGTATCTCAGAAGGTGACCACATTTGGAGACAGTGTCCTTACAGAGGTAATCAAGTGAAAATGAGAGCATCTCATACGACTGGTGTCCTTATTACAGGGGGAAATTTGGACAGAGACACGCATGGAGGGAACGCGATGTGAAGAGACCGGGAAAAGACGGTCATGTACAGGAGATGCCTGGACCACATCCTTCCCTCACAGCCCTCCACAGGAACCAATGTAGCCAACACCCTGATTCTGGACTTCCCAGCCTCCAGAACTGTGAGGGAACAAATTTCTGTTTCAGGCCCGCAGTCTACAGGACTTGGTCAGGGCAGCCCTGTGGGCAGAGTGCAGAGCTCCCCCCAGACCCTGCGTATGGGCTAAGTGCCCGGGATTCCCTAATGACATCCTGTGCAGGAGGGGGGAATAGTATGAGCAATCACCCTGCTCCTCTCCAGAACCTGGGGCGCTGGACAGAACCAGGAGGCCAGCAACACCGTGTCTGGCCAGCAGGCCGAGGCCTTGGGATTGCTCTTTCTGTTTCCTGTGGTTCTCTGAGCACTGAAAATCCATTTTCTGGGTGCCTTCCTGGGGAGGCTGGATTAATCTCACTGGCCAGTGTCCTCCGGGAAGACCTGGAAGGCGCGCCCTGGCCTCCCCCGGGACTGGGGGTTTGTCAGAGTCTGGGAATTACTGAGCTGTCTGAATTTCTTCCCTCCTCTCTCTGTGATCCTTTTCCTCATTCTTCCCTCCCTTCTTCTCTGGCGTCCCTCCTCCTGGACTATGCTCTGTGGTCTCCTCTCCACATCCCACCCCCAGATTGCTTCCTCCAAGCCCCACTCTTCCCAGGCCACCCTCACTTGGTGGTGCTCAGCAGGACAAGGGAGAGTCCAGAGCCCTAGGTTGCCTTGGAGACGGAGGCAGGAAAGTCTAAACTCGCTACTTTGGAGCTGAGAAGAAATTATCCAGAGCTGGTTTCTCCTCCTACCTTCCAGGGAGCCTTGTTCTTGTCCCTGGCCTGGATACATTATTATATTTTGCTTTAATTGCATTAAAGCAAATGACTATGCCCCCTGTGGTTTGGATCAGGTTGAGGATCTGATAATCGACCCTGGCACAGTCTAGACAGGAGTCACTTTGAAGCTGTTTTTAACAGGAGGAGAACAAACAATTTTTCCAAAGTGGTCACATTAGACAAACAGGCTGGTGGGTCATCTTTTTGGGAGGGAGCAGGCCCTGGCTCCAGGCTGCCTGCTGATGGTCTCCCAGGCCCCTGGGACGACTGTGGGCCAGACTCCCTGGGATGCAGAGAACTTAAGTAGAGGTGTCATAGGCTTGGGCCTCCCACGATGTCAAACCTGGTCCAGGTGCCTGGTCCAGGGCTTCCTGGAAGCCCGTCCTGACTGACACCACTTGGCTTAGAGTTGAAAATTAGCAGAGCGCAGGGGGAGGACACAGTGGGCCTTGGAGATGGAAGAAAGAGGGAAATCACCCAGGGCACTAGAAAAGGTGGACTTGCGTGATGCAAAAGTATTCTCTCTTCAGCTGTGCTCTCTGGGCCTCAGTTTCCCTGTGTGAAATGGGATGGCCAGCGCTACTGTGCAGGGCCGCAGGGGGGCTATCTGAGAACGTAACCATGTAGGGCATCCATGTGGTGGCAGGCATGGGCTCTGCACTCTGCCTGGTGGCCTTTCCCTTGGCAACAGCCACCCTCAGCCATTCTCAGAGCCTTCCCTGGTCCCATAGTCCAAACTGACGAAGCTCCAGCTTCCGTGGCAACCAAAGGAAACTGGAACCCTCAGCCATGCTCTGGATCAAGCTCCCTGGCCCTGGGAAGGACTCAGTTTTCCCATCGGTCTGCAGAAGCTCTGACCAAATGGTTTCTAAGTTCCCTTGCAGCTCTGACGTTAGAACACCTTGAGCAGTAACCAGAGAGAGGTAGGTCCACAAGAGACGACTCTCCGCTTTCCCAAATATATCTTGTGCTCCATCCTGCCTGTGGCTCTGGCCGTGGACCGGCAGCGCGGGCCTCACCCCGGAGCAGGACAGAAACTCAGACTCTCGGGCCCCGCCCAGGGTGCCCAAATCAGAATCTACATTTGAACAAGATGCCCAGCCCTTGAAAAGCTGTTTTATGTACCATCAGTCTGAAATGAAAATTTGGAAATGCTTTTGTATCTTCAAATTTATTTGTATATTTTTGAGGAATTGTTCAAAAACGATGAACATGTAATTTTTTTTTTAAACCAATATAGCTGCTGCAAAAACGTTAAATGAAACCAGCTCAGTTCAGAGAAGAAACGATTTATGTAAATCTGGAAAACAGCTTTTTCTCCAGGGAATTTATCTTTCTGTGTAAGTGAGGGTTGCCACTTGCCATAGGATCTTTGGCCTCTTCCCAACAAGTGTCTCCTCATGCCTGATTCCTGGAGGGCTGTGTGTGTGTGTGTGTGTGTGTGTGTGTGTGTGTGTGTGTGTGACTGTGTCTTGCAGCTGATCCAGTGGGCAGGGACTTCAGCAAAGTCAGCAAAACCAGGATGGAAATAAACTGAATTCCTGAGGGCTCTAGGGTAAGCCAGAGGAGCACGGGAAACCAGTGCTCAGATAAACTCAAGCAGCATGCATAGTCTGTGGATTAGTCAGGCATCCTGGCTTCCCAGCTGGGCCCATCTCCTAGAGGGCTTCCTGCCTCTCCCTCCAGCCCGGCCTCCAACAGAGCTGAGTCCTGTTTCTCCTAGTTGCATAATGAAAGCCCTAACACTGGGCCATCCACTTCAAGGAACGGATCCTCCAAAAGTGAGCACAATGTTGGCAAAGATCTTTGTACAAGAATATTCATCACAGGGGGGCCTGGGTGGCTCAGTGGGTTAAAGCCTCTGCCTTCGGCCCAGGTAATGATCTCAGGGTCCTGGGATGGAGCCCCGAGTTGGGCTCTCTGCTCTGCAGGGAGCCTGCTTCCCTTCCCCCTGACCCCTGCCTGCCTCTCTCTCTGCTTGTGATCTCTCTTTCTCTCTGTCAAATAAATAAATAAAATCTTAAAAAAAAAAGTCACTTCAAATCTTAAAAAAAAAAAAAAAAGAATATTCATCACATACTACTGATAGGAGTGAAAAGCCAGGAAAAAAATCTGAGTGCCCAAGAGTAGGGGCCTGAAGGCACTTCGTGATATATTTTGATTCTGCTGGCAGTGCCCGGGAGCAGGCCAGCCCCGCAGCTCAGGAGTCAGCACATCTGGACCTGCACAATCTACGCAGCAAGTCATTTAGCCTCTCCAAGCCTCAGCTTCTTTGGCTGTAGAATGGAGGTGATCCTGATGCCAAATCCGTTTTCTTGTTTTCAGGATTAAACGAGGACATGAGTGGAAAATATCTAACATAGAAGCTGGCACACAGTAAGTGCTTGGTACGTGTTGGTTTACTGTGCTCCAATTCACATAGAGAAAAATGTACATGGACATTCATGCTGCGGAAATACAGAGGTAGTATAGTGAAAGCTGAAAAAGTGGATTGTAAGGGCACCTGGGTGGTTCAGTGGGTTCAGTGTCTGCCTTCAGTTCATGTCATGATCTCAGGGTCCTGGGACTGAGCCCCACATTGGGCTTCCTGATCAGTGGGGAGTCTGTTTCTCTCTCTCTCTCTCTCTCTCTGCCCCTCCCCCCAGCTCATGATCTCTCTCTCTCTCTCTCTCAAATAAGGAAATCTTCCAAAAAAGGAGGAGACTATAACTCGGCATGATCCATTTTTTATATGCATTTATGTATGTATTCACATTTAAAATGGTATGAATTCGGGGTGTCTGGGTGGCTCAGTTGGTTAAGCATCTGACTCTTGATTTCAGCCAAGTTGTGATCTCATGAAGATGCATGTGAGGCTTCACACTGAGCATGGAGCCTGCTCAGGATTCTCTCTCTCCCTCTCCCTGTGTCCCCTCCCTCTCTCTTAAAAAAATGATAGGAATTAATAGCCACATAATGGAACTGTCTTGGCTAAAAGAATGGGAAGTGGTTGGACACCATGAAACCCTGTCTCATCTCTCAGACTCACTTCCATCATCTCTGCCTGGGATTGCCATGGAAAATCAGAGTTGGACCCATCTTTGGTAAGGACCACAGAGACAAAGAAAAAGTGGTACCAAATGAGTGCTTACTAGGAGCTAGGCACCCTCTGGGCGTACTATTAGCCAAATGATTTTTCACAACCACCTATGAGGTGGCTACTATTACTATTCCCATTTTATAGATGAGGAAGCTGAGGCCCCAAAAGGCTGAGTTGTAATTTGCCCAAGGTCTCACAGCCAGAAAGCGGTTAAAGGATGGTTTCAAAGCCAGGTGCTTAATTACTATGCTATGCCACCTCTTAGACATTTCATTTTACAAATAAGGAAATTAACACCCAGAAAAGCAGGGCATCTGGCCCAAGGCCACAAGCAAAGCAGGAGCAGAGTAAGAACTAGGACCAGGGCATCCCAGGGCCCTGGGTGGTTAGCGTGTACCCTCTTCTGCAGCCAGAGCCTCTGGGTAAATCCAGGTGCTTGGCCAGCAAGGGAGACAACCCATGAAAGGCCTGCACCTTTGCCCCAGAGCACTGAGCCCCACTCTAAGTCCTGTGTAATTTAAGGCAAATGGAATCCATATGGCTCTGATTCATTTACACTTAAATCTTCAAAATATTGTGTTTTAAGAGCTGTTACTTACAAAGCCTTCAAAACCTGTTAAATAAGATTCAGCTCCCCATGCCTCTTTCCCACCCCCACCCCCAGTCCAGCCTCCCTTCCCGGCCCCCTTCTCAACTGGGCTCACACCAGCATCTGGCAGGCCTGAAAAGACACTCCGTCAGACTTGGAAACCTGGCTGTGGGCACAAGCAGGCCATAACCAGGATGTTCAGAACAACACTTTTTTTGGTCCCCCAAGTTGGAAAACACTGGAACTGTCAGTCCGACCATGAGAGAATGGATGAATAAATCGTGGCAAATTTATACAATGTAATATGAGCAAATTTATACAAGGTAATACGATACTGCAGTAAAAACTAATAAACAAGATCGACACATGTTGCAATGGACAAGCCTCACAAACACATGGTTGGGAGAGAAAACCAAACCAAGTTGCAGATGAAGTCATAGCATGATATCAATTATACAAAATTTTAAAACCTTGAAAATTGGGGCGCCTGGGTGGCTCAGTCAGTTGAGCATCTGACTCTTGATTGTGGCTCAGATCAAGATCTCAGGGTCGTGGGACGGAGCCCTGAGTCTGGCTCCGCCCTCAGCGGGGGAGTCTGCTGCAGATTCCCTCTCTCTCTCTGCCCCTCCCCCCACTTTCTCTCGCACAAAATAAATAAGTAAGTAAGTAAAATCTTTAGAAACCCCAAATCATTTTTATATGAACTACCCTGATAAGGTTTATTTTTTAAGCCGGTCAGTCGTGGGTATGTGAATGTTTGTTACATCACGTACACATTTTTATATAATCTTGAAAAGCTACCTAATCAAATTATGATTAAAGTCTAGAACTGGCATCAGTAAAAGGAAGTTAGCTTGTGTATTAGGAAGTCCGAGCCCCTCATTTCACGGAAAGCGAGAAGGAAATAATTGCGCGTTTGTTAGCTACGCAACACTTACTATTTCCTGGCCGGGCACCTGGTCATCTCCGTCCCACACTGTTGTGCTGGAGTCGATGTCAATATGATTCTCATTTCAGGGGTAAGGCAATGGAGGCTCAGAAGTTCCCCCAGGTCATGCCACTCGTGAACCACAGCGTCAGAATACAAACTGTGGCCTTCCGCCTCCCAGCGTGTACACCAGGTCCCATGCTGTGGAGACAGGCATTGTTATTTGGTCCTGATGCTCCGATCTCTGGGTTTGGTTTCATTGTTGCCAACCTGAGGCTCCGAGTAGTCCGGTGACCTGCTAACAGTGGCTCAAGGAGGTAAATCCACAGAAGGAGCCTCCTGACTCTTGTATAGTGCTCTTTCTATACCAGCCCTCCGGAGATCAGGGGTGGGGGAATGTAATCATGGTTACTGTTATCTTCCACTTTTTTTTCTTTTAAGATGTTAAGATTTTACTTATGGTTCTCTCCTGTGAGAGAGCGCGAGAGAACACGGGCTGGAGGTGGGGGTGGCAGAGGGAGAAGCAGGTTCCTGCTCTGTGCAGTGTGGTTACTTCCAAGGGGAATGAAGATCCCAAAGTCACCCTGGCCAGGTTGGGGCACAAAGTTGTAGAGAAAGGGAGAACCTGGTGAACCCTGGGTCTTGCAGCCAACTCCACTTTCATTCATGACCCGCATCCAAACTATCAGTCAGGGTCCCTTCAGGAAACAGGTGGTATGCTCAAAATGGGTAATTTGAAGAGAATGTAAGAAAGGGTCTACCCACAAAGTTATGGGGGGGGGGTGTGGTAAAAGTAACAAATCCCAGCGCCAGGGACTGGGGCTGGCAAGAGCAGTGAGCTGTTATCACCTGGATCTGGGGGGTAAAGGGAGGAGCATTCTCCAATCCAGATGAGCTACTTTCTGCCATGGGCTGTCTACTCAGGCCATGTGGCCACTGGTAGAAGGCGCAGCCAAACCAGCAAGGAGGGGTCGAGGAAATGTGTCCCAGCGTCACGCTCCTCCTTCCCTCAGATGCCCTCCAGTACTCCTTTCAGCCAAATCCAGTGGGAAACAGAAGGCAAGGAGACTTGAAGCCATTTGTACAGGTCGGCCTCCCAGGGCACAGAGCATGATGGGGAGACTGAATCCAGTGGGGCCAACAGGAAGATACCCACACATTCCACAGTAAATATTGGCTTTCCTTCAGACATGCAGAGACTGACCATTTCTTACCACCTCCACAGCCAGCCCCAGGTCTGAGCCACTCTCATCCCTTGGCTGGATCACTGCAGGAGACTCCTAGGTGATCTCCCAGATTCTACCCTCTGTTCTACCTATTCTTAACAATCACAGTGATTCTTGTAAATTGAAAGTCAGATCATGTCACTCCTGTGCTCAAAATCTTCAAATTTCTAAGAACAAAAGCCAAAGTCTTTACATAACCTCACAAGTTCCTGGATAAGGTCATCCCCCCAGACCCTCTTGACCTCATCTCTGTATTTTTCTCCAGTCCTCATTCTGCTCCGGCCACAGTGACTTTGCTCTTCTTTGCTATACAGGGAAAGTTCCTGCTTTAGGGCCTTTGTTGATCTCTCTGCCTGGAATGTTCTTCCCCCTCCCTCCTTATCTCTGTCTAATCAAGGGTCTCCTGCTCAGAGACCTACTCTGACCCTCCTTTGTAAAGCTGCAAATTGTCTCCCAGTCACTTGCCACTACTGCTCCCCATTGTCCACCTCTAGTTTTCTTTTCCCCATATCACTTGGCATCTTTGACCATGCTGTATAAATTACCTATTTGTTATATTTATTATTGTCTCTCCACACTAGAATGCAAGCTCCATGAGCATAAGACTCTGTTTTGTTCATCAATGTATCTCCAGAATTTGGAAAAGAGTAAGTATTCAACACATAACTATTGGATGTTGTTGAATGACTAAAATGGGGTTGAGGAAAGATCAGACTTGGGATGTTTCAGTTAGGGAAAGGTAGAGGATGGATAGAGCCAGTGAGAAGATTAGTGGATCCTATATAAGGGGAAGGGAAAAAAGTCAACATGGAATTATTCATTATTATATACCTGTTAAAAGTTGTGGCTTACCAGAAGATATCAAGGGCCTGAACCTTTTGTATGACCTTTGACCTAGCAATTCCACTTTCAAGACTTTGTACTAAAGAAAATGTCATAGTTATTTGGATAAAAATTTAGTAACAATGAAATTCTTTGCAGTTGTTTATAATAGTGAAAAACTGGAAACAATGTAGGTGTCTAGCAATTGTGGAATGCTAATTCAATACTTACCTATGTTACAGCCATAAGATGGGATACTATGCAAACATTAAATGTTTTCATTGACTTGAAAATATATTTATAATTGCTCAGTGGAAAAAGCACATTACAAAATAGCATTACTGCATAATCTTATTTAATTAAAATATATATGCATTTTTAACAGTCTGAAAAGCTATAACCCAAAATATTAATAGCACTTAATCTTTGGATGACCACTATATGTGTATTTGATTTCTTTTTGTCTCTATTTTCTGAATTTGTTTCAAGGAATTTGGATTATTTATTTAAGTATTTTTTAAAGGATTTTACTTATTTGTCAAGAGATAGAAAGAGAGAGAGAAAGAGCGAGCACACGAACAAGGAGAGCAGCAGGCAGAAGGAGAAGCAGATTCCTGGCTGACCAAGGAGCCTGATGCAGGACTTGATCCCAGGATCCTGGGATCATGAACTGAGCTGAAGGCAGATGCTTAACCAACTGAGCCACTTAGGCTTCTATGGATTATTTATTTTTAAAACTACATTTATATTTTTTAAACAGTAGTCATTTAGGAGCTCTTGGACAAATAACCTGACTTCTCTGGATCTCAGTTTCCTCATTTTTAAAAGCAGAAATAAAAACAGCTTTGGGGAGGTGGGGGTGGGCTAGACTGGTGGGGGGGATTAAGGAGGGCACTTGTGATGAGCACCGGGTGTTGTATGTAAGTGATGAATCTCTAAATTCTCCTCTTGAAACTAGTATTTTTTTTTTAAAGATTTTATTTATTTATTTATTAGGAAAGAGAGAGAGTGAGAGAGAGCAGGTCAGAGTGAGAAGCGGACTCCCCATGGAGCTGGGAGCTCGACGTGGGACTCTATCCCGGGACTCGATCCCGGGACTCGATCCCGGGACTCCGGGACCATGACCCGAGCCGAAGGCAGTCGCTCAACCAACTGCGCCACCCAGGGGCCCTCTTGAAACTAGTATTACAATATATGTTAACTAACTAGAAATTAAATAAAAACTTGAAACAAACAAACAAAGAAATAAAAACAGCTTTAAGTCCTTCCTATTTCACAAGAGTTGTTCTTAGATGTGTACTGGAGGAATTGACCAAAACTGAAAGAGAAGAAAAATAATTAAGAGATGTAGGGATTGAAAGGGAAAAGAAAGAATTATCAACATTTGCAGTGACTATGTTTATTGACTTAGAAAAATCAATTCCACCTATAAAAATTAATAATATTTCTCTGTGCCAGCAATAACCAACTAGAAAATACAAATTAAAAACACAATATCGGGCACCTGGGTGGCTCAGTGGGTTAAAGCCTCTGCCTTCGGCTCAGGTCATGATCTCGGGGTCCTGGGATCAAGCCCCGCATCGGGCTCTCTGCTCAGCAGAGAGCCTGCTTCCCCCCCCTCCCCCCCCACCCCGCCTCTCTGCCTGCTTGTGGTCTCTCTCTCTATCTCTCTCTCTCTGTTAAATAAAATTTAAAAAAATCTTTAAAAACACAATATCATTCATAACAAAAACTATAATATCTCTGGGAAGTAATTAGGAATAAAGCCAAGACATCCCCTTTCACTATTTCTACTCAACATTAAAGTGATTTTTTTTAGCCATTGCAAAGATAAAAGAAAAATTAATAAAAGGCATACAATTTGGGAAAGAATTAAAATTGACTTTTTTCACAGATTACATGATTATGTGTGGAAAAACTTAAGAAATTTATGAAAGACACTACTAAACTCAGGACACTAGGTCAACATTCTTAAAAAACATCTATTTTATCTCTATGGTAGATCATGCGATTGAAAATTAAATAAAAAATAATACCATTACATTAGCTCCCAAACCCATAAAATTCCTAGAAATAAATTTGTCAAAAGATATATAATACTTCTACACGCAAAGCTACAAAATATTGATAAAATAAATTAAACAGATCTAAAAGAATGGAGAGCTATATTGTGTTCATAGATTGGAACACTCAATATTGTCCAGATATTAATACTCTCCAAATTTATATATAGATTCAACATAATCTCATTCAAAAGTATTGCAAAATATTGAAGATCTAAATATAAGAACTGAAACCATAAAACTCCTAAGAAAACATAGGCAGTAATCACTTTGACATTAGCCTTAGCAACATTTTCCTACATATGTCTCCGCAGGCAAGGGAAACAAAATTAAAAATAAACCACTGGGACTATAACAAAATAAAAGGCTTTTGAACAGTGAAGGAAACCATTAGCAAAATGAAAAAGCAACCTACTGAATAGGAGAAGACATTTGCAAATGATATATCTGAAGAGGGGTTAATATTAAAAATATATAAAAAACTTTCAGAACTCTACACCAAAAAAGCTCAAAATAATCCTAGTAAATATGGGCAGAAGACCTAAATAGGTATTTTTCTAAAGAAGACATACAGGTGGGGCCCCTGGGTGGCTCAGTGGGTTAAAGCCTCTACCTTTGGCTCAGGTCATGATCTCAGGGTCCTGGGATCAAGCCCTGCATTGGGCTCTCTGCTCAGCGGGGAGCCTGCTTCTCCCTCTATCTCTGCCTGTCCCTCTGCCTACTTGTGATCTCTCTCTGTCTGTCAAATAAATAAATAAAATCTTAAAAAAAAAAAGAAGACATACAGATGGCCAACAGACACATGAAAAGGTGTTCAACATCATTAATCATCAGAGAACTGCAAATCAAAACCACAGTGAGATCTCACCTTACACCTGTCAGAATGGCTAGTATCAAAAAGACAAAAAATAACAAGTGTTGGCAAGGATATGGAGAAAAGGGAAGCCTTGTCTACTGTTGGGAATGCAAATTGGTATAGACACTGTGGAAAAACAGTATGGAGGTTCTTCAAAAAATCAAAAATGGAAATACCATACAATCCAATAATTCCACTACTGAGTACCTAAAAAAAGGTGAACACTAATTCAAAAAAATATATGCACCCTTATGTTTATTGCAGCATTACTTACAATAGCCAAGATAGAGAAGCAACCTAAATGTCCACTGATAGATGAATAAAGAACTGTGAATAAAGAAATGTTCCATATACATATATGGAATATGTATTCCATATATATATAGAACATATATAATGTATATATATATACATTATATGAACATATATAATGTATATATATATAACATCTATAAATGTTCCATATATATATGGAATATTACTCAGCCAAAAAATGAATAAGCTCTTGCCATCTGTGACAACAGGGATGGACCCAGACGCTGTAATGCTAAGTGAAAGAAGTCAGACAAAGACAAATACTTTATGATTTCATTTAAATGTGGAATCTAATACATTATATGCTAATGAAAAAATGTGGAATCCAAACAAGCAAAGCAGACCCATATATAGAGAGAGAACAAGCTGGTGGTTGCCAAAGGGGTGGGAATAGGGGGATGGGCCAAATGGAAGAAGGGCAGTGGGAGGCACAGGCTTCCAGTTACAGAATGAATAAGTCACAGGGATGAAAGATACAGGATAGGGAATATGGTCAGTGGTATTGTAATAGTGTTATGTGGCGACAGACAGTAGCTAGGCTTGTGGTGAGCACAGCATAATGTATAGAATTGTCAAATCACTGTGTTGCGCACCTGAAACTAATGTAACATTGTGTGTCAATTATATTTTAATTTAAAAAAATGTTTAAGAAAATCACAGCAAAATTTCTTTGAAGCACAATTTTATTCTAAAATTTATATGGAAATGTAAACAACCTCAAATATTCAAAGAAATCTTCAAAAAAGGGAACAAAGTTGAAGGACTTATCCCACCTGATTTCAGGACTCATTGTAAAGCCACAATAATCAGGCAACGTGGTGGTGGCCTGACAATAGATACATAGATCAATAAAACAAAATAGCGTCTAGAAATAAACTCACACGTATATATGGTCAACTGACTTTCACCAAAAGTTCCACAGTAATTTAATGGGGAAAGAAAACACTTTTCAACAAATTGTGCTGGAGCAACTAGACAAATGTGTGGAAAAAAATGACCCTCAATCTCTACCTCATTCTATACCCCCAAACCAATTCTAGATAAATCAAAGATCTAAATGCAAGAGTTAAAGATTCTAGGATTGACTACAAAGCCTCTAGAAACAAAGAGGAGAAAATTTTCAGCCTTGGGGTAAACAGATACTTCTTAGAGAGATGTCAGTAGGCTAAGAATGTAGGGTGGGGGTCAGAGGATATATGGAAACTCTCTATACTTTCCACTCAACTTTGCTGTGAACCAAAAACTGCTTTTAAAAGAATAGTCTGTTAAAAATTTGTTAACTAAGACTTCATCAAAAACAAACTTCTGATCATCCAAAGACATCATTTAAAAATGGAAAGATAAGTCATGAATAGGAGAAAATATTTGCTATATATATGCTTGATGTCATATATATGAAAAAGGAATTGCATCCAAGATATATAGGAACTCTTACAACTCAACAATAAAAGACAACCCAATTTAAAACAAAAGGACAAAAGATTTGCACAAATACCATACAAGGGATATAGAAATAGCCCATAAGCACATGAAAAGGTGTTCAAAGTCATTAGACAGAGGGAAAAGCAAATTAAAGCCAATTTGAGAAACCTACTATATACCGGAGTGGCTAGAATGAAAAACACAGACAATATCAAGTATTGGTTAGGATGTGGAACAAATGGAAATCTCTTATGTTTCTGGATGGACTGTAAAATGATAAAACCCTTCAGAAAACTCCTTGGCAGTTTTTTTTTTTTTTTTGAAAGTAAACTACATCTACCCTGTAACCTAGCAATTCTATTCCTAGGAGTAAAATGAAAATATATTATGTATGTATGTATACATTTGTGTGAATATTTACAGCAGCTTTATATGTTATAGCCAAAAAATGGAAATAGCCCTCATGTCCATAATTAGGTGAATGGCTAAACAGTTTCTTATGATGGTATGCTTTTCAGCACTAAAAAAGTTACTGATACATGCACTGGCATAAATGAGTCTGAAAAAAGCCCCAAGTGAGGAAGCCAGCCATAAAAGTATATGTGTAATCCCATTTATTATATGAAGTTCTAGAACAGGAGAAACTAGCCTGTGATGATGAAAATTAGGACGGTATTTGCCTTTTGTGGGAGACTGACTTGAGTGACGGAAATGTTTTATACTTTTATTGTGGTAATATTACATCAGTGAATCCACTTGTCCAAAGTCACCCAACTTAAACTCTGAGCATTTTTGTGTACATATTATAATTCAATAAAAATTCTGTAAAGCTACAAAACATCCAATATAAGGGGGAAAGATATGGATATATACAAATTAAGGATTTTTACCTTTATTTTATTTTTTTTAAGTTTTTATTTATTTGTCAGAGAGAGAGTGTGCACACAAGCCAGGGGAAGGGCAAGTGGAGGGAGAAGCAGGCTCCCCGCTGAGCAAGGAGCCCAATGTGGAACTCAATCCCAGGACCTGGGGTCACGACCTGAGCCAAAGGCAGTCGCTTAACTGAATGAGCCACCCAGGCATCCCCCAAATTAAGGATTTTTAAACTGAAGAATAACATAGATGTAGTAAAGAGATGATGGGTGAAAGAAGATAATTCACATTGTCAGAAACTAATAAGAATGAAAAGGAACTCATGACAACTAACCAGAATACAGCCTTAAGAGAAAATTAGCCAAGGTTATGTTAGTAGTTTACAGTTCTCAGTCATATTGTATATATACATATATATTATCTGGCCATCCTATTCCTAGCTATAGAGTCCAAAGAAATTTCCATGTAAGTCTACAAAGAAATGTTCTATTATGTTCAGGATGGTACCATTTGTGAGGTTTAGCTCATAGCAATCTGGAATTGCTTGGATGGTGAGGAGTTGTATTAACTCAACCCTTGGCACCTGAGGTCCCACACTTGTATACATTTATTGAGAATAACCTATGTTCCAGTTATGGTTGTGTGTTACATAAATTAACTCATTTATCCTTCCTAACAGGGAGGAATTGTCATCACTTCCCATTTTACAGATGCAGAAATTAAGGCACAGAGCCATCAGGTAATGTTCTGAATGTCACAAAGCCAGTCACCTGCAGAACCAAGATTCCAGCCTAGCAAGCCTGAAGCCCACACCGTCAACTGCTTCTATGCTTCCTCTGAAAAAATACAGAGGAAGAAACTCAGAACCTTGAAGCTCAAGGCCTAGGGCCGTCAACCAAGTCACATGAATGGTCCTGTAAAAATAGTTAACCCAAAGCAAGGAGGCTCTGTGCCTTCAGCCCAAATAAACGTCCTGCCAGCATTTCCTCAGATTCAACAGTGGAAGGGAGAGAGCCAGGTGGGAGCCCATGTGGTTTTGATAGAGCGGCCATTCAAGCGGGCTTTAAATATTATAGTGGCACTGTTTGCGCAGTTAAATTTAAGGATCTGTCAGTTTATGATGAATTTTTATTTTTAAGGGTTTCAAGTAAGCTGTAAACATTCACTCCAGACTGAAATTCCCCCCATTTAACACCTAAGCGGGCCCGGGCGAGAAAGCAGAGTGGGGGGAGCTGGGAGGTGAGCACAGAGGGGTGCAAAGAGGCTGGGCACCAGCGCGGCCTGGGGGAGAGCTTCCCACCAGTACCTCCGGGAAGGGATTTGAGGGGCCGGTACCCCATAATGAGGGATGCCAACTGCTTCCCCAAGGGAAGCAAGGCCATTCTCTTCACAACCCGATTCAGTTTCTCCTTCCCCCCTCCCCCTTACTGTAACTAAACTTCCACAAGGAATTTATTGGTACCTGGAAAGTGAAAAGAATCTCGCTTCAGGCACGGCTTAACTCAGATAATATCGCTATCTCCTGGCCTGGCTGCGCTCCGTGGGCCGCTCCATTCTCAAGCAGGCTTCTCTTTCCCAATAGCAAGACGACAGGAGTGACGTCACGGCGCACACCCTCACACCTCTACACCTCCCGAAAGGAGAGCGGCTGTCTCTCCCAGCTGCACTCTCATTGGCTGGACGTGGGCCACACGTGCATCCCTGAGCCAATCACCGGAGGGAGGCGGAAGAGAAGCCCTCCGCGTTGCTGGGGCCTGGAGTCAAGGGTGAATCACTCTCCGACCGCTTGGGCTGAGGATAGAAGAGGGGTGGCGCCCGGCAGAAAAGTGAGGATAGCTGGGGGGCCTGCTGGACAAGAAAAAGTCCAGCTGTCTACCATGGTCGTTACTACCATTTTACAGAGGAGAAAGCAAAGGCTGAGACATCAGTGCTTTGAGCGAGGTGATCCATTGTTAAGGCTGTAATGTATGTCTGCCTCATCCCAGAGCCTGCGTGGTTTCCCCAAGACCTAGCTGCCTCTCAATCCAGAGCAAGAAAACATCCCTGAAGCCAGGCTGCCAGCTAACTTCCCTCTCAAACTTTGGGTCACCTTCCTGCCCTGAACTCAGACTGCAGCAGCCAAGATGAGGAGGAGGCTAGAGACCATGGGGTGTGGGGAATTTCTGAAGGCACTGGGGTAATTTGGAGGGGACCTGGAGCTGAGGGTCGCTCGCCCCAACATCAGAGCACCTTCCTAGGAGAAGCCCATGCAGCTGCAAAGGCCAGAGCTGGTGTGGGTGGGTACAAACCACAGGGAGGGAGCTACTAGAGATCCCAGTGGACAGTGAGGGCCCTCTCAGGGTGCAGGGGATAGAAGGGGCCCAGGAGAAGGAAGAGGAAGGAGGGGAAGGGTGGGGTGGGAGGAGCAAGCAGGGGCCCACTGGGTGCCCTGAGCTTGCCCAGATGATTCCCAGGGCATCTCGTGCATTGGTCATAAGGTCAACTCTGTGACGTGGGATTCTCAGACGGTGACTTAGCTAAGTCAGCAGCAAAATCCAGACAGAAATTGTCATCTCCTAATCCTTCCTCCCCGAGCCAGGAGACACCTCCTAAATTCCAGCCCAAATGGTTTCTATGGAGTCCCAGTGACAAGAAAGTACAGTGGTGAGACCTCAAGCCTTTGCCTCTGTCAGGGTGGGTTTGAATCCTTCCCTGACACTCCCCAGCTGTGGAAGAGGGAACAAGACGCTTCACTTCTCTGGCCTCTGGTTCTTCATTGAAAATGAGAAGAATTCCAACCCCCCAGGGCTGTGTGGGAACCCAGTGAGCTCCTGTGGGCCAAGTGCTGGTAGGCAGTGAGAGCCCGGCACACCTGGACTAATGGTGCCTCTCTAACCCCCTCGGGGTCCTCCTCACCTCAGGCCCTGCACAGCGCCCCCCACTGACTCAGAAATAGGTTCCAGGTGCCACAGACAGGAAACCGAGCCTCTCCCCCCCTCACGCCCCTCCTCAGGCCTCTCTGTTCTTGCCTCGCCTCCCGGTGCCCACCGACACACAGGTTTCTTTCACCTCCAACAGCAAAGACTGCACATCTGATTTAGGAGTGTGCTCAGGGTCCAGAATGTAAACCGTTTCTCACCAGGAATGTGTAAACAACCCATAAAGCAAAGGATTTGGGGCCTGGTCACGTGACCCAGCTGCCCATAAACCCAAAGCATTGATGTCTGCTCTCCAGCAAGCTTCTAAGCCACGGGAATGATGGAGGGGCTGCGTCTAGGGAACCTGTAATCTCCCACCATACATCTGAGGTGGCATGTTTGAAGTCCTAGGATGAGTTATTTATATTATTTTTGCAATGTGTACTGAAAGGGCATTAGCCCAAACTGCTGGCAACAGGGCTTACAGGAACCTGGCCACTTAAAAATATTGGGGGAACAAGGGATCCCCCTGAAAAGTCGTTCGTGCGCCAGAGCTTCTCTGGGCAGCCATATAATCAAAGACAGATCATCTAGCTTAGACTTCCCCGAGCCCAGTTGTTCAAGGACCACCGTCTCAAATTCTGCCATATCCTGGTACCACCTGATCTATTATTTATGTAATGGCGTTTACTTTAAATCACGACTTTTTTACTTAGCTTCAATCCAGACAACATCCATAAAATCACGTGTTTGGGTATCTTCATTTCATTTTTTTCTTTTATACATTAAAATATATTCATAGAGTAAAATAACAAATGTTCACTTTGTATCATATAAAATCATCTAGCTCACCACCGGTGTACCACAATTTGGGAAACACTGACTGAGTCAAATGTACTCATTGTACAAACCGGGGAGTTGAGGCCCATAGAGGAAGGGTCTTCGCCAAGGTCCCTCAGCTATTTAGGGGCAGAAGGGGAGCAGAAAGGATTAATCACAGCTACCTACTTAATGAGCATTTACTATGCACTCAGCATGTGGCTAAGCCCTCTATGCGGATTTCCCGATTCACATAACAATGAGATAGTATCTGTCCCTGCCCCAATTTTGTAGATGAGGGAGCTGAAGCCCTGAGAGGTTAAGTGGCTTGGCCAAGAGCACATGGCTAGTCAGTTGCTGAAGCAACTCAGGTCTGTCTGACTTCAAAGTCTGGCTCTTAATCATTTAAGGGAAAGAGGGAGGGAGAGAGAAAGGAAGGAATGGAATATTTATTAAGTGCTAGCCACCTTTTCATCTAATGCTATATCCTACTTTGCTCATTCACTGTCCTTGTCCCCAAAAATCCTCACCATGGGTTGCCAGAGTTGCCCCAGAGAACAGTGTCTCATCCCCAATCCTCTGGGCACAAGGATAGATGTTTAAATTTCAGGGCCCCAGTATAATTTTGCAAAAGCATGCTTTTGCGCTTAGACCATCAGCGGAGGTCCTAGCCAAGCTGTGGCTGAGTGTCGCACTTCTGCTTAGGAAGGTGGGGCTCTGGATCAGGCGACCCAAGATCGAATCCCAGTTCCTCTGCTCCCGGATGAAGGAAGCCGGCCAAGCCACTCAACCCCTTCAAGCCTCAGTGTGCTGTGTATTCACTGGGAATTATGTAAATGCCTATTTTGTGGGATTTTAGTGAAGGGTAAAGCACGCTGTATGTAAAGTGCTTAGCACAGTGCCTGGGACATGGCACTAAGTAGGATTTAAAAAAGAAAGAAGGGATCATATGTGAGTCTAATGAAGACTGGTTCACATCTCCTCCAGGAGCCCAGGGCAGATCAGCAGCTGGTGGTGCTGCTTGCAGCCACCTTATGGACCACACAGCGTGTTTGGACCAAACAAAGCATGGGGAGAAAGAGTAAGGGTCATGGAGCAAAAAAGGCAGGCCATCACCCAGCTCCGCTACCAAGAAGCCCGGGAGCTTGTGCCAGCCACAGGACCTTTGCCATGCCTGTTCTCTCAACTGCCCACTGGAGATCACACCTGGGTGTCAAGTTGAAGTGACACCTTGTGTTCATGGAATCGAGTCCTTGGCTTGTCAGGGCACAAGGTGCTGTCCAAGGTCACTGAGACCAGTCCCTAATTTTACAAATTTGGAAACTCTTCACGCACGTGCATGCACACAGAATCCTGTATGTATGTGAGGGACAGCCCCCAAGTGTTTGGGCTTCTGGTCTTACCTCTGCCAATACCATAGAAATTGCTGGCCTTGCCAGACCTCCATTTTCTTAGTTGAGAAATGGGCACAGGCACAAGCTTCTTCTTCTTTTTTTTTTTTAAAGATTTTATTTATTATTTTATTTTAACAGAGAGAGAACACAAGCAGGCAGAGAGGCAGGCAGAGGCAGAGAGAGGAGCAGGCTCCCTGCTGAGCAAGGAGCCCGATGTGGGACTCGATCCCAGGATGCTGGGACCATGACCTGAGCCGAAGGCAGCTGCTTAACCAACTGAGCCACCCAGGCGTCCCCACAAGCTTCTTCTTAAAGAACCTTTTCGAGGGTTAAATGAATGAAATCTATAAAGTATTTTGTATGGTGCCTGACATATGGTAAAGGCTTAATACACTGGCTTTTATTATTTTTTCTGAGAAACATGTTTTCATAGTTTGATTTAGGAAATAAAGATACTGGACAGGGGCACCTGGGTGGGTCAGTGGGTTAAAACCTCTGCCTTTGGCTCAGGTCATGATCTCAGGGTCCTGGGATTGGGCTTTCCGCTCAGTGGAGAGCCTGCTTCTCCCTCTCTTTCTGCCTGCCTCTCTGCCTACTTGTGATCTCTCTCTCTCTGTCAAGTAAATAAATACAATCTTTAAAAAAAAATTAAAAAAATAAAGATACTGGAAAATGCTTGGTGAGTTCTTGAATAGAGGAAGGTGTAGATTTCTCTCAAACTGTGGAGGGTCAAATGAATACTAGCAGAGAGACTGGTTATACTTCCCTCTTTCAGCACAGTGTCTTGGACACTAAGTCCAAGGGGCACTACCTGACTCTGGGGCAGGAAGACCGAAGACATTGTCCCCATCTGCAAGCTGCTCCAACCTCCCAGTTGGACGAAAAGACAACTGGCAAACAGTACTGTTTGCATTGTCGACAACACTCTGTTAATGGGGGCACCAGGAAAATAAGATAATTCCAACCAGCAGGATCCAGTAAGCAGGAAGGCAGCCTTTGAGTTGATCCTTTAAGAATGGGAAGAATTTCCTTTAAAAATAAAAAGGAAGATTAAAAAAAAAATCTGCCCTCTTCTGTGGGTCCAAATTCTACCTATTTTTCAAAAGTCACTTCCTCCCAAAAGTCTTCCAGGAGTACTCTTTATTAAAAGTGCCCCCTCCCTCCTCTCTTGAAATCCTATAACCTACTATTGATCAGTTCATTTGGCTTTATCATCACTATTTGGTATTTCTTTCTTTCTGGGGGCTCTTTTCCTCGTCTGGGTTTTTTTTTTTTCTTTTCAAGGAAACTCTCTGAGGGCCTCTCTTCCCCACAGTGGGCCCTCAGTACGTGAACTGACAGGTACAGCTCTAATGGCCTCATCCGGGCCCCAAGACAAAAGGCTATGCCCTGGGTCTGTGGGATCTGAGTTCCCTGCATACATCCTAGGTTCCTCTGGAGAGCTGCTTGACTTCTACAATAACAACCAAGATGCGTGAGCCTCCTCTTCCACCCAGCCCTGGAGCTTCTCCAACAGCCCCCCTCACCTTGATGATCAGAACACCCTAGACCTCTTTCCCACCCCGCCCCCATGAACGCACAGACGCACAGAGCATGTGGTCTTTGGGGTTATGATGAGACCCCACCAGGCGGGATCTCCTAACTTACTAGGGAGTGAAAGCGGTGACGGGCATACCCTTGGCTGGGGATTTCATACATGACTTCACTTCATCCTCATAACACTGAGAAACTGCGGGTCTCATTTTACCTAGCTTACAGATGAGGCAACAGAACTTAAGCTCACCTGGGACTCTTCCTTGAGACTTGTTTCTCTCGCCACCCCACCAATCAACCCGTTCCCTGTTTAGACCATTTGATCTGCTAGCTGCTTCTCCAACACCTCCTTTGCCCTCCATGCCTACTGCCACCACGCTGGCCCGAGCCCCCGTCTCCTCTTGCCTGTACAGACACCATAGGCTCCTGACTGTTCTCCCTGCCACCACTGTGACCCCTTCGGGACTGTCCTACTACTGACTTCTTGTTTTACAAGTCTCTTAACTTCTTTATGCATATACCCATAATACATACATATGTATATACACATAATTTACATAAGCACCTAAAAATGATCAGAAATACATTTCATTAAGTCAGTAGAGTTTTCTTTCCTTTCTTTTGGCTCTTCTTTGTCCACCTCCTCCTCTCCCCACTGCACCCCTTGCCAGCACCTTGTATGTGTCCTACTGTGCTTTTATCTGTACTCATTCAATTCTAAGTGTTTGTATTCACACTACATATACAGAGTGAATTTATCAGTGTTTGTTTTTAAAAATGGGACCCTATTAGAGCTTCCTGCTTCTTGCCTTCCTCATAGACATCTTCCCAAGTCAGTTAATGTAGCTCTGGTTGTTGCTTTTTATTTATTTATTTTTATTTTTAAAGATTTTATTTATTTATTTGATGGGGAGAAAGAGAGATCACAAGTAGTCAGAGAGGCAGGCAGAGGGAGAGGGGGAAGCAGGCTCCCTGCTGAGCAGAAAGCCTGATGCGGGGCTCAATCCCAGGACCCTGAGATCATGACCTGAGCTGAAGGCAGAGGTTTTAAACCACTGAGCCACTCAGGGGCCCAGGAGGCTGGAATTTGAGTTGAGATTCCTAAATTGGAGAAGTGGGGTTCCAACACAGGGATGTCCCCAAATATAGAGAAAGGCTATTCAGAAGATGGGCAAGCATGGGTATGACAACATCTATTGCAATTTTCTTGCACATATGTCCTTCCTCATCTGGGCCTTTATTCCTATGGGACAGGTTCCCAGGAGTGGAATTGCTGCTCTCCAATCATCTATCACACGTCATGTTCCCACCAGCAATACGTGAGAATCCCATTTTCTTTACCTCCCCACCAGCAGCCCCGACAGATGTCGGACTCCACCACAGTGCCAGACTTATTTGTGTTTTCCTGACTACTAACGTAAATTCGAGTTATCATTTTCATAAGACCATTGGTATGTCATTTGCCCAGAGTCCACACTTTGCCCATTTTTCAACGGGGATGCCCTCTCCTTTCAAGCTATACACGGGCTATCTTCCGTCCGCCCCTCCAGACCCATGCTTTCCCTTTCTCCATCCATTCTGTGCCTTGCACCCCATGGGATCTGTATTGAACGCCCAGTTCTCAACTTCTGGTTGGGTTTGGCTAATGGCAGGCACCACTGGGGGTCTTGGGGGGGAGGAAAGAGAAGTTGGGGAACTTTTCCAAGCCCTCCCACCTCCTCTCACTGGGCAGGACAGGTCCCAAGCAGACATGATTCCCTTCTGATACACCCTCCAGCACCTTCCTGGGTGTGTTTCCTCAACCCTGCCCACACCTTTGAAAACAGCTCCTCTGCATTGTCCCCTTCTTCCCATCTCCTTAACTACCTAATTTGTGTGTCCCACCTACCTCCTGCCAGGACCCCTGACCGATACAAGATCACAACCCTTTCTCTGCTGTCAGTGTTAGAGTTATTTTTTTCAAGTTCTGTTTTTTGCCTAATGACTTTTAGTATCTTTTGCCATACTAAAGATTTTATATATTTTTTTGTTTCCATTTATATAGATTTGAGTACATATACATGTTTAAATCATCTCTTCATTTTCAGCCTTGGAGTGTAAGGTCTTCTCTGCCCCTATATCAGGAATTGGCAACTTCTTCTGTAAAAGGCCAAAGAATGTATATTTCAGACTTTGCAGGGTGTATATTCTCCGTTCTAACTATTTAGCGCTGCCGTTGTAGCGAGAAAGCAGCCGTAGACAATATGTTAACAAACGTGTTCCAGTGAAACATTATTTATGAAAACGGGCAACAGTAAATTCCCACTCTTAGGTATCTACTCAAGAGAAATGAAATCTTAAGTCCACACACAAACTTGTACACGGAGTTCATGGTGGCACTAATTATAATAACCGAAAGGTGGAAACCACCCAAATGTCCACCGATCGATGGCCTGGAATTCCCTGGAATTGATGAATGGCTAAATAAAATGTGGCATAGCCATACATCTATAAAAAGGAATGATGTACTGACCCATGCTACAACATGGATAAACCTTGAAACCATTTTGAGGGAAAGAAGCCAGATGCCAAAGCTCACATACTGTTTGATTCCGTCTTTGTGAAATGTCCAGAAGAGGCAAGACCATTGAAACAGAAACTAGATTGGTGGTTGCCAGGGACTGGGGAAGGATATGAGATAGGGGGTTGATAGGTCATGGGTATGGGCTTTCTTTCTGAGGTTATGAAAACATTCTAGAATTGACTTTGTGATGATTGCACATATTTAAACCACGTTATTGCACACTTTAAATGGGTAGGTTATATGGTATGTGAGTTACAGATCAGTAAAACCGTTACAAAAAGCAAACAAAACAAAAAATGGGGCCCCTGGGCACCTCAGTCCATTAAGTGGCTGAATCTTGGTTTTGGCTCAGGTCATGATCTCAGGGTCCTGGGATCAAGTCCCACATCAGGCTCCACGCTCGGTGGTGAGTCTGCTTGGGATTCTTGCTCTCCCTCTCCTCCTGCCCCTCCCCCAGCTCTCTTTCTCTCCCTCTCAAATAAAATCCTTTAAAACAAAAAACAAACAAAACAAAACAAAAACAAAAACAAAAATAGAAGGCAGTCAGCCAGATTTGGTCCATGGACAGCAGTGTGCAGACTCCTGCTCTACTTCCTATCTGTGGTCTCCTGGAATCTCTTACAATATTTTGTATTATTTTAACTCTTACATTTTAATTTTTGATCTATCTGAAATTCAGTATTTTATGGTATAAGATGGCGATTCATTTTTATTTATTCCAGAAGGTTATATTATCGAGCCTGCACTGTTTAGGAAATAAAGGATCCTTTTCCCACTGAGATGAGGTACGTCTTTTGTCAAATATTAACGTCTGTATCCTGGAATCTAATTCTGGATTATTTGTCATGTTCCATGGATCTATTTGTCTATGCCTTTCTCAGTACTACAGTGATCTTATTTTAGTGACTTTACTGTATGTATGTTCTGGTTTCTGTAAAGGAAGTTTCCCCTTATGTTCTTTTCTTTCACACTTGACTTGCAGCCAGTGAGCTTATCAAAATGGATATCACTGCCTGCTTAAAAGCCTTTAATGGATTCCCACTGCTGTTACAATTATGGCCCAAATCCTCACTGGCCTTCAGTGCTGTGCAGTTGCCACCCCTCCCCACCCCAGCTTTCCGGCTTCCCTTGGCTGAGGACACATCACCTGAGACTCTGTACTTCAGCCATACTGAAGTGACTCCAGTGATTCTGCCCCTTCTGCCCCAGGACCTTTGCACCAGCGATTTCCTCTGCCTGGAATGCTTTTTCTTCCTCTTTGTCAGGTTAGGTCCTCTTCTTCAGCCTCAGTTTGATCATCATTCCTGGGGAACCTTATGCTGACCTACCTGACAAATACCTTTCCCACATTGGGAACCTCCACTGTGTTGCACTTACTGCACTTATAATATTACATTTATTTGTATACTTTTTTGGACTAATGTCTGCCTCCCTCAGCTCTCCATTGCCTTCCTTGTATTTAGCACTATCTCTCACCCACAGTCAGTATTCACAAAAATGTTGAAGGAGTGAATTAGTTTGTTAGAGACCAAACTTGGGCACCTGTCTGCCTGGCTCCCACACCTCCCTGCTCCCTTCACGATGCTGTGTGCTACCCTGTGCAAGACCTGAATGGGACCTCAGGAGACCTGAGTTCTAGACTCGGCTTTCCCTCGATGGACACAATGCCCTAAACCTGTTTGCAAAATGCTCTCTTACTCTTTGCCTCTCCTAATCTTGAGATCCTCAAAGCCACCCTGGGAGGCAAGTAGTGTGGAGATAAATTGCTCTGATTTTACAGTTGAGAAATCCGAGGCCAGGGATGAACTAAACTGTCATATGGACAGTCAGAGGCAAAACCACGAGTCCTGCTCTTTGGGTCTCCAAGTAAGTGTTATCTTGGGACAGACTCTTTCCTGAGCTGAGCCTCAGTTCGGCTTCCCCATTTGTTTTATTTTATTTTTTAAAGATTTTATTTATTTGACAGAGAGAGAGAGAGAGAGAGAGAAAGCACGCAGAAAGCACGCAGGGGAAGCAGCAGGCAGAGGGAGAGGGAGAGGCAGACTCCCCGCTGAACAAGGAGCCCAATGCAGGGCTCGATCCCAGAACCCTGGGATCATGACCTGAGCTGAAGGCAGATGCTTAACGGACTGAGCCACCCGGGTGCCCTGAGCTTCCCCATTTATATATAAAATGGTGAAGAGAGGTTTAGACTGGGTGGTGGCTGTGGCAACAGTGTCACAAGTCCCAGACACCCAAGGTGAAGCCATAACTGAGTTCCATCTGTATTATTATTGACTTAAATTTTTTTTTATTTCAAGGATTTTTTTAAAGATTTTATTTATTTATTTCACAGAGAGAGATCACAAGTAGTCAGAGAGAGAGGGGGAAGCAGGCTCCCCACTGAGCAGAGAGCTCGATTCGGGGCTCGATCCCAGGACCCTGAGATCATGATCTGAGCCGAAGGCAGAGGCTTAACCCACTGAGCCACCCAGGTGCCCCTCAAGGATTTTTTTTTTTATTTTTAAAATTTTAAAAAAGAAACTTGTAAAATAAGGGAAATTTTTATTACTTCTGTCATTCTATTGTAACTTGCATTTTTTTTAAAGATTTTATTTATTTATTTATTTGACAGAGAGAGAGAGATCTCAAGTAGGCAGAGAGGCAGGCAGAGAGAGAGAGGGGGAAGCCGGCTCCCTGCTGAGCAGAGAGCCCGATGCAGGGCTCGATCCCAGGACCCTGAGATCATGACCTGAGCCAGAGGCAGAGGCTTTAACCCACTGAGCCACCCAGGCATCTCTATAACTTGCATTTTAACTAAGATATGTTTCAGTAAATTTGTACCTAGTAGAATTAGAATGGGCTCATCTGGGAGCTACCTAAAATCCTCTGACCCTCCTGCGGTTAAGGTTCTGTGCTTTGGGAAGCCCTGGTCTGGGACTGTTTGAGGACCGGCACCCTTCTATGAAGCTTTTGTTTGTTTAGTCAATCAACAAGCATCTGCTTAGTGCCGCTATATGCAAGGACCAGTTCAGGTGCTTCCACATCAAAGAGGGGGGGCATTGGGCTGTGGCTCTCTCGGGGAGGTATTGAGGGGCACAGCTGTGTGCTGTCTGACTGCACGCCTGTATCACAGCTTGCTTGCCCATCCAAGTGTTGAAGTCAGTTTGGGTCTGTCTGTGTGAGAGCTTATGGGATTTTGCACCCATGCGACAGCCCAGGTGCCGTTGGCTTTCTCTCAGGCCTGAAACCCTGGTGTGAGGGAGACAAGGGGGCCACCAAGGCAAGAACCCCAGCTCTGCCAGGTCTCCTGGAGGCTAGTAAACAAACTGAGCCCCTCAGGAGTCCTCGCTGGGGACCTAGAATTCTGGAATGTTCTTAGTCTCACCCTCTCATCCTACCACTGGGGAAACAGGCCCCAAGTGAGGAGAGGACTTGCCAGAGATCCTGAATGTGGAAGTGTCAGGCCTCAGGATTCTCTCTGACCCTCTGCAGCTGCTCCACACGCTTCTCGGGAACCCGCCAAGCACCATCTGCCACGAAGGCAACTTGAGGAGAAAACGAGGACTTCAAAATAACACACGAAAGCTCATGTGTATTGACACACTGGATATCAGGCACTGTTTCAATCACTTTAAACACATTAACGTGTTTAGTCCTCAAAACACCTCTATGATGTACGTACAACTATTACCCCATTTTCTGGATGTGGAAAGTGAGGAACAGAGAGGTTCACTAACTTGACCGGAGTCACACAGTTGCTAAGTTGGCTTCGTGGCCAATACTCTTTGCTTCCACATTAAGCAGACAAGGGAGAGAGGGAGAGAAGCCTTTGAATCAAAGATGCCTTTGTTCGTCTGACTCTGTGAGTTGAGAGAGCCAGTGCCCTTCTGCCATTCTATGGCATGTTTTTGAAACCTGAGGTGTTGTTCTTAGCTTTGCCTGAGCGTCTTGGTGTCACTTCTCAGAGGAGGAGGCCAAATTCAAAGAGAATTACACACGTGCTCAAGATCACACAGCTATCCCTGGGTCCTTTCACCGTTTGCCAGGCACTGTGCTAAGTGCTTTATCTGCTTTGTTTAATTTAATCCTGTGACAACCCTATAAACAGGAACTAATATTCTGCCCATTTAATGGATTAGAAACAGGCTCAGAGAGGTTAAGTCACTTATCCAAGGACCCACAGCTAGTAAGTGGCCGAGGCAGCGCTTGAACCCTGGTCTATCTGACCTGAAACCTGACCTCACAGCTGGCTCTCCTGCCTCACGTGTCCCTGTATCTCATAACCACATGCAAGGGGGGAAAGGCACAGACACTGCCCCATCCGGGAGGCAGAAACAGAGGTAGCTTGCCTGGGGGCCTATAGCTAGTGAACATGGACGCCAGGACTCAGAACTCAGGTCCGTCTGACTCCCTGGCCAATGCCCTTTTCTTTGTTCCTTCAGGAATATTTCAGAAAAGGCCCTAGTTCTATGGTCGTTTGTGATCAGCCATCCCAGTCTAAAGCAATTTCTCACTTATTATTCTACTGGTACTTTTGCACAAGCCCATGAAGGTCAGAACAAGCTCCATTTCATAGCTGGACAATCTGAGGCCCAGAGAGGGGAAGAGACTTGCCCAAGGCCTTGAACTAGGGTCCCTGACTCTGAGTACAGCCAGGAAGGCCGAGTGTGCGTTGCGGGGAGGGAGGTCCTCTGGGGCAGGCTCCAGCTAGCTGGTCTCTCTGCTCTGGCCAGAGGCGGGAGGGTGAGGTCATCGCCTTATCAGGCTAATTGCCACCCTGTAGTATAACCCTGCCACTCAGCTGAAACCTGTGGGAATGGTTTCTGGAGACAGGAGCTGTTATTGTCCAGATGAGGGGCTCAGGGTGACGGGTGGAGAAGGGGGGCAAGCTCACCCTGGTAATTCCTCTTGCGGCAGTTTGCTTTCTCCAAGACCTCTGGGGACAGAGACATTTCGCGGGCCTTCCGGGCAGGACGGAAGGTTCCTGCTGCTTCTGTGAGCCGTTGGCCAAGATGCCAGCCGTAGTAACAGAAATGCATAATCGACAACAGAATTCCTACCAGTAGACGGACGAGGGCTAAAATAGATGCAGCTGGGGCCATTTCCCTCTGACACACCGCAGTTGGTCACTGACAGTGAAGATAAAAGTTGAGTAACTGAGCCGGGGAAACCAGGTCACCCTGCCTAGCTGGAGAGGGTCCTAAGAAGCTGGCTTTGGTGGGATGTGTGTGGGGGCGACCGACAGCCGGATGTTAGAAGGAGGGACTGAGAATCAGAAGGCAATGATGACAGTCACGTGACAGCCATCTGCATTTAGTGTGGCCAGTGTTCCCGGGGAACCATATGCTCCACAAATAGCCAATGATTGCTGAGCCCACCGTGCTGAAGAGGCCTGGAATTCTGCAGGCCTGAGTTCGAATCCCAGCATCACCACCTCCTAGCTGTGAGACCCTGGGCAGCAGGGTGAGGGTGAAGTGAGTGAGAGCCCACGATGCAAAACCGAAGGAGGTATGACCCTGAGACTAAGCACTCCTAAATCTATGCCTCCTGGGTGCCTCTCTTGCCTCACCCTAGACCTATCCCCGCTGGGCCTGTTCCTTCCCTTTTCTCAGTGGCAGTCCCATCATCGGTAGAGGGGGGTGAGAATCA
>CM052809.1:97828765-97908340 GCA_028533885.1 Nasua narica
AAATTTAATAAAATCTTAAAAAAAGAGAAAAAGATGGAGGAAAATGTGGACAATACACAGATCATTATTTTTTAAATTGTGGTAAAATATACAAAAAGCTTACCATTTTAAGATTTTTAAGTGTATAATTCAGGGGCATGAAGGACATTCACATTGCTGGGAAGCCATCACACTGTCCTGCAGAACCTTCTTAGCATCCCAAACCGAAACTCTCTGCACGTCCTTTTTTAAGGACACATGCACACACTTCTACCTCAGAATGCACAGAGTATCTCTGGAAAGATACTCAAGAAACCAAGAAACCAGCAGGGAGGAGCAGGAGAGAGACTTACTTTTCACTTTGTTGTTTTGTACTGTTTGAACATGTATTTTTATTTTTTTGTCTACGAAGCTGCCCTAATCCCTTAATTTTGATTGAGTTCAGAAGGAAGATATCCTCCCCCTTTCCCAAGGGATCAGAGGACAGTGGCTGCTCTCTGTCCCTCAGGAAGCCTCAACTTCTGGCATGGTTTGATGTGGAATAAAGATGGCTACGCTGTGTAACTCACCATATGTAAGCCCTGGGCTCTGAGCTCAATGTCCCCCTCTCTACAAGGGAGGGCTTGGCAAAGATGGCACCCAAGAGCCCATAATGCTCAGGGATGTGTCAACTCTAATCAGAGTTTCAGAACGTCCCCCTGCCCTTCCCCCAGAGACTGGGTCTTTGGACTGGAGGGGAAGGCAGAGATACAGAAGGATAGAGGGAATTAGAAAGGCAGCAATGGGGACCAGATTTAAAATGACAGTTCCTTCTGCTCAGAAAAAGCCAAGAGCTGGCCTCAAATGAACATGGTTTCAGTAATGGAACAATGGCTTCCATTAAGCTATCGGGGGATGCTGTGTGGTTCCTTATTATCCTGGGTTTTCTCTTATGTATTTGAATCGGTTCATAACAATTAAAATAATAGTTATGGGGGTGCCTGGGTGGCTCAGTGGGTTAAAGCCTCTGCCTTCAGCTTGGGTCCTGATCTCAGGGTCCTGGGATCGAGCTTCGCATTGGGCTCTCTGCTCAGCAGGGAGCCTGCTTCCCCCTCTCTGCCTGCTTGTGATCTCTCTCTCTCTCTGTCAAATGGGGTGCTCACTTTGTACTACGATACAAAATCACATAGTTTACCATGCTTTGGAAACACTATTAAACACAATCACTGTTCAATGGGTGCGTCTGGGCCCCTGGACGTGGAGGTGGTGAGCAGGGTGTGATTAAAGCCTTCTGAATTGAGCAGATTTTCATGTGGACGTTGGCTCTCCTAGCACATGGTAAATGTGATACAAATGGCAACCATGACTATTACTATGTACTGTGAAATGAAGTTATTGCATACTGTAAAGTGTGAAATAAAACATGAACTTATTTCTAGTGTGTAAAAATAAGATACCTATCCCACGTACTTAATTAGGCATAAAATACCTCCAGAAAGATAAATGGGACACTGATAGCTGCGGCTGCCTGCTGACAAGGGAGTCAAGAGCCTGGGAGGCTGGGGGTAGGGAGTTTGCTGTACATCCTGTACTTTAAAAAATGGCTTAACTTTTAAACCTTATAAATGGATAGCTTTTAAAAATAATTAATAGGCTGATTCCCGACCTGGGGCAGGAACTGTGCAGGATGAGCTGGGAACATCGTATAGTCAATAGTAAAGAGGAAGGGGGCTCTCAGAGTCTTACTGGGGTCATGTGAAAATGAAGAGGTTCTCACTGACTGCAGATAGGAGGAGAAAAAGGAGGCTAAATATGGTAAATAACTGCAATGAATCTACAGTTTATAAAGAAACATCCACCCATCCAGACTTCATTCATCTCTTGTGGAGGATGCTGGGATTGGCTGATCACCAAAATAGACCCAATTCTTCACCCTTCCCTGAAACTCTGCGGGATTCTGCAACTCCTCCCATTAGGAGGTGGCGTCTATCCCCTGCCCCCCTTGAATCTAGGAGAGGTCCCAGGATTTGCTTCGGCCAGTGGATGCTCGTGAACGTGACCAAACAGCAAGCTGAAATGTGCTTGCATGGATGGGCTTGCTCCTGAGCTCCTGCCCGCGGAGGAAGGACACGTCCCAGCCTGACCCTCTGGCCCCATGTGAGCGAAAGACACGTACAACAGATCCGAGCCCAGAAGCGGCCTGGGGCCAAGCCCCACCTACTTCATCCAAACTCCCCAGCTGCCCCAGAGACATTCCAGAAACAACCACAAACCGGTCTTTTCCACCACTGAGTTTGGGTGTTTTGTTACTCAGCATTATTGTGGCAAGAGTTGGCTGATACAGATGTTATAATGGTATTATAGTTTGCTTTTAAAAAAAAAAAAAGCCCTACATCTCAGAGGTATGGACTAAAATATTTACAAATGAAGAAAAGTAATTCATTTTAAGAGAAAAATTTGTACCCTGCTGTCAGAACATGTGTCAACCACGTGTCCTATCTCGAGTCTTGGGGTCCTGAGGCACTACTCCTCAGTGATCCTAGAGGTTTGGCATCCTGGAGTGTCGTGGTGGAGGGATACTCTGCTGTCTATGTCCTCGTCTGGGGAGTCTGTGGATCATGGGGGAGAAGGAAGTTGCCAAAGGTCCCTATATGCTGAGACCCCACCCCAAACTCCTTTTCCATCCCTCCACGTTGCTGTGAGCAGGAGGCTAGCTGGGTTTGGACATCAGTATGCCTTCTTGGGCCCCATCTCTGACCCAACCTCAAAAAATCCAGAATTGCCAGTGAGTACAAAGAAATCTCTTCTGGGCTTCATCCTCTGGCTGTGCAAAAATCCCATAAAAGGCCATCCAGATCCCCAAGGGCCTGTTACAGACCCGGGACACCCCCAGGAAAAGAGATAGGGACAGAGAGCTGGGGCTTAAGGACAGGCCCAGCTGTGCTTCCGGTCACCCTCTATTCCCCCAGTGCCTCCGACCGTCACAGTAATACCAGCTCCTCCCACCTCCAGGCTTTTGATCCACACAGGCTCATATCTGTCCTTTGGAATGTCATTCCAATTGCATGTGATTGGAGGAGCCAAATGATTCCCCCTCCCGGTTAAACGGATGAAGATACTGAGGCCCCAGGGAGCCTTTCAAAGCCTCCTGGGGGATCAGAGGCCGTCTCTACAACCCACCTGCCTAGACCAGGCTGGGTGTAGGCCAGGTATGTAATAGCCTTGCTGGGTGCCCCCACACTCAGCTGCCTGACTCGCTGGTCCTCACCGCCAGCCCGGCAAACTCCCTTTCCCACGAGGGCCCGGGGCAGCGGGGCTGGAGAAATTCCTGCGTGCTTTGTGGCCACTGGACAATTTGGGATTCCCCAACCCTGGTCTTCTCTGCCCCGAGTGCCACACCTCAACATCTGCAGACCCAACTGATGAAAATGTGCTGGAATTACATTGTGGTGATGGTTACACGACCCTGTGAATATACTAAAAGCCACTGAATTGCATACTTCAAAAGGGTACATCGTATAATATGCAAATTCTATCTCTATAATGCTATTTTTTAAAGTGAAATAGGAAAAAAAAAAAGTGGCCTTATGAATGAGGCTTTCCCTGACTTCCCTACTTGAAACGGCAATCCCTTTTTTCCCCCACCACTGAGCCTCTCACTCTGCTTTATTGTCCTCCAAAACACTTCTTACCCGGAGCCATGTCACCTGTGTTTTTGTTTATCATCCCTCCCCTCCATCAAGACATAAGCAGGGACCTCCTCTGTCTTGCTCACCATCCTACCCACAGCGTCCAGAACAATGCCTGATGCACAGTAGGCACCCAGGAACGGTTCTGGAACTCGGTACCCAGCCCAGGCATTTATAAGGCTCCCCACCAGGTGTGTCCCACCTGGGGATCCTGAGAAATGATGCCTTTTAAGCATTTCCAAGCCACAATTTTAGTGACTCCCCTCTGGTAATCCATCTGCCTCCCTCTCTCTCTTTCCTGCCCACCACTCCCCAGACCCCAGGGAGCCTAGTCTCATGAAGGAAGGTGACACTTTCCTCCTTCCCACGGCCTGCATCACTCATCCGGACAGCATCCCACCTAACCCATCTCCTTCCTGCCTTCTCCACACCCGGCCTGCTCCTCTCCACACAGCACGGTGACGATTTGGCCAGTGCAGCTCTGGTCTGATCCACACAGCCCCTGCTTTAAACTCATCGGGACTCCCCGCCACTGTAGGATAAAGGCTAGGGCCCTTCTAGACCTCAGCCGCCCCCGCCCTTCCCTTGCACAGGCTTACCCTCCTCTCTGGGGCTTCAGTCACACAACGCCTTTCAGGTCTCCGAACTCAAAGCCCTCTCTCTTGCTGCTAGTCCTTGTACATCCTGTTCCCTCTGCCTGGAACACTTGTCTTGCTCCCTGTTTGACTTCAGGGCTCAGCTTAAGTGTTGCTTCCTCCAAGAAGCTTCCCCTAACCTCTAATAGACTCAGTTACACCCTGGAGGCCCTGTGCCTCCTTGTTTCTCTTTTTATACTGCTTTGTCTGCTTACTTGTCTGTCCTCCTACAAAGCTGAGGTCTCCTTATGATGGGGGAGTAGGGGGGTCTTGTCCCCCTCAGGACAACATCCCCGCTGCACGTTATGCAATCCTTCAACATTCCAAGCCACAAAGGGGTGAATGAATCAATACACCCCTTCTTCACAGGCCTTTACTCCTTCCTCCTTTCCCTCTTTTCCAGTCCTGTCCACTGAGCAGGTGCAGTTCAGTCCCATCTCCTCAGAGAAGCCTTCCCTGATGCCTGTAGCAGAAATGCAACTCCCGTCCTCACGCCTCCCCTAGGCACTTGGGTACCATACCCCCTGAAAACCGGGCTCAGGTGTGTTCCGTCTTCTCCTTCACTGTTGGCAACATGAGGGAAGCCATGTGATTGTCCCTAGCCCCAGAGACTCGGGGCTCAGAGAGGAGGCAGAGAAGGTGCTGAGTGGAGACAGAGGTTGGGAGACACAGTAGAGGATGCTCAAGCAAGTGCACGTGAGTTCAGGTGTCAAAGAGTCAGAAGGACTCACAGAATAGATTGTCGAGCCATATGTCACACCTGACTCCCCATGATGGAATTTTATCGAAGACTCACTATGGAGCACACATGATCTACCAGGCTCCGGCTGAATTCTTTACCACAGCATCTTACATAATCATCACAACTGCCTTATGCATTGGGTACTACTGCTGCTATCATTTTATATATGGATGAAGTGAGGTTCAGAGAGGTGCAATAACTTCCTCTGGGTCACACAGCAAGCAAATACTGAGGTCGAGATTCTTAATCTAAATTAATTAACCTAGGGTGCCTGAGTGGCTCAGTTGGTTAAGCGACTGCCTTTAGCTCAGATCATTATCCTGGAGTCCCAGGATCGAGTCCCACATCAGGCTCCCTGCTCCACGGGGAGCCTGCTTCTTCCTCTGACCTCACCCCTCTCATGCTCTCTGTGTCTCAAATAAATAAAATAAAAATAAATCTTAAAAAAATTAATTCATCTAATTAACATCTAAAATAATGTTAACATTAAGTTAAATTAATTTGTTAATAAGTTATTTGTTAACTTTTTTTTTTAAATTTTATTTATTTATTTGAGAGAGAGAGAGAGGTCAGAGGGTCAGAGAGAGAAGCAGACTCCCTGCAGAGCAGGGAGCCTGATGTGGGACTTGATCCTGGGACTCCAGGATCATGACCTGAGCTGAAGGCAGTCGCTTAACCAACTGAGCCACCCAGGCGCCCCTGTTAAGTTAATGTTAAGTTAAATTAATAAAGAATATTTATTGAGTACTACTATGTGCAGACACTGTGTCACTGGGGCTAAGGGATATACAAGATGTCTGTTCTCATGGACCTTACATTCTAGAAAGCAGGAGCAGACAGAGGCCACTGAAAAGTAAAAATCTGAAGGGGTACCAGCACCCTAATGTTTATAGCAGCAATGTCCACAATAGCCAAACTATGGAAAGAGCCCAGATGTCCACTGACAGATGAATGGATAAAGAAGATGTGGTATATATACACAATGGAATATTACTCAGCCATCAAAAATATGAAATCTTGTCATTTGCAACCATGTGGATAGAACTAGAAGGTACTAAGCTAAGTGAAATAAGTCAATCAGAGAAAGCCAATTACCATATAATCTCACTCATATGTGGAATTTAAGAAAAAATCAGAGGAGCATAGAGAAAGGGAGGGAGAAATAAAACAAGATGAAGTCAGAGAGGGAGACAAACCATAAGAGACTCTTAATTATAGGGAACAAACTGAGAGTTGTTGGAGGGGTGAGGGGTGGCAGGATGGGGTAACAAGGTGATGGGCATTAAGGAGGGTACATGATGTAATTGAGAACTGGGTATTATATAAGACTGATGAATCACTGACCTCTACCTCTGAAACTGATATACTATATGTTAATTACCTAAATAATTTATTTGTTTTATTTATTTTTTTAGATTTTATTTATTTATTTCTCAGAGAGAGAGAGAGCACCAAGCAGACAGAGTGGCAGGCAGAGGCAGAGGGAGAAGCAGACTTCCTGCTGAGCAAGGAGCCTGACTCCGGACTTGATCCTAGGACCCTGGGATCACAATCTGAGCTGAAGGTAGCCGCTTAACCAACTGAGCTACCAGGCGTCCCATTAAATAATTTTTTTAAATGGCAGTGGTAAGTTCTAGACAGAATGAAAATAGACCGATGTGATAGGAGGACCGGGTAGTGCCTTTAGATGGAGAGGGTGGGAAGGCCTCACTGAGGAGGTCCTATTTGAGCTGAAATGTGAACGACAAGAAAAAGCCAGATTGGAGCTGGGAAAAGCATTCCAGGCAGAAGGAACAGCAAATGCGAAGGCCACGAAGCAGGGATGAGCGGGGTGTGTGTGGGGACCCGAGAGAGCAGAGCTGGAGCGCAGTGGGGAGGGCTGGTGTGTGAAATGAGGTGTGCCGTGGCCTTCCAGGGCCAGAATGACAAAACCCACTTCTGCATGGGAGGCCACAACCTTGACACCTGAGAGCCCTCCCAGGACAAGCCTGCCCCTCCCTCAAGGGTCCATCTACCAAGTAGCTGAAGGCAACTCTGTAGCAAGCAGCACAGTGGGGGCCTGTGGAGGCTGGTGTGGAGCCTGGCACCCAGGTTCAGACTCTGCATGCAAGACCCACTGGGCAGTGCTGGGGAAATGGCTCCCCACGCTGGAGTTTAACTAGGAACAGGTTTCCTTATGGAAAGAGCACCTGTTAAGGACACAGAGGACAAGGTTTGAGTCTGTGTGAACTTGGATAGGTACCTCCCCCTCTCTGGGCCTCAGTCTCCCTATCTACAATCTGAAGGAGTTGGAATTTGCTAAGAGTTCCCCAAGCCTGAGATGCAAGTCCACCCCTCCCCTCAGGGTCCTGGACCCACTCAGGATTCTGGGAGGTGGGTGACAGGAGGACTGGGGAGGCCCCAGTTGCCCCCCAGTCCCCCCCAGTGCCTCTGCGCCTGGGAAGGGAGACAGAGGCAGAAAGGGCTCTGACCCTGATGTTAGCAGTGGCCTCATTTCCTGCAGGCCCTGCTCCTGGGGAACAGTCCCCCAGGGTTGTCAATCCTTTCCCCCTTTTCTTAAAAGCCCTAAACTGAAACAAAGACAGTGGGAGATTCTGCCTCTACCCCATGGGTAACTTCAGGCGGGCTCTTCAGCACTCCAGGCCTCAGTTTCCCCAGCTCTGACCTTCCTGGTGCCCAAGCTATCTCAGTGGGCCTAAAGGCGGCAGCAGGGTCGCCATGGTGACAGGCTGGAGGCTCCTGCTCCAGAGGCCTCTGCGGGGGTCGCAGTAGCCTCCATGCAGGCCCATGGTGCCTCGGTGGGGCCCTTTATTGGGAGAAAGCCCGCAGGGGAGACCCATGGAGGGGATGTGCTTTACCCATAGGAACAGGGCCCGGGTCGGGTTGCAAGTCTGGTTAATGCCTCTGCGCATTAGGCCTGCTGCCCTTTGACAGGATTTTTTGTTTAATTGGAGGCATAAGAAAACAATAACATCTGTCTGCATGAGGAAAGTTAACGGGAGCCCAGTGAGGAGGGCTCCGAAGGAGGTGTGCGCGTGTGTCAGGGGGCGGGTGCTGAAGTCTGGGTTCTGCCACACTGGCGGGTGACCCTGGGCGAGTCACCATGGCCTCAGTCTTGTCTTCCGGACGTTGGACTACAGCTGGTCCAAAAACACCCACATCGGGATTCCCCGGGGAGCCTGTTTAATTCAGATTCCCAGTTCTGTCCGGCTCCGCTGACCCAGAGTCTGCCGGGGAAGAGGCCCGTGAGTCCGCCACGTCCCGAGTGTGACTTGACAGGCCCTGCAGCACGGGGTGAGAACTGGCACTGTGGTCCCCAAGAGCCGGCACAGGGTCTGACGCACGGGAAGTGTGAGCTCAGAATCTAAAGGGTTTGCCCCAGAAGGTTCATGGGAGATATAATTCTAGTGATTTCTATTTTCCCCTTTTTTTCTTTTTTCCTTTCAGGCACTCTGTGATTTTTTACCGTGGACGGGTAGAGCAGTGTGACTGACGAACATAATTATGGGAGAAAATGAGATGACTCTACAGTTTGGATGGTTAGTCTTTTTGGTAGGTGCGCATGTAATTATATTTTAATTTTTTTTGTAACTGTGTGACTTTCAGGTTACCACAGCAGTGCGGGCTTCCTAAAGCAAGTAAAACCACGGAACACAAATGTGTACATGTGACAGGTGGTCATCCAAGCCCTCCCTGCCCCTACCCCTGAGGTAACCAACGTTAACGGCCCATTCAGGATCATTCTACACTGCTCTTCTCCCTCTCACAGAGACTGACACTCTTGTGTATGGTCCGTTAGGGATTGTTGTTTTTGCGTTTACTGAAATCAAATCATCTTGTGTACTATCCTGCTATTTATTTTTCTCTCTTGAAATATATCACAGACATCCCTAGGAGAGAAAACTAGCTTTATTCCATTTCGTTTTAGATTCGCTCAATAAATATTTAATTTTCCTCTTGCCTCTACCAACAGAAATAAATGAAAATAAAAGCTACGTCGAAAACTTCAGGGTTCCAATTTTGAGTTTAGAGCTGGACCATGCCATCCTCATCCCCCTTCAACACAGAGCTGCACACGTATGCACACGCTGGTGTGTGCACATACATGGATTTGCATGCGGGTGTACACACACACACACACAACCCTTCTTTCCTCTCCTGGCATGTTGAACATGAAATCTCACCCCTTCAAGAGCACGGAATGGGTCCTAGTCACCTGAGCTGGACTCCCCCTATGAAGCCAGACCCTCCTTCTAAATTAACATTAAAAACCAGTAACAGCCAAAGCCAGAAGGAGCCCCAGACCCAGCCGATCCTCAGGCTCTGGAAATGGATTCTGCTGGTTTATGGGGAGAGCAGCTCTTGCTTTCACACACCATCCACCAAAACCATTAACCCAGAATTGCAAACTGAGGCCACATCTAGCTACAGATGGGTTTAGTTTGGCCCAATCAGCATTAAAAATATGTTTTAAGGGTGGCTGGGTGGCTCAGTTGGTGAGGCCTCTGCCTTGGGCTCAGGTCATGATCCCCAGGTCTTAGCTCAAGCTCCGAGTCAGGCTCCCTGCTCAGCGGGGAGCCTGCTTCTCTCTCTGCCCGCCCCCCTCTCAAATGCAAAATCTTAAAAAAAAAGTGTTTTAAGTTAAAACATTTAAAAGATGAGAAATTTCATATAAGAGCCTAGATTCCTGTTTTTCTTGAAAATTCCAGGATTTGGTCACGCTGGGCCCAAATTCCCAATGGCCACGGCTGGCCAGCACAGAGCCCTGTGGCCCCCGAAGACGGGGCACTGCCCTCCAGCACGGCTCCACTGGGCCCCATCCGCTCAGGGGTGTTTCTTGCCTGTTCTCTGCCGGCCTGGACACAGTGAGGCCCATGGAGGGATGCCTCACAGGAGCGCCCAGGGTAAGAACACAATGCCCAGAAGGACACTGGGATCCGGAGAAACAGACTTTGCCAGGGGCCTCCTTTGGCTCTTTATTGGCTGAAATACATCCAGTCACCCCTGTGTGCTGGGAAGCCCCAACACCATAACAATAAGAGCTACTGTTTATCAAGCACTCACTCTGTGCTGAGAACCGAGCTCTCAGGACCTCCTTTGAAGCAACAATCTCATCTAGGCATTATTGTCTCCGCCTTCGACCTGATGAGGAAACTGAGGCTCAGAGAGTTTAGGTAATTTGCCAGTTAATGATTAATGCCATTAGCAAGTGGTAGAGTTCAGTGACCTAGCGGCCTAGCCCGAGGGAGTACTTAGCCTGGGGGGACCACACCCCTGCCTGGTGGAGCAGGGGGGGGGGATTCGCTCACTTGCATATGAACCTAACCCAGAGGGAGTCTGGGAGGGCTGTGGTCCACCTCAGCGAGCCCTCCCCGTCTGAGTGGTCAAGAGCAGGGCTCCCGACAGACCTGAGCTCAGAACCCAGCTCCTGGTAATCCCACGCACTAGCTGTGGAACCCAGGCCAGCGACTAAACCTTGAGCCTCAGCTTGCTCATCTGTGATATGGGAAGGAGAGCAGCACCTGATGCTGAGGGTTCTTGGAGGGGTGAGCTCGTGCATCTGAATGCTCTATGTATAGAGTTCTTCGGTGGCAGGCAGAAGAGAGTCTAGCTAAAAAGTGAACCAAAAAAAAAAAAAAAGGTATGGACTACTCAGAATCCCAAGAAAAACTGAAGAACCAGGAAATGAGCAGAAATAAAGGACAAAGTTGCCAGGGATCCGCCACTGGAGCAGTAAGCTTCCAACCTCTTTTCTCCCCATCCTTTATTCAGTGTCCTGGCAGCCTTGTCTGCCCTGGGTCCCATTCCTACCTGGGTTACATCAGGTTCCCTGGAAGCAGAGCTCAGTACGAGGAATCCTGTGTGATTTGTTCGCTGAGAGGGTTCGGGCGGAAGAGCCGGTAGGCAGCAGGCCTGGGGAGGGAAGAAGCCGGTTCAAGATGCGGTTTTAGGAGCAGTCTGGTCCCGCTCTGATCCCATGGGCAGGCCGGAGCATGGTTTGTACCAGTCTCCACACCGGAGGCCCAGGGGCTAGGTTTATCCCCCAGGAGTCAGTCACTGACCGTGGGCCACCCTCAGGGGGAGAAGCGCACCCTCTCAGGTAGCTCCAGGTGATTCACCTGGGGGCAATCTTCCAGAGGAGGGGGCAACTGAGAGCCATTAGCACCCAGCATTTGCATCCCCGAAGGGATCTGGGCAGGGCACCCAGAGCACCCAGCAGCCCACACAGCGAGGGAGAGGTCATTACCTGAAAAATCAGGGCGCTGTGTGCAGAAGGAGAACAGGATACTGAAAGCCGGTAGGGAGGGGGAAGCAGACATTCACTACAAAGGGTCAGCCCTGAGCCTGCCTTGTGTATAGCAAGCACCAAATTAATGGGGGCTATTATTATAAGTGTAACAGGATATTAAAATGGAAGTGGCAGGAAGAGGCTGAGGGGTAACGGATGCCACACTCCAGAGGGCCACACTCCAGAGGAAGGTACGAGACCATGGTAGACGAGAGCTGGCTATTCTCCACCCCTACTTGCGAGCCGTGTTAAAGGACCGGAAGAAGTTGAGGATGGCGGCAGGGGACGGGGGGTGGGGGGGGTTAGTTCTATAGAGTTGGTGTTCCACGAGGCCCCCTGCCTCTAAAACAGTGATGAGGGAGATGGGGGATACCCTCTCCCTTCATCTCACATTAGGAGGATGGTAGTCCTAGAGCTCAAAATATGTCCTCTACATTTCAGGGGACACAACGCCTGTGGCTGGACCACCCCACCTGTCCCACTGCCCGGGCCACCTCTGAGGGGGTCAATGGCTTCGACAATGAGGGGCCGTGGCTGTGCAGGGTGGCTTACTCTCAGAGGTGACTGGAGCAAGGGCTGTGCAGTTTGGTGCACTCATGGCACAGCTAGAGAGAGAGCCAGGAAGCTTATCTCAGGGTCTGTCCGAAGGGGGTTCCTGGAGGGCAAGCCGAGAGGACCTGGAGGGCCTGCTGGATGCTGAGGGGCTGAGGAAGGAGAAAGCCACCTCCAAGTACAGAGATATCTCACCTTGTGAAGGACCCGCAGGTGAAGAGCGTGAGGGAGGGCAGAGCGAGCCAGCACACGGCCCACTGGGGGAGAGTACTGATGCCTGTCTACCCCCACATGTAGCCGCTCTCTCCCTCCACGGATCCGGCCCTGGCCATCAAGCTCACCAAACTGTGTGGGAAGGGGAGATGCACCCAGCAGGAGATAAGGAGAGAAGCCGAACATGCTTCCTTCTTCATTATAGGCTTCACCACACCCTCCTCACAGCCAAGCTGGGCATGGGGGCTGCAGGGAGAAGGCCCTGCTTCCGGCCCGGTGTGGAGATGTGGTGGTCTGGGGGTACTGACCCAAGACGCTAGTTAGTGACTGGAAGTGACTGTAGGACTTTTCACTACCTAAAGGGACTAGAAAACTCATGGCTCTGTTTCAGTTTTCATACAAGGGCAAGATAACTAGCCCCACAGAATAAACAAAAAGGGACAGAGGGGCAAATTACAAGTTCCTTCTGCATCAAAGCCTGCGTGTTCCGAATGTTGTAATAAAGGCCACTTGAGGAAAGGCATTGGAAATGACATTTCAAATATGTGGCCTTCCCAGCTTGGGGCCTGAATGTTAGGCCAGGTCTCATTCTCCAACCAGTGAGCTTTCCAGAGCTGAAGGGGCCTTAGGGACCATTCAGTACCCCCAACACATTTTACAGATGGGAAACTAGAGCCCAGGTATGAGCAGGGATTTCCAGGATTTTCTCAGTCTGGCCCCAGGCATGAGTAGATTTGAGCCTTGGACCTTCCTCTGGAGGGCTTCTAGGAGGAGACGCATCAGGATGAAGGGAAAAACTCCAGCCAGGGTGGTGGTGGGGTGGAAATAGGACTTGTTTCATTAGGCTTTAACAACAGGATGTGTGAGGGGACACAGGCAGAAAGGTTCCTGGGAAGGATGTGGACAGGTGCTGGAGAAGATTGGCTTTCCATGCTAAGGAGTCCTTATGAACACCCCGTGGGTCAGGGAAAGTCCTCAGAGAGGGCGGGGTAAGTAAGAGACATAATAAGAATAGCAAGTATTTGATGAGTGTTTCCTCTATGCTAGGCATTGTTCTAATCATGTTAACATGTATTAGCCCAATTAATCTGCACTTGACCACATCAGGTAGGTACTGAAATTAAATACCCAGAGACTGTGGCATAGGGGTTAAACCATTTACTCAAAGTTGCACCCTGGTTAGAGTCAGAATTCCAACCCTAAAGGTCTGACTCCAGATCCCACTAAACCAGGCCTCACAGGCTACAGAAATTTTAGGAAGAGGACGCTGGGGGTCAGATATGGACCAGGGGAGTGAGAACAATTAGAAGCATGTAGAGTCCACCCATTGAGAAAAGGCAGAAGTACAGGGTCTGTGAAGGCCGTACGGAATTTGCCAGAATTTCCAGGATCGGAAGAATCACAGAACTGAGTGGGAGAAGTAGGGGTGGGGATGGGGGGAGGGGGTGGTCAGCTAGTTTAACTTTGTGTTTGCAGGTGGGAACACAGCCTCAGAGAGGCAGGGCGAATTGCCATGCAGCTTGCTGCCTAGGCTGGAACCCAGAGGTCTTGATTCCAGTGATGGAGGATTTTAAAAGATGTGAACTATCAAATAAATAAACAGATTTAAAAGGCATGAGCTATACTTTCTGGACCAATGTGATATCCTGTAAGAAAAGCTTTTTTAATGATCATGTCATTTGATACTTTTAGGACTTTGTCATAAGGAATATGTCATAAGGAAGGACATATGTCACAGAACGTTTCATTAAAAATAATTCTAATTATTATAAAAATTCCAATAACAGGGAAATTGGTGAAGTGAATGATGATACATCTACCAGAATCCTACGCAATCTTAAAGAACAATCATGTTGTAATTCAGGAGTTCCCAACCTGGGATACATGATTGGGTTCTAGGGAACTGTGAATCTTCTAAAATTGTGGGTATGATATGGGAATGTGGATTTTTTCTGGGAAGTGGGTCCATAGCTTGCTTAAAATTTTCAAAGGGATCTGTGACCAAAATAGGCAAAAAACTGGTATAATGGAAGAACATTGATAAAACCTCTTATTTAAACTGTAGATAAGAAAGTGTCAACAATTGCCAACTTAAGGCCAGCCTTATTTTATTTTCACTGCCTCCCAAGCCCGTCTCCTGTATCATTCTGAAGGGAACCTCTGACATCATTTGATTCAGAAACTGCTCAGAATTATCTCTAGAAGGACTGTTTAAAAAAAAGAATGGGCACAATGCATTGCCACACTTAAAAAGCTAGAGACAATTGTTTATTATCATCAAATATCCAGGTCATATAAACAAGCAAATGATATTCATTGACCAGGAAATAAAAAGTAAAAAGAAAATAAAACTCACAACGTGTCAGTAAGCGAGAAAAGCAAAATAGGATAGACTACGACTCCATTTTGAAAACCATTCATATCATAATGGCAATAGTCATTTGGGGGAGGTAGGATGGTGGACGTTTTCTTCTCTTTCCCAAGTTCTCTGTATTACTTTTTGAGTTAAAAAAATTTCAAAAAGAAGAATAAGAAGGTAGATTTCTTTTAAAATTCTAAATCCTCTGATTCATTCAGCATCTCAGTTTGGAGTGGAACCTGTTCCCTCTTGAGATGGGGAGGAGCCAGGCCCCCGGGAAGGTCAGGGTCTCAGCCACAATCACCAGGGAGGGGAGCTATGAAGGGAGATGGGAGGGTCTGACTTTCCCAGCCTCTTGAGAGGAAATGTAGAAGCAGAGGTTCTGGAACATCTCTCAAGCTCTGGTCCCTGATGTCCTGCCACCTTCACCCTCTTACCTTCCCACCTTTATCAAGCCTCACACGTTTGGGGCACTTTGCTGCTGGAGTTGACAGACCAAACGAAACAGGGACGGGCAGCAGATAACCAGAGCCCTTTCTGGCCACACATAGGCCTGTTGGCCTGTCGGGCCTGGAAGAGAAGGCGTCTTGTTTCCCCAACACATTCCAGAGTCATGTCCCCCAGCCTGCTTGGCCTCCTGGCCAGATCCCCATCCAGCCACTCAGGTCTTCCACGTTTGGGACAAAAAGTGAATGAAAGGCCTGACACTGTGAGGGCTCCTTTATCCAAAGGCACAAGTCTCAGTTCTGCTGTGTGACCTTGGGCAAGTCCCTCCCCTCTCTGGGCCTATGTTTCTGCAGTTGGACAGGAAGATAGATCATTTCTGAGGCATTCATCCCCACTCCAGCCACCCAACTTTTTCGGCCAGAGTTCCTACATTTATCAGAAATGGGAAATAGAACCGGCACACCTCTGAATGTCAGCCTGGAATTTCATGGCCGCCTCCCACCACTACGTGAGGGCCAGTTGCTAAAACTTTTTTTGGCAAAGAGTTCATAAGATAGTCACCGCAGCTCAAACCGGGTACACACACATATACTTGATATAAACGTTTCATGCAGAAACTCTTACCCTTCCTTCACGAGAGGCACTCTGGTATTTTCCGTTCTAGTCTGCTTTTTTTTTTTTTTTAAATCTCTGATTGCAATCTATTCAGGTGTTTTCCCAACTGAGGAAACAGGAATCATTTTCATGTTGAAAATCCCTGATTCAGGCACCTATACCCCTATTTCCTATAAGGCGGTACCAGCCCCCACATACACATGGGGTTTCTCTCTCTCTTTTTTTTTTTTCTAAAGGATTCTCTATTAACTGCATTTCCTAGATTTCATTGTGCCTACGAATCCCTTAAAATGTTTTTAAAAGTAGATTCTGACGCAGTGGGTCTGAGGTGCAGCTAAGAGTCTGCATTTCTTTCTTTTTTTTTAAGATTTAAAAAAATAATTAATTAAGTTAGAGGAGAGAGAGAAAGAGCACTAGCAGGGTGAGGGGCAGAGGGAGAAGCAGGCTTGCCACTGAGTAGGGAGCTCAACATGGGACTTGATCCAGGGACCGACTCCAGGGACTCTGGGATCATGACCTGAACCGACTTAGCCCCCCTGCCCCAGGTGATTCCCCATGTGCCTAGTAGATGGGTGTCTCTTACATTGTTTCACTGGTTCTGTTTCATTCTTGCCAATGGACATTTTTTCTTCTCCTGGGGACAATTTTCCTTCCTCTCTCCTTCATTCTTTCTATCCTTTCATAAAAGTGTTTGGAGAAGCCATGGGTTCAAATCACGTCTCTGCCTCTTACTAGCTGGGAAGCTTGGACGAGTTACTTAAATTTTCTGTGCCTCAGTTTCTTTACCTGCAAAATGGGGATAATTACTGAACTTTTCTGATGACGTACTCTTGAGATGAACACGATAATCCATGTAACGTTCTTAATACATTGCCTACCACATCATGAGTGCCAAATAAACATTATGGTTATGGTCATTATTATTTTATTGCCCAAGTTACCTTGGTGCTTTGCTTATAGGAGTTATGTTTCATGTCATATATTCAGTTTGGAGTACAAATTTATTTTTTAATCATAGAATTATAATTATACAACATTACAGTAAGTTTAAAAAGTAGAGGAAAGGCAAAAAATACTATCCGTAATTCTAACGATCCCATCAACAGTGTTTGGGAAAGACTTGTTTTGGGAGGTCTTTATGCACATGCCTGGTTTCTAGCCGATGCCTGAGTGCAACTTTCGCTTTTCTAAAACCCAGTGAAACCTCTTGCTTACATTTGGATGTGGATTCATGCCATTTGTTTTGTCTTAAAAATAAAGCCTTTCTTATTTTTATTTTGAAGGCGGGGGGGAAGCCCAGTACATTTAATTTTGTGTCCTGTTATTTTTTTAACTCAACATTATATTCATTTTTTCCCTAGAAATTCATTCTAAAAGTATAAATGGGAGTAGTGCCAAGTCTGACAAGTCTGACTTCTAGAATCAAATCATCCCAATATCCCAATATGGCTGAGGTTTGAGTCCAGGGCTGGCTCCTGTGGTGGACACATGACTTAGGACCTTACAGTCACACAGACCTTTAGGGCTTCATGGGCCCCAGGGAGGATCTGGGGCCTGGGGTCACAAAATGAAGGGGCATAGAGCTAAGATCAGAAAGCATGGCCTTCCTGACGAATGGTAGCAAGGGACTTAATTATGGGGCAGAATCTATTTGACTTCAATTTTACTAATTTAAGTGAGACTTTATTTTAAAAATTCCCTATGCCAGCTCTCTTCCTGAAAGATGCTTCCTTCAACCACATCTTGCTGAGTGTCCACTGAGTAACGAGCTGTAGTATATGATTAATAGATGATCATAGCGCCAGAGGCATTTCCTCTGCATTGTCTATATTAAGCAAGTTACCATTCATTCAGGGAATCAATATTTAGTAAGTGATTTCTATGTCTCAGTGCTAAGTACTGGGGACACATCGGTGAATACAACAGATCCAACTCCTCTCTTCATGGGGTTTAAAATAACCTTATTATGATGAGCACCATATGCTCCTATGAAAACTGATGAACATGAACTCTGTGTATCAGGAACCATTCTTAGTATACGGTATTTGGGGGTGAAGGAGTGAAAGAGAGGTGCACAGCTCAGGTGGCAAGTTCATATTCTTTAATGAGAGTACGTTATTGCTGTTAAAACGTTGTTGGAGGGGCGCCTGAGTGGCTCAGTGGGTTAAAGCCTCTGCCTTTGGCTCAGGTCATGATCTCAGGGTCCTGGGATCAAGCCCCGCATCGGGCTCTCTGCTCAGCGGGGAGCCTGCTTCCCCCTCTCTCTCTGCCTGCCTCGCTGCCTACTTGTGATCTCTCTCTGTCAAATAAATAAATAAAAATCTTTAAAAAAAAAACGTTGTTGGAGACATAAAAACATTTCCAGGATATTAACAATCCTTCTTCCACCCCCAACATACACATCATTACACTGGTTAAAAGCAAGGACTTCAGGGTCCGTTGAGACCTGGTTTTGAATCCTATTTCTCCAACGTCCTAGCTGAGTGACCTTGGGCATATCTCCATATCTACAGAATGGTGTTGAGGGCCTTGCTGCAAGGATGAAATGAGGGATGTGTATAAAGCACATGACCTACGGTGAGGGCTTCATGCAGCTATCAATGCTGGTCGGCTGTGACAGAAGGGGAGGGGTCTGCCTCATGGTTTCAGGAAAGAATTGCACAGTTGTGAACTGCAAACAGCCCACTATCCTGTTTCTTGGGCTGTCTGTGCAATTCTGCTGGAGTCTTAAAAAGCTACTCTGATCGTTCTGTTTGGTACAAGGTGGGGACCGCCCAGCTCCCTTGCGATCCACAGCGGTGGCTGGGTTGCCTCAGGCAGGGATAGCCCTAAACTAATATCAGAGCAAGCAGAAAGCTGTCAGATCAAGTGACAAGACACGGAGGAAAAGCATATACATGTTTAAATGTCAAGAGTCCCCGTGACAAATATATCTGAGTTTATGCAATTACATTTTTCCCTCTAGAGCAGAAAATGAAAAATAGCATGTTAGGGTTGGAAGTGACTTTAGAGACCATCTAAGCCACAGCTTTATTTAACCAATTATTTCCTTCAGGGAATATTTTTTTGGAGGTCACATGTGTGCTGGGTGCCGAGGGTAGGACAGGTGAAGACAAGAGCCTTGTCTCTTTTTGGAGTCCGTAGGATTCAGTGGAGAAAGCTACAGCCCAGGAAATTGAAATGACTCATTAGGATCAAGGAATTGTCATTTCTTCCTATATTTTTTTCTATTTTCTAAATTTCCACAATAGACACATTTAACCGTGTGTATATACTGGCTTTGCTAGAGTCACACAGCTAACAAAAAAATATATTTGTTGGTAAATAGGCTACTCTTGAGTCCCTGGCATCTTCATACAGGTTGTATTCTCAGAGTACGGTTCCTGCATCAGGATGAGCTATATTGGAAATGCACATCCCACACACACACACACCCCATCCCAGTTCCTACAAAGTTCCCTGCCTTGGAAACATGTTCAACCAGGGGCTCGTGATACCCACTCAACTTCAAGAACCAATGCCAATGGAAACCAATCATAGGGTGATCCCTGGATGGCAAAGAAAGCAGTACTGATTTTTGTAAAAGTTGGTTCAAGAAATTTAAATTAATGAACAAAATTCATAAAACCCATTTATCTCTTATTGGAATAAAGTCAACTCCCTTTTTTCCCCACTAGTGCCGCAACTGATCGCATCCATTATGGGTTTTTAACAGGTGCTATAAATCAGTGTGCCCTTGAGAGGGGGCTGCGGGGCAGTGGGGGGGGCGAAAAGGAGGGGGCGTCCTCCTTCTGACAGCAGGGAATACTAAACAACTGGCATGGGAGGGCCTTAGAGTGAGCAGCCCAAGCTCTCATGGCTGCGTGCTTCCCTCCCGCACCATCGCCCTGCTTGCCTCCGGTTGCATTACGGCTTTTTCCAGGCCCTACAAATCACAGCGCTGTCCCCATTCTCCAGCAGGCGCCCTTTACACTGCCCAGCCCCACAGCCCTCGGCATTTGTAACCTCTCTCTTTTCCAGGTTATCATCATCTGTCAGATCTGAAGTTAAACAACAAGAAACATGTCAGGTGAGTGGCTGGGAGAGACACTTGGCTGTTTATGAGAAATATTCCATTACATTCTGACGCAAAATGTTAGGACGCTTCTGCCAGCCAGGCACCCAGGCTGAGAGAGTTCCCTTTCTCCTCAAGTGAGCCGATGAGTGTGGGCTTCCAACCCATGTTTATGCTCTCCGGCTCCGTGGCAAAGGCCCTTGGAAAAACCAGCTCCTTGACTCCTGGTTGCCTGGTACAGTCAGATTCATTCAATTAGGATAGTCGGTTTGAGACGTAATGGGTTTTGGCGAGCTCAATAGACTGATTGGTTTTTATACACATGCACAGAAAGATTTGATTTCCTCTGTGGAATTTATGGCAGCGGAGAGGAGGTAATTAAATTAATTTCTCCTCTGGTTTCAAGGCTTTCCTTTCTGTTCTCTCTTCTCCTGCCACTTTTGTTGTTCTTTTTAGACTTTGAGGGCCTTGCTCACATGGGTGAAAATGAATATAGTAACTACCAGCAGTGGGTTTGAGTTTGGGGGTGGGTTCCTCTGTGACTTCTTGTTCTTTGCTCCACATTCTGAGTGGAGTTGGGAAGATAACGGGGACCATCATGTGCCCGGTGGTGTGTGCAGGTGAGGTGATGGGGCGTTCCTGTGGCTAAGGAGTGATGTTCACACCAGGGAGAGGGCTTTCTGGAAGGGAGCCGGCTTTCACGGTTCACAAGGAGAACCTGAAGCGTGCTCCCCCTTTCTCCAGTCGCCAAGTATGACTTTCTTTCAGATTCCTGCTGTTCCCACCGTCAACTTGTCTTCTCAGCTCCGGGCTTAGAGCCCCATTCTGCGGCAGAAAGTGGAGCTGTGGGGCAGAAAGAGCAGAAGCGGCAGCGAGAGGGGCTCGGCAAACTGAGCCAGCCCGCCCCACCCCTCCTCCCTTCCAAAGCCAAAGCTCTTTTATCCACCCCTAACTTTGTAAGTAAGGACTTCTCTGGTTAAACCAAAGAGACAAAGAAGACCCCTGAGAGATTTAAAAATTCGATGGAAAAAGCAAAAAAAAACACGAAGCACTTAACTTCTCTCCCAAAGGACGGGAGAGCCTGCCAATTCCCCAGCAACACCAGAGCTAAGCATTTTCCCAGTGTCAACATTAAATCCCTTTTTTGTGTTTCTCTCTTAAAGTGTGTTTACAATTGACCATTATGTGAAAGATGACGGATGTAGCCTGGCCCCGTTTAAAATAATAAGACTAATAATGATGCAGTTTCTTGCCTGCAGACTCTGTTTCCGAATGCCTCTCCGCAGAAGGAAGGAGTTGAGGAGGCCAGAATAATCACCCGCCAGTGTAGCCGGCCACTGATCCATCCCCCCAACCCAGCTGCCCAAATGTTCGGGCTCCTGTGGACCTGCTCCGACAGACACAGAATTCTTGAGATGATTACCTTGGCCTCCAAGCAACTCTAAAAGTCCGTCTCTTGCTTGCTCCAGTCCTATCAGCAGCTGGAGAAATTGTGGGTCCCCACGGCCCATCCCATTTTAGATCCAGAGAACTGAAACCCAAGGAAGGAGGAGCCACCCCTCTTCTACCCCCCGGCCCCAAGTTTTAAGGCTGGATAATAGAAGAGCAACCCTCTGCTGCCTCGAGGTTCCTGACCTGTTCTACCTCCCACCAGTTCTTGATCTTCCAGAACTGGACTAGGTTTGAACCGACTGGGTTTTTTCCACTGCGGTTTATTGCATTTCTTTGAACCAAATGCTACTGTGTATAGATCACTCATGCCAGGTTGTGACTGAGGGCTCAGGCTTGCGGTGGAACCCATAGGTTGGGATGAGTTAGCCAACAAACTAGGATTCCCGCACTACCTTGCCACCATTCTTGAGCAGAGCTGCATTGCTCCAGTGCACAGAGTTTGGAGTAAATCCCCAAAACCCTCTCTCTGAGATAGCTGTGCTTAGGTGAACAAGCCTAGAACAGAGAGCTTGCCCCCTATCCCGCCTTATGTGGGGATGCTATGGGGGTGCTGATGGAGAAATGCATGATCCCTAGTAAAAAAGGCGGAGAGATGGTTCAGCCTTGCATTTCTGGGGAAAAAAAGCAGATTCCATGATTGCTCACAAAGGCCCTGTGCATCCAGTTCTGTTTGGACTACAGGACTCCCCAGCCTATGGGGCTGGTGGCATCTGTCCTTGGGGAAGCAGTCCCAGCTCCAGCCTTTTCCCAGTCCTCAGCCAGAGTAGGCTAGCAGCAGGATCCAAAAGGTAGGTGGAGTGGATTGATTTCATCCTCCCAAGGCATTCACACCGGATTGATAAAGGAAAAAATTTCTCTGACCTAGGAAGCAGGTCAGGCGGTGAAACTGACCTTCATGACACTGACCAGAGATAAACCTCTGGGCAAAAACAGCTTGGCACACAGTGGATCGGGTGGTTGGGGGCCAGCAACAAGCAACCTGCAACCTAGCAATATGAAACTAACCAGCATGCACTTAAGGAAAAACCGGTGTGTCTAAAACAGAGGGTGTACAACAGAACCCGGTTAGTTGAGCACCTGAAAGTGATCTCTGTGAGGCTAAACCAAATGAAATCGCCCCGAAAGCAACCGGACTGGGTGGAAAGGAACCAGAATGAAATCCACCTGCCTGCTAAGGCGCAACTGACCACGCAGGGGACTGGAGCAGGGAGGGGCGCAGAGGGCTGAAGAGTGGAACTGGGAGGGGGTCTGTCTCCCTGCGCGCCAGAGGACTGAAGCGGCTTCCGGGACGCCGCGGGGGCGGAGGGGGGCGTCGGTGCTTTTAAATTTATGACCGCCGCGCCCCAAACGATCCCATAAATTTGGGGGCCATTTTCACCAAAACTGTGAGTTACGATTTTTCAAATAAATACATTTTCCAATCAGACGGGGTTCTGTTTAGGTTGAACGCGTCCTGAAGCAGACATCTCTCTGCGCGGAAAATACACAGAGGAGGAAACGGAGCCGGGACGAAGCTCAGAGGACATAAAAACTTGTGTAAACACGTTGTCATGTACGGACTTAGGAAGGGAAAGGGAATGGGGGAAGAAGATGTTTAGTTCTCCCTGACTGCTCAGGTCCCAGCCCCGAGGGAAGACACGGAAAATTTAATATTCTTTTTCCATAAGCTTGATTTATGTTACTCATTAGACAATGGCCGCATCAGGTTTACCTTAAATAGATTTTGTATTTTTGAGGCGGTTACAAGCGTAAGAATGGACAGGGTTGCCTCCTGCTCTGCCCCCACCCCCAACACATTCTCTCTCTCCCGCTTTCTCTCTCTCTCAGTTTTTCTTTAGGAAAGAATGTTGGGGAGATAAACGGAAATGGATTAGCGGAGGATCTTCTATTTCTAGCTGTGCACCCCACTCTCTGGGCCTGTGTTTTGCCACCTGAAAAATAAGGGGACCACACTAGGAAGCGGTGGCCCCGGTGCACACAAGAACATTCACGCAAAATACTGTGCACAGTTTCAGGAAGCTCAGGGATCCCCGAAGCTAAAAGGTAGAGAATGGAAGGTCGGCTTGTGGCCTGGACCCTTTCTGGCTGGACCACTCCTCATCCCGGGAAAGGGGGGAATAAGGGAATACAGAGGCTGCCACCAATCCCCGCCACCCCTAGAGGTCTGGCCTCTGGCTGCGTCTCTGCCGCTCACTGGCTGTTTGCCCTTAGGTAAGCTGGTTCCCCTCTCTGGGCCGGCTTCCCCGTTTGTCCTAACGCGATCAGATCTCTGGGTAGACTTGCTACTTTCCCATACCCACGAAGTCCAAGGAGGATTTCACACTATGAACTTACAGGAGAAATCCAACCCGCATTCTCCCTCTCCCCTGCCCGGAGTGTTCCCGGCCCCGGGGAGCGGGTGGGGCCAGATTGGAAAGTCCTAAGCACTCTTTAGATGCCGCAGAGAAATGTTTAAGGGATTTGCGCGCTCAAGCTGCGGGGTAAATGGCCCGCGGGCTGATTTATGGCGCGTTACTGCGCGACGCGATTCCCCAAGACAGCGAGAATATTTTACACCGCGCTAATATAAACAGGCGGCCGGCCGGGTCCTTTTTATGGAGTTCCTGTAATTACCCGGGCCCTGACAGGTCCTTGATTTACGGCCCTATTTAGATAAGGGGTCTGGTGCGGGGATTGCCGGTGGCGTCAAGGTCACGGGACGCGGCAGGAGAAGGTTTTGCGGTAGGCGCCGCGGTGCGGGCTCTCAGGCCTTCCAGACCTGGGGTGTGGGGTCCGGGTGGGAGTGAGGGGAGGAGTGCGGCAAGGGCAGGAGAAGGACCCCAAGGCCCAGGCAGAAATCACTACAGAGCATCTGAATACAGCCAGTCAGTCCCCTGCACAGATGGGGGAACTGAGTCTTGGAGAGGCCAGAACTTTCCTAGATCAGACAGCCAATGAAATGAGGGTGGGTGGGATAGGTCAGGAATTCAGGTCTCTGGCAACATGACCCCCACACCTAGCAGTGCTCGGTCTCTCTCACCTCCAGCCTTAAGGCAGTGGGGTTCTGGAGGGGCGGTAGTTGGGGAAAGAGGAAAATTCCAATGCGGTCAGAAACAGGCTTGGTCAGATCCGGACACAGCACTTCAAGCAGAGACCAGTGGCCTGGACCTCCTTATTCAGGGCTATGCAGTCGTGTGGACCCCTGAAACTCCATTTCTTCCCCTGATAAATTGATCTCCAAGCCCGAGCCACTGTTTATCCAGCTTTACTGTTATTTTGCTAAGAGTTTCACCTATATTATTTCAAATAATCTTAAACTAGCACTCTGGACGGGTGTTACTAGGTCCCGGTTTACAGAGGAGGAAACTGAGGATCCTAAGGTTTACACAAGGAGGGGTGACAGGGCCAGATTTCAACCCAGGTGCACCAGTTTCCACAGCCAGCCTCTCTGAAGCACTCCTTCACTACACTTTTTAAACCTCTCTGTGCTTAAGCTCTCAACCCTGTAAGATGGGGGGAGAGTTCTTGCCCGACCTTACTAGCACAATTGGAGGAAAAAGCACACCATTTGAAAATTCGGCGAGTGTCAGACCTTCAGCAGGCGCTATCTGGGTGAGCACTGCGGGGAACCGGAAGGGAGGTGCGGCGGGGGAGTGTGGACTTGGCGCCTAGATCCCTCTGAGTCCCCAGCTTCTGACCCTTGGTCTGTAGACGGTCCCAGAGTGGAGTGCTAAGTCCCTGGAGGGAGCAATGAGAGTGGGGTCCCTGCAACAATCCAGAGCTGGGAATTAAAACTCCAGACGATCAGTCCTATCCCTTTCTTCTGAAATTGGGAGAACTGAGACTCAGAGAGGGAGAGGAACCCGTATCTTATATCTCAGCCGACAGCAGCTTTGGCCAAACTGCTGGATTGGACACCGTATAGCCTGGGGCGGAAAGAGAGACTGTCCTCTCTGGGTCCTCTTGGTTGAGTTTCCTGCACTCGAAACGCACCTGAGAGCCAGGCTGGAGTTAAAAGCACTTTGGGGTCTCCCAGAAGGCCTTAGCTGGAGCCTAGGCGCCTTGCGGTCTACACAGGCGATCTCGGTGGCGTCCATCCTGCCGGAGGCCGCCAAACCCAAAGCTCCAGCTGGTCCCCTAGGGCTGCGTTCCCACTGCGGGCGCCGCTGGGCTGACAACTCGACTCCTTCACAGACAGGGGGTGGAGAGGAGGTTGAGGGAGGAGAGCAGTATTTTCGGCAGCCCAGATGACGAGGGGGCACCCTGCTCTTTACCCACAAGAGGCTGCCGGGCATTCTCTGGGCCCTCGAGGGGCTCGTCAGCCAGTACCGATAATGCATTCCCTACCACACTAAGCAAGCCAGACATTGGGGGTGGGTGCGGCTCTGAGGGCTCTGTGTAAGGTGGAGGAAGTGATTCGGATGTGTGTGTGGAGGGGTGCTGGGACTGTGCATGTGTACGGGTAATTGCCAGGATCCCTAAGAGTGCTTGCCCTTCTGCGGGGGCTGGGATAGTGGGCATCCCTTGCTCAACTTCATTGTCAGGACTCCTGATTGTGGCCGCACAGCTAAGATAGAACATATGTCGGAGTATCTAAGGGGTTGTAGTTTGTGTGACTGCGTGTAGTGTGCAAACACGCGAAAACGGCTGTGTCTGAGCACCTGTGTATACACAGTCGTAACTGTGGCTGTGTTCCTGGGTGTGTTTGTGGGACTGAAGACTTAACGTTTCCACACTAAGACTACATGAAAAGTATGACGGGGTTTCCCGCAGTTTGTGCGGAGACGAGTGTGGGGAATTGTAAGAAAATACGAATAGGTGTATGTGTGCCTAGCTGTGGGCACAAGACCATGCAGCTGTGGGAGACTTCTGTAGAATTCGTGTGCCTCTGCTGCACGATGGTATCTCTGTGCATGCCTGCTCAGAGGGCGGGGAGCGGCTCAGAGCTGTAACACATCTGAGTAGGGATGTGTGCCCTGTGGGTGACAGAGAGACAATGTATACAATTCTAGGAATGCACGAATACTGAAATGCTGTGGGACTCGTGGGTGTAAATGTGTTGCCGTGAGAAAACACATGCTTTGGGGCATCTGTATGAGTAGATGGACTTTTGGGTACGCCAGGGATTTGGGGGAGCGCGTGCGCGCCTGTATGTGCACGTGTCATGGTGAGCCCCCCAGCGCTGGCCGGGAGATGCTGCGGGTGGAGATCGCCCGGATTAGGACAAACGCTGGGTGTGTGTTGACGACTGAGGTCCCTCTCCACAGGTTAATTACAGCTTTCTACCCGCACACCCTCACTCGAGAGCGCCTCCAGGCCAGGGAGGCTCAGGACCCCGTGGAGCCAGCGCGGAGCTGGGCGCCGGGAGCTCCCTCCCGGCGAGCCTCCGGCTCCGCGATCGGCCCAACCCCTGCGCTGCTGGCGCCAGGCGCCCCAGAGAGCGGCGGGTTTCCAGCCCGCCTCAGGCAGGAAACCAGGACCTCCCTTCCCCCCACCCCCACGCACCTCTAGGGCCCACAGCCCGGCCGAGTTCCCGCAGTGGAACCTGCTCTGGACTGTCTGTCCGCCTCTGTCCCGGAGCGTCCCCTCCCTTATCCATTGATTCCCGTGCATAGGAGGGGAAGACCACGGCGCCACTTGCTACCAACCCCAGGGATAATGGTTCGTCTTTTGGGGGCCTCAACTTTCCTAATCCTATGAGGAGAGAATGGACCTTCCTCCCTCTGCCTCGGGACTCCTAAGTGTGCCTGGCACATCGTGGGCGGTCAATAAACGGTGTTGAATGACTGCCTAAAGGAGTAAATTTGCCCTCTAAAAAGAGCAATCACATATTTATCTTTTCCTTCCCCCACCCCACTCTGGGCCAGGCATCGCTTTGGAGAGAAGGACACACTCCGTCTGCCCACCTAGGGAAGGGGGTTGACTCAGAACGGTTGGTGAGGATGGAGGGACTCAGGTTTGAAGGCGTCAGCTGTGAAGCTACCTCACTGAGAGAAGCAGCAGCACCCTGGGATTTCCTGGTCCCAGTGGGAGCCCTGGGAAAGGCCACAGACCTGCAGAGGCTCTAGCTGAGTGGGGGGAGAGTGGAGGTCTGCCCAGCCAGGATTTCTCTCGGCTCCACGGGGTGGTAGTTCTCCAGCTGTGCCAGCCTTGCGGATACTGCGGAGGTTCTGGTCCTTTCCATATGTGTTTACTGCCAAACGCCGATTTCTCTTGGCTTTACGGTCCTTAGAGGACTGAACATTCTCAAGCAGTGAGAACCTGGGTGAAGTGGCCCGATGTGGTCCTGCCTCAGGTCTTCCATCCGGCCTTTGGGCTGGGTCAGGCGCCCGGGAGGCGAGAAGAGCAACTCCGGCCCGGAGCCCGGAACAAATAAGTAAATGCCTGGGGGCTTGGAGCTTGACTTCCTCCCCCCTCCCCCACAGTCTTCTTCCCCAGCCGTGGCAGGCTCTGGGACCCTGGAGATGCCTTGGGCAGAGTGGAGCAGTGCACGACTGGGCTGCACAGTACCATGCACCGGCCCCTCTGGATGGGGTTGATAACTAGGGGCTGGGGGTGCTTAGGGGAGACGTTAGGGGTCTGTGCTGCCTCGGGCAGGGCCTTCTCCTCTTCTGGCTCTGAGGCCGAGGGGTGTAGATGGAACTCAGGACTGAGAAGGGCTAGAATTCCTATGCTGAATTCTGTACAGTCTAGAAACAAGAAACTCTTTCTCCAGGTCTCAGTTTCCCTATCTGGAAAATCAAGGGGTGGGCTCTAGGTGAAGGCCTTCTTTCATTGGATGATTCTGGATTCCTTTCCTTGGGTCCACAGGGAGGAGGTGGCAGCCACCGTCTAGGGTGTTGACAGGCCTGTGCCTCAAGTAGGGAACCCCCGCCTCTCCCCCAGCCTTCCCCCAGCCAGGAGCTGGGGGTGGGGAGGCAGAGGCGGGGCCACCTCCCTGTCCCCGCAGGCGGCCTGGAGTCGAATGGTGATGGCTAGCGGAGTTTAAAACCAGGGACAGCCACCCCCTTTCCTCCTCCCCGCCCCCCTGCCATTGGCTCCAGGGAGAGGTTGACATCAAAGCCCTGGCCTTATATAAGCCAGACCCTGAAGGGGAGGCCGCAGAAGGGTTAAATAGGTCTCCTGGCATCAGCGTCCCAGTCCGCGGGAGGCCAGCGGGCTGCGCGCCTCTCTTCAGCTTGCCCCAGACCCTCCCAAAGCCGGCGTCCAGCAGAGCGCCGCCCCAGAGCCCACGGGTGGCCCCGACAGTCTCCGGGGCGCATGGGGCGGCGCTAATCGGGCTGGCGGCGCAGGCCAGAGGCCGCTCCAACATGAACCTCGTGGGCAGCTACGCACACCATCACCACCATCACCACCATCACCACCCACACCCAACGCACCCCATGCTCCACGAACCCTTCCTCTTCGGCCCGGCCTCGCGCTGTCACCAGGAGCGGCCCTACTTCCAGAGCTGGCTGTTGAGCCCCAGTGACGCTGCCCCAGACTTCTCCGCCGGCGGGCCACCGCCCACAGCCGCGGCGGCCACCGCAGCCTACGGTCCGGACACCAGGCCGGGCCAGAGCCCCGGGCGGCTGGAGGCGCTCGGAGGCCGCCTAGGCCGGCGGAAAGGCTCAGGACCCAAGAAGGAGCGGAGGCGCACGGAGAGCATTAATAGCGCGTTCGCAGAGCTGCGCGAGTGCATCCCCAACGTGCCTGCGGACACCAAGCTCTCCAAGATCAAGACTCTGCGCCTGGCCACCAGCTACATCGCCTATCTGATGGACGTGCTGGCCAAGGACGCACAGGCCGGCGACCCCGAAGCCTTCAAGGCCGAACTCAAGAAGGCGGATGGCGGCCGTGAGAGCAAGCGGAAAAGGGAGCTGGTAAGTGGGGAGCCTGCGGGCTCTGGCCAAGGGTGCGGGCTTGGTGAGGCCACGAAGGCCCCCTACACAGTGGACGGAGTCTGCGTTGCGGTGTGTGCTCTTTTGAGAGGCTTCGGGGAATTCTGAGGCCCGTGGGATCTTGTGTGGGTGAGAGGCGGATTCATATTTGAGTTCATTTGTAATGTGGGACAGTCTTTGTAAGGCTGTGAATGAAGACCATCCTAAAAGTATCTCCTTTAAGGATCCTTTGGAAGATTCAGACCTGAGAAAATGCACACATTTTATATTTTGCTTCCAATTTCAAGGGGGTTCTGATCCATTCCTGGGCTTTCTTGGAATCTACCTTAAGAACGCTGTAGAAGTGTGTTACTTTAATTTGCCTTAGTGGGGGTTTATGCACGTGGACTCAGTTACCGGTTTCAAAGGGTTTTTTGGTGAAGAGGTTAGGCTAGTTCCATTGTTGTACGGATGGGGAAACTGAGGCCCGGAGTGGGACCTGAAGGAGTCAGAGATGGAGCTGGGGTCAAACAAGTCACGTCTTCCCCTCCTAGTCCAGAGCGGGTCCCACTGCTCCAATGCCCACGAGCTAGTTCTGAGGGCGACCTTGATCGTTTTGTGTGTAAACTCTGACAAGCAAGAGGCACGGGTCTCACCCACTGCTTTTGGCTTTGGAGATCGCAATCCCTACGCGACTCGATCCTCTCCAGAGGGAGCGACCCTTTCTGGAGGGCGGCACCCCGACCCAGGGCTCTGGGACCTCCAAGGGCGGTGATTTCCAGGCTATCGAACTCATTCCTCTAAATTGGTGTGTTCAGGCCCGCGGCAGCAAGTTTGGAGCCGGCCAGAATTTCCCACCAGGTTTTCTTTGACCCTCAGGGGCTGTGGTAAACTAGGGAAAGCTCGTCTGGGGAGACTGGGAAAGATGGATAGGCATCGGGTCTCTAAACTGCCACCGGGGTGGAGGAGAGGCAGGCCGGGGCGATGCCTGGTTGCAAGGAGATTTGGGGCGTATCCCCACCCACTGCTCTTCGCCGCCTCTTTTGAGTAGCACCGCTTGGTTCTTGCTAAGAGCCTGGAAGGAGGATAGTGGTTCCTCCTTCACCTAGTCGTCTGAGGCCCCCAAAGCGCTAGTGGGGACCCAAACCCCGCAACCAAGCCCAGACGCTAAACCAGGTTGGAAAGCCAGTGGGACTTGTGGGGGCGGGGGAGCAGGTCCTCGAGCAGAAAACTGTTTGTTCCCACCCTTCCCATTCCAACCTCAGCGGTCATCCTTTGGCACCATAAAGCCCAAACTACGTGCACCAATTTCACCAGGCACAGAAAATTCTCATTACCAAACTTCCAGAAGCTGCCCAGCCCATCCCGGCCCCCAGAAACTCTGGCACATGAAGGCAAATTTATGAGCCTGTTGGCCTATTTCGCAAACAGAAATCTGTCACTTATTTAAAGGCGCCCTATTACTACTCCCAAAACCTTTCCCCACCCCGACTCCATACCTGGGAGATAGGACCAGAAAAATTTAAACCTGTCTCTCGCCTCTTTTCTTGTGTGTGTCCCCTGGCAGCAGCAACATGAAGGCTTTCCTCCTGCCCTGGGCCCAGGCGAGAAGAGGATTAAAGGGCGCACAGGCTGGCCGCAGCAAGTCTGGGCGCTGGAGTTAAACCAGTGAGCTGAGGCCGCGCCGAGGACCCTACCACGGCTGCCCGACCCCGGAGCCCCGGGAGGAGAGGAAGGCGGCGGCGGCGAGGGCCAGGCTCTGGGTGCCGGGGGGCTTCTAGGGGCACATCCCACAGAGCCTCTGCTGAGTGCTGGCAGGTCGCCGGCTGCAACAACACACTTGGATCGCACGTGCAATGTCATTTGAAATTGTTTTTAATACATTAAGAGAAAGAGAAATATATATATATATCGACCCCCCCCCCCAACTGAGAGGGCAGCTCTTGGCTGCACAATGCGGGAGAGAGGGACTGCGGGACTCAAGTGCGCTAAAACGCACCCTTCCAACCCTTCTGGGGCGAATTTAGAACCCCGGATGCTTTCTTCGCTAAGCCTACTGGCTCTATTTCTCATCCTCCTGTCCGCTTTGTGGCAAATCCCCCAGGCACTCTTTTCTCAAATTAAAATGCAATAAGAGGAATCAATAGTTTTCTGCCAGGGAAAGAGAACCAAACCAGGAAGATGGAGGGCTGCCTTTTGTTGTTCTCCCTCAAACAGTGGTGTTTTATTTTATTTTATTGTCGCTGCACTTCCTATTTAGTTCCAAGGGAAACGCTTTCTCTCCTTCCCTCCTTCTTTCCTTCCTTTCTCTCTCTTCCTTCTTCCTTCTTCTTTCCTTCTCTCCTCCTTTCCTTCCTTCCTTCCCCTCTCTCCCTTCTTCTTTCCTTCCTTTCTTCCCCCCTGCTTTCCTTTCCTTTCCTTCCTCCCTCCCTTCCTTCTTTCCTTCCTTCCTTTGTAAATAAAAACTTTTCTCTACCTTGAAAAGTTTTTATGTATTTAAACTACCTACCATGCCTGCTGCGCTCAGGTGTTTGTTTATTCCCCCCTCCCTACCCTTTTTCTACCTCAAATCTGTAAGACCACTCACCACCCCCTCCCTTTGCCAAAGCAGTATCTATGCTCTTGACTAATAAAAGATTTTCTGAAATCAGAGGCAGCCTATGTGATGTCTTGGTGGGTATATCCACTGGCTCCATCATTTCTGCTAGGTGAGAACCTTCTGTTCTGACGTCTGTTTTGATAAATGCTCAGAGCAAATTGCAAATCACGTCGGGAAAAGGGGTAGATAAAGGATTTATTTGTGGGACAAAGAACAAAGTTCTTTGAATATAATGCCTGGACAGGATAACTTTAGTGAACCCACAGACAGGAAAGCTGGAAACGAATTAGACCTAGCGAGGACAGGCTAGGATTTATGCAGGTCAGCATCTGAGTGTGTGTGTGGGTTAGTATATCACCCTCCCCATGTCTGTAGGCTGTGTTTTGGGGTTATTGGGAAGGGGGCTTGTCACACAAACAAAGGGCATCCCAGGGCACTGCAACTGAAGAGGGGGATACTCTGGGGAATATGTTCAGGTACCTGAGATGTGTACAGGAACTCAGGGGGAGCCTCGCAGCTGTGCGGGAGGGGGAGTAGGGGGGCAGGGAGTTGTGGGGGGCAAGCACAGGGTCTGCCTAGCACAACCCCCTGCATGCAGTAAGAGCTCCACAGATCTAGCGACAGATCCTAGCGGCTATTACTTTATCCTTGACTAAAATACGCTTGTGAGTGCTTACGGTTACAAGGAGACAATTTGGTTTCTGTCAAGCAACAAAGCACTAAACAAATATTTGTGAGAAAGCATGTGGATTTGTGCAAAGCAGTGGAGTGTGTGCTTGCTAATTCGGGCACTCGTGCAGGACAGTAGGTTTCTGCGCCCCACGGGCGCACCCATGACTGAGTGTGGGAGTGAATAAAAGCGGGTGCTTTTGCCAAGGCGCGGATTCGTGGAAGGCTGAAGTGGGGCAGGCAAACACTGGCGCTTACGTATTCCTAAATAATAGTGTACAGACAACTAGCTTTGTTTGCGCGCAACTGTGCGCTAGGCTCGAGGCAAAGCGCTTTTACGTGTCCCGACAGCTCCCACGGTTGCGCGAGGGAATGCACGGTCTGCGGCGCCTGCACGGGTCTCCGCGCTCACTGCGAGGGAGGCGCGCGGGTCTCCAGACGCTTTCTTGCTCCGGAGCTGGAGGCCCTCGGGTTGGGGCGTGCGCCAGAAAGGAGACCCCCGGGCAGCTCCAGGATCAGGCGTGTCCAAGGCGCCTCGTCCCGGCACCGGGGTGAATATGGGGCCCCATTAGACTTGGCTGTAAACACCGTGGCAGGAGCCGAACGGCTACGCCAGTCCTTCGGACGCGAAGGAGTTAATAAAAGGTGTTTTATGGGTGCGAGGAAACGGTGGGGGAGGTGTGAGCGTCTCTCTGCTCTGACCCCCCTACTTTTTTCTTTTTTCCTTCTCGCCACCCGCCGCCAGATCAAACAGGCCGGCGATTTAACTAGGGCAACACTTCGCGGTAATGAGCCGCCCGGCACACCCCTCCCCCGGCTTCAGTCCCCGCCCGAGGCCCCAAGGCCCTCAGGAAGGAGTAGAAAAGAAAAATCGAGCGGTTTTCGTTTTCTTTTTCCCTTTTCTTTCCAAGAGCTGAAAAGCCCCTTAGAAATCCTGGCACGCATGGAGAAACCGAGGCTCAGTGAACAAGCCGATCCTGGTTCCGCCATACGGAGGTGGGCCTTATCTGGATTCGAACCCGGGACTCCAGTGTAGTGTATAGATGGTCCTCTGGCTTTACGCAGAGCTCGGCTCCCTGGACTATTTTTAGCGCCGTGAAGTATCCTAGGCACGGGAGGAATGCGCACCCGGGTCCTGCTTTCTCTGAGCCTCGGCCAGGGAGTGGAGAGAGGGTACCGAGGGGTACCGCCTGAGGCAACCAGAACCAAGCTTGGCATAACCATGCCTCTTCAGGAAGCCCCATCCGGGCCGGCCCAAGCCATGTTTAAGAAGACAGTGGTGGAGTCTCAGATTCAGACCCAACCCTGTGTGGTCCCAATCTCAGGCCTGGGGGGCGGGGGGTGCTGCCCATTGCTGGGGTCACGGGGATGCCCTCCCACTCTCCCCTAGAACGCCCGAGCCACACTTGCAGCCGTCCCTCGCCGGCTGGAAAAGCCCAGCCTCCCTTCCCTCCCCCCGAGCGGCGGGGTCGCACGGGGTTTCACCAACCAGTCTGCGCAGGGGGTCTCCAGACTCTGGCTCCCGGGCTTTTCTCTTCGCCGCCGGCTCTCCAGCCACTCACTTTTCTTGAGCGCTCGCTCCATGGAATGGTTTTAGAGCCTGGCGTGTGCTTCCTCATTCTCTCCCAGGGTTCAGCGCGGTTGGTCGGAAACCTACCTCAATCCAGCAGAGGCAGAAACAGTGTCATTAGTATTTTTGAATTAAGACTATCACCTTTTTTTTTTTTTTTTCCAATCTAGGGGGAAATGGAATTGGTCGCTAACCTGAAAGTAAATTCCAGGAATTTGTTGTAAGGGAATAGTCCCTGATGTTACAAAGCTTTAAGGACAGGACTATTCTACTGAAGAGTGATAAATACAGAAGGACCCGATATGTTATAATTACAGAGCTGGTTAAATAAATCCATCAGTACAGTAGGTTACTACACAGTCCCTGGAAAAAGTGTGGGAATTGACATGGAGGTTGTTCATGATATATTAAGTGGAGGAAAAAAACCCTCCCAGGTTGCTAGAGACTGTTTATCGAGACCTGCTTTATGTAAAACTACCTAAATAGCATTTATGGAGGAAAAACGGAAGAATATACATCAAAACATTCACACCTCTACCTCTGAGTTTGGGGAATAGGGATAATTTTGACTTTTCCTTCTGCCGAACTCTATATTTCTATATTTTAAAACAATGACTAAGTATTACTTTTACAACCAAAACAATTACACTGCAGTTTCCGTCTAATTTCCCCAGTGGCCAGCGTACTTTTGCACACTTTATTCAACATACATGAATTGAGCACCCCCCTGGTGCTAGGTACCATGGGTATCAATATAATGAATAAGAAAGAATCCTACTAATCACCATCCATTAACATACAGTAGTAAATATTTGTTGTGAAGTTTTATTATTTCTTTCACGCAGTAAATAAAAACTTTTCTTACATTTATTTTTTTCTTTTCTTACATTTACAACCTATTAATGCATGAAATCATCATAACAATAACAACTAAAATTTGTAAAGGAAATTATTTAAACCCTTAGCACGGATTATTTCATTTAAGCCCCAAGAAGATTGCGTGAGGTTAATATTGTGGGAGGGAGAGGTGATACTTCATTCAAGGTCACACATATGGTAAAAGGTGGGTTGGCTCAGATCAAAGGGCTGATCCTGAGACCTGGCTTTTCCCCACATCTCAGAGCACCTCCAAGGTGTGTGTGTGTGTGTGTGTTCATACAAATACTGCTGCCTCGGTTAGATCTTTCCTGGCCCCCAAAGTAAGGTGGAGAAAGAAAGAAGGAGGTTTGGGAAGGAATCTGGATTCTTTTTTTTTTTCTTTTTAAAGATTTTATTTATTTATTTGACAGAGAGAGAGATCACAAGTAGGCAGAAAGGCAGGCAGAGAGAGAGGGGGAAGCAGGCTCCCTGCCGAGCAGAAAGCCCGATTCAGGGCTTGATCCCAGGACTCTGAGATCGTGAACTGAGCTGAAGGCAGAGGCTTTAACCCACTGAGCCACCCTGGCACCCCAGGAATCTGGATTCTAACCCCAGCCTTCACCAGTAACTCTCTTTCCCCGTCCCACCTCCGAGTGGATCCCATCTATAACATGAAGACGGTGGTAGGCTTCTCGACCTCTGGGTTCTCTCCTGACCGTAATGCTCTGACTCCAAGAATCTACTTTCTGCTGGTGAAAACAGTATGTTATTCTTTGTCCTGGCCTCTGAAATTTGTATATTGCACTCATCTTTCTTGGAACTTCCACTTTTCTAAGGATGTTTTTCTCCCCGTAAACTAGAAGGGTTCAGTGCAGGAATGCTGCTTGTCACTGCCAGAAGAAGGGAAGGTGAAATGACCAGCTCAGGGTCCCACATCCAGTGGAAGATTGAGCTAGAATTAGGAAGAAGTCTGCAAGCTTCAAGCCCCGGGCTCCCTTGGAAAAGGCTCTGGATCCATTCTCTTCATGCAGCCAACAGTTAAGCTTATGGTCTTGCTAAATCCCCATAAAAGAAACGAAACTAAGAAATCAGCCAGTCTCATTTTTAAATGAAAAGTGACTAGGAAGAAAAAATATGCAGGGTCTGAAGTGTCTGAAACCAGCCTCCTGATTTAAACCTAATTTGTTTGAAAAAAAATTTTTTTTCAGCCAAGAGAGTTTTTACAGCTGAGCTCTCCCAAACCCATAAAAAACAAGGTTTATATGGGAAATAGTGAAAGACTCTTAACTATAATACACAGCGTCTAATGTAAGCAGACATAGACACTATATAAAGCTCCTACAAATGTTATTAAAACAAATAGAAATGCACATTTATCCCTACAGAATGGACAATGGAAGTCATCGGACTTTCGAAGAGTTCCAGAAGTCCTCTTTTCACTGAAATGTTCAGAGCACCCCGTAACACTGAGACCTCAAAGATCCTTACCCACCATTTAATCATTTCCCTCCTTTTACAGGAAAGGGAAACTGAGGCTCATGGAGCGGAGGGAGTTGCCCAAGGTCATGGCAGGAAATTGTATTCCCCGCCCGCGCCCCCCCCCCCCATCCCCGTGTTTACTTTCAACCTCCAGTGCAGGATATGGAGCAATATAGGGGCCGAGAGGAGAGACTGGGCAAGTTACTGAACATTTCCAAGCCTCGAGTCCTCATCTACGAATTGGGAGAGATCATGGCTCCAGTTTCCTGGGCTGTGTGAGGACTAAAGGAGATAAGGCATGCTAAGTAGAGCATTGTCTGCGGTAGATCTATTTTTATGATTTTATTTCACCCCCACAGTAGCCTGTGAGGCGTTGAGGATTTATTTTGGTTTGTGTTCTTGTTTTGGAAGGGCTAGGGAATACAGGTGTCCCCACCTTTCGGAAGTTGGTCCTCTCTCACTTCACTTTATCAAAGACCTATGTGAGTACCTGTTTTCTGCCGACCAAAAGAAATTAGAAGAGGATTTTCGCTTTTACAAAAAAAGGCAAAAAGCAAAAATAGCATTCAGTGTTTGTTTTTCAGTGAGGTGGTTGGGAGGGCGCGCAGGTGCCGGCAGCCAGAGTGGCCCCACCAAGCTCCTTCCCTGAGAACTACACTCCGCATCGCAGCATCAAACTACCCAAACTACCGGAGCTTTGAGCTCTGCCTATGAGCATTGGGGCTCTATCTTGATTTATTTTGTACATCCATTAGCTAGATGTGTCCTAAGGTATCAGAAAAGCCTAGGAAGTTCTTTTTTTGGTCCGGGAATGCTCAATTTTTTTCCCCCACATAGATTAATGGTACTTACTCCTTTGTTTTATGCCATTTTGGCTTACAAAAGGTGTCCTAGGAAGACTCTGCTTTCTGATGGGGGGAGGGGTAGGACCTGTATTTCCAATTGGCACAGAAAGTTGCAGTGACTTGCCCAGGGACACCCAGCCAGAGTGGATTCCTAGTTCAAATCCCTTACATTCCACATCACTGAGGTAAAGTGGGGCAGGTGGGCTGCAGTAGCGAAATTTCTGAAAGTAAGGCAACAGTACACAGTAGAAATACTATGCAAGCCACAAATGTGAGCCATGTATGTAATTACAATTTTTCTAGGAGTCACATTAAAAAAGTAAAGAGAAACAGGTGAAATTAAATGTAACAATATAGTTTATTATATTATTTATACATTATGTATATATTTGTTTAACTTAATTCAATTCAATTAATATAAATATAATATATATTTATATATAAATATATAATATAATATAAATTAAATAAATATATATTTAATTCAGTATGTCTAAACTATAATTGTGACATGTAGTCATTAAAAAAATTATTAATGGGATGTTTTACATTCTTTTTTTCATATTAAGGCTTCAAATTCAGGGGTGTATTTTATACTTAGAGCCTATCTCAGTTGGGACCACATTTCGAGTATTCAATAACCACCCTTGGCTAATGGCTGCTATATGGAACAATGTACATCTGAAGGCTCATGTAGCAGGAATATTAAACCCAGAGCTTTAGTTAATCGTATCAATAACTAGCCACCATTGACTGAGCACTTACTGTGTTCCAGGCAGCAGTGTGCAACATCTATGGGCTCATTTACCCTTCCTAACAGCCCTGGAAGGTAGGTAACTATTCAGTCACCTGACTAAGTGGCAGGGCTGGTACGCACTCCCAAACTCGGTTGTTTCCCAAACCTGCAATTTGAGCCACTGAGTTCCAGAGTTTGGGAGACATCGGCAGGGCTGCAGTGGGGTAGTGAGGCGTGGAGGGTCCTTTGGAGTATTTCACACAGCGGGTAAAGCTTGGGTTCCGGATCCAAGCCTACCATGAGTCAGGCGACCTTGGGCCACCCACCTTCTTGGGTTCCAGTTTTCCAATCTTTAAGATGGGCTGATGATGCCTTTCTTCAATCCACGGAACTCTTGTCAGGCTGAAATGGGGAAAGGTTTTCTGAAGTGTTTTCAAACAGAGAATACAGCCCAAGAGACAGGGCCAAGGTTAACAGGGAGGTCAGGACTGATCCCCAGGCCTGTACTCAACAACCACAGGAGCTGGTTGGATAAGCTGGGCGGCACTGGACAGATTTCTTAAGCAGCCCCAGAGCCCTCTTCTGTAACAGGGAAAGCAGAATGACTCATGGAGTTGTGATGGTCCAATAATGATTAGATGATGATTGGAAAGCTCTCGGGCTGGCCCAGAGTAGGCAGTGGTAAACATGAGCTATCATGACTGCCTCTGTTGTAGTTGGGGTTTGGTTGCAGGGCTTGATCTAGAGTCACTGGGGAATGGCACGAAAGAGGGAAGGAGCATGGCTTCCCCAGCCCCCTGAGATACGGCTCTTGGCTCAGGGTAGTTCCAGCAGTCCATTGGTGGGGAGCGGGAGGTGTTGGTGGAGTGTGAGAACACTTAGTGTGTAGGAAAAGCACCAGACCCAGTGGCCAAGAGAAGGGGTTTTAGCCTGCTGTGTCATCCTGGGCATTTCCTTGCCCCCACTGGACCTCAATGTCATCTGTAAAACGAGGGGATCGGACCAGAGATCTAAGTCTCTTTCTGCCTTTACTGTTTAGATTTTTACAGTGGTGTGAATCAAAGCAGTCACCACAGCACCTGTGAGGGGACAGAAAATACCCCTGAGCCTTCCCCTGTGGCCTGGGGCTGCCACTTGGGGGAGGGCGCCACCTGGTGGCCATACTCCCTCCTCTAAACTGGTTTAGAGAAACAGTTAAGGACTCGACTTCTGTGGGCAGTGAACCCAGAGGTCCAGGCACACTTTTTATAACTTCTTTTGGCAGCTCAGGGGAGCAGAGAACGGACCCAGGCAGCTCCCAGAGCTAGGAGTCCTGGGCATGATGCTAACTCCCGAGGGATGCTGGTTTTACAATCCAAGATCTCTTGGTTTTACAATCCAAGATTTCTTCCCTAAAGTCACCTTGGGACAGAGGGCTGCGTTTCCCTACTGTGTAAAGTCTAAGACACAACATACATTTTGTTCTCTTTCTTTGGAGAGGAGCCATGGAACAAAACAATCTTCTCTTGGTAACTCCAGCTCCTTCTGTCACTACTGCGCTGGGCTCATGGAATGCAGAGGGCTTTTCCCCTGCACGAAACCCCTCAGACTGCTGGGATCCCAAGTTCTTCTGAGAGCTTTCCTACCCCTCCACGTCCGCCACACTGTCAGTATCGGGCTTCTCTCTGGAGAGGGGTCAGACTGACATGGGTTCAAATTCCAGCTCACCAGAAGACTCCCGGAAAGCTGCCTAACTTCTCTAAGCTCAGTTTCCCCCGGAAAAATTAGGGATGACGACAGCCTTTGCAGACTGGTCTGAGGATTATGACCCTAGCACCAAGTCTAGCACTGAGGACGTGTTTAACAAGTAATAGCTCTTGTTTCTGCCAATATGGCATCCTGACCACTTTTTCATATTCCAGGAAATGAAACATGCTAGAAACATGAATAGGGTGCCTTGGAGAATGATATTAGCAACCAGAAGTAAACACCCTTACCGTTGAAGGTGGTGGAACCTCTTCAGAACTATTTAAGTTGGCTCAGTGAATCCAACTTGGTCTAGACCGGATAAACCCTGGTAGGCAGGCTGGGGTTACGTGAGTAGCGTGAGTAGTTGCTTTCCTCTGTCCTCATTCTTTGGGCTTCCATAAGCTTCATTGGTTAGAGTTTCACCTTCAGGCAGTTGCTTGTTGACATGGCTGAGTCTGTCCCTACGCAGCTGACAGCACTGCTCGCCCTGAAGCCAGATCCACTCCTGCATTTCCCTCCCCTGCTAACTCCCTTTTCCCTCCCCCCTTCCTTTCCCCTCCTCCTATCCCTTAAGCAGGAGCCTCAGAGGGGTGTGGGTCCCAGGTCCTCCTGCTGCTCTCTTAGCATGGTTCCATCTTCCCGGTAACTATGAGCCCTCAGAAAGTCTCTCTCATTAGCCGCCTTACCTTAATTAAGCTCATTCCATTCCTCACTGGCTTCCCTAAGACGGCATGAGCGGCTCCTTCATCGGGAGGTGAGCTGGAGCAGGGCTTCCCGCAGACCCTAGGATGTCCGCAGGGGAAGGTTTACTTGCCATCCCTTCTGACAATGAACTCTCCTGAAATTCCTGGAGGACAGAGTCACTTTCCGGATTTCCTCAGACAACTGGCACACAGCAGACACTCCAACATTTTGGGGGCCATATTGCATTGCTTGGTTTTTTGTTTTTGTTTTTGTGTGTGTGTGTGTTTAAAGATTTTATTTATTTATTTACTAGGGAAGAGAGAGAGTGAGAGAGAGCATGAGAAGGGAGAAGGTCAGAGTGAGAAGCGGACTCCCCATGGAGCCGGGAGCCCGATGTGGGACTCGATCCCGGGACTCCAGGATCACGACCTGAGCCGAAGGCAGTCGCTCAACCAACTGCGCCACCCAGGGGCCCTTTTTTTTTTTTAATTAATAGGTTTGGTGACTGCAAAGTCCATGCTTCACACTCTGGCATGAGGCTCTTTGCTCCCGACAGGCCTTCCCCTCAGCCTAGCCTCCTGTGAAACCTTCCATTTTCTTCAAGGGCCTATTTAGGAGCCTCTTCTTCCAGGAAGCTCCCTTGATTTTCAGAAAGCCTTTTCCTTCCTATTTTCTGCTACTCTGAATCATATAGGTACAGATATAGTATGGCTACACACGGGGCTGGTATATAGATATTTTGATATGCCTACAGATATGGCCTTAGTCACAGATACAGATGTGTGTGTGCATGTGTGTGTGTATGTATGGATATATTCATGTTCATATAACATGTATACATATATACCTGTGTAGTATACCTATCTAGTATTTCTAAACTGATAGGAACATCCTTCCATGTCATTAGATATCATTTTACATGTAGACATATTTATAATACTTTAAAAATATTTTATTAATTTATTTGTCAGAGAGAGAGAGTACAAGTAGGGGGAGCAGGAGGTGGAGGGAGAAGCAGGCTCTCCGCTGAGCAGGGAGTCCAATTGGGGGGCTGCATCCCAGGACCCTGGGCCGAAGGCAGACACCCAACTGACTGAGCCACCCAGGCGCCCCGTATTTATATAATACTTCTAAATCCGGTTCCCTTTTATTTGACAGGCAGATTGTTTCCACTTCTTCACTGTTGAGAACAATGCTCCCATGAGGTAGTGGCTTATCTGGTGAGTGAGGAGAAGGGCACGCTGGACTTTGGGGCCAGATAGACCTTTGTTGACTCTCGTCCCCACCACTTGTTGGTGGCTTTGGACAAGCCATTTCACCTCTCTAAACTTACCTATAAAATGGAATAATAGTTCTCATCTCCTAGGGTCCTAAGGCTAGTAATGTGCTTACCTGTGGGCCTGTCATGGAGGAAGAGCTTAGTGAAGACACTGTACCAGGCGGGGAGGCAGAAGAGAGGGTTTGCTTGAGCTTCCCCGCTGCCCGTTGTGACCTTGTATGTGGCTATTTCATGGGGGTGACAAAACCCACCGAGACAATGGGGGGACAATCCTTTGTAAGTGGAGTGCTGCCCAACTGAAGATTGTTTTATTCTTGTTGTTTTTACCTGTTTTCTACAGGTTGGAGGAATATGTCACCTAAAGACTATGTATGTGGAGAAGGAGTGCCTTGAGGGCACTTAAAAAATTGCTTTGAAAAAAAAAATTGCTTTGCAGTGTTATAGGTTTGGTGAAAATGATTCTTGCCCATTATCAATGATTTAGACTGTACCAAAAAGCACAAAGGAGAAAGTAAGATTCCAAATCCCACCAACCAGGAGGAACCACGACCGGCATGTGGGTTGTGGCCTTCTTTGACTTGCTCCCTCTGTGGAGGCCAGGGCAGGCTTCAGCTGTTTAATAAATGTCTCTTGACCTTGACCAGATTGAGTGGGTTACTGTGGCGCGTTTCCACTCTGTCCCTCTCGGCCAACCTCTGACAGTTTCATTAACCTCATTAAATCACGAAGGTGCCTTCACACCTCCCGACTTGTTAATCTCAGCTCAGCTCTGGTAAGTTAAAACCTGGCTGGAAAGTTGGATGTACCTTGTTAACCTCTATTAAACCCTATTAAATTTCCTAACTAGAGTCTTAGTGACTTCTAGGAATCCCTCATTAAAGTTCAGTAAATCCACTTAGTCAATCCGTTTTGGGACAAGGCTGACTGTGGCTCTCTTGCTTCAAAGCATGGCTTCCTGAGTTCCCTGACGTGTCCCCAGGACCGATGACCCTTGGACCCCATCCCTGGAGTGCCTCCAGCTTTTTGACTCGGGAAAGTTCCTCCTCTCCACACCTGCATTTACACCTCTATAAACTGGAGTTAACAACTGTCCCTATTCTATGTGATTGTAGTGAGTGTCAATGAGTCAAGGCGTGTAAAACCGGTAGCGTGTTGTCTGGCGTGCACGCCGCACCCGGCAACTATTCTTGTTTCTAGATGGGAAAGATCCCTATAAACTAAAAGACGGTTAAGTTAATGGAAGATTCAATTGCAGACATTTATAGTGTTGCCTTCCATGCCTGGCAGAGTGCTTGCACCTGTGGATTATTTTCTTTCTGGTTTTATCCAGACTGGAGGTTATCATTGCAACGATTCCTCTATGTCGTGCCCCTGTGGCTGGGCATGTCCCTGTATTTGCTGGGGCTCTGACACATCTGAGCTGTCAGGTGGAACGCAGCTACTTTCTCTCCCTGGGCCTGAGTGGGGGGAGGGGGAGGTGAATTCAGTGGTTCCTAAACCCGGGTGTGCAGACAAGTGCTCTGAGAGATCTTGTAAAAATGGTTCCCTGGGCCCCAGGAGGATTGAGGAGCTACTCATTTACTAGGTCTCAGTGGGAACTCTGAGCTAGTATTCCCGACGAGGCTGAAGCTGCTGGATGGCGAAACCTCCGGACCAGATTCTTCCGAACTTTACTGAGCTTAAGTCTTATTTGGGGAAATTAAAAAATTCACATTCTTGGAATTCGGCCACTGAGCTTTCTGTTCCAAGGCTCTGGGATAGAGCCTGGGAACTGGCATCATACACAGCGTTCCTAAGGGATTCTGATGAGGGTGGGAGGGGGCGAATGCCACACTTTCAAAAATGTTGGACTTCAGATGATCTGGAATTCAATATTGTAAAGGCCTATTTTGAAAAAGCAGTGTCAGGTTCCTAGGAAAACTTCTGTACGTGAAGATGTGGTTCATCCTTCCATCATAACCTATGTCCACAGATCCTCATGGGAGGTGGATGCCAGCAGAAGTCAGCAGTCTGGGGGAAGCCTGGGGACAAAGCACCTCTCTGAGGTTCAGCATGTGGGGTTCGAGGACAGCGGGCAGCCCAATGCTTCTCTGTGAAGAAATGGAGGGCAGCAGGCAGAGGAAGGGAGGGAACTACGTCACACATGGGGAGACATGATGTGAAGATTAGAACTTCCTTTGCTATCTGAGGGAAATCAACTCAGGGATCACCTAAATGATGGCATCCCTCAGCAGCAAGCCATCAGGAATCCTGTGGGCTCCCACCCTTGTTGTCCCCCAAACTTCCTCCTGAAGAGTCAGCCTCCACACAAGGAAGTGGAGGCGTGGGGGTGGGGTGGTGAGGGGAGAAGCTGCACTGTCCGTGATGCCTTCAACATTTTAGAGCTGGCGTGTGTTCCTTCGAGTTAACGAAGATGAAGACAAACATTTCTGCATCTCTTCTCTTCCATTCTGCTGACAGAAGTGCACTAAAGGGGCACTAGTGACAGATGTGAAATGAAAGCCTGGAGTCTGAGGCGCGGCTGGGCAAGGGGCCCCACCCCTGGGGCCTCAGGGACCCCCCGCCCGTGAAGTGCAGCCAGGTAGCCCCATCGTCAGCACGTGACTTGCCTGCGGACTTTGTTACAACACAGACCTGAGTCAGTAGAGAGTTGGCAGGTGAGGCAGGCGGAGGGTCTGCATCTCTAACAAGCATCTGGATGACGAAGCAACTCTGAACAGCAAGCCTCTATCGTAGGTGAAGAAACGCTAGTCCACAATCTGTGAAAGATATTTTTGGGACATTTGAACATTGGGATATTCGTATAAAGGTCTAGATGACCAGGTCCTCTTGTGAAATTTTGAGAAGTGGCCACGCAGGGCTCGAATCCCCACATGGCGACAACAAGCTGGAGCCGAGGAGCAAGTGCCCTCAGGAGGGACCCACGTTCCTCAGTTGCCCCTTGCAGGCGTTTCGGCCTGCCATCCTCCAACCGGGTTCTTGAGGGTCCTCACTTTATGGACGGATAACTGCAGACCCCGAGCGAAGCGTTTTGCTCAGGGTATCTGGGATGCTTTGCGGCATTCGGACTCTAGCCTCTGGCTGTAGGACCATCAATCTCTTTCCATATAAGTGAGTGGGAGAGCAGGGAGTCAACTTCTGCGACCTAAGCTCACTCGCTGTGCGCTGGGATTGGAAGGGGGAAGGCGGGAGCCAGTACTCAGAGCCGGGAGGGAGGACCGCTGTCACCCATCGCTGTACGACACAGCCAGGGGCCGAATATAGAAGTGAAAGCATCTGAAGCCCATGTGGACAGTCAAGGAGAACGACAGAATGTGTCTCTTGTTACTCATTCAGATCATTTATTAAGAGTGAAAGTCGGGCCATCCCATCTGTGATATTGCAACATGAAAAGTCACATACATACTAAGGAGACCCCACAGAATTGAGAGCCTTTCAACAGTACAGAGCCATAGATTACAAAATTAAAATACAAATGATCCCCCGAATTTGGCAGAAAACAAGTACAACATGAGGAGGCCTGGAATGAAAGGGCACTTGCTTTTTGATAAGGCAGTTACAAAATGGAACACAAACCCACACCGCGAAAACATTCCGATGGGCATCACGGACAGCAGACGCGTACAATAGGGGTCCTGGAAACCCTCCGTCCCCAGCGACGATGTGCTCGTGGAGTGAGAGCAACCGAAGGCTTCATGGTTTAGGACACAAGCTAGATGAAATAACGGAGTGTAGACATTTCCACCTTAAGAAGAGGTCCCACCTGGCCCCAGACTAGACTCCACCTCAAAATGTCAGATCAACGTCACCCTTCCTACCCTTGAACTTGGGAAACAGTCCGTAATAAAATGAAGGGACTAGAAAGGCACCCCAAAGCACCAGGCTTCCTAGGCTACGACCTCAAGTTCACTTGTCCTTTGGTTCAATTGTCTAGCCCAGTAACAGGGACCGAGAGGCCGTGAACCACTGGGCCTCAGAGCTGTGTTCTTCTGAATCGGGGCCAACCGGATGACACAGCCCAAAGGACCACCTGAAAGGCAGAAGTCTGACCAACAGATCTCAAAGTAAGCCCATTTTGCAAGAATTTCGATTCTAGGACAACACTACAGATCCTGCCAGGACTTCTGAACTCTGGTCTTAAATCATCAGCTAGTTCTCCCCTCACATTCATTTGGCAAAACTCAACTGACTGCTTTCCCGATCGTGTCACACAGCCTCGAGTCCAGCAGGCTGGTTTGCAGCCCCTGGGAGCCAGGCTGGCCTTGGGAACCTCTCTGCTCAGTGGCAAGGTCTTGAACATCGGAAAGCAGCTTGCTTTCGATAGACTTGAGTCGCATGCCAGTCAGAGAGTGAGAAGAGCTCTGGACAGGTCAGGAGGACGGAAGGTTAGTCCAGACTGCCCTGTGAGTCAGACAGGTCGTTCTCAATGTCAGCCTCCTGTCTTTAAAATTAATGATGGGCAAGAGCAACCTTACAAGACTTTCCAGCTGGAAAATATGGCACTTCTCAGACATGGAGAAATGTGGCGTGCCCCTCCCCCAAGGTCCTAAGCTTTGTTTTTGCCATAAAATCAATGTGTGAAGTACTTGCAGAAATCTTAAGGTACAAGCTCTCAGCAGCCATGGAGCCCTTAAACTCCACACGGAGCAATATTTTACAATCTCCAGCTAAAACTTTTCCTAAGTGACGCGAGCATCAGTTTTTGTGGGGCAAGCACGGAACTAGGGCCCCATCCTTCCTAGGTAATTTTTTTTATTAGGCTGATAGCATCCCCTCCATCCCCTCCCCTGACCCCCTCCATCAGCTTCCACAAGAACATGGGAGAACTGGCCAATGGGGTTTCTGCAACATCCTTCAACAAGGAACTAAGTGGACGCATGCTAAAAGGGAAAGACAGCCAGGACACCCAAGTATCTATCTGCTAGCTGCTCCTTCCCAAAAGATAACTGCTGTGCCCTGGGACAGTGCCAGCAATTAGGTCCTTGGCCAAGATGAACAACTTGTTCCACACGGCCCCTGCTGGGCAGAGGCTAAGATGGAAGTGACAGAGAACATAGAAAAGCCAGAGGTTTATAGAGATCGAGCAGGCTTCCCCAGGAGGTAGTGAGTTCCCTGTCCTCAGAGGTGTTTAAGCCCAGACTGCTCAAACCCTTGGTGGGACAGCTGTAGGCAGAATGTCAGCACCTGTGGGGAGACTGGACTGATGACTTAAAGACCCTTTCCCAATTTTTGGATCTCACCATTATAATGACTGAGAACCTTCAGGTGACTTCCATGAGGCAACTTCTCTGGGATCCAAGGTCTGGACACCCTATTTCAATAGACAAGGCCCCCTCCAAGTAAGTACCCTTTCCTACTTTCTTCCTTCCACCAGGGAGCTGTCCTGCAAAATATTAACCAAGAAGTTCCCACAAAATAAGCCCAGGTTAGATGCAACATTCCAGCCACAAATGATTATTAATATCTGTTCTCTGGAAGGCTAGCAGTGAATATTTAGCCATGACAGAACTTCTAACAACTTGGCTGTTCTTACACATACGTGCGATTCCTTGTCATTTTACAATGCCAATCCTGAAGCCTTTGCTTTCAATCTTCCATGGGCTTCGGCCATGAGCTTTTTCATGTGATGTTGCCAACCTAAGAGCTTGCGGAAATAAAAAGTTTGTCCATTTGTTTTTTTAAAACCCTAAATCGATGCAACACGAGTAGCAGGCTACTAGCACTTCCACGTGACAACCTTCAGGGCATTAGAAAGAACCATCCCAGGCTGGACCGAGGCAGGAACCGTACCCTTTAGAAGATAAATGTCAGTTCTGGATTTCACATTCCAGTTTTGCCCAGGAGCACCAAGAGGAGAGAAGGCAATGTTGCAACATTACTGGTGGAGAGAAGCGCAAGAGTCCTTGGCAGGTATATAAAAATGGAGGCGGCCAAGATGAACACTGCTTTCCCCAAACTCCCCTGCTTCGGGGCCATTTCTAACAGGCAGGAAGTCTCCTGCCTACAGATGAAGCCTTGGGAAACTGCAGAAGAGGCTAAGGCAAGTGGCTTAGTGATTGGATGAAAGAACAGATTTCTGCACACAAGAAAATCGTAAGTTCACATAGCTTTGTCTTTTCTCTCATCTGACGTGTTTTCAAAGGTTGAAAAGATACCCACAGCCTCTGCTTTGCAAAAGCACCTGTCTTTCGAGGGAAGGTGGCGGGGGTGGGGGACTCCAGTGTGCAGAGGATCTGGCTGAAGGTGAGCGTCTCCCTAGTCTGCACGCTGGAACAAAAGCATTCTCACAGAGACACAGGAACAAATGGATCCTAACACCACAGCTTCTTGTACAGAAATGGACTGCTGTCTCTCTCAACTAGGAAACCGATTGCTGTTCAAGCAATAGTGACATGCCCTGCACATCGGCAAGTTTCGCTTGAACAGCAGAAAGATGCATTTTCTCAGGAAGAGATGGGCATTTCCAGAGAGCAGGTGACCAAGGCCTTTACCTGTAGGCGCCACCTGCCCCCCAAACTGTGGCCTGATGAGAAAACATTCTCCTTAACAAAGGGGGGCCTGGTGTTTGATGCCTTCAAGACTTTCTAACTCAGTCTCTCAGGAGAAAAACCTATATAAGCAACAGAACTTTAAGCCTTCTTGATGTCTGCACATCAACATCCGTCAGCTATAAGCAGCGAGACAGTCTCTACATACCGAATCTGAATGACTAAAAACACTCAGAGAGCACCTTGATAGGCCATCCACAGCTGGGTGTATTAAAATAAGATCCCCTCATAGTCTAGAGTATGTTCTATGTACATTCATTTACACATATTTAAAAGGCTGCAATCTGCTAGACATGCATTTTGAACACTGGTGAACGCTTTGCTGCAATGGAACACGCTGCATTTTAGTGAGGGGGTGGCCTGTCCCCAATCCACAGACAGCACGGTCCTCTGCCGCAAGAACCGAGCCTGCAGACGTGCACCGCCCTGCTTGGCGGAGGCCATGTTTGGACTTCTCTGCACTGATGCTCAGAGGAAGCCGTTTATGAGACATGAAAACTCTCTGCCGGGCTAGGCCATCCACGGCTCTTTTTATAATTTAAGGCTTAAGAAAGCACTCACAATTAAAACGGAGTAAGAAAATGATACTTTTGACCACAATACGTGTCAAGATGGTCAGAGATTAGAATCCCAGTCCTGTTCTCTTTTCTCCCCCCCCATTCACATTCTCTGGCCCCCAACACACTGATTAGAAACTGTTGCAAAAGCATACTTTTGGATATAAAGCTTTGTTTTCAAAGGAGACTTTGGCTCTGATATAGTAAGATAAAGGAATTTGAGTTTTTGAACTTAAAAAAAAATCAGGTCATTATTCATACTTGAAAATATTGTTTAAGCCATCTTCCCCACCCCCCCAAAGAGGGAGGCAATCTGCTCACAAAAATGTCAGACGGGCCTGACCACTGTTGCTCAAACCCATGATTTGCTGGTGACCCCGAGCCTAGGGAGTCAACAGCAGTCAGACTTTTTATCCCAGAATTGGACTTCTGAGCAGGAATCACATGACCGTTGGCAGCTTTCTTGGTGGTTGTGTACTAAGGATTAGTGTTTCTGAAAACACGAGCCCCAAATCACTAAACAGCTCCCTTCGTCAAAGCATTTACGGCCTGGGAGGAAGATTGAAGTCCGACTTCCTAACTTCACCCCAAAGAGTAAAGCAAAGAGTGATGTGCCAAGAGCTGCGTCTCCTGTGAGGGCCCCCGCATCGGTGTTTCGGAACCTCCACGAGAATAGCTTGGTACCTGCGAGTGCCCTCAAATCCTCTTCCGATGAGAAACCTCCTGTTGGTGCCTCAGGATTTCCCCCACATTCTAGAAGTTAAGTGGCGAGCCACCGGAATGGCAGAGGTCTCGTTAACTACGGGGGTGACGCAGATGCTAAAAGGCTGGCAGCGAGCCCCCCACACTGAGTGCGGGCCTACTGTGCGCCGGGCAGGGGCCAGTGTGGGGGACCGCTGGCAGACTGACTATTGCTCAACGACAGAGCCAGCAACAAAGCGGGGCGCGCCCGTCCCCAGGAGACGCGGCTCTGCTCACGCCCCTCCGGCCAGCTGCACCCCCCTGCTCCTCCAGGCCTACAACTCACACAAGGCCGAGCAGTGGTACAAGGTGAGTACTAAAATATTTTTTGTCCCACATTTCCAGGAGAACTGACTTAACACGCTGTTGCATGCCGCCGTACGTCATTTTCAAATCTCTTAGTGATCTTGTTTTTTCAGTCCGGTAGTTGCCTTAAAACAGTCTTTGTATACACATGCTGAACATGAGAATATAATCCTGCTGACCAAAAAGAGTTACAGTATTCATCATTCAAACTTTTTTATTTACAATAAAATGTAACAGTCTTTACGGGCTTACACGTAGCAGATTTCACCTGTGCATTCAGCATTACACTTCATTCCTTGATGTACTGGATCCTCACTCCAGCTGTTTGCCGCCCTCTGATTTCTGGTCCAGTCGACTCTTGTTACTCTTCACCATGTAGATGAAGTAGGCGAGCGTCTCTTTTTCATTCACAGGTATGTTCCTGAAGTGCCGGCTGACGGTCTACGTGGGGAAAAACACCAGAGTCTGTTAGAGCAACGCCTACATCAGAGCCACAAATCCTGAACTGTGCAAAAGAGGGTGCAGGGTTGGCTTCCAGAACTAGGGAGGGGTCATGATGGCTGCAGAACTCAGACGCCCTTCTCCCCCACAGGGCTGGGTGATTTGGTTTCCAGGCCTCCAAAAGCAGCACTTGAACCCACAACATTGCCAAGATGCAGTTCTATTTCAGGGGTAGCCAACTGTCCATCATGGGACAATCTCAAGAGCACCCCCAAGGAGGACTAGGTAGGGACGGCTCTGCTTGGCCAGCTGCTGCCATCACCAGCTCTCAGGCCCTGGCACCACCAGGCAGAAAAGTGCCTTTTTTTTTTTTTTTAAGATTATTTATTTATTTGAGAGAGAGAAAGTGAGAAAGAGCATGAGAGGGGAGAAGGTCAGAGGCAGAAGCAGACTCCCTGAGGAGCTGGGAGCCTGATGTGGGATTCGATCCCTGGACTCCAGGATTGTGACCCGAGCCGGAGGCAGGTACTCAACCAAGTGAGCCACCCAGGTGCCCTGAAAAGTGTCTCTTTAAAACTCTGTCAAATGAATAGCCAATTGGATAGATGTAAGTGTTTGACCCAAGAATTCATCTAAATAGTACACAGCTGCCTCTTAAGACATACCCCATTTGAAAAATAATTTGTCATTTACTATGTACTCCTGACAAGTGGCTTTTTTTTTTTTTTTTTATAAGTCCTGAGAACGTAGCTCTGTGCCTGCCCCACCTCACCCACCCCTTTCAGCAGGGCGAGTGCTGGCCAACAGGTAATGTGACCTTACAGTAGGAAAGAGTTGTGCGCTTCTATCTACGTTTCATCTAGATGTCGGGGAAGGAAATTTAAGAAAAAATGATGGATCAACAAGAAACTCCTTTGGTCTTTCCTAATGGGAAGACCAAAAATCAACGGGGCTATCAACCTTTAAGGAAACTTCTGAATGGACTGAGAGGGCTAGGAGAGATCAAGAGTCTGCGAACTAGCACCATAGAGTGGCAACTTCTGGATGGTAGCACTGTATTTTTCCTTTTTCCATTTTCCACATTTTCAACAACAGGCAGAAAAGCACATTGAAAAAAAGAGGGATAAGAGGAAACCTGCACAAATGCCACCAGGACAGAAGTATCAAGGCAGGCTGTCAGTGTGTCCCAACGAGGGCCAACAAAGTACTTCTCCCCCTCTGAATTGTATTAAGAGCTCAGGGTAGGAGAAAAATTTCTTGGGTTCTATTCATATAATAAATACTTCCATTACCAAATCAGAGAAAAAGAAATCAAAGGAAAAACTAAAGAAAAAGAATAGCTCCTAGGGAACAGGAGCAAAGGTTTTGGGGTGATAAATCAGACACACCTGATGTGCAGGAAGGACCATGTTTATATAGAATCTTACGAAACAGGATTCAAACAAATGCACCAATAAAAGCACGCTCAGGACTTAAAATCAGGAGTCTTGAGATTCCAGGCTCAATTCTGCTACTAATTTGCTGCATGATTTTAAGCAAGTCTTTTCCTCTCTCGGTGCCATGGTTTCTTTTATAGAAAGGGCCTTTCCAGGTCTTATAGCTGTGGGATTCTAGATTGTACAAGAGAGGGAATGGGATATTACTTGCAGAGCTACGGAGGGCATGAGGATCAACAGACAGGTGTAGCAGCAGGGAGAACCAAGGTCACCATCAGAAACACAGCAGTGGCTCTCTCTTTTTGCAGTGCAATTTGTCTACCTACTTCTGCTAGCTGGGCCTTATTGAAGCCTGGTCTGGTCTGCAATTTGTAGTGTCGTTTATAACGCCGTAGAGTGTTCACCTGCAGCTGGAACAGATCGACCTGGAGAGAAGAGGAGAAACATGTTATCCATCACCTGACTAGCCACGGCTCACCAAGAGCACATTACGTGCCCAGCACTACACTAGGAGGGACGGGGCGGGAAAGAGGACTACAGAGATGTCTTAGAAATGGTCCACTGAGGACTAGTAACTGGCTGGGAGGACCAAAAAAAAAAAAAAATCAACACCCAAACAGAACAGTGGAAAGAATTCTAGCTGGGGAGGGGCGGTCCCAGGAGGCTCACGGAGGTGGTGAAGCTTAAGCTAAGGAGAGCAGGGCTTAGAGAGATAGTGAGGAACAGGGCTAGACTAGGGAATGAGAGAGAAGACCACGAGCGCAGAAAGCCAGGAGGTGAAGAGACAGACTCACATGTCATAGGCACTCACAATGGGTTTAAAAGGTGAGACTGGAGGGCAGCATGTCTTGAAAAGTGGAAGGAGCAACCATAGGTGGTAGGGGGTGACGTTCAGGAAGATGGACCTAGGGGTGGTTTGCAGGGAAGCCTGGGGGGCGGGGGCCGGCAACGGTGCTGCAGCAGTGATCAGAAATGAGATGCTCAAGTTGAGCTCTGGAGGCTAGTGATACTGGAGGGGGACACCAAGCATGGGGAACAAAGGTAAACTCAGACAGGCATCCTGGAGGAAGACAGGCCTGAGCTTGGTAGCGGACCAGATGGCGGGGCGTGAGGAAGGACAGCGGGAGGTAATGCTGTTCCCAGAGTTCTTCCCTAGGCTCAGCCTTCAGGTGTCGGAACCCTGAACAACTCTCCAGAGAAAACTCAAAAGCTACTGTGGCCAATGTACAAATCAGCAGGTTAGGTTGGGGGTCTCTGCAGATGACTGGATAATAGAGGGAAAGGAGCCCCCCTTTTTTGCTAACACAGGAAGAGAGGAAAGCTGCACAGTCATGAAGTATTGAAGGCCCAGAAGTTGGGCTGCTTTTACCTGCCTCTAAAAGAGATGTTCTTGCTTCAGGCAGGTGGAGGGCACTTAAAAACAAAATGAATGATCAATATGAGGGACCAAAGTCCTTCATTCTTTTCAAAACATTCCTCAAACCCTTTTTTTTTTTTTGTAAAAAGCATTGAAATTGAATACATCTATTTCTTTATGAAATAATAATACTAATGCTGAAGGCAATAGAAAAACCCTGTAAACCAATGCTAGAGAAAGGGACACAGGGAGGGGCGGAGGGAAAAGACCCTATTTTCAAAGGTTTGCTCCACATCTGCAGACAAAGGCCCGCCTACCCTTTCTATTCCTATGCAGTCATTTCCACTCTGAGTGCTAACAGGCGGTTGCCTTATGAAATATTCATGTGTCAAATATTCAATGTACATTACAAACGGGTTTTCTTCTGCTGAGTCTTAAGTGAAAACAACTTAGAAAGAAAAAAAATCCAATACTCTTTCCTGTAGCCTTGCTCAATAGGCACCAGCACCTTGAAGGGTTGAGAAGCCTAGGTCCCATCGTCCAGTGCAACAGTTCTCAGCAAAGGATGGTTTTGCCCCCAGAGGACATCCTCTAATGTCCGGAGGCATTTTTTGGATGGTCACTACTGTGGCGACTGGCACTTAATGGGTAGAATCCAGGCATGCTGCTAACCATCCAACAATGCACAGGACAGTCCCTGCAACAAAAACTTCTCTGGCCCCAAATATCAACAGTGCCAGGGTTAAGAAACCCTGGGCCCTTATAACTGACTTTGGAGGGGCTCCTGGGGAACCAGCCTGGACCAGGGACCAGAGCTGGTATGAACTGACAATGTACACCTTTATTTTGCAGATCAGAAAACAGGGGGCCAGGAACTTCTCCCAATCCTTACAAGCTCAGTCTCCAACTCTAAAGGCAAAACAAAAAAAATTTTAAGAAACTTGACATTGTGGTTATATTTAAGAATGTATCAGGGGCTTCTTACAGAAAGGCAGTATGGCCTGGCACAAAGGACAGTGGCCTGGAGGCCCCAAACTCTGTGTGTGACCTTGGGTCTCTGTGCCTGTCTGTAAGATGGGGCAGTGAGACCGGCTGATTTCTAAGTTTTCAGCTCTCAGATTCGATATTACCATGATTCTATTATTCACTTTTCAAATAAACCACTGCAAACAAAGGGGACTAAAATTATTTCTTAATCACCAGGCCAGAGATAATGATCACATCAGAATCCATTCTTCCAGCTTTCTCAAGCAGACTTCTTTGACTTTTACCTCAGGAATGTCAGTGTCATGCTCAGGAGAATCTCCACCATCGTCGCTTGTCTTCCTCTTCCTTTTATTTCGTACGCTCTGGATGAAATTTTTGTGGAAGTCGCAGATATACAGGTGCCTTACCTGATGGGAAGCAAATTAAAGTAAGACTTGCCAATTCTACGGGAACAGCAACAGGCAGCTATCGAACTCTGGGGCTTCTCTCCTTTGCAAGGCACTGAAGAGAAAGAAGGAAGAGCAACATGGAGGCCCTAATTTCCAGAAGTTTACTGTTGAGTTGTAGAACGAGACGCCCACGAAGGGACACAAACACTACCATCACACTGGGCAACAGCTCATAAACTAAGTCCCCCCTCCGAAGGCTAGAGACAGTAAGTGTTGGGGTTCAGCAAAGGGAGAGATACTGGTGGCTGGGATAGTCAGGGTAGAGGTCCCTGACTAAAGAGGAGGATTTATGGGTAGACAGGAAGCATTCCAAATTGGAAGATGAGCCAAGACTTAAAAGTTTCAAATACAGATGACAAGGAGATTCGGGGGTAGGAGACACAAGAACAGCTCAGACCTTCCTTCAGACAATTCAGAGTCCCCCAAAGTTTTAGAAGCAGGGAGTGATATGACCTATAGGAGTTATGAATTTTCAATGGCCTGGTAGGCAATGTCCCAGGAAGGACGAAAGAAGGGACTGTGGTAATGGCAGACAGGACTTCCTATCTTTACACTGACAACAGCTACTACTGTAGGATGATCTCTCTCTGAAAAACCTTATTCCTGTGTATCACACTCATCCTTCTTGCATCACCACACATCTGGTCCACAAAGAGAAGTGGAAAGAGACGCAGAGACTCTCTTTCTCCCAGAAACCACTTGAAAGAAGCTGGATGCTTCTGCCCACTTTCTTTCTTTTTTTTTTTTTTTTAAAGATTTTATTCATTTATTTTAACAGAGAGAGAACACAAGCAGGCAGAGAGGCAGGCAGAGGCAGAGAGAGGAGCAGGCTCCCCGCCGAGCAAGGAGCCCGATGCGGGACTCGATTCCAGGACGCCGGGATCATGACCTGAGCTAAAGGCAGCCGCTTAACCAACTGAGCCACCCAGGCGTCCCTTCTGCCCACTTTCTAATGCAGGCTGGAGGCATAACGGCAAGTGAAGGCCGCAACTGCAGCTGAGAGGTGAACATGTTTTTATTTAAGAATGTAAGCACCAAGGGTGGCTGGAGGAGCCACTCAGAACCCTACCAGAAACGAAGTGCCTGTGTAAATGCCTTGGGGTTGCTGACACTGGAACAGATGCTACACAAATGTTCTTGAGAGACTTCTGAATTTGAATTTATTCCTTAAATTCTTAAGACAAAATTAAACTGATAGGAAGCCAGCATCAATTAATTCAGACCTCTGCATGGAGGAAATAATGAAAATTCCTTAATAATGAAATAATGAAATAATGAAAATTGCTCCAACCTTCATCGGTTGGACTGGTGAGTGTGGAGTGCTTTTTGGTTTATACTGCGGCTGTGACTTGCAGACAGCAGGCACTCTCTAAGTGCACCTGCATCAGCATGCGCGGCCCCTCCTGTCTGAGAGCAGTTTTGGCCAGCAAAAGCCACCGTTAACATACGGTCACAAATTCGAGTACCTTGGCTGGCGTCCACTCTGCCAAAGGACTTTTGGACACAGCCTGTGTCACTGTCCCAACGAACCCCTCCTAGTCGATGCATAGACCACTGGCCATGCTGTTACCAGGAAGAAAGCATACTACCTCTCCCTGATGGGAAGCTGGCCCTCATGTTGGCTAGTTCCACATGGAAACTCTGAGATGAAGCAGCTCCTCAAATTCGTAGAGGGACACACTTGGTAGGAGAGTAGGCAGAAGAGGTGATTTCCTGAAGCTGTGGCTGGGAGGTTTCAGGTCAGGACACTAGAATAATGGAATTCTGGAGGGAAGAAAACTTAGCAATCACCACTGTAACCCCACTGGCCCCAATCTCATTTTCTACGGAGATAAACAGAAGCCACACAGATGAGGTTATGATCTGGCCAAGGTCACCCAGGCTTCTGACCCCTTGTGCATAGTCCTTTCCCACCCCAGCATTTTCTTTATACTCTTCTCAACTTCCACTTTTCTCCAGAATAAAGCAGAAATATGTCACTTGGAGGAATGTTTGAAAGCATGTTATTTATCGATAACTCATAGAGCAGGGCCAATGTCTACATGAACTGAGGGTAAGCTGCCTCATTTCTGGTGCTATTGGATTTCTGGTGCTATTATTTTAAGAGGTTCTCTGTTAGGTCCTTTTACAAGATAAACAGTCATTATTTTTTCTTAACCATTTTCAAGTACGTATTGGTTTTCAGAAATTTCAGAACTCAGTGGCCTTTGGGGACTAGAGGTGGAGGAGGGAGGGTCGTAGCAAAGGCTCCAGTGTTTTTCTTTTCTCTTTCACTTTCTGCAACAGCTAAAAATTCTTATAACACGGCAGTTACTTAGAATTGAATTCCTGCCCAAGCCTGTGAGAATAAAATAGAATCCCCTTCAGAAATGATGATTCTGCACCACTACCTAGAAACAAATTGTGAGTGATTCCACCTTGAAACACTACTCTACAAAGCGTCACTTTGGGGGAACTCCAGTGCCATGCTCATGCTGCCGCTGTTGTAGACTGTGTGTGTGAAACCACCAACATAGCTCAACATGGGTTTTCCAGCAGGGTCACTGGGTAAATGGAGCCCCAGTGGCAGCAGCACAATTGCTCAGATGTCATGGCATCCAAGGATTTAAAAGAACTGAAATTTCCTTCCTTTCCTTCCTTCCTTTCTTTTCTTTCTTTTCTTTTTTTTTTTTTTTTTTAGGACTGGAAAACATTATAAGCTGCTCAAGCAAAGGCTCCCAAACACCTACACAAAAGGTAGGTAGGCAGCGTTTCCAAGAGGATGAATTCACTGCAGTCTTAGAATTAGGCGTTTCACTTCAACATGTGTCCTAATCTGGACCTCTGTAGTGTTTAGCCAGTAGTTTGCTCTCCCGTGAATTCCTTTCAATTCATTCACTGATAGTGATTTGTAGTAAGAAAGCCATTAACTCACCCCCAGCCATTTTAAAAAACAGCATCTTTCAAGAGTGACAAATGTACTGCGATTGTTCACGTAATAAAAATAAATTGGGGGTAGGAGGGAAGAGCCTGGAAGAAAAGGCGAAGATCTTTTATTTATTAAGATTTCATCAATCAAGGCTTATGGCATGGGGCTTGAAAGTAAGTCAGATAATGGGTTTAAGAAATTAACCAGCCTGTTAGTTACTGTGTGAGGTTGGCACTGTCACTTCTTATCTCTGGGCCTCAGTTTCAACTGTAAGATCCGAAGCAGAAAAGTGCATGTCCTTTCAGTTTAACAGGCGATCTCTAATTTCCCCCAACAGTGGAATTTTGGTCCTAAAAGAGAATGGATGTTCACCACCTGAGCTTTTAGCTGGGCTACCTGAATATTAAATATCCCCTTAACTCATTTCTAATTCCTAATCACAAGGCAGCCACTTAAGGCTTGCAGCAACAGATGTCAAACTAAAAAGTTCTTAATTGGTTGACAATAGGCACATCTTTAGAATTGTTAACTAGAAGTGGTGAAATCACACAGGAAAAGTTTTCCTATAATTAGGCACAAAACACAGGGCGATTCCATTCAAATTCAAAGCCCTCTCCCCAATGTCTTTCTCAAGAAGCTACCCCCAAGAAAATTGATTTTCTTCCTCCCCTCACTTAGACTGCAAAGAGCCTCCTCCCAAGACTTGGTCTTGGCCTTATTTCTGCCACATCCTTGAAAATCCCATTTCCCCACAGCTGCATGGAAGCAGCGAGCTCGGTGACCCTCTTCAGAAGCCGAGGCCACGGCATGGGTGGCGGGAGGGGGGGCGGGGGAGTGGGAAGTAACTGCCACCTTTCCTTTTCTGAAGGATTAACAGGGTTCTGAGGAGAGACAAGTAAGAAGACCCAGGTCCCTTCATCACCCCCTCCCCAACACTTGCTCCTTCGTGGGCCAACAGAATTAACCCAAGTCTCCGGACTCCGATATCTAAACCAGTACAATAAGCCCTAAACTGTTGTCAAATCTTCTTCCCAAGCAGGAAAGGTCCTCGGAAACCCCCCTTCCTCCGCCCCTCCCCAACCCCTCGGATTTGGTCAGAATCCCAGTTCGAGCCTGTCTGCGCTGAAGCGGCCTTTAAAATCCCGAGTGCAACTCCCCAGTTTGTAGATAAAGGGCGGCAAGGCCCAGGGCGGGGAGGGCCCCGGGGTCCGGCCCGCAGCTGGGGACAGCGGCCGGAGGGCGGCAGCGCGCGGGGACCCAGCCGGGAGCAGGGGCGGGGGCGGACTCACGCTCTTGTCGATGTCCAGCTTGAGTTTCTTCTGCGAGATGCTCTTCTGGACCCTCTTGCTGAAGGAGGCGTTGCCCGCGGGCCGGACGCAGCGCTCGCCGTCCTCGATGAGGCAGCAGCTCTGGCCGTAGCCGGGGGCGGCGGCGGGGGCGGCGGGGGGCCCTTCGCGGCTGTCCTCCTCCGTGCTAAAGCCGTTCATCTCCCCGCCCCGGGCCGGCCCCTCTGCGGGAGGATCCCCTGTAGGCCACTCCGCGGCCGCGCGCCCCGTGGGGCAGGTCGCCAAGGCCCCGCACCCGAGGGTCCCGGAGTCCGCCTCCAGACCAGGCGCTGCTGTGCCCCGCGCCCGGGAGGCCCGGCTCTGCTCCGCCGCGCTCTGGCTCCTTCGGCCCCCGGCCCCGCGCCTCCGGAAAGCCCCTTCCTCCCCGCTCGAGGCCCCGGGGTCGGCTCCCGCGGCTCTCAGGGCCCCGCCGGGGGTCACCCGGAGGCGCCTTCTGCCGGGGGCCCAGAACCGTTACCCTTCGGCGGGGGCGTCCGGGAGGGCGTCCCAGGAAGCAGCCGCTCCCCGGGGACTCCGGGCCCGGCTTGCCAGGGGGTTTCGAGGGCCCCCGCCGGCTCCCGCCTTCTTTCGGGTGCGGGGCAAACTCACCGCCGGGCAGCTCCCCCGGGGTGGCGCGGCCTCCCCGCGCGGGCCCCGGCCTCGAACCCGCGGCGCCCGGGCCCCGGGGCGCGTCCGGCTCGCCCCACCCCTGCAGCCGCTCGGCTGCGCCCCGAGTCCCGCGGCAGCCCCTGGGCCGCCTGGCCGCCGCCCGCCCAACGCTCCGCACCACAACAGTTCGCTCCCCCGCCCTCCGCGGGACAGCGGAAGTCCCGCCTCCGTGCGACCATTGGCTGCGTTCGCTCTCTGGGCGGGGCTGCTGCCGCCGCTGGCATACCCCATTGGGCGCCTCCGCCGCCAGTCCCTGGCGCCTGGCTACTTCCTGGACTCTGCTGGGATGGGTTCAAAGTAGAGAAAGTGGAAGAGGGAAGAGTTACCAGGGTGCGGGCCGGGAACCTGACTGCACACTCTTTAGGTCGGGGGAGGGATGGTGAGCAGGGGCCTGGCTGGACGGAGGGCCAGACTCCGGGAACAGAGGAACACATTCGGGGGCGTACAGAAATACAGACGTGGGCGGGAGTGCCGAGGGACAAATATAGGGAGGGGCATTTGAGGGGAGACCTTACGGGGATAGAGGTTCTGTCAGAAGGACAGACAGGGTAAAATCGAAGAACCAGGGCCAGAGGACCCTCAGACCGGTGGATGAAATAGGACAGAAAGCCAGACATGGCGGGAAAGACTGAGGGACAACCCGGTACAGATACGTGGAAAGACGTGCAGAGGAGATGATGAGGGTCTGATGGCGGGTATTGCAAAGTAGTCCGATGCTTGAGGGTGGCGGAGACCTCAGACTGGAGACTGGGACTGGCTTCGTGGGCGCGGAAAGAAACGGAGGAGGAAGAAGATCCCTAGGGGGCTTGGGTGACCCGTTGGCTGGGAAGAATCGGAAGTCAGTATAAGGTCTGTAGGGTGGACTCGGTGAACCGCGGGGAAGAGGAGGGGCTGCGGAGGACGCGGAGAAAAGGTTGGGGGTGGAGGATCAAGGGCCAATCTCCGCATAGGGAAGGGCTTGCAGTGTGCTGAGCCCTCCCCGGAGCTCTGTAAGCTGTAGCTTGTGTTTCAGCCTCCCGGTCTGTCTGCAAGGTGACCGTTCCCTACCAACACTCTGAGCTTGGGGTTCTGCGCCAGGGCATCATAAACATCTAGAAAGGCCTTGGGGAAATCTTCTAGTCTAGCACCCCAGTTAGGCCACCGATGGGTAGCTTGGTGACAAATGAGGGCCTTTCACCCGTAGGGACTAGCCCAGGGTCATGCGGTCGTGCAATCATTTAAGGATGGGTAGCGTTGAAGGGGGGTAGGGGTAGGTGGAGGGGGGCACGAAGGGGGTAATGTTAGGTATGTACGTGTACCTATTTTGGTAGTACTAGCTGGCTTGGCATTGAAGAGGCTTCTGGTTTGTGTCCTGATGAAAAAGGGAAAGCTACCAGTTCCCATGTTTAGAAGCAGATGCCCTGTGATCTTAAATTTTCTTAAGTGACTTTAAACGTGTTTGTACCCTCTAGCCTAATAATTTCACATGTGGGATAGCCATTTCAGGAAATTGGCCCACCAGAGAAAAAACTTAAACAACGATGTTCATTGTAGGATTATAATAGGAAAATGAAAAAGAACCTCAAGTTCCACAAGGGAAGTGGTTAAGTAAACTAACATCTTCAGAAAGAAATATTTTGTGATGTTTTCCACATTTAAGGTATTTTCAACATCAATGTAAATTTTTTCTATATAATTGATCATTAACTCTTCAACAAAGAATTGATGATGAGTTGGAGAAGTGCTCTATTCATGTTAAGTGAAAAATGCAGGATATAAAATTGCATATGGGATATGATGTGTGTACATCTAAGTTAAAACACAAAGGAAAAAAGAAAAGCAACTATTTGTGCATCAAATATACACCAAAGTACTAATAGTAATTATTTGTGGGTAGTGGAAATATGGTTGATATATTTCTCCTTTTGGTCCATTTTGCATTTCCCCCAACAAGCATTTATTGCTTTTGTAGTAGGAAAAACAGTGAAAATTAATGGAAAAAAGGCACAGTTTAATAGAATTCCTCACTCAGAGTTCATATATTTAGAAGTAAATTATTGAGCATATTATGTATACTCATTTCAGGGTTGGCCACAGGAGAAGGATAAAGCATAATCTTTGCCCTCAAAGAGAATATCTTCTAGTAGAGGAGCTCAGACACATATGCGAAAAATAGCTGGCTCTCTGTAAAGTCAGTGCATGATGTTGGTTCCAAAGTTGACCGGTATGGATGAGAGCTCCACATTTCCCATATATATTTCGCCCTTACCTATTTTTTTCAAAACCCCACTTGCATCCAGCACCAGGCTACTATAATACACACAGCTTCCCCAGTGCCAGCTTCCCCTGGCATTGCCCCTAGAGCAGGGGAGGAGGACGGATGGGTGACTTTTCCTTGGGTGCTCTATCTCAGCCCTAGGAGTATTGGCTGCTCCTTATCTGTTATTTCTGTATTCTTTAGAGTTCTCTTCACTCTCTTTTACTACAGTACCCTGTTATAATTAATAACTACATTAATTTTCCTCCCTTCAAATTGCTGTGTGGTTTCTCTCTCCTAATTGGCCCAGACTGATAACACCAGCCTCTGTGTAATTTTTTGAGGAGGGGGGCATATGCTTTTAACTACTCTTTATATACAATCCTGTAGTCTTCCCTCCTTTTGTCATAAGTTCTCCCCCATGTTATTGTGTAGTTCAGTTCCAAATAGCAATATTTGGAAAAAATTCTGATTCCTTTGCTAAGGGAATAAATCTGTAACTCCAGAAAGGAAATATAAATAAATATGCAGATAATGAAGACATGAATAGAGAGAGAAGCTTCTGTGATCCTTGGTCTGCTTTGTGTAGGATTTGAGATTGTCTAAAGGGGCAAGAGAATCTGATTTGCTACATTTATAACTTTAGGTAATTTACAATAGTTGCTTAAGTGCTTAGAAAGTTCTTGATTTTTAGATTTGTAAGTCGGCCCTGTTGGGCATTTAAAGTGTTTGAGAAAATCAGGCATAACAAATTTATAATTGTAGTCTGAAATGTCTAAGAAAATTTGATTAATTAAAGCTGTAAGTCTGTTAAATGTTTAAGGAGGATTGAATGTACTAAACTTCAGAACTAATTCATCAGCAATCGAGAACAAGTAAAAGTGATTGTTCTTATCTTTATATGAAAAATCACTAAATTTATAATGGAATAACAAGATTTGTTTTTTTTTTAAGATTTTATTCATTTATTTTGACACAGAGGGAAATCACAAGTAAGCAGAGAGGCAGGCAGAGAGAGAGGGAAGCAGGCTCTCCGCTGAGCAGAGAGCCCGTTGTGGGGCTCGATCCCAGGACCCTGAGATCGTGACCTGAGCCGAAGGCAGAGGCTCCAACCCACTGAGCCACCTAGGCGCCCCGAATAACAAGATTTGTAAATTGAATGTAAGGCCTTTAACAAAAGCTAGGTTTTATAATGGGCAACTTGAGTCTATAATTGTAACATTCTTTTCCATGCCCAAATCTACCTTCAGATATTTAAAATTGCAGGTAGATAACCCCCAACTTTACAGTTCTAGCTGAGGCCTCTCCTCTGAGCTGCAGAAAGCAACATCTAGTTCTTTGCTTGGAAGCTCCAGAGGCATCACAGACCCAGATGTTCAAGTTAGAAACTTCTCTGGTCCCCGAATCCACTAACTGTGCAGCCTGTACCCCCTTGATTCTCCCTTACTCTCACCCCACTCAAAGCCCACCCATAATCAAGGCACTTTCTTCTCCTTCCAATAGATATTTAGGATCTGTCCCCTTTGCTTCACACTCTATGGCCAGCAGCACCGGCCCAGGCCACCATCATCTTGTGCCTGCAGTGGGTCACCGGCCTCTGGGTCAGTGGTCCCTAAACCACTCTCTTCTGACGGAGCCTCCATACAAACCAGACCTTGCTCCACCTTCCTTAAGCCCCCTCGCCAGCTTTCCAGTGCATTCTGTCAGTGCCTGCTGCCATCTCTTGACTCTGTTGTTGCCCTGCCTCAGCTCTGTTATTCTGCGCTAAGTTCCTCAAATAAGCCCAACTCCACCCTGGCCCGAGGTCTTTGCATTCGCAGTTCCCTCGACCTGGAATGCTGGAATGCAGTTCTGCTCGCTCCTCCGGACCCACAGCTGGCTCCATCCTTCAAGTCTTAGTTTATTTTTTTTTAGAGAGAGGGAGAGAGATTGGGGAGGGACAGAGGGAAAGAGAGAGAGAGGAGAGAGAGAGGGAATCTTAAGCAGGCTCAGTGCAGAGCCTGATGCGGGGCTCATTCTCACAACCCTGAGATCATGACCAGAATGAAAATCAAGAGTCAGATGCTTAACTGACGTAGCCACTAAAGTGTCCCCTTCAAGTCTTAATTTAAATGTCACCTCTGCAGAGAGTCTTCCGTGATTAAAAGGAATTTCCCCCCCATTGCCTGCTGCTGTTCTCCATTCAGTGTCTTTTCTTATTAGCACCCACCAACCACAATGTGTAATTGTCCCCATTTCAAATCTTAAGCTCTGTGAAGGCGAGGAACACGTCTGTCCTGTTTCTTGTAGCTTCAGGGCATATGACACTAATTCTCCAGTTCTGGTGGCTAATAAGAGTAGGACGCAGTAAGCATTTTTTCAATGAATCACTTTATTTTTTAAAAAAGATTTTATTTGACAGAGCCAGTGAGCACCAGCAGGGAGAATGGCAGAAGGAGAGGGAGAAGCAGATTCCCTGCTGAGCAGGGAGCCCAATGACCTGAGCCGAATGCAGACGCTCAACCGACTAAGCCATCCAGGCGCCCCCAACAAATCACTTTAAATATATCCAACTATACCAAGAAATGTATTATGTAATAAACAAGATACAAAGCAATATGCAGAGTATTAATCCCATTTGTTTTTCCGAAAAGGTTTATACACAAATACATATTTTATGGAAACACAAGAAACTAGTCATTGTGGTTGCCTCCATGGTGGGAACTGTAGGACAAGGGAAGAAAGTAAGAATTTGAATTTTATAAGCTTTTTTCCTATTGCATATTTTACAATGTGCCTATATTTCTTTTACAATAATAAAAAAGACATCCTTTGGTACTATTATTTAGTAGGAAATATAGAATACCAAAGAGGTTGGAAGACTCTCAGATAAAGGACATTTATTTTTATTTTTTAAAAGGATTTTATTTATTTGAAAGAGAGAGAGAGAGAAAGAGAGAGAGAGAGAGAAAGAGCATAAGCAGGGTGAGGGGGAGGGCAGAGGGAGAAGCAGATTCCTCACTGAGCAGGAAGCCTGATGTGGGGCTCGATTCCAGGACTCTGGGATCATGGCCTGAGCCAAAGGAGGCCACTTAACTGACTGAGCCACCCAGGGGCCCCAAGGATAGTCATTTAAATGGAATAGATTTAGCTTTATGAAAACCCCACAACATTGTCCTTAATTTCCTCATCTCACTGGGGACCTGTGAAAGCTTTCCCTGACTCTGGCTCTGGCCTGCAGTCCGGCCCTTGTGTACAGCACTTGGCACAGTGGCTCGCACCCAGTAAATGTTCATCCATTACACGCTGACACCCCTAAACTTCCCCTTGTGCCCAAGTTCAGATTTCTGCATGTTAGGGAAGGAGACATCACCTTGGCGGAAGGCAAGGTGGTGCTGTTTACACACAGGCAGTCACCATATCCATCAGCACAGCAACGATTGGGAAAGGACTTGATTATTTTATTGTATCTTAACCTCATCTGAAAAAATTTTGTAGATGGAAAAATCAAACTACCAATAGTAGTGATAAGAAGTTTATGTATATCAAGAAAGTGAAGAGGGGCACCTGGGTGGCTCAGTTAAATGTCTGCCTTCGGCTCAGGTCATGATCCCAGGATGCTGGGATTGAGCCCCACGTCGGGCTCCCTGCTGAACCTGCTTCTTCCTCCCCCGCTTCCCCTGCTTGTGCTTTCTATGTCGAATAAATAAATAATCTTAAAAAAAAAAAGTGAAGAGACAACTGACAGAATGGGAGAAAATATTTGCAAGTCATACATACGATGAGGGACTTGTATTCAGAATATATAATGAACTATAATTCAATAATAAAAAAGACAAGTCAATTAAAAAGTGGGTAAAGTGGTTTTTTTTTTTAAGATTTTATTTATTTATTTGACAGAGAGAGACACAGTGAGAAAGGGAACACAAGCAGGGGGAGTGAGAGAGGGAGAAGGAGGCTCCCCCCTGAGCAAGGAGCTTGATTCGGGGCTGGACCCCAGAACCTAGGATCATGACCCAAGCAGAAGCAGATGCTCAACGACAGTCACCCAGGTGTCCCTGTTTGTTTGTTTTTAAGCACCAGCGTCCTTTAAGGATTTTATTTGCACATATGTATTACATCCCTAGAATCCTAAGATTTTCCCTCCTCCGTGCTTTCGTCTTGCTTCTCCATGGTCCATGAAGCCAGCTGAGGTTGTCTGGACAATGAAACCAAACTGGTGGGTCAGGAGCAGATTATTCTGCCCTTTTCTAGATCTTTGAATTGTACACCAAATCTGGGGCTGATCACTCCACACTTGTTTAACCTGTGAAGTTCACACTTTTCCCAGCCCTGTGATCATCAGTGATTTCGAATTCACCAGTGTAACCATGCTTCGTCATCACAATTAGAAACTGGAGGGTGACCTTGGTGAATGGCTTAATAAGAACCCAGTGTCTGCCTCTCTTTTTGGAATTGTTAATGCTCTTGACAGCACCTACCAGGACCTTCACGTGCGGAAAGCTGGTGGAAAGAGGTAAAGATTTTGAATAGACATTTCTCCAAAGAAGATATACAGATGCCCAAAATGCACATGGAAAGATGCTCAACATCACTAATCATTAGGGAAATGTAAACCCAAACCACAGTGAAATATTACTTCACACCTACTGGGATAGCTATAGTATATAAAGCAGATAATAACAAAAGTATTGCTGAGGCTGTGGGGAAGTTGAAACCCACATACTGCTGGTAGGAACGCAAAAATGGTGCCTCCATCCTAGGAAAACAGTTTAGCAGTTCCTCAAAGTGTTAAATGTAGACTTACATAGGACCCAGCCCTTCTACACTTAGGTAACTACCCAAGAGAGATGAAAACCTAGGTCCCCACAAAAACTTGTACATGAATGCTCATACCTCATTATTCGTGATAGCTAAAAGGTGGAAACAACTGGGGCGCCTGGGTGGCTCACGCATTAATCGTCTGCCTTCGGCTCAGGTCACGATCCCAGAGTCTTGGGATCAAGCCCCACATCAGGCTCCCTGCTTAGCGGGAAGAAAAAAAAAGGTGGAAACAACTTAAACGTCTTTCAGCTGATGAATGGGTAAACAAAACGTAGTATTTCCAGATACATTATTATTCTGCAATCAAAAAGAATGAAGGACTGACACACGCCATAGTATGGATAAATCTGGAAAATACTATGCTAAGTGAAAGCCAGACACAAAAGGCCACATACTGCAGGATTCTGTTCACATGAAATATCCAGAAAAGACAAATCCATAGAAATCAGCAGTCACCAATGGCTAAGGGACTGGGCAGCTGGGGTGGGGAGTAACTACTAATGGGGTTTCTTTTGGAAGGGACAAAAATATTCTGGAATTTGGGGCACCTGGGTGGCTCAGTTGGTTGGGTGACCGGCTCTTGGTTTTGGCTCAGGTCATGACCTTATTGGTCACCGGGTGGGGCTCCACACTCAGCAGGGAGTCTGCCTGAATGAAGAGTCTCGCCCTTCGCCCCTCCCCCCACTCACAGGTGCACGTGTGCATGCTCTCTTTCTCAAATAAATGAATAAATCTTTTTTTTTAAAGATTTTATTTATTTAATTGACAGAGATCACAAGCAGGCAGAGAGGCAGGCAGAGAGAAAGGGGGAGGTGGGCTCCCTGCTGAGCAGAGAGCCTGATGCGGGGCTTGATCCCAGGGCCCTGAGATCACGACTCCAGCTGAAAGCAGAGGCTTTAACCCACTGAGCCACCCAGGCGCCCCTCAAATAAATGAATAAATCTTTAAAAAATATTCTGGAATTAGGAAGTGGTGATGGTTGCACAACCTTGTAAATACTGAATTATACACGTTAAGTGGGGGAATTATATTTTAATAAAGGAAGCATGTGTATCATTAACTCTATAATTGACATAAAGGTAGAAATCATTAGATTTGTTAAAAGGGATGAATCTTTAGTTTCCACTCAATGTTCTTAAGCATATTTTAAAGATTTATTTATTTGAGAGAGAGAGAGAGGGAGAACACGCACAGATGTGAGCATGGGAAGATGGACGGGCAGAAGGAGAGGGAGAGAGAATCCAAGCAGGCTTCCCACCTACCTCAGAGCCCGTTTGACTTTTTACTTTTGACATTAGTCACATTTTCAGAAAACAATTATGTATGGAAGAGGGGGTGTATGTGCCTTCATGGGAAAGCAGAGAATCCCTTTGCCCTCTCTGATTCTCCTTCCTTTAACGCTAGATCACCAAGCAAACATCTCCTATGGAGTAATTCAGCCAATTCTAGGAGGTTGCACATAAATATTGACAAATTAATGACCTACATTAAATAAGCTGTCTTTAAACTGAAATATACATAAAACAAGGTTATGAGGTTCTTGTTGTGAGCAGAGGCTCACAGGAGCCCACCCCCACACTTGCCTTAGGGGTGTGGTTCAATATTTGCAAATTCAGTGTTCGCGGTGACGTGATAGAACAGAACTACTGTGAACAAAGGGAATGAGCTGCATACCAGGAGAAGCGCCATGAAGGAGGCTATATAGTTGCTTAGCATTATGAGAATGATGTGTGCAGGAGGTCTATTCTTGACAGGGTGGACTGGAAGTTTCTTGGGAGAGGGGTCAGCTAAGCTAGGAATCAGAGTATGGAAAGAAACTGCCAAGGGGATAAGAACATTCCAAGTGGTGGGACCAGCAGGGGTCTGGAGGTGAGGAAGACTTGGCCTGTGGGGACCTGAGCCCTGCTGAGGAGGTGGTGGAGAAGCAGGCTGGGGCCAGCCCGGAAGGACTGTTAGGACCTGGCTAGGAAGTTTTCATTTTCTCCTAGAGGCCTGGGGTAAAGTTACAAGCAGGCAGTAGTAATCAGGTGTCGCTGGGCCCTTGTTTGTTCTCACCACTACGCTGAAGAGGTCGCCGATTGTCCCTTATTCACCTCCGTACTTCCAGGGCTGAGGACAGAACTGGGGCCAACTACTGTGGTGCACAGCGTGGACCACCGTGGACCCACAGTGCCTATTTTGCTATGTTTTTGTCATCTGAATGACCAAGCCCTGGATTCTGCAGCTGTAGCTGTCAAGAAACTGTCGCAGGGACTTTTCCCAGGATGCAGACAACCCCAGGACTCAGGCCTCAGCTTCCCAGGCTGAGAGGCCAATGGTGGGGGGGGCTTAGGGCTCAGCTCCAGCAGAGGCGGACCCGTCATCCCTTTCCTCCCATCCCCAGGCAGGATCTGGCAGGAGATCAGATGCTACTTCAATTCCAAGGGGCTCATGAACAAGAGCCGCGAAGTTGCTAAGAAACCTGCTTTTCTGAAGGTTCACCAGGTTTTCCTTTGTTTCTACGGCACTGTGTGTGTGCGTGTGAGTGCACGAGCATGCTGAGGGCCGTCACCCCGCCACGCCTGCAGCAAGCTGGACCAGGACTGCGTGCTGCCCTGGGACACTATCACGGCCCCCAGGTATCGCCAAGCCGGGCAGCCCAGGCGTTTCAGGGGGAACAAAGGGGAGCCAGCTGCCTGCGGCCAGAGGTGGACAGAGCTGTGAGCAGCTGCAGGAAGGAAGCTTTGGATACTGGTACTGAATCCTGCACCCGCCTCTGCAACAGCCCAGAAGGCCTCGTGCGGGAGATACCAACAACAGAACCCTCTTTCTCTCTTCCCTTTTTCCTGGTAAAAGAATTTAATCTTTTTAAAAAGAAGCCATTACAATTTTAGAAGAAAATTAGCTTAATATCGACCTTCTGGTTTCAGTGCTCAAAACCTGCCACTATGGCTGGTGGACTGATTCCCCTCTCCTGTTCATCAGCCTTCTCCAAGCCGTGGGACCACAGCGCCCTCTTGTGGGCTCTGAGTGACAGCACCGGCAGGCAGCTTCTGCTCAGGGTCACTGGCAGTCCCACACCAAGTCTCAACCACAGAACCACAGCGGGAGCTGGAAGCATCATCCCAAACCTTCCCATTTTATGGCACAGAACTGAGGCCTAGATGGGGGCAGGATTTGCACAAGACCTCACAGTCCGTTGCAGAGCCAGGCCAGCCAGTGCTCTTCCTACCACATGGTATTACGTACACCTAATATTCAAAGCGTCATGTCTTGGTAGGTAAAAACTTGTGGCTGATAGGTGAGCATCAGAAATGAACTATTTCATGTTGTTCTGTCCTTCCAAAATCTTCAATTCCTGGTTGTAGTCTGTAGGACCCTTTGTGGGCTACCCCACCTAACCCTGGAAGCTCACCTCCTTCTGTCCTTCCTGCCTCAGGGCCTTTGTACCAGCTGTTCCCTTTGCCTGGAGCGCTCTCCCCAGAACCGCATCTCGGCTCACACTCCCTCCCGTCTTCAGCTCTCACAGGGAGGCACTCTCTCTCACTGGCCAACCCAATGTTGACCCCCACTCCAGTCTCTCAAACATCTTGTCTCTGACCCTTTATCACCCCGTTCACATCTAGAATCATCTTGGTTAGTTGTCGGAGGGCTGCCTTCTTCTCTAGAATGATGACTGTTGGGAGCTGGGCACTGAGGAGACACTCACTGAACATGTGCGGAATGATGGGGTGGAAGATGGCGTGTGGCACGAATAAGGCAGACAGCACGTTACAGAAAGTCTGGAGGTTTATTCAACAACAGTCACAGTCACAACTGTCCACAGTAAGTCAGTTCTTCACAAAGGCTCACTTTTCCAGGCAGGAGAAGAGAGGTTGGTGGTCTTGAGCTTTCTATACGGAATACCCAGTCTGCCATCTCAATATTCTCTGCCTGTAGTCCCTTTGAGATCCCAGTCTTCAAGCCAAAAACAGAGCAGGAGCCCCAACCCTGTTATCTGACAAGGCAGAGTCGAAGCCGTGTAGGGGGCAGGTGTTAAGACGGCCTTGCCACTGGGGATGTAGGTCCAACTCCCACCCCAGAGGGGGCAGGGGGCCTTGGCTCAAGATGAAGTTTGGACTGAAATATGACTTGGATTTCACAAAGAGAAAGTAGAAAAGAATTCCAGAATAGGACTGTATCTCTTGCCCCTCTCCCACACTTAAAAATCTTCGGAAAACATCAAAAGTGCACGGCCTCCCAGGAATTATAAAGATCCCCCAACCTGTACAAACTAGGATCACTGAAGCAAGGAATCCAGGTTTCTCAGTTACTACCGTAAAGTGCTTTGCCACTCTTTTGAGACTCCAGAGACAGAAAAATGAAGATGCACGGAAAGAAACATGGAGTCATTTTAAAGAATATCATCTCTTTGTTCAGGAGGAAAAGAAATTCACCAGGTAGGTTTGCAAAGTGAGGATAATGCGACTTTGGGGACCTGTCTGCCGCACCTGCAGCGAGAAGCACTCCTTCTCCCCTAGGCCTGTGGGAATAGCCCCCTCCTGCCTCCAAACTAGTTCTTCCTCAAGGGGAGCATGCCTCGTTCCCGGACAGCCTTCAAAGTCGAAAGCTCCAGGCAGAGGCACAAGGTGGGATGGCTTTTCACATATGTGCCTGCACCCTTGGCCACCTCCGGAGGCCTGGATTTCCAGCACAGACACTGCCTTGCAAAATGCTTCTGGAGGCCCCCGGTGGAAGGGCTGCTGGTGGGCCCCATGGCGTGACTTTCTAGCCACAACCTGTTTTGTGACTTCCTGCTCAGAATAAAGAGAGGAAAAGGGGCCCCCCTCCTCGACCATTACCCAGATGAGAGCACCTCCAGACTCCTGGCTACTTTCCCAAGCGACAGCTGGCAGTGTGAGCAGGAACCGGAATGTTTGAGACGGGTGGCTTTCAAAACCGAGGCCAAAACAACGAGGGCTCAATATTTAGTAATCCGTCCATTGGTCAGCTAAGCCATGAACTTCTCTTTCCCTCCCCTGCTACACACTGTCAAGTTCCAGCACCTGTGGATAAGGGCTCAGCAAGACCGGCTCAGGGGAACTATCCCTCCCTTGTCGAGGGGGCCAAACCAGACTTGAAAGAGAACCAACGGATGGCAAAGAGGAAGGCTGCGGCCTGCTGCTCCTGCTTTCCACGGGAGTCCTGGTCTTGCCGAGGACACGGTCACCCCCTCGGAATGGGACCACTCGGGAATCTAGCGAGTGCTCGGCCCTCTGTCTGGGGGCTGGGAGGGGACTACAGGCATGGCCTCCAAACAGAGCCCTCTCCCCAGGCTGCTGAGGCCCTTCCAGGCCACAGACTAAATGAGTTGTCCTGCTGCCCTTTTAATCTGGAGTGTTCCTGGCACAAAGTGGAACAACTCTGGCCTCTGGCCCTCGAGGGCTTCTTCATCTCAGATCCTGGTCTAGGCCCAACGTCTCCTGCTTGAAATTAGAAGTTGTGAAACGCACACTCATCCAACAGAAACTGCACACGCCACCACCAATGTTTCCCCTCCCCCCAACCCTGCCCCTGTAGGTCTGTCTAGCAAGGCACTAGGAAATTGTTCAAGTTTAGGGATTTGCTGTACATTTGCATTTTTTTTTCTTTTTAAAAGGCACAGTTTTTATTTTAATGATGCTGCATTGCTTTCTGAGGATGACCCCTAATTCAGCTCACCAAACTGCAACACTCCTGTTCTTCTAGATCCTGGAAGGGGCCTCTTCTTTGGACTCCTTTCTACGGAGGGCCACTTCGAAACATAGAGCACTCATCTGGAAAAGACACTAGGGCTCAACAAGAAAGCTCTTGCCAGCACAGGGGCCACCTCTCCTGTCCGCAGGTGGCCAGGGGCCGGGCTTGTGCGGGGTGGGGGTGGGGGGAAAAGTGGAGGAAGTGATGCTTTGCCAGCTCTTTGCATAATCAGGGTAGTGGTGGTGGGGAGTTGATTCCTCCCCCTACCCCCACCCCCCAGACAAATGATGGCCTTGAGATCAGCCAGCATCTCAAAGGCAGATTCGTGGCTCTGTTCCCAGATTTATGTCTCATTTCATTGGTAAATGACACAATCGAGAGATCCAATTCCAATTGGAATACTGATTTCAAGTATTTCCCGGACTAGCTGGTAGAAGCCATAGGTTGTGGAATGCGATTTCCATTTCTGAATCAGTGGGTGACAGGCTGGTTGCAGAAATGATTCCTCTTAGTTTGGGAGCCCTCTGGGAGTCTGACACATAATTAACAAAGCAAAAGGTGAACATGAGGGACTGGCATGGAGCTGGGTGTCCATCTGCTCGTGGGATGCTGGGTGCTTTACTCCACTGCGGCTGGGAGGGTGGTGGAAGGTCGCAGGGCTTCGGGACTGCGCTGAGGACCGTGTCATACGTACCAAGGTCTCTGGTACGAGGGTGCGAGCTGACGGACACAGGTCGCCCCACCCTAACACCACCAACCTCGGATTTCAGAGACTGTCCCTAGGCTGGGGGGCTACCTTGACTGTACTACACTTGGCTGGCTCTTTTAAATCACAACATTGCAGAAGTCCATGCTGGATGCCAGACCACCAGAATCCTAGGTAGCATTTTAAGTTGTGATCTAATGATAGAGTTCTTGAAAAATTCTGGAGTTCTATATGAGAACGAGAGCCATGATGAGGTCAGAGGCTGGGCATCTTGGCCACGGTCCCCCCGGGAGGCATCCAGACGTGAGGTGAGTACCTCCCACGTCTGCTCCTCTCTTGAGGCAGGTAATTGCCCAGGATAGAAAGAGGAAGACAGAAGCACTGATCAGGGAAATTCTGCCAGCCTATCTAGTTTGGAGGTCTTCTCACTGGGCCGTTTGCATGGGCCCATGTGACATACAGCTCTGAGAAGCTGGTGGCCCAGCCTAGCACTAACGCGGGCATTTCAGGCACCCAGAGAGCAAGGAGAGACAGCCCACTGTCCGAGGTGGCAAAGGAATGTCTGGGGGTCCCACTTCTGCCCCCAGGCCTGGCAGTTGGTCAGTGCTCAGTATTGAACACCGTGAGAGTCCAGGGGAGGCCTTCGATCGCATCACCTGGGGCTGTGACAGAGCCCAGAAGCTGGGTGGTAACCGCAGTTCACCCACAACAGGCAGATACTGAACGGCTGGCACCGGTGGCCCCCAGAAAGACCTCCTCCCTCCCCTCCTGCTGCAGATGAGGGCACTGGTGCTGCAAGCTGCCCAGACAGGCAGAAGTTGCCCCTTTTCTAGAGGACCATCGTGGAGGAGCCATCTGAAGGCTAGGCAACCTTGCAGGACCCACTGTGGGGTGGCCTAGGGCTGCGCTGGCATTCCTCCCACATAATGCTCAAGGGACTGTGGTAACAAGGCTGAAAAGCCCCCCCTGGATTTCTAGGATGCCATCGGGGGTTAAAGCAGGCACTGCTCTCTGTGGGGCCTCTTGTGGGGTCTGTTCTCCAACCCACCTCCACCGCGGGGCTTCAGGAACCAGGCGGACACCTTACTCCAGCTTTAAGAGCCCTCTGTGCCCTGGACCGGGTGGCCAGCACCTCTCACGTCACGGTGCCCACGGGAGCCCTGCCTCTCTCGGGAGAGGAAGGCTGCGACGGGGCCAGGGGCGACTCTGCCAGGCCTGCCGAGGAGACGTGAGGGCTCAGTTCCTGTTGAATTTTTCCAAGACTGTCGAGTTGGTGTGTTCAAACAGCCACTGCTGGGTGAGAGAAGAGGGGTTACAGGTGTTCATGAAGATCCGGTGGTCACTTTCGCTGCAGTCCATGCAACTGCCGCTGACGGGGTGGTACAGGGTCTTGTCCTAGGAGAGAGGGAGGCAATCAGCCAGGCGGTGCTGGGGACACGCCGCGCAGCAGTACCAGCAGTGCGCCTCGAGCCCGAGCCCGGGGCTGGCCCGCCACTCGCCCACCCGCCACTCGCCCACCCGCAGGCTCGCCTGGCCCGGCCGCCGCCTGAGCCCTGCCCGGACGGCTGCGGGCCGAAGTGAAGCGGCCACTTCTGGCCGGGCCCTAAGCACGCTCGTCTCCAGCCAATTTTCACTGGTTCTCATAGTGTTTTTTTTTTTGTTTGTGTGTGTGCGTGTTTTACGGACTCAGTTGCCAATATTTAAGGTCTTACAGATTTCACATAAAACTCTGGATTTCTGGCTTCTCTCGAATGACTGAGGAGTTGGGGATGGCGGGTTTGCTGTGGTACAAATGCGTGAGCGAGTGGGCTCTGGCGGGGGGAAGGACGGAGGCAAGCGTATTTATCTGCTTGTCTTTTTTAGAATCAAGCTGGGTGCCCGGCTCCGCCCACACGGCCGGCCTTACTTGGCGGTACTTCCATAGCTGGTTGCCCTTCATGCTGTGGCAGTCATAGAGGGTGACTGGGCTGGTGTTGGAGATGGCGTCAAAGCAGAACTTCTTGGTGTGCTGCGGGTCTCCAGGCCGGATGTCCTCTCTCCAGGTGAAGGTGAACACCTGTACATACAGGGACACCGTCACGGGGACAGCAAAGCCAGGGGCCTTTCTCTTTTTTGCAGTGATAGAAAACATCAAACGTAGAGATCCCGACAACAGTATTGACCACACCTGTTCCAATCACCCAGCTTCAACAGTGACCACTCACGGGGGATCCTGTCACAGCTGTACCCCCACCACGACGCCCTAGCCCCACAATGTTCTGAAGCAAATTAAAGACCTCACATCATGTCAGGTGTATAGACTTCACAACAGTGCCATTACAGCAATAGAAAGTTATCAAAAAGTCCTCAAGGTCATTTGATGTATATATAGCTAGAGTTCAAGTGCTCTTGCCTTGTAAGTTTCTTTTCACAGTTTGAACCAGGATCCAAACCAGGTTCACATATTGCATTTGGCTGAGACTCCACCCCCCCCCCCAGCAGCTTTATTGAACACTCACTGGCATACCATAGATTGCACATATCGAAAGTGCACAATTTGATATGTCTGACTTGTTTATAGCTGTGAAACCACCACCATCATCAAGGTTATGAATATATCCATCACCCCAAAAGTCTCCTCGCTTCCTCTGTGGTCTCTTCCTCTTATCCCTCCTCATTCCCCATGACTCTGGGCAACCACTCCTCTGTTTTCCATCATTAGAGATTAGTTTGCAAGTTCTAGAATTTTAAATAAAAGGAATCCTATGGTATGTATTTTTTCCCTTTAAGTAACATATAATGTATTATTTGTTTCAGGGGTACAGGTCTGTGATTCATCAGTCTTACACAATTCACAGAGCTCACCATAGCAATACCCTCCCCAGTGTCCATCACCCAGCCACCCCAACCCTCCTACCCCCCTCCAATCCAGCAACCCTGTTTGTTTCCTGAGATTAAGAGTCTCTTATGGTTTGTCTCCCTCTGTGATTTTGTCTTGTTTCATTTTCCCTCCATTCCCCTAAGATCTTGTCTTGTTTCTCAAATTCCGCACATCAGTGAGATCATACGATAACTGTCTTTCTCTGATTGACTTATTTCGCTTAGCATAATACCCTCTAGTTCCATCCATGTCGTTGCAAATGGCAAGATTTCAATTTTTTGATGACTGCTTAATAGTCCATTGTATATATATATACACCACATCATCTTTATCCATTCATCTTTCAGTGGACATCTAGGCTCTTTCCCTAGTTTGGCTATTGTGGACATTGCTCCTATAAACATTGGGGTGCACATGCCCCTTTGGATCACTACATTTGTATCTTTGGGGTAAATAGCCAGTAATGCAATTGCTGGGTCACAAGGTAGCTCTATTTTCAACTTTTTGAGGAACCTCCATACTGTTTTCCAGAGGGGCTGCACCAGCTTGCATTCCCACCAACAGTGTAGGAGGGGTCCCCTTTCTCTGCATCCTGTCGTTTCCTGATTTGTTAATTTTAGTAATTCTGACCGGTGTGAGGTGGTATCTCACTGTGGTTTTGATTTGTATTTCCCTAATGCCGAGTGATGTTGAGCACTTTTTCATGTGTCTTGTTGGCCATCTGGATATCTTCTTCGCAGAAATGTCTGTTCAAGTCTTCTGCCCATTTCTTGATTGGATTATTTGTTCTTTGGGTGTTGATTTTGGTAAGTTCTTATAGATTTTGGACACTAGCCCTTTATCTGATATGTCATTTGCAAATATCTTTTCCCATTCTGTCGGTTGTCTTTGGGTTTTGCTGACTGTTTCCTTTGCTGTGCAAAGACTTTTTACTTTGATGAAGTCCCAATAGTTCATTTTTGCCCTTGCTTACCTTGCCTTGGGTGATGTGTCTAGGAAGAAGTTTGCTGCAGCCAAGGTCGAAGTTGTTGCTGCCTGTGTTCTCAAGGATTTTGATGGATTCCTTCCTCAAATTTAGGTCTTTCATTCATTTTGGGTCTATTTTTGTGTGTGGTGTAAGGAAATGGTCCAGTTTCGTTCTTCTGCATGTGGTTGTCCAATTTCCTCAACACCGTTTATTGAAGAGACTGTCTTTTTTCCATTGGACATTCTTTCCTGCTTTGTTGAAGATTAGTTGACCATAGAATTGAGGGTCCATTTCTGGGTTCTCTATTCTGTCCCATTGATCTGTTTGTTTTTGTGTCTGTTTTTGTGTCAATACCATACTGTCTTGATGATGACAGCTTTGTAACAGAGCTTGAAGTCTGGAATTGTGATGCCACCAGCTTTGGTTTTCTTTTTCAACATTCCTCTGGCTATTCAGAGTCTTTTCTGATTCCATACAAATTTTAGGATTATTTGTTCCATTCCTTTGAAAAAAGTTGATGGTATTTTGATAGGGATTGCATTAAATGTGTAGATTGCTCTAAGTAGCACAGACATTTTCACAATATTTATTCTTCCAATCCATGAGTATGGAATGCTTTTTCCATTTCTTTGTGCCTCCCTCAATTTTTTTCATGAGCACTTTGTAGTTTTCTGAATACAGATTCTTTGCCTCTTTGATTAGATTTATTCCTAGATATCTTATGGTTTTGGGTGCAACCATAAATGGGGTCAACTCCTTAATTTCTCTTCTTCTGTCTTGCTGTTGGTGTATAGAAATACAACTGATTTCTGTGCACTGATTTTCTATCCTGACACTTTACTGAATTCCTGTATGAGTTCTAGCAGTTTTGGGGTGGAGTCTCTTGGGTTTTCCACAGAGTATCATGTCATCTGTGAAGAGTGAGAGTTTGACTTCTTCTTTGCCAATTTGAATGCCTTTTCTTTCTTTTTGTTGTCTGTTTTGCTGAGGCTAGGACTTCTAGTACTATGTTGAATAGTAGTGGGGATAGTGGACAGCTCTGTCATGTTCCTGACCTTCGGGAAAAAGCTCTCAGCTTTTTCCCATTGAGAATGATATTCGCTGCGGGTTTTTCCTAGCTGGCTTTCATGACATTGAGGCATGTACTCTCTATCCCTACACTGTGAAGAGTTTTTTTTTTTTTAATATTTTATTTATTTATTTATTTAACAGAGAAAGAACACAAGCAGGCAGAGAGGCAGGCAGAGGCAGAGAGAGGAGCAGGGGAGCAGGCTCCCTGCCGAGCAAGGAGCCTGATGCGGGACTCGATCCCAGGATGCTGGGATCATGACCTGAGCCGAAGGCAGCTGCTCAACCAACTGAGCCACCCAGGCGTCCCTACACTGTGAAGAGTTTTAATCAAGAAAGGATGCTGTACTTTGTCAAATGCTTTTTCTGCATCTATTGGGAGTATCATACGGTTCTTGTTCTTTCTTTTATTAATGTGTTGTATCACATTGGTTGATTTGTGGATGTTGAACCAACCTTGCAGCCCAGGACTACAGTATGTATTTTTCTGTATTTTTTTTTTTTTTTGGTCTGATTCCTTCCACTCAACATCATTTTGTTATGACAGCATTTATCAGTAGTCTGTTCCTTGGCATTGCTAAGTAGTATTTCACTGCCACATACTCCTTTTACCTGTTCTTAGACATCTAGGTGGCTTTCAGTTTTTGGTTACTACGAATAAAGCAGCTATGAACATTTGTGTACGAGACATTGTATAGACATATACCTTCTTTTCCCTTGGACAAATATTTCAGAGCAGTATGGCTGGATCATGCGATAGATGAATGTTTAACTAAGAAACTGCCAAACTAAAAAAAAAAAGAAAGAAAGAAACTGCCAAACTGTTTTCCAAAGTGCTTGTACCACTTACATTCTGACCAGCAGTGTGTTCTTCCAGTTCCCCTACATTCTTGCCAACCCTTGGTATGGTCAGTCTTCTGAATTTTAATTTCCATTTTCCCAATGTAGTTAAGCATTTTTAATGTGTTTATTTGCTACTAATATACCTTCTTTGCTAAAGTGTCTGGACAAGTCTTTTGCCCATTTTTCAACTGGATTGCTTTCTTATTGAGTTTTGAGAGTTTTATATATTCTGGATCCAAATTCTTTATCAGATACATGTTTTCTAAACATCTCCTCCCAGTCTGTGGCTTGCCCATTTTCTCAACAGTGTCTTTTAAAGAACAGAAGTCTTTTTTTTTTAAAGAAGTCCAATTTTTCAGTGTTTTTCTTTTATGGATTGTGCTTGTGGTGTTTTATCTAAGAAACCATTGCTTTGTTCAAGGTCACAAACACTTTCGCCTCTGTTTTCTTTTAAAAGATTTTAGGTTTTAATTCAATGCATCATTCTCATATAATGTAAGGTATGTATTGAAGAATTTTTGGGGCTTATCCAGTTGGGATATCTTGGGATAATCCAAGGATTGGGATATCCAATTGTTCCAGGACCATTTGTTGAAAAGACTATCTTTTCTCCACTGAACTGCCTTTAAACACTCGCAAAAATCGATTGTCCATATACATGTGGGGCTATTTTTGGTCTCTTGATTCTGTTCTATTGCTCTTTCTTTATGTCAATACCACACTGTCTTGATTACTGACAGTTTATAATATATCTTGAAATCAGGCAATGTGCATCCTTTAACTTTGGGCTTCTTTTTGTAAGTTGTTTTGGCTATTCTAGGTCCTGTCCGTTTCCATAGGAATTTTACAATCAGCTTTTCATTTTCTGTAAGAAAAGCCTGGTAAGATGTTAGGATTGTGATGAATTTACATAGTGGTCTGGAAAGAACTGACACCAGTGCTGAGTTTCCCAACCTTCCAAATGGCACAGATTTCCACTTATTTAGGACTTCTCTCATTTCTACCAAAAATGTTCTGTTGCTTTCAGCGTACAGGTCTTTTGTCAGTGACAGACCTGAGGATTTCATATTTTTTTTTTGGTTCTAATAAGTGCTTGTTTTTAATTTTAATTTCTGATTCTTCATTATTCATATATAGAAGTACAATTGATTTTTGTATCTTACAACTTTGATATGTTCATTTATTAGTTCTGGTAGTTTCTCTGTAGATTCAATTGAATTTTCCACAAAGATGATCATAGAGTCTGCAAATAAACATTGTTTTCCTTCTTTGCCCACCTATAGAACTTTTCTTTTTCTTGCCACAGGTTAGAACCTTTAGTACAGTTCAAACAGAAATGGTAAGGTTGGAATCCCTTTCTCGTTCCTGATCTTAGGGGTAAAGC